>VDFB02270651.1:413627169-413757452 GCA_007258455.2 Sequoia sempervirens | reverse complement strand
AGAAAGGAAAGAATTGTCCCTAAATTTTGGGGGCCAAGGGCCTCCAATTTATGGAAGTAAACTGCAATTTGTATTTTGTAAATTATGTACATAGGTTTGTTTGGTGTGTTGGCTTTCTGTTGTATTTGCTTGCCTTGTCCTAGGATGCTCCTAGGTTTTTCTCTTCTACCTTTTTCTACTTCAACTTGATATTTGAATTCTCGCTATACCCACTGGGGGTATATGTCCCTGACCATGAGCCACCGATGGAGCTTCCAAAATTCTTAAGAATTTTAAAAACCCCATGGACCTTGTCTGCATTTTAAACCCTTGTCCCCATATCTAAGTAGGGTTTTTCTTTTGAGATCCTTCAAGTCTTCTAATGTCACATTGACCTACCCTACCAGTTTCCAATTCCTTAAGTCATTACCTGAGCATCGGTATTTTTGGCTACCGGCCCCCTTTGGTCTAGAGCACTAGTCACCCTGTTAGTTGTTAATTTTAGTTGTGTCCTAAACTTGGGTGTTAAATTTTCCCCCAAGTGACTTAGGCTGAAGTCATCTGTCTGTGAGGGTCAAGTCATCATCGACCTAGTATTGGCCCCTTATTTAATGCTAATCTTTCCTTGTATGTAGGTTTATTGATTTGAAAATATGGGAGGAGATCTTGACCATACCCCACCAACTCGTAGACAAAAAATGTTGGCCAGTTATGTAGTGCAAGAACAGTGAGATTATGATGCATGTCTTCATACAGACATGGGGCTCATTCTCCACTATCTAGCTCATTGCCCATGGTTATAAACTAATGACCAAGATTGAATGTTGGGAACGATATGCACCATTCCCCGCTAGCTTGTGAGGAAAAGATGGAGGCTCATTAAAGAGTGTGAGATTAGCAAGATCATGAGACATGGATCAATCCACCCAATCTATGAGAAAGATGAAGTTTGTTGATGTTTGAATTACCATCTGAGGTGGGTTAGTGCCATTGTTCAAAGGAAAATCAATGATGCTTTGTTGGATTTCAAACCTAGTCAGCCCAAAGTGAACCGTTTGATCTATCATCTCATCATAAGATCAACGATCGACATTTAAAGTTGATAAACTGGCACATGATAGTCGTTTCATTCTGAAACCATTGAGCATTAATGATCTATTCTTTGCATGTGTGATCAAATTAATCTCTCTGTGTGTGGAAACTTAATTTCCAGCAATCATGAAGTAGGATATGCATATTTCTATGCATTTGGGAATTAAACGGTGACAATATACATGCCAACAAATTGTGTAGTTTGCACATGTGTTCTTCATTGAACATTGATGATTGTTATCATCACTTTCTTCAATAAATATAAGTGGCGATTTGTTATTTTCACCATAGAAATTAGTTATAAGGTCTTTGAGTTTGCGTAGAGAGTCGAGGTTACTAATGTATATTTTCTAGTCAAAGAATGAGAAAGTGTGGTGCTTCATTGGTTTCGGTATGGAGGTATTCTCGATTTAATTGACAGAGGTTGTATGATGAAGACCCAAAGCAAAGACAATGCACTCATGAGGATACCCAGGGAAAAAGGATTTGTACCTATTTCTACCAGATGCAACTATCATCTAAAAGGCAAAGATGAGAGCTCATAGGCAGTGAGAGAAAAAGGAGAAGAAACTGTTTGGCCCTCTAGCAGAATTCAATGAAAGCTTCGATATGGTTGTGGATCCTTTTGACAAAAAAACTCTTTGATTAACATCACAAAGAGCTCGTCATAAGGGAAATACCTGAGCACATGAGACCAAATGATGTAAAGTGTTTTGTTGTATATTTTGGAGCATTTGATAGTAAGATGAGCTTCTTTTTGAGAGATAAAGAGCATTCCACCTTACAACAAGCTTACTAAGAGGCTAGAGGACCTGCAATTGCTAGCAATAGTTCTAATAGTATCTAGGTTGTTGAACCAAGCAGATTAGGAAGTAAAAATGTTCATCAAGGAAAGGATCCCATAGATGTTACATCTACATTACTCCCAATAGATGTTGAACATGAGCAAGCATCAACCTCACGTCAACCAAGGATGGGAATGAGTGACTTGATTTTCTCTTTTAAAAAGTTGTATGAAATGAAAAGACATGTAAATGAGTCACCATATGACTTATTTTCAAGATTCTTGGATGTTCTGATGGAGATACCCAAGAGTTTTAGGCCTAGTGATTTAATGTGCATTAATTTATCTTGTGAAGCCTACATATCAGGATCAAGCCAATGGTTTGAGAATCCGAAGCCTTATAGCCTTGATCAAGTAGTGGATTGGATTAACACTGTGGAAGAAATTGAGCATGGTCATATGGCCCTAGTTGTTTCCCATAATGTGGGAAATAATTGCCACAGTGAGGAGGATCAAAGATTGATATTGACAGATCAAGGAGAAGCATCAAAGTCTAAGCAACTGGCTATTGAAATTTGCTTTTTTACAAGCAACATGGAAGCAAGTGCATGTAGCAGTGATGAGGATGAAGAGACAGAATGTGAAAACAAGGTAGTATCTAATTATCTTCCTTGGGATGTCATAAGCTATGAGAAAACACAAGATATATGGTTAAACCTCACAAATTGATTCACCCAACACTAATCATGCATTAGTCAATGATGGGAATATACTTAGTTTTGATGATATGGCACAAATGATGAATCAAAGTGATGACACTAAGTTTGGAGATTCTACTATTGAATATGATTCTTCTTATGAAGTGGAGATGGAATCCCTTGCTTCTAGTAGGGGATATGTTAATAGCATTGAGGGTGTGTGTTTCCTAGGTAGTGAGTAGTACGCTTCATGTGAATAATTTGCTAAATGCGGGTCAATTATTGTGAGTGAAAATGATGAGGAGGATCTTGATAATGTTTCTCTTTGTTCTTCAAGTGATTACTGTAAATTTGAATGCATTGATGATCAAAATTGTTGGAATCTTGACACTAAGCAAGATGAGGTACATGCAACTATCATGAAGGTATGTAAAAATCCTTTATTTGATGAGCCGACATTGGAAAGTGAGGTTATAAATGATAATTAAATGGAGGATGTGGAGACACAAATAATACTAAATCAATTCACAAACATCTAGTTGAGAAAATTGTACTTGGTAGATGTATCAAGAGAATGCCTTAGACTTGTTCGAGTCTAAATGTGACAATAGCTCACATGATGAAGAAGTTCAAGACTATGACATTAGCTTTGAATGTAGCATGGATGTCAAAAAGGATGTACATGATTGTACTGATCTTCCTATGGTGACCGGTTGTGTACTTGGAAAGATAATTGAAATGTCAGCTATTCATGTTCCACATGATAATATTTGTCTTGATATAAAAGGCAATCCACTCTTAGGAGACCAAGAGGTGAATCTGGATAAAGACATGGACACTAAGACAACATTGTTTTATGTTGAGGAGAAGGGATTATTTGATGATTTTGTATAATATGTTAGTATTGCAGGATCATTTCATCCATATGAGGATCAGTTCAAAGGAGTAGATAACAAGGGGAGTGATATAAGTCAATATGAAGCTGCAATAAAGTTTTTTTGCAGATGCTCCCTACCTTATGGACCTTATCATGGAAGTTATTTCATCTCATGTAGATGACACTTGTGACAAACAGATTGAGGATATCCCTGATCATGTTTTTCTTCCTCTTGATCTCATAAAAGATTGGCCAAGTATGAGCAAAAGTGTCTACAGAGTTTTAGAATTTGATGAGTAGGTGGGATGTGATTATACACTTCATGATAGTGTAGAGTATGAGGGTTTCATCTTCCCATTTCATTTTGATGAGCCTATCATGGAGAGGGATAAGTGTGGTAAGGTTACATCAAATTTCATAGGAAGTGTTGATTGTGATGCTATTGATGGCTTGGAATTGCATAATGTTCATGTGGACCCATTATCAGTAAAACAAGCCAAAGTTTTTGAGAAAGGAAAGAATTGTCCCTAAATTTTGGGGGCCAAGGGCCTCCAATTTATGGAAGTAAACTGCAATTTTTATTTTGTAAATTGTGTACATAGGTTTGTTTGGTGTGTTGGTTTTCTGTTTTGTTTTCTTCCCTTGTCCTAGGATGCTCCTAGGTTTTTCTCTTCTACCTTTTTCTGCTTCAACTTGATATTTGAATTCTCTCTATACCCACTGGGGGTATATGTTCCCAAGCATGAGCCAGCGATGGAGCTTCTAAAATTCTTAAGAATTTTAAGAACCCCATGGACCTTGTCTACATTTTAAACCCTTGTCCCCAAATCTAAGTAGGGTTTTTCTTTTGAGATCCTTCAAGTCTTCTAATGTCACATTGACCTACCCTACCAATTTCCAATTCCTTAAGTCATTACCTGAGCCATCGTGTATTTTTGGCTACCGGCCCCCTTTGGTCTAGAGCACTAGTCACCCAGTTAGTTGTTAATTTTAGTTGTGTCCTAAACTTGGGTGTTAAATTTTCCCCCAAGTGACTTAGGCTTAAGTCATCTATCCGTGAGGGTCAAGTCATCATCGCCTAGTATTGGCCCCTTATTTAATGCTAATCTTTCCTTGTATGTAGGTTTATTGATTTGAAAATATGGGAGGAGATCTTGACTGTACCCCACCAACTCGTAGACAAAAAATGTTGGCCAGTTATGTAGTGCAAGAACAGTGAGATTATGATGCATGTCTTCATATAGATGTGGGGCCCATTCACCACTATCTAGCTCATTTCCCATGGTTCTAAATTGATGACCAAGATTGAATGTTGGGAACAATATTCACCATTCCCTGCTAGATGGAGGAAAAGATGGAGGCTTCGTTAGCAAGCTTGAGATTAGCAAGATCCGAGATATGGATAACTACCCGCCTATGAGAAAGATGAAGTTTGTTGATGTTTGAATTACCATATGAGGTGGGTTAGTGCCATTGTTGAAGGAAAATCAATGATGCTCTTGTTGGATTTCAAACCTAGTCATCCCAAGAGGTGAATCTGGATAAAGACATGGACACTAAGACAACATTGTTTTATGTTGAGGAGAAGGGATTATTTGATGATTTTGTATAATATGTTAGTATTGCAGGATCATTTCATCCATATGAGGATCAGTTCAAAGGAGTAGATAACAAGGGGAGTGATATAAGTCAATATGAAGTTGCAATAGAGTTTTTTTGCAGATGCTCCCTATCTTATGGACCTTATCATGGAAGTTCTTTTCATCTCATGTAGATGACACTTGTGACAAATGATTGAGGATATCCTGATCATGTTTTTTCCTCTTGATCTCATAAAAGATTGGCCAAGTATGAGCAAAAGTGTCTACGAGTTTTAGAATTTGATGAGCAGGTGGGATGTGATTATACACTTCATGATAGTGTAGAGTATGAGGTTTCATCTTCCCATTTCAGTTTGATGAAGCCTATCATGGAGAGGGATAAGTGTGGTAAGGTTACATCAAATTTCATAGGAAGTGTTGATTGTGATGCTATTGATGGCTTGGAATTGCATAATGTTCATGTGGACCCATTATCAGTAAAACAAGCCAAAGTGTTTGAGAAAGGAAAGAATTGTCCCTAAATTTTGGGGGCCAAGGGCCTCCAACTTATGGAAGTAAACTGCAATTTGTATTTTGTAAATTGTGTACATAGGTTTGTTTGGTGTGTTGGTTTTCTGTTTTGTTTTCTTGCCTTGTCCTAAGATGCTCCTAGGTTTTTCTCTTCTACCTTTTCTACTTCAACTTGATATCTGAATTCTCTCTATACCCACTGGGGGTATATGTTCCCGAGCATGAGCCAGCGATGGAGCTTCTAAAATTCTTAAGAATTTTAAGAACCCCATGGACCTTGTCTACATTTTAAACCCTTGTCCCCATATCTAAGTAGGGTTTTTCTTTTGAGATCCTTCAAGTCTTCTAATGTCACATTGACCTACCCTACCAATTTCCAATTCCTTAAGTCATTACTTGAGCCATCATGTATTCTTTGGAGTCTTCTAATGTCACATTGACCTACCCTACCAATTTCCAATTCCTTAAGTCATTACCTGAGCCATCTGTATTTTTGGCTACCGGCCCCCTTTGGTCTAGAGCACTAGTCACCCAGTTAGTTGTTAATTTTAGTTGTGTCCTAAACTTGGGTGTTAAATTTTCCCCCAAGTGACTTAGGCTTAAGTCATCTATCTATGAGGGTCAAGTCATCATCAGCCTAGTATTGGCCAATTATTTAATGCTAATCTTTCCTTGTATGTAGGTTTATTGATTCAAAATTGTGGGAGGAGATCTTGACCGTACCCCACCAACTCATAGACAAAAAATGTTGGCCAGTTATGTAGTGCAAGAACAGTGAGATTATGATGCATGTCTTCATATAGACGTGGGGCCCATTCACCACTATCTAGCTCATTTCCCATGGTTCTAAACTGATGACCAAGATTGAATGTTGGGAACGATATTCACCATTCCCTGCTAGCTTGTGAGGAAAAGATGGAGGCTCGTTAAAGAGCGTGAGATTAGCAAGATCCTGAGACATGGATCAATCCACCCAATCTATGAGAAAGATGAAGTTTGTTGATGTTTGAATTACCATCTGAGGTGGGTTAGTGCCATTGTTTGAAGGAAAATAAATGATGCCCTGTTGGATTTCAAACCTAGTCATCCCAAAGTGAACTGTTTGATCTATCATCTCATCATAAGATCAACGATCGATATTTCAAGTTGATAAACTGGCACGTGATAGTCGTTTCATTCTGAAACCATTGAGCATTAATGATTTATTCTTTACGTGTGTGATCAAATTGATATCTCTGTGTGTGGAAACTTAATTTCCAGCAATCATGAAGTAGGATATGCATATTTCTATGCATTTGGGAATTAAACGGTGACAATATACATGCCAAAAAATTGTGTAGTTTGCACGCGTGTTCTTCATTGAACATTGATGATTGTTATCATCACTTTCTTCAATAAATATAAGTGGTGATTTGTTATTTTCACCATAGAAATTAGTTATCAGGTCTTTGAGTTTGTGTAGAGAGTTGAGGTTACTAATGTAGATTTTCTAGTCACAGAATGAGAAAGGGTGGTGCTTCATTGGTTTCAGTATGGAGGTATTCTCGATTTAATTGACAGAGGTCCTATGATGAAGACCCAAAGCAAAGACAATGCACTCATGAGGATACCCGGGGAAAAAGGATTTGTACCTATTGCTACCAGATGTAGCTATCATCTAAAAGGCCAAGATGAGAGTTCATAGGCAGTGGGAGAAAAAGGAGAAGAAACTGTTTGGCCCTCTAGCAGAATTCAATGAAAGCTTTGATATGGTTGTGGATCCTTTGGACAAAAAAACTCTCTGATTAACATCACAAAGAGCTTGTCAAAGACCAAAACAGAGATGAATTCTAGCTACCATCAGTGTCTTGAGGCCCTCAGTCAAGCTCCATCCCTTGGAGTTGAGGTATTGTTCACTCAACCTTTAGTGGTCAAGACTCCTAGTGGTCATGATGGTGTTGTGCTAAAGCGAGACAAGGACGAGGAAGGAGTTGAAGTTTCATCTCCAACCCTTGCTACAACATGAAGTGCACGTGTGTACCATGGTTTGTGTGATGCTGGTGGAAGGTCTTCTAGTTGATTTAAAATGTGGTGGTGAAATGAAATTTTTGTTTTGATTGGTAATTTTTGTGGCAGTTATTTTCTCTCTTTGTGCGTGACTACTTTTTGGGTTGTTGGATGCTGATTGTGTGTCCTCATGGTACTAGGATTGTTGGGTTTGCTACTTACATGGTGGTTGAAGGAATTTTGGTCATACTTTATTTCTCTTTATGGAGGTTGTTACAAGTATGGTTTCCTCATTTCAATAGAATTATCATGTGGGGAATTTTGAAATGCAATCAAAATTTGATGCGAAATGAAATTTTGCAATGTAACTACATTTCGAGCTAGAAGCTTGTTTTCTCCCTTACTCTATAAAATGGAATTTAGGGCTCATTTGTAGGGGTTCTAACTTTTTGAGTCCTCAAGTCTGATATGTAAAAGGGTAGAAAATAGAAGATAGAAGAATACTAAAAATTAGGGTAGTCAAATTGTCTTGGTTTTGAACTCTTCATATGAAATCTTAAAGAGTTTTGTAGAAATTACTGATATCGAAAGTAAATTCCATACATAGTTCATTTACTCTTCTTTGTAAACCATTCTACAAGTTTTGAATATAATATCAACTATATTTTGTTCATCTTCAAATGTTTCATTTGAATGCATGCCTTTAGTTTTGAATATAATATCAAGTATATTATGTGTAGAGAATTTCCATAACGCAAGTCCTTATGGAAATAGTCCATAATTATCATATTTAAAGAATTTATGCATGACAGGTTGTAAGATGCACAACTCAATTACCCAATTGATGAAGACACTGGCCTATTTGTCATGGTATTTTCCTTTTGAGTGATAATAACATATTGGACTATCAATTTAGGGTTAGAATACAAATGTTTTAAAATTATCTACAATGAAGCAGGTTTGTGAGATATTTTCCCTATTCCTAGTAAATTAATAGATATTTGCTTGAAGATTAGCCAACCTTTGAGTGAATTATGTTGTTTACCCCTTATAGGAAATGATATGTGATTTGCTATGTCAGTTATTGAGATAGTCAAATGAAATTTTTAAAAGGAACTCCCTCATAGGTCCCACATAGCTTAAAGTATAGAATATTTTTAGTCTTTAACTGAATCTTGTCAGTTGGCCATTCACTTTAAGGGTCTTAAATATAGGAGTTGGCTACTCTTTAGATATTTCTTAGGTGTATTGGGAAAAACACCAACAAACCATTCGATCAAAATAGTTAACAAATATTCAAGAAGGCAAAACCAAAGAACAAATCAAAATAAAATCAATTAGTTCTCTTTCAAATAAATATATTAAATAAATAAATGAATTATCTAATAATAATCAAGTTGCCTCTCATGATTTTCTCTAGCTTCAATAGGATAAGAGATAGGCCAAAATTCGGGTAAATAATGAGATAATTAAATATTCAATAACTAAATTTGTGCTGATGAAATGTAGCTAAAAATATTAATCAAAACTGCTATAAAAACTCTATTATAAAATAAATTTTAAAATCAAACTCAACATGTAAATGAAAAAAAAATTATAATTAACCATATTGAAACAATGAAAATAAAACCATACCTTTTAATCACACGTTTTAAGGTTAAAAAAACAACCACAAAAAATAAAACACACATAAAATAAAAATGACATCACTACATTTCATTAGAGGGGGCCCTCCTCTTCATTCACGTGGTGGTTGGTCTGGTACATAGTACTCCGCAACTCATAAACTGCATGTATTTATTTATTTTTCTAAAATTAATTACATATCTTTGACTCTTACATAAATAGATACTACACTTATTCATGCTGCTACATATATGCTATCTTCCACAAACTATTATCACGCCTCTTTCTTCTATAACATTGTTGTGTTAATCTTCAAATTCCATGTTTCCTTGCATTTTCTCATGTTACCCTGCACACTTACATTTCTACGATATTCCCTATATCCCTCTCACACCCATTACATTTCCTTTATTTAACAAATATGCATAGTTTTTCCTACATTCACAAACCTCCTCTCTTTTATGGTTTGAGATATCATGAGTTATAGGGAGTTGTTTTATTTATTATTAACCAATCATCCTAAAATAGAGGAGCTATTTTAGTTTGCGGTTACAATAATAATTAGCCGATAGGCTATTTATTGTGAGCTTTGCCACTGGGAAAGTCTCACGCCTGAAAAAAAAATCCCCGTCAAATCTCGTCAGTCGCTTGAAGAAAACCTGTCGGTTAAAAATAGCGGATGAAAAATTGTGACTAAAAATCAAGGGTGATAAAATAAAGGTGCTAAAAATTAGGGGCGATAAGGGGTTTCTTATGCTTATCGCAACAACACGACCATTTTGTTGTTTTCGTATCTAAGCAGGAAGACTAAATAACTCTCACCGATCTACACATAAAATTGAACAGAAGATTGAATAGCTCTCACCGATCTGCACATAAAATCAAACTTCAACAGCTTTTAGATCTACTTTTGTGTTAAATTTATTTTTTAATACTTATTATATTTTGATTATTTAGGTACATCTATCTTTTTTTCTATGCCTTTCTTCCTAGGACTTGGAGTTACAACCGTATTCAAATCACATCCCCTGTTTCCTTCATTCTTCAAAAAGATGACTTCGTGGAACATAGGAAGTTTTGATGGTATTTGATAAGTGCATGGATTGTAGATGGAAGTGTGAGGAGCCCTGAATAATTTTCAGCCCAATTTTGAAACTATTGATTGCGAGTCTGCCAGCGAAGGTTAAAATGAAGATGAAATTCCTTTTGTCTCAGAAAACTACGAAGATACCGTGACAGATGAGTAGGAGAAAGAGGTCTTTTGTGAGTCTTTGGTTTAAATATCCCTTTGACGCAGCATTGACGCAATATGCAAATGCATTGGAGATCGCTCCAGATCATCCTATGGAAAACGAGATTCGTTCTATTTGTTATGCCAATTGTGGAGTTTGTTATTACAGATTGGTATGTACTACAGAAAATCCTTTTAGCGGAGATTTATTTCAATCATTACAGGATAAGATGAAGTAGAGATGTTTATGTAAATTTTCTAATGACAACATAGGTACCCGACAAGGAGCATAGCTTAAATATGACATATCCAGTTCTTAAAACCAATCAAAAAAGAACCATCTAGATCAATAGCATTCCCCTGGAATACCACAATTCCAAAATAAGCAAGTAATATCCAAATTGACTCAAAGGAAATTTGTAAACAAAGGTGGACTTGTAGAGTGGCATCCCTTCATTTAGGATTAACCCATGGTAAAAATATCCAAAGCATTAAATTGTGTGAAATACTAACACTTCTATGTATAACTTTGCATTCACCTTGATACCTTTTGAAGATGTATTTGAAGTATGCTTAAATTCCCTTATCTTTGTATGCCATTGTCATAGAAGCACCCAAAAAAGTAGCATCACTCAAGAATCTTACATTTTCAAGAAAAAATAGTAATATTTAAATTGAGTATAGTAATAATTTGGTAATAGAGTTGGGTACTATTGTGACCTTTTTCACACATTGCCCCATTGCAAATGGGGACCCTCGCTGGTTTTCCCTTAGGGTTTACCTTTGAGTAGCAATTTCATAGTCTCTGATGTCTGGGAATTCCATGTCAAAGTCTGGAGTAATCATTCGAGCCAAGTTGGGAGTTTGAGCCTAAAACTGAACGTAAACGTCATAGAAGTGCTTAGAAGACCCTACAGACGAGGATTGCTTGTGCTTTCACTCAATTCTGACACTTCCTAATTTTTAGGGATTCTGCTTTTTTGCTTTTTGCTTTTTTCATTTTTGGCATTTCTGGACCAATATGGAATTTACTATTTTTAGAAAGTTACTTTTTGCTTTTTTCTATTTTTACTAAGTTTCTATTTTTAGAATGTGCTAGGTGTCACTGGCAGTGGGGTTGAAAGTTTCCACTTTTGGAACTAAAAAGCAAGCAAAAATCAAGCAGAGATCTTGAAAAATCATGAAAAATCATGAGAAAAGCGCATGCAATCATGAGAAAAGCGCATGCAAGATGAGAAAAAGCTGAAAAGGGCGCATGCAAAGGGTAAAAATCAACTGGACAAAATCACGCCTTCATGAGAAAATCACTTAAAAATCAAGTAAAAAGCAAGAAAATTGCAATAAAATTCACCTAAGGCTGGATAAGTACACCATTGGGAAAATCCAGATGAATTTTCAGAAAGTCCATTTGAGAAATCCGAAATCTTGAAGAGAAATCCAATTGAAATTTGAAAGATCGAGACAAAATCCGCCTTCTACAAGGAATTCCAGTTGGAAAGTTCGAAATTCCAGTTCGACAAAGATGAAAATCGACTAAGGCAAGTGAAATATTGAATTGGACTTTAGGAACTCCAAGTCAAAGTGGAATTCCAGTTGGGAAGTAGAAAGTTTCAGTTGAAAGTCGAATTCTTCAAAGTGAAAATCAAAAATTTTCTAAGGCAAAATCTCTTTGGTAAGTGAGATTCCAGTTGGAAAAGTAAAAAGTCCACTTGAGGGTCAAATTTTACCAAAAGAAAAGAAAGTTTAGATAACTTAAATTTCATTTGAAAGTTATAAATTAATGAGAAAGGGATGCCTTGTTTGGACAGTCAAAGATTAGGATAAGATTGTTTTTTTCGTTTTAAAGAAAAAGCACCCAATGAAAGAAAGAAGTCAACCTAAATCAATTTGGAAAGGTTTTATTATAAAAGATGATCTTGTGAGCTTATTTTTATTATTTGCAAAGTCAAATATTTCACAAGCAAACCCATCTCAAGAGAAGGACGTCTTTTTTCAGCTACAAGGAGATTTTTTTTTAATTCCAGAACATAAGTGTTCGATTTTCTTCTTCCATTTATGGATTTCTTAAACAAATGCAAGGTTATTATTGGCAATTTTGGAAGGGAGGAGGATTTTTTTTCCATTGTGGATTTGAGAAAACTTCAGTATAAGTCTTTCAAAATCCAAAAGATTATTTAAAATTCCATGAGTGCTCTTTAAAAACAATAAAGGTGGATCAAATTTCATTGAGAGTTTATTCTTTAACAGCCTTTTAATTAAGTTCTAGATATTTTTTTAAATTAATTTTAAATTTCTCCAGCCAAGAAATCGCCTATTTATAAATTTGTTAAAATACTCTAACTTCAAGCTTTGTATATGCACAATGTCTTCTCCAAAGAACATGGGAGGTGGAGTCAAGAAGGCTCAAGTAAAGGAAGTCCTCAAAGAATTTTATCCAGAATCCCAGTTATCCTCAAAGTGGAAGAAGGTAGAAGATACCAACTTTGAGCAGTTTAATGCAATTCAACACAAGAGAAGGATGTTTGGCACTCAAAACGAAATTCCTACGTCTATTGCCACAAATATTGTTAAGTCTGGACTTCATTAAGAAGTAGGATTTCCACCTGCAGTTCAGTGCAGTGAGTTAATGGTCGAGTATGCTAGAAGGTACAATTCTCAAACAAGATCCATTAAAACACCTAATGGGATCACCTTGGCGTATTTCACTCAGGATTCAGTTAGGGAAGTATTTGGTATTCCCCATTGTCAAAAAATGTTGAACAGGACTCAACAGGAATCATAGGCCATGTTCGATCAAGCCAAGGAATCCTGCATGGACATAGTCAATTCTAACTAGATCAAGGAACCCAAAAGACACTGCTCCAAGTTGCCAAAGAGATTAATTTGCATGGATTTTAAAATGGAATACAGTGATATGATTCATATGCTGAACAGGATTATGGGAACTTCTCAAGGAGCCTTCTTTGAAGCGTGGATGTTTTCATACATGGAGGAGATCGTATTGGGAATGGAATCAATAAATTGGGCGAAGTTAATAAGTGATAATATCGATTTCCAGTTGAGAAACCTAGAGAAGACCAAAACCTTCTACATAAGTTCCTACATGGTTTATATCTTGGCACGGTTCACTAAGTATAGGGGACTGATTTGCAAAGGGGAAGTTGGACTTCAGAAAGATCAACTCAAAGCATATGATTGTTACCCGCAGCTCCAGTTACATTACAGGGACAATTTTAAGATAACTAATGACGCCTTCTTTATGTATATCATGCGAGTGCTTCAAGGAACAGTTCAAAGGAGGCTATCTAAAGAGGCTATGGTGATGCTTGACAAGTTTGGATCTTGGTTCATCCAGTTTCTAACCTTCACATATATAAGAGTTCATGGATTCTCGGATGCTCCGCATAGACTCCCTCGGTATCCAATAGACAAGATTTTTATGCTTGAAGTTGCAAGGCAACTGGCATGTGTAGACTCTATTCAGGCGAGAAAGAACAAACAAGGAGTTGATTTTCCGGTTGCAATTGGAAAAATGCTAGAAGTCTACCCCTCATTACAATAAGCCAAGACAGCAAGGGTAGAATTGCAATTTTATAAGTTCAGCACTTATAATCCAAGGTCCGATTATGATCCATACCTGAGAGTTCACGGGAAGAAATCCCTTCATGTTATGCAGATTGAAGACTATTGGTCTAACTTCGTGGACGAATATGGAGTCAAGAAGAAGACTTGGTCTAGAATTCCAATTGAACTTGTAAAAAGGTGTGACTTGTTCCCTATACCTGACCAAGTAAAAGACAACGGGGACTACATTCATCCTCAATTTGAACAAGAAAAAGATAAGCCTATGTTGTTGCCTAACTGGACACAACCTGAGTTGACCGATTTGAACATATTGATGAAGGATATTTTAGCATACTCAAGGGAATGGGTTGACAGTCAGATCAGCAGGTTGAGGAAAGAAGGAATTTCTCTTACCTACACCACATTGAGCAATAAGGAAAGTCAGGTTGAAGCAATTGGCGAAAGCCTTGATGAACTTTCATATCCTAGCAAGAGGAAGGTGGTGAGTGAAAACCTTCACACAGAGGAAAAAGAATCAGCTGGCGGAGAATTGGAGAGTAAGAAGCAGAAAGTGACCGAAAATCCATCATCTTCCAGTACTTTATCAGTTGGAATAATTGAAAAGGTGTCCATTGCTGAAATCGAGCCAAGTCATGAGCAAGAAGTCGAGTTCCAAGACTTAGAACAATTGGATTCTCTCCAAGGTCAAGCCCTCACTGACAGTTTGGAAGGAGGTGATACGTTGATGATTGAAGGCACAGGAGATACTGAGATCCTTGAGAACAATGAAGAGCTAGGAGATGAGGTAATTTCTGCTCTAAAAGGAATTAATGATGATGTTCAGTTAGAAGATGGGATGGAATTATCCACTATCCCCACTTGGTTGATCGAAAGTTTGAAGAAGAAATCCAGATCACTAGATGAAGTTCAACCAGTTGAAAGCATGCAAGACTTCCTAGAGAGGATTGGCAAAGCTAAAACACCAAGGAATCCTAAGAAGTATTCTCAAATTACCAGGAATCATGCAAGATCCAGGATCTTACAGGTGGCAGTCCCGAAAATTGATAAGCCAAAAGATCAAATTACTCCTATGGATTACGAGGTTACAACATTGGACATTAGGCCAACCACGATAGATCATGATTTCCATGAGTTGGCAGACACTTCCAAAGCCATCAGGGAAAAGTTTGACAAAACAGAGGAGAAGAAAGAAAGGCTAGAGTTAGAAAATCTAAGGCTAGTAGAGTTCATTCAGCAGCTAACAGCTCCTTTACGCCAAGAAAATGAAGCTTTTATTCCACCATCATCTCTTACTCTAAATCCATTGATGTTCTTGAGGCTATGAGGATCACAAGTCAAGCAACCAAGAGTTGGGTGACCAATATTTCAAAATAGATGGAGCAATTCTTAGAGAAGTGCGCTCAGACTTATGACAGATCTGCCTTGCTTATAACTGAAGTTAGTCAAGTTGAAGACAATTGGGAAGATTTCTAGTACATACAGGACAAAGTAATACCTCGTTTGAAGGTTTTAAAGGAAGTTTCCCAGCAAATATTAATCTAGGAGGGTGTTATCGAGGAAGGAGCCTCATATGATTTCAGCAGGTGGTATCATTCCTTATTGGCTAAAAGGAAGACATATGATGGAATAAAGGAAGAATGTGCTGCTATACGGAGTGCAGTTTAGAGAATTCAGTTCAAAATCCTCACTTCTCTTGAAGGATTGATAGGACAGGAGCATCATGATGCAAATGGTTTAGATTTGGAAGGACTGAAGAAAAATGTGATGAACATTTACTTCAAGGAAGTGCAGTTTATTACAGAGAATCAGCTTGATGATATGTCTTCCCTTTTGACCTTTATGGATAACTTTCAGAAACAACAAGATAGATGGGAAGGTACTTTCACTCAATGCCTGGAAAGCTTGGACGTGATTGGAGTGCAACTGGATTCTGTGCCAAGCATCTCAATGGAGGAACTCGATTCTATGTTAGCCAAATTTCTTGCATTTGCAGCTAGGGAGCGATCCAAAGGGAATTGCATTCTAGATTCCTACTTGCTCGAATGATTCTCGAGGTTTCATCATTTTCCATACTCCAAGTGGCTTGTTCTACTTGTGCCATGTGTCCTTTGAGTTGGTTATGCTTTTTAGGGTTAGGGTTTATTGAATTAATCTTGGCCATTGATCTCAAATCAATCTGGGCCGTTGCTTTGTAATTGGGGTGCCTATATAAACCCCATGCATTTCATTTATTCAGGGAGAGACTTATGAAATTGTTGCTACTATTGCTATTCAAATAATAAGTGGATTCAGAGTTGAGCATTTGTTATTTTTATGAGCACACATGGTTTCATGATTTCTTCAATAGATTAAATTGTTTTCAAGTATTTTTTTTAGATGAATGAAAGATTGATAGTGTTGGAGATAGTGAGATTAGTTCATACCTTTTTCAATTGGATGATTTTCAATTTGATGTGTAAGGTTAGTCTGAACATTGAAACTACTTGACTTGAATTCTATTACCTATATGCATTGGTTGAATTGATGGTGGTATAGTGTAATAGGATATCTTTCGTAAACCCATTGAAGATTGCACCGTCTTTGTCTAGCTATAGTACTATGCTTGGCGAAGCAAATATTGGTTTAAATTTCACTATCTAGCATTTGTCTCTTAATTTCGTAGGAGTAGTTTTGCATAAATCTAGTTCCTTTAACCCTCATCCCTTTTTCTTTTATTTTATTCCAAACTGAGAATCCCAAAAATATAAGAACATTCAACGTTACATCAATCCAAATCCCTACTTCGAGTAAGTTCATTATTCAAGGTCCCTTTGTGAAATCAGCATATCACATCATCCATTGAGCTTGTCCATCCCCCAAAATGAAACATTGGAATTACCGTATGAACTTTCTAGCAATCTTAGCATAAGAGGTAATTTTTCAAGAGAGGATAGAGCTGTCTTTGGGAACTTTTTATTCTAGTGTTTGGTGTGTCACAAAACACGCATCAACATGAATTGGCGCTAGAAGGAGGGCATGATTTGTGATAGTGAAGCTATTCCGAAGTAGACAAAATGTAGTATGGTGTTGACACATGAATTTCCTTTCAACATACCTATTGAGCAACCAAATCAGCCACCCACCGATATCATTGTTCAATTGTACTCACTAGCTTGGAAAACACAGACAGATTGTGTCCAGTTTGGTTAGACAAGCCGTGTTCTTGCTAGGGAGGAAGAAAAAGGAAAACATTTCGAAGAAGCAATTCAAAGAGATTTAATAAGATAGAAAATTGATCGCTTGAAACAAACATTTGACAAGATAGAATGATCATTTGCGACCGGTTCATCTTCAACAAATTCTTCCAATATCATGAAGAATGGTGCTCCCGGCCAACGTTCCTAATCCAAATCAGGATCCACAACTAGTATTACAACCGAACTTAGGTTTTCACGATGAACAGGAAGATGTTATCACCAAATTGTTTAGCCTTACTTGGCAAGTAAAGAGAAACGCCCCTGACTGGCTCCGAATGTGCTTCGTCCTTGAAGAAGAAGAAGAGAGAGCTAGGCGTATTGAGTTCAACATTCAGAGAGATCTCCTTATGGAAAGATTTGAAGCTCTCCAGCGACAAAAAATCAACAAGTTCGTCAACAAGTAAACCAACCAGCTCTTGAAGTAGTCCCTACATGTCCTCAACAAGATTGAAGAAGGCATGGATCGAATTGGTTCTTTCTCAGCGGATCAATTTCGAAGAGTTACTAGATCTACACCAAATTCTTTCAAGGAATTTGTGGAGTTGTCACCTTATAGAAACAAACAAAGAAAGAAGACAAAAATATCACAGAGTGAAACATCTAGCATGGTGGGTCCTAGTGAAGAGGTACTATCACCAAGTAGAGAAGCACCAACTGGAGAAGTTTCTTCCAGTCTATTACAGACACCGCCACCGCAGATTCCCATATCAAGCTCTACTCAAGTTCTAGTATTTGTACAACCCATTCAACTAGTTCAGATAAATCAGCCGAACGTTCCAATGGCTTGGTGTCCAACTAACGCGTCGCCTCTTACTACATTTTCTGATTATCATGAGATGCCAAAGAATCTAGAGCATTTTTGCTCCAAGTTCCAGGTTGGTGATATCAACTAGATAGCTGATGAACATATCAAGATTTTTGAAGATACTCTCCAGAACCAAGATATTCAACATGAAGATGTAGCATGTCGATTATTGCCATGCTCTTTAGGAGAGGAAGCATATTATTGGTACGTAAACCTACTAGTGAATTCAATCCGAACTTGGAAAAATCTAAAGGATGCCTTTTTGGCAAAATTCTAATTGCCAACCACACTAGCTGAACTCTACCGACAGTTCATTGAAGTGAAAAGATCAGAACATGAGCCAATCAGCACCTTCAACAACATATTTCATAAGGCGTATACAAGGTTACGTGATCCTTATGAATTGAATGATGCAGCGGAATTACCAGTATACTATGCTGCTTTGGATAGTCTTACTTCCATGTTTGTAAGAAGAGCCAACCCAGTTCCAGCCTACCTCAAAGGAGCATATGCCGAAGCAATTAAAGTTAATTTCGACTTAGGCATGAATGTTGCTGGACCACTTAACCATTTGGGGTATGCTGCTATGCCAAACTAGATAACAAGGATCAACTAGGCATTGGCCAATCACACGCCAGTAATGAACCCCATTTTTCCACCCAACAATCAATTGGTAATTCACCCAGGAGGTCCTATTTCTCAAGCACAACCTTCACAGCCTGTGTATCTACAGAGTACAACAACGTCCATCAAGACACAAGAAGAAAAAGAAGAGATGAAAGAGTTGGTTGAACAAGTGAAGAAATTTTCTAGTGAAGTAACTCATCTGAGAAATAAAAACAATCAAGTCCATAACATGCAAAGGAATTATCAAGGATACCAAAGTAATTATCAAAATTACCAAGGTCAATCAAGTAATGCTCAAAGCTACCGCAACAATAACCAAGGATATCAGAAGAGGACATGGAATACATGACCAAATAATGGAAACATAACATCACCCCTAGATAATCCTGCAACTCGAGAAAATCAACCGACATAAAGTATACTCCTTACCGAGTCAGCCTTGTCAGGATGGTGTTAGTTACATAACACCAATCAACATTCTGAGACACAGTGCAGAGAATTTCAGCTCGCAGCCGATATTTTCCAGAGGGAAATACAAAGGGAAATACCAAATGACCCATCTACTGCTATAGTCCCTATAGTGAAGTATGATCAAGCTTTAGTTTTGGACGACTTCACATTTCCACCACAATTTGAACAATATCAAGCACCTGACCAATTTGGAAGATTCCCACCAGCATCAGCGAATGAGCCAGTGGAGGCACCACCTCCTATGTGTTCACACGCAATTGTTGATGGGCCAGTAGAAGACACAACGAATTAATATTTCCCACCTTTGAATAACAGTGTATTGGTCAAAGGAATAAAAGAATTTTAGACATTTCAACAGACAGGGAATGGGAAACCAAAGGTTTATTATAGAAAGAATCAAGAGCCCTTAACCACATCAGTTCCCCCACACAATTTTCAAACTCCACTGCACCTGAATGCTAGTAACAACCCTTCTCTTCCAAAGGACGCACCATAATACAGGCAAGGAAATAATGCTAGTAGTTCTACTAGTAGCACTCCTCCCAAAGATGAATTGACGAGATTAAGTCGGTACATGACAGAGGAAATGAAGAAAATCAAAGTGAACATGTCATTGTTTGAGCTAATGAAAGTACCAAAAATAAGGAACACATTTCTTGACAGTCTGAAAGATCCAACGCAGGATCCAGCTCACACAGTTCAAAAGACTGCAAACCCTACAGGCAATATCAATATGGCTCAAGATGAACAATTACAATTTTTTCAAGAACAACCACAGAATGCAAATGTTTCCTATGGATGCCAGAGTTCCAAAGTAACTCAGGGCATGTATGAAGTGAAAGAAGGCATAGGAATGCTAGGACATGAAACAGTGAAAATTGAGCAGGTGCGTCAAAATTCAAAGGAAAACAAGATAGACAATTCGATTAAAGAAACAAAAGTTTCACAGACTGGGAAGAATAATAAAGTCAAAACAAAAGAGACAGAAGCCAGTATGCAGAGAGGAAATCCTATTATATCTTATCAAGGGAAAGATGAACCAGCTCCTTTCCTCATTTCTCTTAGAATTTTCAATAAGCTCCTACATAATTTTTTGATTGATTCAGGAGCATCTAGTAATGTGATGCCTTTAAATGTCTGTCAAAGATTGGGACTAACACCAACGTAGACGAACAAGAAAGTGACACGGTTGGACAAGAAAGAGGTTCTAGTCATAGGAGAGTTAAACAATATTCATATGCAAATATCAACTGATCCAAGGATTCATCATTTCATTGATATTTCAGTGGTCGATATCCTAGGAGGATATGGAATGGTTCTAGGAAGAGACTGGACCTGAAGGTTAAATGGTTACTTCGCCATGGATTTTTCACACATGTGGTTACTATGGAAGGGTATTCCAAATCAAATCAAGGTTGAAAGTATGCCAAGACTCAATATGATAATTACCGAGTACAGGGAAAGTAATGAAATTTTGTTTTGTGAAACAGATCTCGGTCAGTACAGACCAAAAGTATCGGAAGTCCTGATGTTAAATTGCTCAAAAAATCAAGAAGATATACCAAAAAATTCAGAAGTTCTTATGGAAAGCGATGAAGAACTTTCACCAGATGAAGGTGAAAGCATGTTTGAAAATTTTAGGAGATTTGTGCTCAAGAGCGCAAAACAAGAGAAAGAACTGGGAAATCACACTTTCGTACAAGACTTATTGCTGCCCAATTGGTGTCGGATCCACAATGCTTTTCATTCAGAGTTTTCCTGTGTGATGTGTAAGATGACATTGGACCAAGTATACAAAAGATTTCCCCAAGTTCCTGGAGACGAATACTTCAAGCTGACAATACACGATGAAAACAGTGACTCTGACAGAGAATCCTTGCTAGAGGTAGAAATCACTCAAGAAGTGAATGAAGTTCAAATAGACTATTCAGTTGAAGAAATTCAGAACAAAGAAATGCCTAGTCCCATACAATTACCAGATCAAAAGCAAGTTTGAACCTTGAGATTCGATGGTTCAAAATCCAAGAAGGGCAATGGAGCTGGCTATGAACTGATTAATCCATCGGGTGAAGCCTACTTATCAGCCCTGAGATTATAGTTTCCCTGTACCAACAATGTGGCAGAATATGAGTCCCTAGTCCATGGATTACTCCATGCAATCCATAAGAAGGCTAAAGTCTTGCATGTTTATGGTGACTCAGAAGTAGTGGTAAGGCAAGTAAGAAAGAAATATGCTTGCCATGATAAAAGATTGCGAGGATATAGAAACCGAATATGGGATCTCATTGAAAGCTTTGATGCTTTTAATATCAAATTAGTATATCATTCTCAAAATAAAGTGGCAAATTCCTTAGCCCAATCAGCAAGTTCACTGGAGTCGCTCGAGATGGATGCCGCCAAGAAATTTACAGTAGAAATCACCTCGACTCCATCAGTCCCAGATAACATTACAAATTTCCAAGTGTTCGATGACGACAAACACATCCTGGACTTCCTAACTAATTCTAATATTTTCCTCACTCAAGTCATTGACGAAGAAGAAGATCAAGGGGAAACTGAATTTGATGTAGATGGTATTATGAACCTAAAGACTAGCATCATTCCCAGAGGGATGATCCAGCTTGAGAGAATCTTCAACCAAGATCAGATCAATGCCATAAAGCAGCAAAGAAACGAAGGAGGCCAACATGAAGCGGTCAACCTCAGAACACAAAAGGAAGTGAGAAATGTTCTTATTGGAAAAGTATGCACAAATGTAGAAAAGGAGCAGATAATCAAAAGTTTGAAAGAATTTAAGGACATTATTGCCTAGAACTATGAGGGCCTAAAAACGTATGATACTTCAATTATTACACATACTATTCCCCTCAGAGCAGGCAGTAAACCATTCAGGAAACACCAAAGGCCTATAAATCCTCTACTAGAACCCCTTATTCTTCAAGAAGTTAAGAAGCTACTTTTAGCAGGCATTATCTTTCCGGTACGACACTCAACATGGGTCGCCAATTTGGTACCCATCCGCAAGAAGAATGGAGAGATAAGATTGTGTGTAGACTTTTAGAATCTTAATAAGGCCTCTTAAAAGGATAATTATCCATTTCCCTCATTAGATGAAGTCATTCAAGTTGTGAACGGATCCCAGATGATGTCATTCCTGGATGGATATTCTGGCTATAACCAAGTCCTCATGGAACCTGAAGACAAACTTAAGATGGCATTTACAACAAAATGGGGTACATTTGCTTACAAAAGGATGCCATTTGGTCTAATCAATGCCAGAGCCACCTTTCAAAGAGTGCTGGACATTGCTTTCAAGGACCTCATAGGGAGATGTATCATTGTCTACATGGATGACCTTACTATGTTTTCAAAGAAAAGGGAAAATCACGTCAAAGACTTGATAAGGATATTTGAGAGATGCAGAAGATACGGGATATCTTTGAACCTGAAAAAATGTATATTTGGGGTGACGGAGGGAAAATTGCTTGGTCATGTGATAACAAAGAAGGGTATTCTTATTGACCCTGATCAAGTAGAGGCTATTTCAAGGATTGGTCTGTTGTCAAGTCAAAAGGAATTAAAATATTTCTTCAGAAAGATTAACTTTGTAAGAAATTTCATCACAGGATTTGCTGAGATAGTTAGGCCCTTAAATGAAATGCTCAAGAAGGATGCAAAGATAGAATGGATGGAGCAAACGTGAAAAGACTTTGAAGAAATCAAGCAGGCCATAGTTGATGCTCCTATTTTGGTTAGTCCTGATTATACAAAACCTTTTTATCTTTACTCTTTTGCCTCAGAACACACAAGTGCCGCAATGCTAACACAAAAGACAGTTGAGAAGGATGAACATCCTATTGCTTTTATGAGTGCACCTTTTAAGGATGCAGAGCTGAGATACCCAAACATCGAGAAGCAAGCATATGCTTTGGTCAGAGCAATAAAGAAATTTTGACATTACATTTTAAGAAGTAAAGTCTTTGCTATAGTTTCGGATGTGACTGTCAAAACCCTTCACATGCAAAATGAATTAGGAGAGAGAAGGGGCAAGTGGGTTACAATTATCTAAGAGTATGACATTGAAATTCAGCCAATGAAGATTGTCCGCAGCCAAGCTCTAACACAAACAATTTCCATAGGACCAGAAATCATACACCAGGTGTACAAATTACAGGAAGTATCCCAAGATGAATAGTACAATGATATCACATATTTTTTGCTTAATCACAAATGCCCCAACCATCTCAATCTAGTATAGAAGAGGGCCCTAAGAATGAAGAGTCAAAGATATATGCTGCAAGGGGCAGTGTTGTATAGAAGAAATCATGAAGGAATTTTCCTAAGATGTTTGGGAAAAGGAGAAGCCAAACAGATAATAGAACACTTTCATTCTAGATTTGGAACCGACCATGGAGGAGCACTAGCAACAGTGCACTGGGTTCTAATGGCAGGCTATTATTAGCCAATAGTTTTCAAGGATGTGTACGATCATGTAAAAAATTTCCACACATGCCAAATAACCACTGCACGAGAGAAGAACCCTGCTATGCTGCTCCAACCAGTGATCGAGGTGTGACCCTTTACGAAGTGGGGACTAGACTTCATTGGTATGATCAATCCACCCTCATCTACGCAACACAGGTATATTCTAATCGTGACTGATTATTGCACTAGATGGTCAGAAGCTCAAGCACTGAAATTATGCATGATAGACATAGTAATTAAATTCTTAGAAGAAAACATTATCACCAGGTTTGGTTGTCCTTATGTTTTAGTTTGTGATAATGGTTCCGCATTCTCTTCTCTGAAATTTTCTAACTAGGCTTTTGAATATGGGGTGAATTTAAAATTTTCTTCAAATTATTATCCCCAAGGAAATGGATTGGCTGAATCTACTAATAAGAATTTGTTGAATTTCATAAAGAAGTTGTTGGACAAAAACCTAAAAGATTGGCATATGCAGTTGAGATTTGCCCTCTGGGTGGATAGAGTGAGAATTAAAGGTTCCTTAGGTACATCGCCATATCATCTCATTTACAGACAAGATCCCATATTTCTGATACATCTAAGGATTCCTACGTTACAGTTCATGCAAGAGTGCCTGGACCAAGAAGATAGAGTCAAAACTAGACTGTCCTAGTTGTTACTGTTGGAAGAGAAAAGAGATCAGGCACTGGAGAATTTTTCAAAACGTCAAGGTATTGTGAAAAGATGGTTTGACCGAAGAACTGGAATAAAAGCATTTAGAATTTCTGACTTAGTCCTTTGTTGGGACAAAGCACATGAGCGGAAAGGAGACCACGAAAAGTTTGACAATCTATGGATGGGTCCCTACCAGATTTCAGAGATTCTCGGAGACAATGCATTTAGACTGAAGACATTAACTGGAGAGGATGTTCCATTGCCCGTCAATGGGCGATTCCTCAAACACTATTTCCAGTCTTAGACTCTATGCGAGTCTTGCCTTTGTACATATTTAGTCTAGCTTTCTTTCTGGTTGGGTTTTGTTTTAGTTTAGTTTCCCTCGCTTTGGTGTGCATTAGTTTAGTTGTTCCTGTTTTCTTAGATTAGGTTGCTTTGTTTGCTTTCGTTTGTTGTTGTGGGTTTAGTTTTGAATAAATGAGGATCCACATCTGCAAAAAGGGTGGTGAAGATTTAAGCACACACTGGTCTTATTCCACAAAGTAATGAACAGATCATTCCTTTGATAAATATTTGTTAAGGATCCCAGAATCCGAGATTGAATCCTCTAGTTTAATTCTAGGTTAGGACTTGTACTTGGCTAGATGGGAATTCTCTATTGTGTTTTGACACTGAATCTTACAATCATCATATTTTACACACTTAATGAAATCTTTGAGTCATTACGGTCTCCTAGGCGAAGTCATTGGCTAAACTAAGAATAATCAAAAGTCTCACTTCAGCGCCACTATAATGCTCAAACCCAAGTGAGCTTCGATGCTTATAGGCCAAAATGTGGAAATATGCAAAATATCAAGAAAATCAAAAAAGAGAAAAAGAGAACCAAAATAAAAGAATAAAACACTTGGCTTTTGAGTGTGCGGACATCTCTACAATTGTACAAAAGAATCAAAACAATGATAAATCACCGGAAGTAGAGCAATCTCTGTGAGATTATAGAAGATAACCTCGCTGAGGCTATAGATGCTCACTGGCAGCCACGCTCTATCAAAGGATGCTTTTGGAGTTGAGACAAAATACACAAACAACCATGATGGAACCAAAGAGTCATATTGGTCTTACGAGATGGAAATGAATGCATTTGCACTCACTTGTGATTAGGAGAAAAAGTGTCTCAATCCAATTTAGAATTCCTATCCTTTCTGAGTACCAATTTTAACCTAAGGATGAGTTAGTATGATTTAAATCGGAGATTCTGAATTCAAAATGGGTCTTTATCTTAGGAATGTTCTGAAACATTCCTCACATGGAGTCACCAGATGTTGTGACCTTTTTCACACATTTCCCCATTGCAAATGGGGACCCTCGTTGGTTTGCCCTTAGGGTTTAGCTTTGAGTAGCAATTTCATAGTCTTTGATGTCTAGGAATTCCATGTCAAAGTCTGGAGTAATCATCCGAGCCAAGTTGGGAGTTTGAGCCTGAAACTGAACGTAAATGTCATAGAAGTGCTTAGAAGACCCTGTAGATGAGGATCACCTGTGCTTTCGCTCAATTCTAACACTTCCTATTTTTTAGGGATTCTACTTTTTTGCTTTTTGCTTTTTTCATTTTTGGCATTTCTGGACCAATCTGGAATTTACTATTTTTAGAAACTTGCTTTTTTCTTTTTTCTATTTTTAGTAAGTTTCTATTTTTAGAAAGTGCTATGTGTCAGTGGCAGTGGGGTCAAAATTTTCCACTTTTGGAACTAAAAAGCAAGCAAAAATCAAGCAAATATCTTGAAAAATCATGAAAAATCATGAGAAAAGCGCATGCAAAGGGTAAAAATCAACTAGAGAAAATCGCACCTTCATGAGAAAATCATTTAATAATCAAGTAAAAAGCAAGCAAATTGCAATAAAATTCACCTAAGGCTAGATAAGTACGCCATTGGGAAAATCCAGATGAATCTTCAAAATGTCCAGTTGGGAAATCTGAAATCTCGAAAAGAAATCCAATTGAAATTTGAAAGATCAAGACAAAATCTGCCTTCTACAAGGAATTCCAGTTGGAAAGATTGAAATTCCAGTTGGACAAAGATGAAAATTGACTAAGGAAAGTGAAATATTGAATTGGACTTTAGGAACTCCAAGTCAAAGTGAAATTCCAGTTGTTGAAAGTCAAATTCTTCAAAGTGAAAATTGAAAATTTTCTAAGGCAAAATCGCTTTGGTAAGTGAAATTCCAGCTGAAAAAGTAAAAAGTCCACTTGAGGGTCGAATTTTACCAAAAGGCAAGAAATTTTAGATAACTTAAATTTCATTTGAAAGTTATCAATTAATGAGAAAGGGATGCCTTGTTTGAAAAGTCAAAGATCAGGATAAGATTGCTTTTTTCGTTTTAAAGCAAAAGCACCCAATGAAAGAAAGAAGTCGACCTAAATCAATTTGGAAAGGTTTTATTATAAAAGATGAGCTTGTGAGCTTATTTTTATTATTTGCAAAGTCAACTTTTTCACAGGCAAACCCATCTCAAGAGAAGGACGTCTTTTTTTAGCTACAAGGAGATTTTTTTTTTTCCAGAACATAAGTGTTTGATTTTCTTCTTCCATTTCTGGATTTCTTAAACAAATGCAAGGTTATTATTGGTGATTTTGGAAGGGAGGAGGATTTTTTTTCCATTGTGGATTTGAGAAAACTTCAGTATAAGTCTTTAAAAATCCAAAAGATTATTTAAAATTCCATGAGTGCTCTTTAAAAACAATAAAGGCGGATCAAATTTCATTGAGAGTTTATTCTTTAACAGCCTTTTAATCAAGTTCTGGATATTTTTTTAATTAATTTTAAATTTCTCTAGCCAAGAAATCGCCTTTTTATAAATTTGTTAAAATACTCTAACTTCGAGCTTCGTACAGGCACAATGTCTTCTCCAAAGAACGTGGGAGGTGGAGCTAGGAAGGCTCAAGTAAAGGAAGTCCTCAAAGAATTTTATCCAAAATTTCAGTTATCCTTGAAGTGGAAGAAGGTAGCAGATACAAACTTTGAGCAGTTTAATGCAATTCAACACAAGAGAAGGATGTTTTGCACTCAGAACGAAATGCCTACGCCTATTACCACAAATATTGTTAAGTCTGGATTTCATCAAGCAGCAGGATTTCCACCTGCAGTTCAGTGCAGTGATTTAATGGTTAATTGTGCTAGAAGGTACAATCCCCAATCAAGATCCATTAAAACACCTAATGGGATCACCTTGGCGTATCATCGAAAAATGTTGAACAAGACTCAACAGGAATCACAAGCCATGTTCGATCAAGCCAAGGAATCCTGAATGAACATAGTCAATTCTAACTGAATCAAGGAACCCAAAAGACACCGCTCGAAGTTGCCAAAGAGATTAATTTGCACGGATTTTAAAATGGAATACAGTGATATGATTCATATGCTAAACAGGATTATGGGAACTTTTCAAGGAGCCTTCTTTGAAGCGTGGATGTTTTCATATGTGGAGGAGATTGTATTGGGAATGGAAGCAATAAATTGGGTGAAGTTAATAAGTGATAATATCGATTTCCAGTTGAGAAACCTAGAGAAGACCAAAACCTTCTACATGAGTTCCTACGTGGTTTATATCTTGGCACGGTTCACTAAGTATAGGGGATTGATTTGCAAAGGGGAAGTTGGACTTCGGAAAGATCAACTCAAAGCATATGATTGTTACCCACAGCTCCAGTTACATTACAGGGACAATTTTAAGATATAATGATGCCTTCCTTATGTATATCACGCGAGTGCTTCAAGGAACAGTTCAAAGGAGGCTATCTAAAGAGGCTATGGTGATGCTTGACAAGTTTGGATCTTGGTTCATCCAGTTTCTGACCTTCACATATATAAGAGTTCATGGATTCTTGGATGCTCCACATAGACTCCCTTGGTATCCAACAAACAAGATTGTTATGCTTGAAGTTGCAAGGCAACTGGCATGTGTAGACTCTATTCAAGCGAGAAAGAACAAACAAGGAGTTGATTTTCTGGTTGCAATTGGAAAAATGCTAGAAGTCTGCCCCTCATTACAATCAGCCAAGATAGTAAGGGTAGAATTACAATTTTATAAGTTCAGCACTTATAATCCAAGGACCAATTATGATCCATACCTGAGAGTTAACGGGAAGAAATCCCTTCATGTTAGGCAGATTGAAGACTATTGGTCTAACTTGGTGGATGAATATGGAGTCCGGAAGAAGACTTGGTCCAGAATTCCAATTGAACTTGTAAAAAGGTGTGACTTGTTCCCTATACCTAACCAAGTAAAAGACAACGGGGACTACATTCATCCTCAATTTGAACAAAAAAAAGATAAGCCTATGTTGTTGCCTAACTGGACACAACCTGAGTTGACTGATTTGAACATATTGATGAAGGATATTTTAGCATACTCAAGGGAATGGGTTGACAGTCAGATCAGCAGGGTGAGGAAAGAAGGAATTTCTCTTACCTACGCCACATTGAGCAATAAGGAAAGTCAGGGTGAAGCAATTGGCGAAAGCCTTGATGAACTTTCATATCCTAGCAAGAGGAAGGTGGTGAGTGAAAACCTTCACATAGAGGAAAAAGAATCAGCTCGCAGAGAATTGGAGAGTAAGAAGTAGAAAGTGACTAAAAATCCATCATCTTCCAATATTTTATCAGTAGGAATAATTGAAAAGGTGTCCATTGCTGAAATCGAGCCAAGTCATGAGCAAGAAGTCGAGTTCCAAGACTTAGAACAGTTGGATTCTCTCCAAGGTCAAGCCCTCACTAAGAGTTTGGAAGGAGGTGATACATTGATGATTGAAGGCGCAGGAGATACTGAGATCCTTGAGAACAATGAAGAGCTAGGAGATGAGGTAATTTATGCTCTAAAAGGAATTAATGATGATGTTCAGTTAGAAGATGGGATGGAATTATCCACTATCACCGCTTGGTTGACCAAAAATTTGAAGAAGAAATCCAAATCACTAGATGAAGTTCAACCAGTTAAAAGCATGCAAGACTTCCTAGAGAGGATTGGAAAAGCTAAAACACCAAGGAAGCCTAAGAAGTATTCTTAGATTACTAGGAATGATGCAGGATCCAGGATCTTATAGGTGGCAGTCCCAAAAATTGATAAGCCAAAAGATCAGATTACTCCTATGGATTACGAGGTTACAACGTTGGACATTGGGCCAACCACGATAGATCAGGATTTCTATGAGTTGGCAGACACTTCCAAATCCATCAGGGGAAAGTTTGACAAAACAGAGGAGAAGAAAGAAAGTCTAGAGTTAGAAAATCTAAGGCTAGTAGAGTTCATTCAGTAGCTAATAGCTCCTTTATGCCAAGAAAATGAAGCTTTTATTCCACCATCATCTCTTACTCCAGAATCCATTGTTGTTCTTGAGGCTATGAGGATCACGATTCAAGCAACCAAGAGTTGGGTGACCAATATTTCAAAACAGATGGAGCAATTCTTAGAGAAGTGTGTGCAGACTTATGACATATCTGCCTTGCTTATAACTAAAGTTAGTCAAGTTGAAGACAATTGGGAAGATTTCCAGTACATACAGGACAAAGTAGTACCTCATTTGAAGGTTTCAAAGGAAGTTTCCCTACAAATATTAATCTAGGAGGGTGTTATTAAGGAAGGAGCCTCATATGATTTCAGCAGGTGGTATCATTCCTTATTGGCTAAAAGGAAGACATATGATGGAATAAAGGAAGAATGTGCTGCTATACGGAGTGCAGTTGAGAGAATTCAGTTCAAAATCCTCACTTCTCTTGAAGGATTGATAGGATAGGAGCATCATGATGCAAATGGTTTAGATTTGGAAGTACTGAAGAAAAATGTGATGAACATTTACTTCAAGGAAGTGCAGTTTATTACAGAGAATCAGCTTGATGATATGTCTTCCCTTTTGACCTTTATGGATAACTTTCAGAAACAAGAAGATAGATGGGAAGGTACTTTCACTCAATGCCTAGAAAGCTTGGACCTGATCGGAGTGCAACTGGATTCTATGCCGAGCATCTCAATGGAGGAACTCGATTCTATGTTAGCCAAATTTCTTGCATTCGCAGCTAGGGAGCGATCCAAAGGGAATTGCATTCTGGAATCCTACTTGCTCAAATGATTCGTGAGGTGTCATCATTTTCCATACTCCAAGTGGCTTGTTCTGCTTGTGCCATGTGTCCTTTGAGTTGGTTATGCTTTTTAGGGTTAGGGTTTATTGAATTAATCTTGGCCATTGATCTCAAATCAATCTTGGTCATTGCTTTGTAATTGGGGTGCCTATATAAACCCCACGCATTTCATTTATTTAGGGAGAGACTTATGAAATTTTTGCTACTATTTCTATTCAAATAATAAGTGGATTCATAGTTGAGCATTTGTTATTTTTATGAGCCTGCATGGTTTCATGATTTCTTCAATAAATTAAATTGTTTTCAATTATTTTTTTAGATGAATGAAAGATTGATAGTGTTGGAGATAGTGAGATTAGTTCATACCTTTTTCAATTGGATGATTTTCAATTTGATGTGTAAGGTTAGTCTGAACATTGAAACTGCTTGACTTGAATTCTATTACCTATATGCATTGGTCGAATTGATGGTGGTATGGTGTAATAGGATATCTTTCATAAACCCATTTAAGATTGCACCGTCTTTGTCTAGTTGTAGTATTGTACTTGGTGAAGCAAAGATTGGTTTAAATTTCACTATCCAACATTTGTCTCTTAAGTTCGTAGGAGTAGTTTTGCATAAATCTAGTTCCTTTAACCCTCATCCCTTTTTCTTTTATTTTATTCCAAACTGAAAATCCCAAAAATATAAGAGCATTCAACGTTACATCAATCCAAATCCCTACTTCGAGTAAGTTCATTATTCAAGGTCCCTTTGTGAAATCAACATATCACATCATCCATTGAGCTTGTCCATCCCCCAAAATGAAACATTGGAATTACCATATGAACTTTTTGGAAATCTTAGCATAAGAGGTAATTTTTCAAGAGAGGATAGAGTTGTCTTTGGGAACTTTTTATTCTGGTGTTTGGTGTGTCACAAAACATGCATCAACAGGTCCTCAAAGTTGCATTAATTCAACAAGCAGTGGTAAGAATGTTCAAGTTTTAGATCTTGAATTCCTAGTATTTCTAGACATAACCTTGCACACAACTTATTGTCTTTAGTGAACATAATTATACTTTGTTTCAATTCCCTACTCATCAATGCCCTTCCCAAACATATATCCAGAGAATAATAGCATTGCACTAGAATCTCACGAGTCAAAATAACGATACTCAAATTGATTCCAATGATAATTTATAAGCAAAGCATCACTTAAAAGTGAGAAAGATTCAAGTTCAATGACTGAAGTGATAATGTCCTAAGCATATAATCACTTGTGAAATGGTGATGTCAAGGGCAATTGGATTCTAATGCATCCTACTGCCTTTTTTGGATGTACCGGTATTTATTTTCTCTACAATGGCATTCACATGATAGTATGCAGAAGAATAGCATTCTCCTAAATCCACGCAATATCAATTAACAACTAAAAATAGGGGATTAATAAAGTGCTAATTTATAAATAGAGATGGTAAGAGTCTCTTGAAGCATATAATTCTATGCATAATTTTGCAATGTCGAGCCAAATCCGACATGACAATAGCATGTCAATGGACATGTAGCTAGCTTTTGATGCAATGGTAATTGAGGTACATTTGAATGTGAATCATTTTTACAACAAAAATTATGGGATATATTTAAGCTTAATCCATGTTCACAAACTTGTGTGTCCCAGGTTAAAGTCTCCCACCCTAATAAGGCAACCCACAACTTGAGCGTCATCCCTGTTAAAGGCAGCCCCTATGAAGCTTAAAAATCATCAACTTGAACAATACTTCTCTTCAATTCATCATGGTATTTATATTTCAGACTTAAAAACGTCATGCATTTGAACAGGGCCAAAATCTTTTAGCCAACATGAAGCAATTATTCATGTCCATTTTATGATTTTAGTGTGATTTCGTGCATTTACACAAATTCGTGGGAAAAATATTTCTAACCATTTCCTATTCACCTTTCATAGCGAACAGGGTCACCCTGTACATTGTAAATTATTCATATTACTCTTTAGTACTTTACAGACACTCCATATCTAGAATTTCAGAAATGCTACTACATCTAGAAAAGGTATCAATAATCCATACTAAGGATAAGAATGGATTAAAAAGCATAAAATTTCCACATACATTTGGCTATAAAATGTTTCCAAAATATGGGCGTAGCTTACTTTCAAGCCAAAGTACAGAGACAATAAAATTCTAGCCAAAAAGCTCAAGCCTATTATTAGAGTCTACAAATTTTGTGGCTTGTATATGTCAACAAATAATATATTTGAAGGATCAATAAATCTTGCTTGACACCACAATTTTCTTCTACCACTTGTGTGTGATAGAGGATTACATTTGTACAGGTTAAAATTGATGCAATGATTGCAGGATATTCACCATTTGGATATGTTTAAAAGGCTTTAGAAACTTCAGTAAACACAATTGAGCCAAAATCCACAACATTTAATAGCATCCTCCCTGCCTATACCAAAATGGTAGCTTTAGAAAAGGGTATGGAGATTTGTCAAAACATAATAGAAGGGAGATTTTTGCTAGATATAATAGTTGAAACTGCATTAACATCAAAAATTGTTAAGGAAAACTATTTTTTTAGGCATGTACACAAAATTTGATAGCAAAGACAAGGCACATGAACTTCTTTCAACAATGCCACCTAGCCACCAGCAACTCTCATTATGAAGACACGTCCACAGTTTGAAAACAAACCTCTGACAAAGGAAATAACTCCTTGCAGCCATTAGTGTCCAAGCAACATAAAGAAGCACAAGTTTCAAAATCTCCCAATGCATATTCTTGCGCATGATTTTCTAAACATTTAATACAAAAGACTTTCCCATCTGCACACTGTTTAATAAATAAATTTATGGTTTTAATAGTAATTAAATAAATTTTAGGGCATGGCATGATAGAAATTAATTTTGACACTCCTAGATGAAGATGTGATCAAAAGGTTACCAAAACCAACATTTGGAAGCATGCCCAAAGTATACCGGTGACCCCAACCTATATGATTTTCATGAACTACGTGTTTCAATTATATAGTTATTGCTTGTAATTTCAAGCATTGTGAACCAAAGTGACTACCGGATCAAACTTATTCCACCTAGCTTCACATCTAGATGTCAATTTTCCTAAACAACCAATCAAATGTTGTGCCATGAAGTTTCACAATGTAAGCACTGAGCAAATCACTATTTACAGTAGACACACATGTATCTTCCCCTATACATTAATCTATTCAAATCATACTCTTACAACCTAAATTATGTGCAAATGTGATGATTACCTGAAGATTGAACTTGTGGCATATTTCAGACTTGGCATTAGGGTCCAAACCAAGCTCAGGTGCAACTACTCCACCAAAATTGAACTTATGATCAAATTCTTTCCTTGCACTATTGTTATAACCAAGTGTCCATGATGATTGAACTTGCCATCATATTTTGTACTTAGCATTAGAGTCAGCTACTATCCTCAATGTAGTTATCTATCACTCTGATGGGATTTTCTTCCATGTCAATGCTCTCCTTAATATTCTAGGCCATGGACACCAATCTGGATCACTCCGTAAACCCCAGCATTGCTCATTATACTGCCTAATATCAAGGGTTCATATAGCACGAAGCCAACTTTTGTCATCGGCACTGTTGACACCATGACACAATTTGTGCAGAATCTTGAGGTAAATCACCATCCATAAGCAAAGAAGTATCATTAATACTATTTTAACATTTTGTCCACCACTATTACTGAGCAAAAATTTCTTCACTGTTAAATGGATTTTGTGTTAAATCTATTTTTTAATACTTATTATATTTTGATTATTTTAGGTACAGCTATCTTTTTTTCTACACCTTTTTTCCTAGGACTTGGGGTTACAACCATATTCAAATCACATCCCTTTTTTCCTTCATCCCCCAAAAAGATGACTTTGTGGAACATAGGAAGGTTTGATGGTATTTAAGATGAATTCTATTGCAGCTTTCTTCTAATGGATCAAACCATGATGAGCTAGAATTTCAAGTTGTTTTGAGTTTGTGGAGAGAATAGAGGATTTACCTCTGGTATGATCCCACCAAAGACTTTCAGTTCTATGGTGTACTATGGACTACTCAACACATCTTGTATGTTTCCCTTTTTTATCATTAATGAAATGAATTTATTAATGTTTATATGTTGCTATTATATTGTTTTGATATGACTGAATCTGAATCACATAAAACTATAGATTCATGGTGGACAACGTGCCAACTAGAGTATTCAACAACCATAATTTCAGTGTTCAGTCAATGGAAGAATCTTCAGAAGAAGATATTGCAAGAATAAAACTACAGATTGTTGGTAGACAGCATGCCATCCAGAGTGTTCAACAACCACAATTCTAATATTAATATGCAAATCTCATCTACACCTTTTTAGAAGTCTATATGTATTATAAAGCAAAAAAAATGTAATCGAATGTACACACCTCAACAATAGGAGTCTAAAATACATGAATCTCAACCCCTTGTTTCTGAAATTAATTCTTTTCTGAGTTAAAAAGTTTGGAACATATTTTATGCAAATAACTATTCTAAACATGTGTTTCATTTTGACTCAAACTAATATAAAAAACAATCGGCGTAACCATTGCACCTCCTTTCGGTGCAAGTGCTAGTATAGATTATTTATGGTGTGAGACCACCCTCAGCCATAGAATTATAAACTGAAGATTAATTAGTTATAACAAAATAACCAAAGTATTTCATGAGCAAACAATTTTACAATTGAAATTAATTTACTAGTAACTACGTGCTAACATGCGAAAAGGAATATGTGTTCTCCACTTCCAAGAGCATGTTGTAAGATTTATTCTCTTAACACAATGGAAGAAAATATTAATAAATACAATCCAATATTTATTATTAACATATTTTATCTAGAAACTAAATTAAATATTGCTTTTATATATATAATCATATGTAGCATAAAAGTGGCAAAAAGATATGTATGATATAAAATGGAACGTGAATAAATCTCATCAATAAGCTTTCAATTTGAAATCAAAATTTATAAACTAAGATCAAATAATTTATTTCAAATCACTCTATTTCTAGTTTGAGCTAGTAAATATTCTAGCATTAATACTTAATAAACATTATCTAGAACATATCCATGTAACTCTCTATCAAAGGTTTGCATAGACTTTTTGATTGAATAAGCAACATTTACAATGTGTTGTACCCTTCACATAGAAAACCCATAGGGCCAAAAACAAGCTAGTTCAAATCAACATGAACTAGGAGAAGAACAAACAAGAGACACTAGGGCCCAAAAAAATAGGCCAAACAGGCCACAAATAGAAACAATTAACATACAACTATATAACAACAAAAAAGGACTAGACAACCCCAAAAACCTAAGAGGACTAATATGACTCCCTTAACCCTAGATTGCGAAGAAGTGACATATTTGGGGAGTCCCTTCTTCTTTTGCAAAATAGACCAGGAAGACTCAGAATCCAAATCCATTGAGCGAGGTGAGAGGAGAAAATCCTCAACAGCCATCCCAAGCAAGGAGCCACCATGCAGCGAGGGAGCCAGTAGCATAGAAGAGGAAATAGGAGCTATCAAAGGACTAGTAGAGTCATTCAACGATGGACGAGAAGGTTTCACTTCAACAATAATAGTATATTGAGGAAACAAAGGTTCCATGGAAGGGATAGCGAGAAGAGGGGATAGGCAAGACTCAGACACCATGGGATCCAAGGGAGGGTCACCCTCTTCAGAGCAACCATCCAAAGAGGGAGAACCAACTGTGAGATGGTCTGTGAGAGCTTCCTTCCACCAAGTAGCAACACCCTTGTGGCAAGAAAGAGGGAAACTAGAGGCTAATTAACTAGTGGAGAAACACCTCCTACGCCAAAAGGGGAGGCCCTCATGGTCCAATAGGTCTGCGTCCAAGGCTTGTCCTCCACCATCAAAACCACATCACCATGGAGAGGTTTGGAGATGTCTAAATCAACTAAAATACAAGCCATTGTAGTGTTCCCTAGATCCTGAGTCATAGAGTCCACAATCAGAAAGTGTCCAATGGTGTTGCTAATAGATTCATAACAAGAATCCTCCCAAAACTAGAAAGGGAGATTCGACAGATAGACCCAAATTGGTATGGTATTCAACGACTCAGTAAGAGGATTGAAAGTGTAAGACTAAGGCCTGATAGATAGCGAATGAATACCCCACATCCATCCCATGTCTAGCACATAGTCTTGCTCCGCAGAGGAGGCAAAGGTAGCAAAGAAAAACCCCCTAACACTAGGGTAGAGCTCAATCTGCCCAAAGACAATAGGCTTCCAAAAGACAAAAACCCAATCAAGGAGATTGGGAAGGGACGACCACAAGCCATTAAACTTGCAGACCAAACCCTGTTTCAAATAGAAATCCTCATTTTCAACAACTTCAAGTCCACAAACCATAATAGGGGAAGCACATGTATAGGGAAATGGTCTAACCCTAGCTATAGCAGGCATAGATCAAGTACAATACTTTGAAACTACCTCAGAAAAGGACTTTTGATGACCACCAGTAAGGAGACCACCAGAAATAGGAGCAAAAGATGACACCAGAGAGAGAAAAGGAGTAGAGGGATCTCCATTCACCCGCAATGCAACAAGGGAGCCCCAACCACTAGAGGAGAAGGGCCCCCACAGCCCCACCCCTTCCCCCCGACCAACCCCAAAAGACTGCAGCAAAGCCCCACCCATACCCTGTGCATCACCATTCAAAATAGCTACATCCTATTGGACTTCACACATCCTCCCGCCCAACACTGCTCCAACGTTCGTCATTTATTTATATAGGTTTGCATAGAGTTAGTACATTAGTTTGAAATATTATTTTTAAATCTTCTTGTTAGCATGGATTTTAAAGTATATGGACATTCATAGTCAACATGAAAAATAATTCAAACACCCATAAAAGGATATTATCTCTAAAGATGATACAATAATTCTTATTAGATTTTTATTAGTATGAGAGTGCCACTAAAAAATATATTTATGTATGTATGTATGTATGTATGTATGTATGTATGTATGTATGCAATGGATAACTCTTTACCTTATAATCAAAATAGGCACAAAATAGAAGATTATTATACTATCTTAAAAATGAGGACATATAGAATTTCACCTATACAAAAAGTGATGAAAATACTTTGTGCAATATATCAATGTGATATGGCTTCATGTGATGTATTCATGTAATAAAATACAATGCAATATGACAATATGATAGTGTTTTGCACAATATGGGGAATGTCATCAACACTAAAAGTAATGCAATATTGTGATCAAATCTTACACAATGTGACAAATACAATAAATCTTTACACCAGGTAAACATGAAATGTTAAAATATCTACGTAGAGTGATGATATATCTTCATGAAATAAAGCATATAATGCAATGAATATTCACACAATATAATTGTGAAACAAACATTTACCTGATGTGAGTATAATAGTGAAATAGTGAAATGGACATTTACTTATGAAAGTAATAGACATTGGAAATGACAATGAATCTATGTCTAATACTATAAATCTTTATCTAGAATATTAACTTTGAAAAGTATAATAATACATATGACATTTTAAGTAATTGCATTTTAAGAATATCTTAAAGTTGGTGGTCCCATGAATTAAATTTTGGAATTCAGCTTAAAAGTTTGAGCTCCAAAATTGAAGGAATGAATTGGAGTACTTTGATAAAAATTAATAAATAAATAAAAATTCTCTCATTTTTATTTTCTTTTAGGTATTTAAAATTTTAAGTGATAGACAAGTGGCAGAAAAAATTCCCAAGCTGTAAGGCAATTTCTAGCCTCACCTCAATTTCACCCTTGAAATTTGCACTCCTAATAAATAGGGGCTGCTATTTTTCAAAAAAAGATTGAATTAATCTTGTAGCATAAATCATTTTGCTTCATGAGACCGTTTACTCCATGAAAATAGATCCTCAAACACCTCCGGCACTCTAACTACTATTAAACAATGAGAACATTTAGATAATATTGGGAATCGACAACTGCCATTCAACCTCAATAAATTCTACCGTGGAGAACGTCATATAAATTCCACGAACAAAAAGGTTATAACATACGGAGTTAGCGAAAACAATTATCTTTCTTGGAAACCTAATTACCCACTTACAATGTGAACGTGGATTCAGTTTCCTATTATTACAGTGGCTAAAAGGCGACTATTGTGGGCGCATATTATTACCATGTTATTATCATCAATGATGTTTACAGAACATTAACGATTTATTATCACGTGAATCCAACGCATTTGATCAGAACCTGCAAACCTTTTTCACATCACACGCTTTCAGCATTTAAAAGGAAAATATTATTGACATCCTACGTTATCTTGGAAGGACGGAATCTTTTGATTAAAGCCAGAAAAAGAGAAAACGGAAAGGTTGCAGGGCCCATTTAGCCGACATTTCCGTTCGTTATCATTTCCATGTTTCACTTTTTGAGGGATTCGGTTCCTGTAAACTTTGCTTTTCCGTTTTCACGTTTAAAGTTATTTTTTACTCCCACATTTCATACGGGAAAAAGTATACAAGAATTATTTCTATAAATACTCTGGCAGATGTTAAGGAAGTGTACAATACTTTCTTAAAACGAAAATCTGGGAAAGAGATGAATTCGGTGTAAGAGCACTCTAATTAGAGATGCCCTCCATTTTCTATTTTTTTTTATATAATAAGTTTGTTTAAATAATATAAAATTTTAAATAATCAATTAAAAAAATTAATAATTAATAAATATATAATGAAAGATGATGAAATAAGTTTTACATTTTTAAAATATTTAATAATAAATATATATAATGGTGTTTAAATAATATAAGTTTTAAATAATCATAAAATATTTAATAATAAATATATATACTCAAGGATTTTGAAACAAATTTTATACAATAAATTAATTTTCAATTATTTTATATTTTTAACTTATAAGTCTTTTATGATAATATATTTATATAATATTATTATCTTACTTTTAAAATAATATAAATTTACTAATTAATTAAAATTATTAGATACAATAATATACTTTTTTTTCAATTTAGTATTTTATATTTTATATTTTATTTATCTAAGTGTTTTTTTAACTTTAAAACTATTTAAAAATTTCTTTTTTTTTAGTCAAAAGTTATTATAGTTATTTTTTAAATTTAAAATAAATACTTTTTTCTAACATATTACAAAAAAAAACTAATTTCAATAACAATTATTAAAATGATTTGTGAAAAAAAAACTCCTAAATAAAAATATAACAAAACATAAAAATATAAACAACTTTAAAAACACTATAATTCATAAAACATTCAATGAACAAATATTTTTATAGTCCATGTTAATAAACATGAATTTTTTAATATTCAAATTTAATATCATTTTCTTTTTTCTTTTCTTCATTCATAAAAACAATATTTGAATTTTATTAAATTAAAAATATTAAACAATAATGATTCGTCCATTAGATTATAACCATACTTGTACCTGTCAAATTCTAAATAGTATGAATATCTACAATAGTAGTAAGACACAAAGTGTCATGTCATGATCATATATAAAAATTGAAACACAACTAAATATTTAAAAATTAGAAAAATTAGAACTATCTAAGAATTATTTAATTTTTTATTTATCTAAGAATTATTTAAGTTTTTTATTTAATTAAGACTTATTTTATAAAAAAAAACTCATTTACTTAAAATATTTTTAATTTTTTTTAAATCTTTAATAATATAATATCTCATTTTTCATTAATTATTTTTATAGAGAAAATTATTATTTCCTATTTCTAATGTATACCTCTATTAATGTTTTCATATATCGTCTCCCTCTTTATCTCCCATGTGCCCATTAGGTTCAAAATTTTCTAAGTGTGAAATTTTTTAAAGTTTCATATATTTTCATCCTATCATCTCATTTACCCGAACTCTGCCCCTTCCTTTATAATCCTATCAAAACATTGAACTTTCCCATCCTAGAATGTCTTTTTGACCAATATTTCCTTAATCCTTATTCCTATCAAAATATAAGATGTCCCTATCCTAGCATGCCTTTCTACCTAACTTCATTGTAAATCTTTTATTTCACTTTCACGACATGAATTTCCTTTTAAGTTTATCTTCTTCCTTTGTCCCCACTATTTTTTTTAGTTCTCATTCCCAACACCCCTTTCCTTCAACCCCCCCACTTTTACTTAGTTTTATCATATTTTTGTGTTATTCCTTACCAATATGCCTTTAGCCTAGACTCCAACTCCCCAACACTTGCATCAAATTGCCTTTGAATATTGGGTCTTCAACCTTTAACTAACTCAATTACATATACATGGTACTCCCAAACTCTAATCCCCAACATATTAAACTGTCACCTCATTTAGATTAAAATTTTGGGTATCTTCCTATTTGGGTATCTAGGGTGCTATACTCCCAAACTTTGTCCTTCAATATGTGGCATGAGATTTGAGTTTTCCCAACCTAAAGAAAATTTATATTTCAACCCTTTCATTGTATTTACTCTCATATTCCTTGTTGCAAAAGCTAGAGTGCCATTAATGACCAATTTTAATGTTGAAACTATTGCATAAGGAATTTCCCTATACAAAAATAAGTTTTAAATAACAAGATCATGACTTCACATGAACTCACAATGCTAGAGGTGGAATATATCCATGCATTCATTAATGTCATTAATGAATTTTCCTCTTGGTGAATCATAGCTACATCAAGTTTGTATGATTTGTAGTTATTGTGGATTTCAATAATGTATTTACACTTTTTTTTGTTATTATAGTAACTATTGTTCCTACTATTATTACAAAGTATTTTATGTAATAATTCATTGAAATGGTAAGAAAATTTCTAAATATTATCTTTCTTCACCAACACAATTATTCATTTAGGTTATGAATGTTGATGTATAAGTTATAAATAAATATGGGCTTTTACAAGTTACAATTAAAATATTTAAATGTATTTTTTTACATAAAATAATCATAGAGTTATTGAAATGGTATCAAAGTTTTGATCTTGTCGTCCTATAAATCATGGATTCAATACATATGAATAGAGTGATTCAAAGAGAGATTATATTTCTACACTTCAAGGAATTACATTGAAATCATTAGTAGAAGAAATTACTTTAAGGGTTTGTAAGTTACTAGAATCTATCAAAATATTTGAAGGAAACTTTGTCATTTCAAAAATATATAGATTAAAGCAAGAGCCACAACTAGTACTCACATATAAATAATTTCAAAAACATCATATTTGGACAACTCAAAGGAAGAATCACATAAGAAGGGACAACATGCTTCCACTAGAGGGCCACACCACTATTATTACAAAGAAGATGAATGTAGATACTATAAATAATTTAAGAAATAAACTTATTTTCTTTTGTAATGAACCTTGGGAGTTAAGCCACAAATATCAAAGAAAAAAAGAGATAGTTCTAAAAGAAGAGTTAGAGAAATTTGCTAAAGAGCTAGAAAAATAGATCATGGAACCAAAAAATTATGGGTATACTATATTTAAACCTACAAGAAAGGGTCTTAACAAAAATTATGGAACATGAACAAAAGAAAGAAGAAAAATTATAGATTTGGAGGAAATGTATAATAAAAAAATCATGGAGTATAGAAAAAGAACTATGAGTTTCAAGAAATTAAAGTCACTTTCAATAAGGATTATATAAATCTTTATGTGAATGAGAAATTATAATAGTTGAGCATGAGGGAGAAGAAAATTAAATGTTGCATGAATGTGAAAGGGAGTGGATTTTTGGAAGAATCCACCAAGAAGATGAAAGGTATAGATATTTTCTTAAAAAATAAATCCTTATTAATTCTCAAGGTTGAAAGTAAAAAAATATTGAGCTTGATGAATTTAATGAACAAAAAATATCACTTTTTGGAAATATGGTTGAAAAATATGTTACTTTCCAAGAAGCATCCATCAGTCTTCAAAATATTGAGGCAGAAACATATAGATTAATGTCCTAAATAATTATGTTAATTGAGTGTGCACTTTCAGGGAGAACTCTAATAAATTTTAGTATTAAAATTTTGAGCCATGTAAGAAGGTGTATGATGATGCCCATTTCTCTAGTTCAATAGAGGGAGCTTGACTATACGTATGTTATTCGATATCTTTTACTTCATGCTTTATCATGTTTTATTTGTTAGCAAAGTGGGATAAATCACAAGAAATGTGAAATAATTCAAACTTATCATTCCATAAGATTATGAAATTCAAGTGTTAATTGGAGACATGTGAAGAGAAATGTAGAAAATTTTCCTACTATATTAACCAAACAACTAAAAAGGGAAGATATTAAGGAACACATGAACTTGTTGGAGTCATTGATAGGTTTAATATTATCATTGCTAATAAATTCGTCATACCATTTTCTTGGATAATTAGACGAATTAATTTATCCATGGAAAATCATTAGGTAGATGATCAATTGTATGTTTAGAAAATTGACATTAATTTATGTTTATTTAGATATCCATTATTTATTTAGAGTTTGGGAGATACAAGTATGGTTATATAATTTTATGGGGGGAATCATTATTATTTAATATTTTAATTTAATAAAATTTAAATATATTTTTTAGGAATGAAGAAAAGAGAAAGAAAATGATATTAAATTTGAATTTCAAAAATCATTTTAATAAGTTTATTGAAATTAGTTTTCGTTGTTATTTTATTTTCTTGGGATTTTTTTATAAGAATTGTTTCAAATTAAAAAAATCACTATAAATAGAAATAAATCTTGACTAAAGAAAATGAAAAATTCTTGAATATTTGTAAAGTAAAAGAAAAAATCTTAGGTAAATAAAAACTAAAGTATCAAATAGTAAATGAAAAAGAAAGTATACTACTATACCAACAATTTTAATTAGTGTATTTATATTATTTTTAAAAAAGGATAAAAATATTATATCATATGGGACATATATGTTATCATGAGGATATTTATATTATTATCATAAAGGACACATATGTTATCATGAGGAAATTATTGTATACATTAAAGACACTCAAACATAATAAAATTATATTTAAAAAAAATAAAAGTATAAAATATTCAAAATAATTTATTATATAAAATTTGTTTCAAAATCCTTCATTACATATATTTATTATTAAATATTTTACAAATGTAAAAATTTCTTCATCATCTTTCATTATATATAATTATTACTAAACCATTTTTTAATTAATAATTTAAAATTGTATATTATTTAAACATCCTTATTATACACTTATAAAACGGAGGGTATCTCTAATTAATATTCCCTTACATCTAATTCATCTCCAATGAATAAGCATAGAGTTTTGTTTTAAAATGTTGTGATATACTTTTCCTTTAGTGGAGTATTCATAGGAAAATATTCTAGCATATTTATTCTCATATGGAATGTGGGAGTTGAAAAATAACTTTAAACATGAAAAAAAAGATACAAAGTTTACGGGAACAAAATCCCTCAAAAAGAAGACACATGGAAATGATTGCATACAAAATTTCAGGTGAATGAGCCCAACTAACTAAGCACTTAGTGCTTAGAGTGTGTTGGTTAAGCCTAGCCCTACCACCTAAGCACTCAGTGCTTAAAGTATGTCGATTAAACCTGACCAGGTTGCAGAGGAATCAAAGAGGAATGGGGTGAAACAATTATGTGAAAAAATTGAATCCATTATACATCCTCTTTCAAAGGTAATAATAAATTAGTAAGTTGAACTTTTAAAAATTAAAAAATGTGTATTAACTGGCACTTGCTTCCATATGAGGTTCAAGGGAGATGTGGATAGGAAATTAAAGGTAAAACATAAATGAATTATAACAATACATAATTGATTATATAGAAATATAATTATATACATGTATACATTGTATAGTACAAGTAGGTACATAATTTTTTTAAATGCCTTCTTTTTTTAAAACAATAAAATCCTTTTGAACAATTTGTATCTAGTTTGCATTAGTCAAAGTTAGATAAGAGCACATCTTTGTCTTTTATGAAGCTTCTCTTTTAAAGTCCTAGAATATGTATGTAGTGCAACATGATGTTGATTAGATTCCTTTGAACAATTAGTATCTAGTTTTTATTGGCAAAAGCTACATGAGAACTTTTCTATGTCTTTTTTGAAGGCCTTCTTTTAAAGTCCTAAAATTTATATGTAGTGAAATCCAAAATGTTGTTAGATGAGAAATCTAGATAATTTTAAAATATCAACTAGATATGTAAATTTAACCAAAGAAAACAAAAAATGAGTAGGAAGGTGTGGACAAAGAATTTGGCTCCACAAGACTCACTAACACTTCTAGGTTTTTTCACCTAAAGGAGAGTGATGGGCCAAAATGGACAATGTACCCACTCAAAAATAATGTAAATATGAATGAAATATGCCTAAATGAAATGTATTAAATATGATAAAATGATAAAGGAAATGAATTATTAATGTAAAATCTAAGAAATACAAGTTGTTTGAAAACACATTGTGATATGCAGAATGATAGATTAAATGTAATAAAGAACAAGATAAAGATGCTAAAAAGATATTGTGCACCTAGAAACTGATGATGGATAGAATGAAGACTCTAACTATCTTTGAAATTATGGAAAATATAATTTTTTTGGTCAACTTGGACACTTACACCATTATGGGCGACCTAATAGATCTAGAAAATTGCACTGGAGCCCATTTAAGCCAAAAGGTTACCCAAATCTATAGAAAATTTTGTCAAACATGTATAGTGGGACTAATTCACCACTGATGGTGACTTATTTCAGTTTGGCTTTTCTAAAATCCGAATGTAGAAACAAAAGCTCTTAGTCTGTAGTTTTTGTTCCTTCAAGTGTCTAGTTTTGAAACTATCAAATTTGGGCTAGTGAGTGACTTTTTCTTGATATTATGGCTTTGAAAAAGAGGAAATGTCTTCAAAACCTTTGAAAACTATTATTCAATGATCTTCAAACCTTCAAAGTACCTAAATCTGCAAACACATTAGGAAAGAGAGAGAAATGTTGAATGTTAGGGCATGGGGGTTTGCCTTGGTCAAACCCCTTTTTAGGTAATTAAACCAAAATGAAGAAACAATGTAATGAAGCATGAAATAATAGAATTAGAGACTTTCCATGATGATATATCTTGATTTTCTTTAGTAATAGATGAAGAATCTACCCTTGAATGTCTTGGAAACCTCTCTTGATGACTTAGAATGCTAAAACCCTAGCTTGCTTGACTTGAGATGAAAGATAAATGATAAGTGAAATGATTAGTTATGAATTAGGGTTTAGATGCTTGTATTTATAGGAAATACACCTAATTTTCTTGTTAATTTGATCCCCAAGGTCGACATGAAGGAAAAATACAATTAAAATCTATTTTTTTCTCACCCGAACCTCAAAAATAACCCAAATGGGACTAAGTCATTAGGTTGGGTAACTTAGTCCCACCTGGATGGGACTAATTCACCCAAATGGGCGACTTGGTCCCACAAGGGATCGTTTGCTAGCTGGATTGTTGAGGAATGAAGAATTTCAATTTTTATGTTGTTCTAGTAGGGTCTTTGATCAAATTAATCCTTGAGATGCACAATATGGGGTCATAAGGGCCTATTAATGATGATATAAAGGGTAATTAGGTCTAGGGACACAAAGTTGAATGTGAAAGTGTGATTAACTACACTTTACATCATTAAAATGAGGTCCACATAGCCTAGAAAGCACAACATCCAATGTGAATGTGTAAGAGACATTACAACATTAGATTAGTGAACCATTGATTTTTGTCTCTCTAGGACTTCTCTAGCTCTTCTAAGGCTTTTCACCTAAAAGGAGAGAGGTACGGCCAAAAATGCTAACTAGTTCATTCAAATTATGCTATGTGAGATGTTGTCTAAGCTAAGTGAAGTGAACTAAATGCAAATGAATGATTTATATAGCTGAATATGAACACAAAACAAAGATTTATGTTATGTTTGAAAAAATACTATGATATGGAAACAATCAACTAAAAGGTGAAATTATGCAAAATAGAAAAAATCAGAGTGCACCTAGAGGCCTTATGAAGAATCTAGAATCTGTAGAAGGATGTCTAAAATTACTAAAATTTAATAGTGGGACTCATTTGCTGAGGGTGGCGAATTAGTCCTCCTACTAGTGAAGAAGTGTCAAAAACTAGTTTATGATTGTTGGGATCCATAATCTTACAAAATTTATATTTTTAGTCCTAAGGTGGGACTCATTCACCATAGGTGGCAAATCAGTCCTCTCCCAAATTTCTAAAAATTCAGGGAACAACTCTACAACACCAGATCTGGAAATCTCTGATTGTCAGGTTGTTGAAGTCAATTATGTAGGAAACAGATAAAAAACCTTTTCTAAGCTTGAAATATGAATGAGTTGACTTGAAGCACCTTGTTGACTTGTTTACCAATCTTCAACACTAAAAAGCTTGATAAATCTTCATGCCTAGGTCTTCAAACACACATGCAATAGGGGAAAAATGGGTGAGGGTTAGCAAATAGGGATTTGCCTTGGTCAAACCCCACTTTGGTAATCAAACCCTTAATAAAACAATAAAAATAAAGAGAATGATAAACTAATAACATGCAATAACTATCAACTTACCAAACCCCTTATAATGCAAATATGAAGTAATGTTAATTAATGCTTCAAAGTGCTTGAATATTGCTTGAATTGATGTTGTAAGATGCTTGACTGCTTTGAATATGATGTGTGAATGTTGGAGAATTGTAGGGAGATGTAAAATGAGGTGAAAATCACATATTTATACACACTTGTGCCTTAGTTAACCATTCATACCTCATCACAGGTCGACATCAAGTGATTTTGAATAAAAACCCAAAAGAAAATTTTAAAATTTTTGAATTTGGAGCCAAGGGGGACTCATTCGCCACCCATGGTGAATGGGTCCCACCTAGGACCTAAAAATAGGTGTCGGGAATTAAGTTGTATTTAATGTTGTTTATCAGGTTAACATTCAAAAATGCACTTAATTAAGACATATGAGGGCATAAAGGGTCAAATAGAGCATGAGAAAGGCATAAATAGTGAAGATTTGCCTAGAAAAGTGTGAAATCTTGTTACAAGACTTTGCAACACTTCAAAATAGGACTCGTTTAGTGATGAAAAGGTGATTTTCAGGTGAATTGCAATATATAGAGTCTACAAGAATGTAGAAATGTCTTACAACACTTCACAACACCTTCACTGTAAGATGTCATTATTTTAATTTTAGTACCTAAATATGCATCTTGAAGCCATGTTACAACATAAAATCAGAGAAAAATGTATCAAACACCATGAGACAAGACCTAAAAGGCCATGAAAATGATAAGGGGTCATTTTTCTACAACATAATTAGAATTAACTTTAATTCACAAGACTTCTAGATTAATATGAGAATGAAATTAAATACATTTTATAACATTTAATTAGGGGAAGAATAGGTCCATTAAGTCTAGAGAAGTGTGAAATTATTTTACAACACCTTTACAAGAAATCGTTAGATGCATTTTATTTAGTTTGCAAGGGTCCAAGACCTAGTGTGGATGTGTAAAACACCTCACAACACTAAATCTAGGACTCATTAAGTCGAATTTATCATCAATTAATCCCAAATAAAGAAAAGAGGAAGGGATACTTTTTTCGTGTCCATAATTAGCCCCCACTTTAGTGAGAGGATGAACTTGCTTCAAACTCACACTAAGGTAGACATTCGAGAAGGGTCCCATCGTACCAAAGCAAATAGTATAGGATGACAAAGATCGAGGAGGTTGTGCAAGCCCCCAGGATCCAAAATCCTAAGTCAAACCAACATAAGCACAAAAGGACACACACAAGGTGTATAATATGAAGCAAAACAAGATACGAAATCATGTAATGGAAATAACTAGAAGGAAGAGAATAACCAAAATTAAAAAAGATGGATCAAGCTTCAATCATTTTTCTAACAAGTTGTGGATTAGATCTTGGTTGTTTTTCTAAAAAATGCATACTCACTCTAAGGGGATGAAACGCTTGACTGTCAACCAGGTGAGAAGTCCTAGAAGGTGAGAAACATACACTCATAGTTGGTATGCACTCACACACATGCAAAAGGCCATGGGGAAAGTCATTCCACGAAATGGGCTTCTCGTTCAACCATACCAAAGTTATACCTCCTAATAACTTTATTAAGGTGCCACAAAAATATTGTCTTCGAGCTTCACAAGAAAAGAAAAAATTCATATGCTTGGAACTCATGAACAAAAAAGATGGCACCACAGGCATGCAAGTTGTGTTATGCAAGGTGGCCATATAACAATTTTGGTAAATTCCAAAATAGTGTAAGGTATGTTCAAAGGGATTTTTCTTGGTTCATGTAAGGTCTCTTCTTAGGGAGCATTGTGCCTAATTTCTCCAAGAGAGGACAAGTCAAGCTATCAGATCATTTCCCCTGGAATGCCTCATTTGCATCATGTCATGCCAATAGATCATGCACTCTTGGATGACATCAAACTCGATGACACCACCAAGAAGAAGACACATCACAAGAAAAAAGAAAAATCACACCATGAAATTTTCACAAGGATGTCATCTATGTATGCCCCCACTTTAAAGGAATTGCTACACACCGTACTGTGAGAAATTACTTTAATGTAACAAATTAAAAATGAAAACAAGAAAGAAGAAATGAAATCCAACCTTGAAATCCCCTATACTAAGTCATATGTTTCTAAACTGAGGTACGTCATGAATAAGTACGCCACATGCGAATCAACTTAAGACATGTCATCCACATCCCAAGATTGCTCTTATATGTTCATGAAAGGTGAATGACTAGTCAAAAGAGACACCACAAAGTGACATACGAGAACAAGGCTAACTAACCCCTTGCCCCCACTTAGTGTAGGAAAAAGGTGAGATGAATAGGATGAAAGTACGTATCAGTTAGAGGAATTAGGTGCTCCAACACAAGGAAGAGCACCAGACTCCTTGAGATGCTGAATTTTGTTGTGTAAAGTCTTAGAGGAAAGTGGAGAGAAGGGAGGTAACCTTAGATCTTTTTGGAAAGATTATGATATGTTGGTTTGCTTCATGTATTCATTATATCCATGTGGAGGAGGTAGATTGTATCCACTACCCTAGCAATCTTCCAAGTCAGATGAAGGGGGTTTGTATTTCTGAGAAGGATTGGTTTCTTCATGAGAACATAAATCCATATTAATGTTATTTGTCATTTCTTCATGAGGCATGAGAGTTATATAGCCCTAATCACCATCATTGGGTAATTTTGTAGAACTACATTGAATGAATGAAGCACAAGGTTGTATTGGCTTTCAGTTGTCTTTGATTTTTCCTTAATGTCAAAATTGAGGATATTTGATGAATGTTAAGTTTTGGATCTACTCTACATGATATTCTTATAGTGTTTATGATTATGTTGGACTGACAATGTTGATAAGGCATTGTATAGGTTATTTAGGTTGATCATTTTCAGGATCATTTGAAGGCTCCATTTGAGGTTGCATGTCACAAGTTATTTGATCATATTTTGATTGATCATTTGCAAGTTCAGTTTGACAAAACAATCATTTCTCAGGTGACTAAGGTCATTTGGTATTTCTTGTTACATTTTAATGTGTTTTTTTATGCACATTTCTATTGCATATCTCATGGAATTTTGACTTGACAATATCATTGTGTCAATGGTTCTTTTATTTCTCTACATGTGAATTATAAGGTGACTTCTCTATACGGGCCTTGCTATGATAATCAACATTGAAGTGTTCACAAGCATCTTGAATGATTATTTAATGTGGCATACAATATAAACCTTAATTGGTTTCTTTTGGCACATTGTAATGTTGTTTACCTTGGCATATCAGGTGGTTATTTCATTTCACATTGGAGTTATCTTTGTTAAAGTCACATGGTAGTGACATCAATAATATATGGTATCAGGTTTCATTTTGTGTGGCATATACATCAAACCCTATCGAGTTTCATCGAGCACATGGTATTTGTGTCGGTCACATGGCACTAATTTGGAAGTTGACTTTGAAAAGTCACATGGAAGTAATATCAATTGGTCTTTATTTAGTAACCCGCCATTTTGTCGGCATCTTTGGCAGTGACTATCATTTTGTTTCACCAACAGATATTTTGGATTTCAAAGGTTAATGATTTTTGATTGATTAGGTTTTTGGATTCCATGTGACTATTGTATTTTGGAAAGACTTTGAACAAGTTAGAAGAGTATTTAGTAAAACTTGTCATAGGGCTTGGAACCCTAGACGGCATTGGTATTCTTACAGACCTATTTTTTTTAGTTAGCCAACATGAAAAAGAGTTTTTTCTAAGGTAAAAAGGGAAGTGAATTTAGTGAGGATGGTCGGATCTACAACATGGTTGACTGTGAGCCAATGCAAGCTTGACATTGGATAAGGAAGTTTCAATGTTTCTTTAGCTGGGCAGTTATGGTTGTTCATTTTGTTAATTTTTTTCTTTTAAAAACAAAAAGAAATTACCGAGATATAAAATAAATGTTTATTTTTTGAAAGGTTTGTTTAAAAGAGATTATGTTAGAGTTTTTTCTTTGAAACCCTAACTCGAGATAGTTTTTACAGTTACAAAAACTGTGTACAGAGGTTATCATTTACAATATCTTTAAAACATGGTTCTCAGGCATTGTTCTATATGATCTGAGAGAGGAATATGAAGCTTTAGAAACATTGTAAAAAAGTTGTACTGCATTGAAAATATTTTATTATGATTCTCATATTATTTTATTTCAGGAAGATGTTGTCATTCTCATACAATATTCTTCAATGTTCTTATTAAAAATATTTTATAGTCTTCTATTGAAATTCTAGGACTGCATATTGCACTTCTAGGGTTCTAATAGAATATTGTAATTATGTTGTATTGTAATGGAGTTGGTGCTCTAAATTAGTGAGGGGTTGGTGCTCCTAGAGTTGGTGCTCTAAATTAGTGAGGGGTTGGTGCTCCTTGGAGTGGGTGTTCCTAAATTGTGTAGATTTGGTGCTCTATCTAAATAAAGAAAGTTTTTTCAAATGGTTTTTATTCCCCTAGAGGGTTTTCCACTTAGGAAAAAATTTTGTATTATGTGGTGATTTTATGTGTGATATTTTTCTTATTAGTCTAATTTTAATATGTTTTCAAATGCATAATTATCATTCTTTCATATTTTTCATTATTATGCCACATTTTATATCAATCTTTCATATCCGTCAATGCACATTTCATGCATAAAAGGTTCTATTATTAATGTGAGCTCTAATACATGTGAAAGTGTTAAGTTCATCCTCTATTAATGTTTCATGTTTAATTCATGCTTCATGCAAATACAACATTGTTCATGCATAAGTCAAATTTATTCTTTGAACTGTCATTTGGTGTTTTGATTTAAAAGTCAAGTTCACTTCACATATATGTCATTTGTTCTCTTGGTTTAAAAGAAAACAATTTTTTTTTTTTGAAAAAGTTTGTGACTTTTATAAATCACTAATTGACCCCCCCTCTCTCAATTATTTTAGTCTTCCAAAAGTTTGTTTTGGTTTAGATTGTGATATTGCACACTCTCCCCTGAAGGTAGTGTAGACATCAAAAATATACAGATTGATATCGCACACTTGATCCTGATCTACTAACATCGCTTCATTCTGAATTATCCCTCTGTCTAACCAGTGAATCGAATAGCCTTATTTGATTAAATTCATCATAATTTCCATTTTAATTAAATAAATCCCTCAATTTAATTAAATCATCATCTCTGTGTAATTAGCTAGGTCATTTCATCTTCCTATCTTTATTTAATTAAATAATCCATATTATTTGATTAAATTTCTAAAGTTCATCTAATTAAATTAAATAAATTAAACATTTATCTAATTTAATCTAGCATCACCCCTGTTGGTTAAATAAATCAAAATATTTATTTAACTAATTCTTAATCATTTTCATCTCTTTTTTATTTATTTCAATCCTAAAATCTAAATCAAATAGTCAAATTAGCTAAATCTCCCCTTAAATTAATCAAATCCTGATTAATTTAATCCTAATCACTCAAATCCTCTAGATTTTGCAACTTGCACATGAAAATCAATTTAATTGTTTTATAAATCACCCATTTTCATTCAAAAAAGGCATCCAAGAGGGAATATTCCTCCAAGTTTGAAATCTCCCCCCAAATCACTTGTCCATCCAACAAAGCATTTAAAGCTCTTACATTGTCTCTTACATGTCTCCCACTTGGCATTTAGCTCATCTTTCATCCCCCCTAAACATGTCATCTCATCAAATTCAAATTTCAAACTTGTACATAGATCAAAATGTGCTCAACCCTCATCCTATCAAATGTTGACAAGTGGCACCTTGCCATTGGTTGAATGTTAGTCCCACATTGCTCTATTTTGACCATCTCTTCAACTTACATTCTATAAATGAAGAGCTCCTCTCCTCATTTGATCATCCACAATTTGAGTAAACTTACTATGCTCAAATGTTTAGCAATCTTCATCCATACTTTTGAATCCATAGCTAGGTTATGCAATTTTTTCATCATGGAGCACACTTGAATCTTCAACAAAGTGGATCACCATCACCATTCATCATCAAATATTGCAAAGGAGTTGGGAAAGGGCCAATTTCCAGATCAAATTGGCACCAACTCCCCCATAAGATCAAGAGTTTGCATATTCTCAATAGGATTTAGCTTATTTTCATCTTCTTTCATTGTGTTCTTGTTTTATTTCTATTTTGAATATGGTTAAATGGATTTTATGGGGAACCTCTATTCTAACTTTCATTTGATCTTATTAATGTGTTCGTTTGTTGTGCTCTTGCAGGTATTAGGATCTAGGTTCATAGGTAGTTGTGAAACCCCAATCGTTACTAGAACTTGTGTCTAAAAAATAATCATTTGTATATGAATCTTTGGACCATGATGGTGAGATTTTTGAATGTTTATTGCAAGGAGGTGTAGAATCTAATGACCCCAAATTATCTCTAAAGAGTTTTGTTGTAGGTGAAGGATTAGCATCAAATTTTATAGCTTCAAGTTGTGATCTAGGAATGAAAGGATTAGGGAGGTTGGAAATGTTGCGATCGATTGATTCATAGCTTCGTTCATCCACGTCAATTGTGTAGATCTTGTTATTGTACTCAAATTTCATTGTGCGATGAAGGGTAGATGGGACTCCTTGCATAGAATAAATCCATGGTATCCCTAGGAGAAGATTGTATGGAACAGGTCCTTGCATGATATGGATAGAGGTAGGAAACACTATAGGTTTGACCTTAATAGGTAATGTGATCATCCCTAGTGGTTTCCTACGAACATTTTCAAAGCCACAGATATGAACATCATTAAGTTCAATGAGCTTTTTGTCCATGCCATGTTTGTTTAGGAGGTCCATGCTACAAACATTAATTTTTGCTCCATTCTCTATGAGGGTGTGTCTGATTAAAGTTTCATTAATGATCACCTTTGTCATCAAGGGGTCATTCTTGTTTTGAATCTCAAGTGAGGGTAATTCATGTTTAGGGAATTTTATTTTTGACAGGGTGACTTGCATGGGACAAGAGGAGGATATTACATTATTCAATTTTATGTAAGATTGGATGTCCCCCTGTATTTGTAACATTTCTTGAAATAGAAATTTGAATGTAGATGATAGTTGAATATGTTTCCATACAAATATATTAGCAAGAGTCTTTTTAAGGTCATCAACACTAGGGACTCTAGGTTAAGAAAAAAGTAATTGCGTAGGAGTGATGTGTGATCCCCTATATGTTTGAGTCACTAAGTTACAACTTAGCGGCTGAAAAAAATTGTTATGATTAGATTGCATCATGGATTTCAAAACATCTCTTAGTTTTTTGTGTGATTCACTAGTGGGAGGTGACTTAGGAAGCTCACTAATTTGGATACCAATGTTAAAAATCAACATCATAGATAATTGTGGTTAATATATTGAGTATTAAAGCATTCGGAAAAGGTCCTATAATGAATACTGACACCTTTATTGGTATATCAATTGTTATCTCTTAGCAAACAAAGGGTATCATTCTCTTGTAAATTTTGGTAGGATTTCAAATTCATCCATTAGCGATGTGTAAGCCGCAAAGTATGAAATCAACCCAGTCTCATCCTTCCAATCATTCTTTGCACAAGCATGTTTGTCTTTTATTTCTGGCCTTTTTCCCAAAGTCCACTGATTAATCGATCACACAAGGGACCGTTCCACTAAGTCGCATCTCCTTGAATAGCTTACACCCTATTTTTGCAGGTACCCATCTAAAATCACACCCCATCATTTCATCTCCTCAAACTACTTACACGCTTCCTCCAACCCGCCTTCCTTGCAATTCTCATTAGTCAAATCCTTGTAAGTCAAAGTATTAGGGAAATTTTCCTATTCCACTATCACAGTCAAAATCCTTTCAGCATCACTTATTTGGCCCTTCTAGCTATGGCATCAAAAGAACTATTTTAGTTGCGACGGTAACAAACCTTTCCCTTTTCATCAAGGAGACATTTCTGCTAGCTTTCATACATTTCTTGCCTATCTGGACATTTTCCAATGCAATTCCTTCTAAAAATGCATGCACTTGTGCTTTGACTTCAATCCAACTTCATGCGGGTGTCTTTCTAACCGCCATCTCTTTCATCCTTCTCCGCACATTTGTTGGAATTTATTTCTCCTGAACCTGTTCTTATGTTAGCCCCTATTTCACCTACCCGTCGGGAGCTCTTTCCTCCAATGGTAGTATTTTTGGGATCTTCATCCTTGCTACTCCTGGCAGCTCCAGAAGTAAATATGGTAGCTATTTTTGAATTCCCAATTAATGTTGGTAGGTAATTTTGAATTTTTGAGAGGGAATGTTGAAGAGACAAAAAGAATTGAAGGCATATTATTCTGTCAGTTGGAAGAATTTGGAAAACATTTCTTTGAGCAGCAATAGTCTGAAAGAGAATGTTTTCTATGTGAGCTACCAGAAGCTCTTGAACATCAGCAGTTGTGTGTTTTGTGTGTGAGCAGCGATTGCTCCTAAAGAGCTTTGCGTAGCTCCTGCTAGTGATCTCCTAGCAGCTCCTGAAATTTGTAAGTCTAAGTGAGTAGCTGATTGCTCCTAGTATTTTGTAATTCATAAATTAGAGTTTATTTTCTGAAGTTTATGTTCAGTCTTTCATGTATTGTCATTCCTAGCATAGTTAATACAAAAGGAAAATATTGCATGCCCAGATTTGTCTTCTATTATTTGGTTATTTCGCATTTTGTGTAATCCCCTATTTTTGGGGAAACAGAGCAGCAACTCTGTGTTGTTTTTTTGTGCATTCAAAAATTTTGATATGGTATCAGAGCCATAGGCCCCATTTCCTTGTGAGTTAGGGTTTTTTTTTTCTCGGTATTAAGTTTCTTATGCAGGAGACATGGATGGAGATGAAGGAAAGAGTTGGCAGCAGCCACCATCCTTTAATGGACATAACTATAATGTTTGGGCACAGAAGATGAAGAACATAATGGTCACCAATGATTTGTGGGAGTTTGTGGTTAGTTATTTCAATGATGTAACTGACCCAACAACATATGTTGTGCTCACAAACAACTAGAAGACCTAGTTGAAGGAGTTGAGGAGGAAAGATGCTAAGGCATTGAGTTTGATAAAAGTAGCCTTGATAGAGGCCATTTTTCCTTAGAATAGCAACAACTAACTATGCAAAGGAAGCTTGGGAAATCCTCCAGACAAACTACAAAGGGACTGATAAGGTCAGATTGGTGAAGCTCCAGATGCTTCGAAGAGATTTTGAGACTCTTGAAATGAAGGAAAATGAGTCCATTTCAGTTTTTCACACAAGATTCTTAGGTTTGATAAACTAGTTGAGAGTGAACGTTGAGGTTATTGATGATTAGAGGATTGTGGAGAAAATCCTCATAAGCTTACCCACGAAGTTTGATGTAGTGGTGATTGCCATTGAAGAGGCAAAGGATCTCATAATTTTGTCTATTGATGAGCTGATGGGTTCTCTACACACCCATGATCAACACCTAAATAGGTCTACTACTTCCCAAGAGAAAGCTTTTAAAGCTCAATCAAATGCAAGAGGAAGGAGGATAAGAAACAATGGTGGAAGGAGCTCACGAGGTCATGGAAACTCCCAAAAAGGAAATTCTAGAAGAGATAGCTTGACACGAGAAAATAGCCAAGAGGGAGTAAGTAGCTCTCGGACCAACTCCCAAAGAGGAAAGAAGAACAACAGTTTGAATCAGAAGAATGACAAGAGAAATGTTGAATGCTATTACTATCATAAATTTGGGAAACATGTGAGTGAATGCTGGACCAAGCAACATGATCAGTCAAAACAAAATGCAAATGCAGTTGATTCAAATGTGGCTAAAGGAAATCAGTCCACAACCTTCATCATGGGCAACATTGGTGAAGAAGGCAGCCTCAAAGTTTGGTATTTGGGTAGCTGTTGTAGCAACCACATGAGTGGTAATGAAAGTTTGTTTTCTTTCATTGATAAAAATGTGAAGTTTGAAATAAGAATGGGAAACAATGGATTAGTTCCAGTTGTGGGAAGAGGATCTATTATGATCTGCACCAAGCAAGGTGAGAAGAAGGAGATATAGAATGTATTTCTTGCTCCTGGGTTAAAGCATAACCTCATAAGTGTTGGACAGCTGATCCAAAATGGATACAAAGTGCTGATGGAGAAGAGAATGCATTATTTATGACAAGAATGAGAGAATGAAGATGTTTGCAGTAGTACAAATGATAAAGAACCAGATGTTTCCTTTGAATATTGAGACATGTTTCTCATCTCAATCCGTTGTTCCACCTATCATGAATGGAAAATGTATAGCAGTACAACAAATAGCCCTGAAGAGCACCATTCAAGACCTCTCCAAGCTATGGCATCTTAGGTATGGACATTTAGGCTATGCTGGTTTGATTCTTTTGTCCAAGAACAAAATGGTTGATTGTTTTCCAAGAATAGTAGAGTCTAATGGTAGATGTGAGGCTTGCATTTTGGGCAAGCAACATAGGAAGCCCTTTCAATCAGGAAACTCTACAAGGGAAAGAGAACCATTGAAGTTAGTGCACACGGATTTGGTAGGCCCTATGCAAATTATTTATATTAGTAAAAGAAGATTTTTTATGACCTTTATTGATGATTACAACCGTAAGACATGGGTGTATTTTTTGCAACATAAATTTGAAGCTTTTGATAATTTTTTGTTGTTTAAGGCCTAGGCTGAAAGGGAGAGTAGACATGTGATCAAGGTCCTAAGGTTAGATCGAGGAGGAGAGTATACCTCCAATCAGTTTTCAAATTTTTGCAAGCAAAATGGGACCAAGAAGGAGCTAACAGCTAGTTATACTCCACAACAAAATGGAGTGGCTAAGAGAAAGAATGGAACCATCATGGGGATGGCAAGGAGCATGATGAAAGAAAAGGGACTCCCGATTGAATATTGGGGAGAAGCCATAGCAAAAACTATTTATTTGATAAATAGAAGTCCAACAAAGACAGTCTATGACAAAATCCCTCAAGAGGCATGGAAAAAATACAAGTGGACAGTTGAGCACTTGAGAGTGTTCAGGTGTGTAGCATATGCACATGTTCCTAAAGAAAAGAGGAAAAAATTGGACGACAAGGGTGAAAAGTGTATTTTTACGGGCTACAGTGAGGAGTCAAAAGCCTACAGGCTATATAATCTAGTCACCAAGAAGATAGTGATTAGTAGGGACGTGGAGTTCCTAGAAGATAAGTTATGGGATGGAGTGATAATTTCTGATAGCTCATAACCTCTCCTGATAGCTCCTGAAGAAGTAGAAGCAAAGCAAGAAGTTCAATACTCGATGAGTCTGCAGTTGCTCCAAAAAGTGTCAGACGAGCTCTTGAAAGCTCCCAACAGCTCCTAAAAGCTCTTGAAGTGAGCAAACAGAAAGATAAACAGCTAGAGATAGCTAGAAGATTGGCACCTAAAAGCTCTAGAAGAGCTCTTGAGAGCTCCCGACAACTCCTAAGCTTGCCTATTCAGCAAAGCAGCAACATTAGTGTAAGTTCAAACCCCACTCTCGCCTCCCTAATGCCAAAGAAGACCAAGAGTCTAAGGGAGATCTACCAAAATGAAAGGTATGATGAAGAATTCAATGAGAGTATGAATTTTGCATTATTTTCTCATAGTGATCTAGTTTATTTTGAGGATGCTATGAAAGAGGAGAAATGGTGTGAGGCCATGGATGAGGAGATTAATGCAATAGAGAGGAACAACACGTGGGAGTTAATTGATTTTCCTCCCAACAGGTAAGTTATTGGGGTGAAATGGGTCTACAAGACCAAGTACAATTCCAAAGGAAGGATAGAGTGGCACAAAGCACGATTAGTTGTCAAGGGGTACAAACAACAGTTTGGGATAGATTATAATGAGATATTTTCCCTTGTTGCAAGGATGGAAACCATGCAGGTAGTTATTGCAATTGCATCCCAACACAAGTGGAAGGTGTTTCAAATGGATGTGAAGTCCACCTTCCTAAATGTAGTGTGGAAAGAATAAGTTTATGTGGAGCAGCCATTCAGATATGAAGTTCCTAGTCAAGAACACAAAGTTTATAGGCTAAAGAAAGCTCTTTATGGGTTGAAGCAAGCTCCACTGACATGATACAATTGACTCATATTTGATGAGAAATGGCTTTAGAAAAAGTGATTGTGAGCCCACTCTTTACATCAAGGCAACAAATGGTAAGATTTTGATTATTGTCTTATATGTTGATGATTTAGTTTTCACTGGGGATGATGATTTCCTCATTACTAATTTTAAATACGCCATGAAAAGGGAGTTTGAAATGACAAATTTAGGTCTCTTGAAATATTTTCTAGGCATAGAATTAAAACAAATGCATGACGGTATATTTATCTCTCAAGAAAAATATGCAAACAAAATCTTGAAGAGATTCAGGATGCTTGAAAGCAAGCCTACCCCAACACCAACAACCATAGGTCTCAAGTTGAGCAAGAAAGATTGCAGCAACAATGTGGATCCAACCATGTTTAAGAGTTTGGTTGGAAGCTTGATGTATTTGATTACAATTAGGCCTAATATAATGCATAGTGTGTCTTATTTCCAGATTTATGGAGACTCCAAGGGACACCCATTAGCAAGCAGGTAAAAGAATCATGAGGTATGTGAATGGCACCAAATGATATGGTATTTTGTACATAGGAGCAAATGATTTTGGGCTAGCTAGATACACAAATAGTGATTGGGTGGGAAGTTTGGATGATAGGAAGAGCACATCTAGCTATGTCTTTCATTTGGGTTTGGGATTCATCTCATGGGCTTCCAAGAAACAACCTGTAGTTTCCCTATCTATAGCAAAGGTTGAGTATATAGCAGAAAATTCAACATGTCAAGCTATTTGGCTAAGAAGAATCTTGGTAGATTTGAAGGAAGAACAAGAGGATGGAACAACAATCTTTTGTGACAATGTTTCATCAATAGCGTTGACAAAAAATCTTGTGTTTCATGGAAGAAGCAAGCACATTGAAAGCAAGTATCATTTTATCAGAGAATTGGCTGAGAATGGTAAAATTAAAATGGAATTTTGCAAGTCTGAGCAACAACTAGCAAACATATTCACCAAGCCTTTGAGCAAGGATAGTTTCGAACACCTAAGGAGTAGATTGGGCATTGTTGATTTGGATAGGGATTGATCTTTTTTGTCAGCTCAGGACAAAGGGGGAGTGTTGGAATTTATTTCTCCTAAGCTTGCTCTCGTGTCAGCCCCTTGTTTCACCTACCCGTTAGGAGCTCTTTCCTCCAACGATAGTGTTTTTGGGATCTTCATCCCTGCTGCTCCTGAAAGATCTAGAAGTAAGTATGGTAGCTATTTTTGAATTCCCAATTAATGCTGGTAGGTGATTTCAAAATTTTGAGAGGGAATGTTGAAGAGACAAAAAGAATTGAAGGTAGATTATTCTGTTAGTTGGAAGAATTTGGAAAAAATTTCTTTGAGCAGCAACAGTCTAAAAGAGAATGTTTTATGTGTGAGCTCTTAGAAACTCCTAAACAGTAGCAGCTGTGTGTTTTGTATGTGAGCAGTGATTGCTCCTGAATTGCTTTGCGTAGCTTCTACCAGTGAGCTCCTAGCAACTCCTGAAGTTTGTAAGTCTGAGTGAGCATCTAATTGTTCCCAGCATTTTGTAATTCATAGATTAGAGTTTATTTTTCTGAAGTTTATCTTTAGTCTTTCATGTATTGTCATTCCCAACATAGTTAATACAAAAGGGAAATATTGCATGCCTAGATTTGTCTCTTGTTATTTGATTATTTTGCATTTTGTGTAATCCCCTATTTTTTGGGAAATAGAGCAGCAGCTCTGTGTTTTTTTTCTGTGCATTTAGAAAATATGGCAACATTTTCCATGGCATCCCACCTTCCAGCTGCATCATATATGTTTGATAACAGCACATAAGGCGAGGCATTTTCAGGTTCCAACTTAAAAAGGTGTTTTGCTACTTGTTCCGCTAAAATTTTATTTTTGTGTGCATAACAGGCAACAAGCAATCACCTCCTTACTGTAGCGTTAGGTTTTATTGACATTTTCTTGATAAACTCATATGCCTCATCAAGGCGGCCAACACAACCAAACAGATCAACCATAGAGACATAGTTTTCCATTTGGGGCATAATGTATTCATCTTGACTCATGGAATCAAAATATTTTTGGCCCTCCTCAACAAGACGTACATGACAACAAGCCGTCAAAACACAAAAAAATGTGACTTGGTTTGCTTTCACAATAGATTTCTGCATTTCTCCAAAGAGTTTAAGGGCCCCCCCGCCTTGGCCATGCATGGCATATCCAGAAATCATAGATGTCCATGAAATAGTTTTCTGGTATGGCATTGTAGTAAACAAATCGTGAGCTTTTTCTAAGCTCCCACATTTAGCATACATGTCCATAAGGGCACTTTGCAGAATGGATTCAAACGCAAATCCACTCTGAACTATATCTTGATGGATCTCGATACCCAGTTCGAGGGCAGCCAACTTACCACATGCTGGGAGAACACTGGAAAAAGTTTTTGGGTTTGGTTTCGTACCTGCCAGCAAGTGAATATTTGGAAAAAATTAATAAGAACAAAAAAAGGTTGAGAGATCTCTATGGATTATATGTACTATCAGATTCATATTTGTAAATAGTTGGGCTCTTAGGACCATAATGAGTGCACGAATACCAAGTAGCATCATCGGAGCTAAAAAAGATTTTTTTTTGTAGAATGCAAATCTTTTATTAAAGCATGGGTAATATGCTTTGAAAACTTGTTAATTGGTCAATCTAATCTTTGAACAAATAGAGAGTGGCACCACCAAAGATGCAATGAACTATAAACGAAAACATTTTATATAACGACCACGCCAAGATATTCTGAAAATTTGCTAATTGGTGAACTGGGAGTCTAGAGAACACAACATTTTACATAAAAATATGGCTCGAATATTCTCAGAATTCGGTAATTTTCCAATCTAAATTTGCAGATGTACCAAGCGAACTCATCAAAGCTGTAACATACAATATAATGCAACATTGTTGAAGATTTTTCTGGATAAAATGCGTTGAAGCTATTAAGCTTTCAAGTGCATTACCTTAAACATTTTCCTAAAAATGAAGTTTCTTTAGCAATCATAGACCTAAGCAAATGCAATATATATATATATATGAATGTATGTCTGCGTATATGAATATATATACATAAACATATATATTTATGTTTATATTTTGGAGTACCTAGTAACTGGCAAATCTATTGTCTGGAAAATTAAAAATGAGACTAAATTGAGAACAATATATACAGTCCATTAAAAATTGTCTTGCCTTCAAGTTGCATGTGCTTGAAAAGTGTCAAGGCCTCGTCACACTTGCCACCTTGCACACATACTCCAATCACAGTATTCCAAGACGCATTATCCCTATGCGGCATTGTCTGAAATAGTTTCATTGCTTTTTCAGCACCCCCATTCTGTGCGTACCCTGCAATACCTGTTTTCTAGCTAATCACATCTGGCTGAGGCATCTTCTCAAACATACAAACAGCCTCGTCTAGGCATCCATTCTGTGCATAGCCTGCAATCATGGCATTCCATGAAACCACATCTCGTTGAGATATTTGATCTATGTTGGCACATTTCGCATACATATGCACAAGGGCACTCTGCACAAACACGTCGGACTCAAACCCACTTCTAATAATGTAACCATGAATTCCTAAACGCTCTTTTAGGACTCTCAATTTAGCGCACGCACGCAGAATGCTGGCAAAGGTAAAATTGTTGGGTTTAGCACCTATTATTTTTCGTTTGATTTAATAAAACCAGGGCCTCCTCAGGGGGGCCATGTTTGCAATAAACTGCCATCATGGAGGTCCACGAGAGGTTGTCTTTTTTATATTGTCATATTGTGTTAATATACAGACCCCTTTATTTGCTTTCCCCGAGCCTTAATATCCTTGTGCCTCCTACAGGGGCGTCAACACTCTTCATCGGAGCTCTACTACAATGCCCGATATACTGGTGGTCTAGTGCATGCTGAGCAAGGTATTTGAGTCTATTCATGTAGGCAGTTTACACGGAAGCTACGCAGAGGCGGTTAATGACACGTCTATACCATGTTTCATAAATTGCAAACTAAACAGACATACAACGAATAACACTTGTCTGACGTTGGGCATCCATATTCTAAATTAGGTGGTTGATTCCGAACCGCAAATAACACGACGTCGCCCTCCTTCGCTGCGGGAGGAAAGATGGGTTGTCATGCCATTAATAAGACATGTCATCTCCCTATTCTTGTCCAGTTTTCACGCATGATGGTCGATGATAGCATAAGGATATACTCACAGAATGGAAAGTCGGGTCACTGCTAGGATAGCCGGTGTTAGAGTCGGCAGGATAGTGTAAAAGGTGAACAAAAATAAATATCTGAAGATTACAATCTGATCGACAGTGATTACCGATGGACAAATTGAAAAATACTAAATACCGATCCTAGTGTGAGACAACTTTCCGGTGTGGGACAACTTACCGGTGTGAGGCAACTATCTGGCTAAAAAATGACACTATATATAGTATATCAACTAAATAATCTTTCTTGAAAGTAGTGAATGTTGCATTTAGATCTCTATTTTTAACTATTATAAGATTAATGTTTGGACAGTTTATAATGTTTGGATTTGATTGTGTGTAAGTTTTGATGCTGAAGTCCAGAATTGATGCTCAAGCCTAGAAACAACAAAAGACGAGATTAATAAGATTTAAATTAAGTATGGGTTAAGTAAAGCCCCCTGGATATTGCTATTTGTATCCTATAGAAATTTTAAAATATCAAATTTGGTACAAGCTAAACAGATTCTTGAGAGCAAAAATTACAGTCCATGTTTTTGGACTCACTATGTTTATTTTTAAAAAAATTACATAGTCAATTTAGAAGGAATCTTAATATTATAGCATATTATGTATTTGATTTTTATTTTTTAATTTCTTTCAAAAATATAAAAATAAAAAACTGAATACATTTCAACAGAACTCTTTTTAGTTAAAAGAGATAAATATATGAAATAAGAATTCAAAAATAAGTATAAAAGTATTCCTAATAGTAACAATTAGCATTAAATTAGCATTAAAGTTCATAGGATGAAAATTTAAGGAGGTTTTGTTCAAAGCTACCTCTTCTAAGAACTAAAGGAATCCAAGTAAACAACAAAAATGTAAAGTTTAAAGGAAAAATAGATCAGAAAAATCAAACCAAATTATTATGAAGACACCTAAAGAATTGTGAAGATTCAATAGTAGACAAAAACTCTTAGTTTGTCGAATAGTGTGGTGGTTTAAATATGCTATTGTTGTTCTTGCCACCAACATCAAACCCTGTTGAGATGTTATTATTGATTGTTTATGTTGGGGATGTGGCCACCCATTTGTGATAGTTAAGAATTAACATCAAATATCCATTTGAAAATAAATCACAACAAACAATCTATTCTTTTAAATTATGAATAAAATAGATGTAATCCAATTTTTATGAATCAACTCTCTTTATTTTATAATTTATATCATGTAAAATTTACAAGCATACTTTCTAACTTCTCAAGCTAAGCTGAGATGAACTTACTCCTAATATTACATTGCCAAATTAAAACTCTTTATATTTACATATATTATGCCATTTTATGCATAATTAAATGATATATATTTTTTCAATTCATGAAAAAAAATACATAAAATGTAGCTAGGATTTGTAGAACATAAACTTTATCACCTCGTGCAGATAAGAATGTGAAATATTTTTTTTTGAAAGAGAAATTATGTGTTAGATAAGTGCAACTATAATTTATTTAGGCTAACAATATTTTTTTTAAATATTTTTTTAGTTATTTTATTAAAGTAAATGTTTTATATAGAAATATAAAAAATGGAGAATTGCATGGTCCTTTCAAATATGTTTTCTATGGGAGTAATGAGAAGTGTAACTTATATTTAGTACTCATTTTTAAGAGGTTTTTGGAGGTAGTGATGGCACATCTAGGATCAGGTTATAGTTCTTGCTACATTTAAAAAAAAAATTATACTACTTTAGGATATCTTCTTACTTTTGATTAATTGGGATATTGGTCCTATTTTTATTATTTGACAAATTTGGTTGTAAAGAATTTGTTAGATTTCCATAATTATTAGTCTTATTGGATATATCTAGTAAAAGATTTTGGATTTAGTAGAAAGAGTTTTGGTGGCTAAGTGTTTTATGGATGAAGTATTAGCTCTCTATGATGTTTAAATTTAGAGGAAATTATATTTTGATCATTTGGTTGGCTCTAATATTTTTGGATCTAAGATCAAATCTTCTAATAAGATGAATAGAGCAAGTAAATGGACTCTTCCAATGGTTTTTCTCAAAATTAATGTTGATGACCTTTTTTTCATAGTAATATAGGTGAAGAAGGGTTTTGTGGAGTTGGGTGGGATGGTGTTGTTTTGTTCACTTTTTTTCTCTTCTAGCATGGGGTTTAGCATTAATAATTAGGTGGAGGTCTTGATCATCCTTGTGGTTATAGGGAAAGAAAGTGAGTTGGGGTAGAAGAAGATAATATATGAGATGGATTTTACAATTTGTATTAGGATTTAACATTATTACATTGTTATATTGTTAATGATGGTGGTGGTATGTATATATAGTTAAATTATTTTTAGTTTCTCCAACCACTTCCTTCTTGTTTCATTACCTATATAAAGTCATTATTGATTATCAAATAATGAATTAGCTTTCACATCTCTTCACTATGGTATTAAAGCAAGCAATGAGAAAGACCTGATACCCATCATTAGATGGGTGACACAAAGATCCTTCATTGGACAAATGAAGCTCACCTAAAGAGTTACTTCTTGATGAATCTAGCTAGAAAATAGGTGATGGTTAGAGAAGGAATGGGAAGCCAATAATAAATTGTTGCAAGATGATGAAGAAGTATTGACTAGGTTATGAGGTAGACAAGAGAGAGAAGACTATCAATAGGAATTACAAATCCAAATGGTTATTTGCATTGCTATTATTGAAATGTGTGGTGTGATGCAAGCCATTTCACTTCACTGTTTTCTTTTGTAATTAAAGATTTTCTTCATTTATTATATTTTGTAATCTATGATTGGCATATCATAATCATGTTAAGCAATGTTGTTTTTTAATCTATGATTGACATAATATAATCATGTTGAGAAGTTTTTTTTTGTAATCTATGATTGGCATATCATAATCATGTTGAGCAATGTCATTTGAAATATGGAAAGAATAAATTTGTAATAAGGTGGTGTGTGGAGAATATCATTAGCATACACTTTTAGGAGATACTAGACCAAACAATTCATTGAGAATTCTTGGTGTTTTGTATGAAACAAGACCATCACTTGAAGTATAAGGAAAATTTTCATGCATTTCAATTGTGTTAGTTGATACAAGTAGTGTTGCAAGTAACCATGAAAATGGGGAGCAACTAAGAGGTTGAGATGAAATCCTAGACAACATTGACTTCTATTTTTCTCTTGTAGGTACTCTCCAAAACACTGATAATTTAAAAATGGATAAGTTGCTTAGGCAAGGGTTACTAGAATATTTCCTATTTGATGTGTGATTCCAAGCAAGGAGAATTTTGTCAAGATCAACTTGAAGGATATGATACAAATGATGAATGTGAAGTAGAATGTCCACACAAGCATACCTATCTCACGGCATGAGCATACCGAGCTTATCTCCAAGCCTAATTTTATCCTTAAAAGGACATGTATATCAAACTAAATAATAAAATTTCCTTTTCAAGAATATATTTTTTATTTTGGGTGATCCCACAATACTAGTTTACAATTTTTGACTAAACTAGACATTGAACTATTTTTTTAAAACTAAATCATCACTTTCGAGCACCTATTGTGACCAAACTATGAGGAATTTAAAGATGATGCAAACTAGTGATTTGTAACATTTTGTATATAGAATTTAAATATTTTTTTTCTTTTTCTTTTTAATCATATTACACTTCTTTTTCCATCTCCTTTGAAAACTAGTATTTAAAATTAAACACCATTTTTAAAGAGTGGCATTACTAGCTAACACATAAAAATTTTTTCTATGAAGGATAATTTTTTTTTTTTTTAATTTAGAGTCATAACTACAATATCTAGTTCATGGAATTGGTTTTATAGCATTTCATTGAATATTTTTTTCTTAATTAAGTTTCAAAGTTAAATCAATTACAATTTAGACATGATTTACTAGCTAAAACATAACTTTTTTTGTATGTATACATCAAAATTCTTTTTTTTTTGTTGGATCAAGGACACGTATCAAAATGTTGGCAAAAAAAAACTTTTTCTTTACCTTTTGAGGGATTAAAGAAACTCATTTAGAAATTATATTTTGCAATATCATAGCCCTCAAAACTATCTTTCCAACAAGTATATTTTTTATATGTTTTCATTTTATCATTTATTTAATTTTTAATTTTTATTGAACATAGGTTTTTCATTGAATATCAAGTTCTTCATTCAACAAAGGTGGAAAAATAGTAAACCATTATAAGAAAATCAAAAAATACATTTTCCCAACATATTGATGTTCTTGTTTTACCCCAAAAAAAATGGATTTTGATATATACACAATTTATGTTTGATGAAATACACCTATGTCCAAAAGTTATGTTTGATGACATACACGTATTTCCAAATTATATAATTACAGTGACTTCAAAGATTAATTAAAAAACTATGTGACAAAAAGTTATGAAAAAATATCCTTGCCCTAGATATTGATGTTAAGAATCTATATTTTAAAAATTAAAATTTTATCCTTTAGAAAAAGAAGTTATGTTTGATGACATAAACGTTACTTTCTAAAAATGTTGTAAATACTATTTAAAACTAGTTATTAAAGGATATGTTCAAAGATTCATGATTTATTTCAAAAAAAATGAAAAAAGTATATTTAGAATCTACACACAAATTACCATAAATCACTACTTTGCATCATCTACAAATTCTTAATGGTTTAGTTGCTATAAATCTGAGAACATGAAGATTGAGTTAAAAACGTAGATATAAATATCCATCTTGGCCAAAAAGTGAGACATAGTATTGTGATTTCGCTCGGTTGTAGTACTTTGAATCTACTTTCTAAGTTGTATTTATTTTAAATGGTGGAGATTTAGAGGTTCAAATAGGGGGAGCACACAAAGCACTCTTGATTTATTTAGAAAAATATAATTTAGTGTTTAGTGTGCTCCCCCTAAAATGTTAATTTTTAAAAAATATTTCATATATCCCTTTGGTGGAAAATTAGATAACATCGTGTAGTTAATGCCTTTTTTTGCTAATTAATATAATTTTTTACTAATTTTCAAAGTGGAGACATCTATAAATGATGAAAATTTGAGCATGCTCATCTCTATTATTTTTGGAAACTAATCAAAATTCAATATTTTTTGAATTTGTATAGAATAAAGTCTATAATAGATTTTTTTTTAAATATGGCTGAATGATTAAAAAATGACACTAAAAATACTATACATAGTTTTTTTCAGCAAGAAAAGAAAAAACCAGTAAAATAAAGTAAGGATAAAAACCTTTACGTATTAAAATTCTATAAAACCTACATGGCTAGAAAGATAAGAAATATTTTGACATTCTTGTATTTTTTAGATCAACACTCAAAGACATGCAAACCTAATGGAGAGCACACTCAAAATTTATGTGTTTTTCTATATCTTTCAGAAAACATTTCCATGAGCATTAACATGCATGTCCAACCCATTAGGTTGGATTCCCATGGAAAATGTAACCCTAAGGTTTGGTATTTTCCTAGCCAAGTTAAAACAAAAGAGTGTTATGAGAAATAAAAAAAATCTAAAACCATGTCATTTAGACTATTTTATTTTTCTCATAATACAAGCACATTATAATATACTCACACTATGTCTTAGTAGTGATTGAGCCATTACACAGTCATTTTATAATTATGTCAGTGCATTATACTACAGTTGAATTATATGAAAAATAGACCAAAAGTTCCTTTTGGCCACTTTTTGGTCCCCCATATTTATGCACTTACCCCTAAAAGAAGTCATAGGCTCCAACCTAGGTGAAATACATATCTTAATTAAAGAAGATTTTAGATATCCTCAAATCCATTACAATTAGAGTTGTCTTTCATATATTCACACTTGATTATAGCCATCAAATTTTATCCATGGTCAACCTACTAAAATATCACACCATCAAAAAATTTCTAAAGCCATACATCCTTACTTCCTTCCTTTCTTCTTGAATATTCTTCTCCTCTACATAAACACCTAAGGCATTGTCAAAACAAGGCTACAATTGGGGGTCACCTAATCCCATTACCATTACTCCCTACTATAGTATAGCATTTTGAGTAGTCATTTGAAAAATGCCCATATTATCTTTTCAACCAGAAAACATATTACTAGAATTCTCATAAATGTAAGGATAAGAATTTTAATTTATACATTAATTTAGAACCTGGGTGAAAATCAACCTCTTCCTTGATATATAGTGATACCATCGATAGTGAGAAGTTATCCAAATGAATAAGAAATCCCTTCTAACATATTTTTATATCAACACTTAAGAGGAATATTGAGTAACCTAAAAAAAATATTAAGTTGTGTATTGCATATGTCTACAGGAAAAGCCAAAGAACAATTTTCACCTACAAAGGAATAGATCTAATTTTATTGAAAACCACAATCCATCAAAAAAGATTCTAACAATATTGTCTTTACAAGATAAATTAAAAAAACCTTTAGGTAAGGGAAAAAAATGCATATAGGATATGACCTTGTGATTTCTACTTTTACTTATCCCATTTTATAACTATATCAATATTTGGGTGATAACCATAAAACTTCTAAATAGGGTAGTTTCAAGCCTTGGGATAAATCTTTCTACCATTGTGTTTGGAACTTGAAGAAAGATCCTATTATCCTTGTTTACAATCTCAACCAAAAAAAAACTAACCAACACAGTTTCATTTCTCAACAATGCCACAACCCATGGCCATGAACCTAAAAAAGTAGAGGAAGGTTGAAAAATATTCACCATGGTCTCACTATGGATAGAGATAATAGAATCACAAAAGACCACTTTTTCCTTGGTCACTTCAGTACGAATCCATGAGAAACCCATGTAGTACAACCAATCTACAAACACCCTCCTCTACTTCACCCAATACCCCTAACTTAAAAACTTGTTGATAACCTCCACAAATATTTCTCACTTGAATACCATTCAAACTCAAAATCTACCTATCAAAAATTAATATAAACTTATTTATACATAATTTATTATTTTTTATTAATAAACCTAAATTAATCATAAATAAAATTTTACTTAATAAACCTAAATTGACAAGTTCATTTTCCTTCACATTACTTTATAATCCCCTTATATTTTAAGAATTTTTCTCTTTCATTTTATTTTCTAGAAATTTTTATTTTAAAACATGATAAAAAAATAGCACTTACAATTTTAGGAGGTGCAAGGGATGTTCCAATTGGAAATTTAAGAAAATTTAATAATAATCTTCTCCCTACATTGAACCATTATTATCCTCATCGTTAATTCCTTCAAATTTTCCACAAGCCAAATTATTTTGTTACAACTAAATAAAAATCACATGAAAGTAAAAATTAATTAGAGCACTATAAATATAAGTGATATAAAATACCATTCAATGATATTTTGTAACGAAATACATGAAATAAATAAGTCATGTCAACATATATACAAATATTTCTCACCCACGAAACCTAAAACAACTATACCTACATCTACAAAATATGTAAATGTCCATTTGTATTTTGACAAGTCATTCCAAATGAAAACTATTTGGATTAACATCAAAATTTTGTTCATAGTAATATGATGAATCAAAACCACTGTAGGAAATTTAGAAATAAAGTCAAAGAAGAAATATTTAAATAAATAACCTTTACATGGCTCATTTAATTAAGCACAAGTTTTACTAAACTTGACACAATGATCAAATAACATCTTAAAATGGTTTGAAATTTAAATTAAGTCAGCTTACTACATTATCATATATTTGTATATATGTTTTGAATCTTTGTCAAACTAAAATCCATATAGAAAGTTCCTAAATTTCACACAAAGAATCATAATCATCTCAACAACTTAGAGGTCACTAATGTACTATAAACTATATTTTCTTCAAGCATGTCATTAGAGTTATCTTAATTTTGGTAATTAGTGGAAGCAATAAGAGCCTTAAAATAAATTGTAGCATTTATAGCTACTTCAAATCAATATTAACAACTTTAATCATTTTCTAATTTGTAAGAGTAATATATTATGGTTTGTTTTTTTTCCTTCTCAATATATTGTAATAAAATAGATAAAATAAAAAATTCATGTCAAAATATACAAATATTACTCACCCACAAAACCTAAAACAACTATATCTACATCTAGAAAATATATAAATATTCATTATTGTTTTGTTAAGTCACTCCAAACCGTAACTATTTGGATTAACATCAAAAATTTGAATAGTAATAATATGATGAATCAAAACCACCATAGGTAATAAAAATAATAGTCAAACAAGTAGCATTTTAATGAAATTTGTCACTATATCTACAACACCATATCAATTTAGTCTAAGTGATAGATAATTTTCACAATTTCAGGGATTCTCTCCATGCTATTATGTTGTAGTTGCTTAACATAAATATGATTCAACTTCCTCCAGTTAGACCTATTGAAACAACTAAAAAATTACAATTCAAAAATAATGTAAAACCATTTCATCATTATCATCGTACACCTAGACATGGTATGGAAATGTGTGTGTCTTAAGCACCAAGTGCAAGACCATATTTATTCTAATGTCATCCAGTTGGTGAGCATAATTGATAGGAAATAAATTAATTTTAGCACCTAATAAAAACTTAAAAATATTTACATACCCATTATCAATTCATTCAATTAATTTCATCCAACAAAGTGATAAAGAAGAAGATTCAATCTATCTAATGTTGTAAACATGATTGAGATTCAACCTTATAAGGGTCAAACCAATATTTTTCCTAATATTTCTTTCACATAGATTGATGGTTCTATAAGTACACCTGATGGTCCTCTTTACATCACTACTAGAATTAATGTTAAATCCACAATGAGAATACTGAAACGAAGAAAAATAAGTTTTTTGAAATGAATTGATGGAAAATGCACCTATTTTTCCATGTTTCACTCAATTATGAGGGTAATAATGTGCAAATGAGTTACAAAAATCAATCCTAACCCAAATACTAGTAAAAATTCAAGTTTTAAGAAGGTAAAATGTTGTGTACCTATTGCAAAAAGTGTTTTTTTAGGACTCATTGAGGATTCATTCACCCTATGTCGAATGGGTCTTGGTCAAGGTTCTAGATAATAAATTTATGGGTTCTATTCTTCAATGTCTGCACTCCTAGATCCTAGTCGAACATTGTCGAAAAGCCAAAAATAAACCCTATAGCTTAGTTTCTTTGATTTTGCAAGAAAGGTGACAACTTTTACAACTTTTGTAATTTTTCTCTCCAATAGATCTTCAACCTAAAACCTATAATCACACTTCAAAGAAGAGAAAATTGTTGTTTTGTTAGGGAATATGGGTTTACGTTGGTCTGACCTTGTTTTGGTAATTAAACCTTCAAACATTTAAATAATGCATGAAAGGAATGATGAATGAACAAATACAATGTCACAACTCACCACACCTTAGTTGAAACCTTGGCTTGTAGATCTGTAAACTTGCATGAAGTGGCCTCAATGAATGTAGATCTTGATCATTAAACTTGATTAGAAGAATTCATTTGATATGCTTGATAGATCTTGAATGATACATCAACACATTAGCTCAAACAACATGCATGATGTAATAAATATTTGACATGAAAATAGAATCTTGATTACTATAATGATCTTCCTCAAATATTCCCTTGAATTCCTTAGAAATTTTGTTGAATGCTCTAGCTTAATCTCATGAAGTCTCACAAAATTTCTAGGTCAAAACATAGTGAATTAACCTTGTATTTATACATATCTTACCATTAAATCCAAAAATTCAAATATTACAAGCCAACATCAGATCTAGGATTTGAAATCATTAAAATACCACCAAAAACATATCCCAATGGGGGATCCTAGGTCTAAGTGAGGACCCATTTTCCATTTGGTGAATGGGCCCTAGGCCACTCAGGTCACACTTCAAGAAATATAAAATTTCATGTGAAAATAGGGTCCTAGGACCTAGTGAGGACCCATTTTCCATGTGGTGAATTGGTTCTAGGTGACTAACCTAGGACACATACCTTCTAAAATTACTTATTGCGTAATGGAATTTATGAATGTCAGGTTTTATCCCTTTGAATTTGGTTTTAATTAGGCTTGGATTTGAATTAAAGGGGACAATTAATGAAAATTAATCTCAATCAATTAAAATAAAGCCCTAGATTTGTGTGAAAGTGTAAATACACACTTTACAACATCCTAAATAAGGCACAATTAAGTCCCTTTAGTTAAAAGGGGCCCTAAAATTAATGTGAATGTGTAAAACACATTACAACACTAAATCAAGGCAACATTAGGCTAATTTATTATTAATTATTCATTCCAAAACTCAGGAAAAAGGGATACTTTTTATTCCTACAAATACTCATTGATCTTATGTGTGTAGTGAACATGGTAACCTACTCCCAAATGTTACTCTTACTCCCTACTATGTCATATCCTTTCAAAAAGTGATTTGAAAATTTTCCATATTAACTTCTCAACTAGGAAAAACATGAAGCATTCTCGTAAAAAAATGATTGATATCATTTACCAAACTTTGATGATAGTCATAAATAAAGGGATAAACCTATTAATCTCTATGTTAATTTAGAACCAAGTTAAATTAACCTCTTCCTTGATATAGTGACAATCAATAGTGATAAATTATCCAAATGAATTAGAAATACCTTATAACATATTTTCCCATCAATTCTTAAGAGGAATATTGAGTAACCTAACCAAAATATGGACCTACATATTATATATGACTATGGTGAGACCAAAGAAAAAAATTCACCTATAAAGGAATACATATTATTTTACCAAAAACTACAAGCCTTCAAGAAAGATTCTAACTTTATCATCTTGTCAAGGTAAATAAAAACAAAAAGATACCTTTAGATAATGCAAAAACATCCATATGGCCTTGTGGTTTCCACCTTTACGTAGCCCATTTTCTAACTATATCAATATTTGAGTGATAACCATAAAAAATATAAATAGGGAATTTTCAAGCCTTAGGATAAATCTTTCCACCATTATTTTTTGGCACTTAAAAAAGATCCTATTATCCTTGTTTACAATCTCAACCAAACAAGAAACTAACCAACTCATTATTTCAATTCCCAACAATGCCCAAAAACATGACCATGAACCAAAAAAGCGAGAGGAAAGTTGACAAAGATTCACCATAGTCTCACTAGGGATAGTCATATCAAAATCATAGTCTTGGTTACTTCAATCTTGGAATCCATGAGCAACCCATGTGGGACATCCAATCTATCAGCACCCTCCTCTACTTTACCCAACACCCTTGACTTATTAAATTTCCTATAACCTCTAAAAATATTTCTCACTCAAATACCATTCAAACTCAATATCTAACTATCAAAGCTTAATATAAATTTAATTATACTTAATTGATTACATTTTATTAATAAACCTAAATTAATCATAAATAAACTTCTAGTTAATAAACCTAAGTTGACAAGTTCATTTTCCTTTGAATTCCTATAAATCGACCTAGAATTTAATAATCTTACTCTTTCATTTTATTTTCTACATTAATATAAATGATAATTTTTAATTGTAAAAATGATAAAAAATATAACTTGCAATTTTAGGAGGTGCATAGGATGTTCCTATAGGAAATTTAAGGGAATTTCATTGACATCTTCTCCCTACATTGAACCATTATTATCCTTATCATTAATTCCTTCAAATTTCCACAAGCCAATGTATTTTGTTACAAATAAAAAATAAGCGCATGCAACTAAAAATTAATTAGAGAACTATAAACATAGGTTTGATAAAATACCATTCAATTTCATTTTGTAATGAAATACAATAAATAAAAAGTTCATGTCAACATATACAAATATTACTCACCCACAAAACCTAAAACAACTATACCTACATGTAGAAAATATATAAATGTCCATTAGTATTTTGACAAGTCATCCCAAACCACAACTATTTGGATTAACATCAAACTTTTGAATAGTAATACGATGAATCAAAACCAACATAGATAATAAAAATAATAGTCAAACAAGCAATATTTTAAAAAATAATCTTTACATGCCCCATTTAATTGCTCACGAGTTTTACTAAACATGACTCAATGATCAAATAGCATCTTAAAATGATCTAGCATTTAAATAAAGTTAGCTTACTACACTATCATAAATTTGTATATATGTTTTGAATCTTTGTCAAACCAAAATCTATATTGAAAGTTCCTAAATTTCTCAAGAAGAATTATAATCATCTCAACAAGTTAGAAGTCATTAATGTACTATAAACTATATTTTATTCAAGCATGCCATTTGAGTTTTGGTAAGTGGTGGAAGAAATAAGAGCTTTAAAATAAGTTGTAGCATTTACAACTACTTGAAATGAAGATTGACAACATCAATCATTTTTTAATTTGTAAGAGATAGATTATGGTTCCTCTTTTTTCCTCCTCATAAATGCACCTTATAGAAGAACACATTATTTTTATTATACATGTACATAGCTACTAACCTTCAAGGATAAAATGAACCTCTAAATTGAGGTGCAATTATATCAAGTATGAGTTAAAAAATATATAATTAGTAATTAAATTCTAACAATATTCTACCCAACCTATATATCAAGATTTGTTCTTGAAAAAAGTGGGTTATGACTTTTGATCCAATGGAGAGTACATGCATGGATTTTATGTACATGTCAATAACTACAAAAGTTATATTTTACAAACAAAATTAATTAAAAAAAAAAAAAATTGAAGGTGTTGCAAACTATTGGTACTCTACTACTAGATGGGGCTAAGATTACTCTTCCTAAACAATCATTACTTCCATTTTTTATTTTTTATTTTAAATTATATTATGTAGTATTTCAGACTTGAAATGCAAAAACAATGCATGAGACAACATACAAGACTAGTAAGGAGTAGAGCTATGAGCTCAAATACTAGCATAAATACCAAGGATGAAAATTTAATCAAAAAACTATTTACCAACAATAAAAAAAATAACCTTTGTACATTAAAAATCAACAAAATATTAGATCCTAAATAACACCATAATAATGGAAGACCCAAAAAATGCATTATATAGTAAGCCAAAAAACCAAAAAATAGATCCTGCAAACTAACATCAAAAAGACAAAAAAATATGGGGCAGGGCACCTAGTTCGATTGGCTAAAGCATCATGTTGCAGGCAAGAGGTCACGAGGTCTAGTCTCCCCCCAAACTTGTGGTACTAGAGGGTGTGTCATGCTAAAAAAAAAGGACAAAAACAAACCAATATGGAACCTACAAGCTACTCAAGAATCCATACTTATCACTACAAAGAAATCAAATAAACTTGTCATTACCTATAAAATATAGTGCAAGCAAAAACTCTAAATTTTAATCCATTTAAATTAAACTCCACAATTACAAAAGAAATGTCAAATACAACTTATCCATTTTTTGTAATTGTCAAATGTTAAATGTCAAATTAAACTTAGCCATACAGGCTAAAAAAACCTTTTGAATTCCTATTATAAAAATCAAACCAAAAAAATCCAAATAGATAAGACCACAACCAAAGAAATTTTTTTAAGTGAATTAAAACAAAACAAAATAAGCAAGAGTTGCATAGCAGCGAAGTTCCTGCCAGATAGTTTTAGAATAGTTTTCTTTGTATTTGTTGTGTTTGTTGTGTTTTAGGAACAATTGGTTAGGATAAAGTAGTTGTCACCTAAATTTAGGAATTTGATCATTGATAGAGTCAACTTTTTCTTCCATTAGAAAATGACCCTTATAACAAAATAATTTTGCTCACTTCAAAATTCTAAGATGCTCTGGTTGTGCTTTTAGGCCATGAAGAATGCACAATTTACATGTTTCCAACATTATGTAAATATTAATGAGTTCAAAAATTTCCCTAACCATTCAACATATATGATAAAAAAATCCTCTTTAAAAAAGAAAAGATCTTTAGAACTTTCATTGTGCGTATAGTCATGAATAACCAACCTGCTTAAATGTTACAGTTTTTTGCACAAATGAAAGTGAAAGCATATAGTCCTACGTCCTCTTATAGGTGCCTAATGTCTCCAAAAAAATTCCTTAAGATAGAAAATTATCTTTTTATTCCATTCAATAATAGATAACTCATTTATGAGCCTCATGAAACTTATAATGTGAAGTGTATTGCAAAAGGCCTAGATCAAACATCAAAAATCTCAATTGAACCTATATGCCCATTTTGTTGATTGTAGAGTAGTGGATAGAAGCATTGCAATAGTAATTGAACCAAGACCACAAGGTAGAGGATTAATTTTTGAAGCTATTCTTGAAGCCTCTTCATAGGAAACATGACTGACTAGTTGGTATTCTCTTTTAGCACTAGGATCCTACAAAAGTGGAAGCAATAGTTTTAATTTTCTATATATTAATCATCTTTTACTTACATTTTTTTTTTGAAAAAAGAAATTAGAAGGTGCCATACCTCTACTGCATTTAAGCCAAGATCAACTAGTACTACACCAATTTTTAGCCAATCACCACGAACCAAATTTGGCACACCTACTACAACAACAAGAATATCTGCTTCATGAGTAAAATCTGTAGGAAATTATTTATGTTATGAGTAGCTATGGTCTACATAATTTTTTTTTGGAAACATGGTTTGAAACTTTAAATTAATACTTAAGTAAATATTGTCTACTATGTTTCAAATTTTAGAGCCATTCAATAGAATATGGCCCATATTCTGACATATCAAACACTTTTTTAAGAAGAGAAAATGTAGTCCACCCTTAATAAATGTGTATTTATTTACAGACTAAACAGATTTGTACTTATAAATTTATAGATATATGTTTTTCCAGATCCTTTTTACGTTGAAAATAAAGATTATGATATTTCTTGTAGAGTATGTAAAAAATGATCTATGAAAATTCAGATCTACCCATTTTGTCTAAAAAATTTGTTTTTAAGACATTTAACTATTATTGTTGTTGTCCCTTACCTTCAAAATAAAGTGTAAGTTGAAAGTCTAACACAAATAATTCTGAAGAATTTTTTTTTGAGTATTTTAAATAACCATATAAAATTTAAAATTATCCTTTGTAGCTCAAATTTTGATGCTACTATTTCGATTGCAAATATTTTACCCTTAAAGAACCTACTCTTCATGTGACAATTTTAACTCAATACTATGGTGGACACATCAGATACTTCAACCATAATGATTCAAGAAATTGATGATTCAAATTATTTTATTCCTTTCAAGGTGACCACACAATTCTCATACATTTCTAGGATAGTATAGTTATAAGCCTACTATCTAGAATCACACTTATGTACTGCAGACTCATCACTATGTGAACTGATATTTGTCTAGGGTATTAATTGTTTAACTTAAACATTGATTGGTATACCCTTAGCTTCTAGATCTTTTTGTCTCATTTGATTTTTTGTCGATATCACTATCTCTAGATAAGTCATAACCAAATTCTAAGGTCATCTCTAGATGGGCATGCTCTCTGCTAGATATGATTAACTAGGGCATAAGTGCACTAAATGTGTTACATATCCATCAATGTTTTACTTGGATGTTAGAAAAACTTTAGGAAATCGTAGACATAAAGAGAAAGATTAATAAAAGCTAAATGAGATACACTCTTGACAATCTTTGTTTAGTATTTTCACTACTATTTGGTTCTATGTTATATTCTTTTCAAAATTGGAAGTTTTTTTGTTATGATCAATTGGAATAGACTCTACAAGAAATGCATAAATACATTATCTTGTGTAAGAATCCCACAAACAAAAACAATAATTTTCTAATAAATCACAAGAGATAATTATTTGCAGTCAAACATAAATCTCTAGATTTTACACATAGATCCAATAATTATCACCAATGAATCAGAACAATAGTATCAATTTTAGTTCAATGATATATGTCAATATCAGATTCTGAATTAACAATAAATTCTGGATACTCCACATTGGGCACTAAAACAAATTGAAAAGTTGTTTTTATTTGCATCTCCTCTAGAAACTCATTTATCTTGTAAGTTAGGTAACATGTGCAAATTGTACATACTAGCTTGTGCTGCTAGAATTGGCAGTCATGCAATTTTTTTTAACATACTGGCTAGTATAAGATTTGTACTAAAGGCCTCTTCCATTTTGATGGAAAAAATACATGATAATGGGTCTCTTTAACTTAATCCCCTACTTGGTGAAGAAGACCCTATGGGGGATGATTAATTGAATTGAAAAAGAAGAAAATTCATTATGTAATTAGTACACCCCTGGTTGATAAGAGGTATATGTAGTATAAAAGTTTCTAATTCAACTTATCAAAGGCTTCGAACATATCCAATTTGATAATCATTCTAGAATAAAAGTCAAATTTTGAGAGATTGAATGGTTCTTGAGGTGTAGGTGGATTTGTAAGGTGTACTTTACTTTGAAGCATTCTCATGAGGTTAAACACAATGATAAAAAAATATGAAGCATTCACATCTAGCATGGTCATGAATTAAAAATTAACCAATAATATTATACCCTTATTTTACCCTACCCTTTATTGAACCCTAATTTAAGCCTAACCCTACCACTTACCATAGCCCTAACCTTAACTCCAAGTTTTATTCTAGATTAATAATTTTAATCCTAACTTAACATTAACCATAACCCTAATTAAATCCTAAAGGAAACCAAACCTTGACTCTAATTGAACCTTGTTGAGGTTAAATTAGGGTTCAATTAGCATTATAGTTAAACCCCAATTGTAATATTAACCAAAATAAGCCTAACTAAACCCTAACTGTAACTTGGACTTGACCCTAATCATAACACTAATTGAATGATATCCCTAACCAAGTAATTGAACCCTAATTCCAACCATAAACCTACTTAAACCATAACCCTAACTCTTATTGAACCTTATTGTTATGGTTCAATTAGGGTTTAATTAGAATTCTAGGATGGAGATTAAGGTTAGGTTAGGGTTAGAGTTGTGAATATCTTAATATTAGCTTATAAATTTGACCCTAACTATAATCATAATTGAATCCTAACCCTAACCCTAATTAAACCCTAATTCTAACCCTAAAACTAACCATAATGAAAATCTCACTTTAACTCTAACCGTAATTAAATCCTATTCTTAAGGTTGAATTAGGGTTAGGTTTAGGGTTAAATTAGAGTTCTAGTATAAATCTTGGGGTTATTTATTTCATGATATTAGTTTATAAATTTGACATTAATGAAAAATATATTGAACATTTAGAAAAGTTAGTATATATTTTTATTTGTATGTGAAATTAAGTACTATTAGGGTTGGAATTTGTAGACATGCAAAATTAACATTATGCATTCGATCAGATTCAGTCAAATTAGGTCTCACATTAGGCCCATTCATCACTTTCATCCATTCATTAAATAATCTCATTTCCTAAGGTCATTCATCAAATAAACATTATCATTAGCCTTTTAATAAATCAAACATCATCCCTTTAATTAAATAGATCAAACATTTATTTAATTAAAATCCATATTTCATCCTTTTCTGATTTAAATAAATCAAATATTTAAATCATGAAATTCAAACTCACCTAATCAGCATTAAACTAACATAATCATCATTAATTTAATCTAATCCTGATTAAATGCTAATCTTACCCACTTGCATTCTCTAGATTTAGCCACTTGCACATATAAATCAATTTATTGATTTATTAAATCCAAGATTTTCCATCAACATGGCATTTATGGGGAATATTCCCTCAACTTTGAATTCAAAGGCAAGTTGATTTGCTCCTCCAACATTGCATTTATTGCTCATTTTCTTGTCCCCCACTTAGCATTTACTCTCAAATTTGAATTCAAATTTTCCTTCTCATGGGCACTCTTCCCAAATCTTGCACATACATCAACCAATCACATGATGACAAGTGTCCTTCTTTCATTGGTCCAATCTTAGTCCCACATTGGTCTCTCTACAACACTTAGCATTTTAAAAATCTATAAAATAGAGGCTTCATCTCTTATCAAATCTTTCACAACCTCCACCATCTCTTGCAAGGTCACTCTCTTCATTTGAGATTTGATCTTGTCCATTTCACTCCATCATCTCCATCATCTACACAACTTGATGCAAGGTCATTCTCTTTGAGAACTTATCTTGTCCATTTATCATCTCCATATCCATAGCAATTTCATCACTAGCTTATCAGTCAAGGATTGGGAAAGGGTCACTAGCACATGTGACACCAATCCACTATGAGATGAATTTGATTCATGTTGTTTGTATGCTTATTTGGTTTTTCTTGTTATTTTAATATCTTACATAGCATATCTAACATGTTTCATTATCTCATAGGGATGTTGAGGATTATTTTGGTTTTAAAATGCTAACCATATGCAGATTTTTGCATCCACATTATGGCGCTAGAAGGAGGGCCTGAAGGCTGATGACCAATCTGCTTATCCATGTTGCTTAACCATTGCAGTTATATTTTGTTTTCATTAGAAACTTCCTATCTGTTTCTTGTTTGCAGCTTTTGGCATTTTAGATGTTGATATAGAAAATGTTGTTGGGCTTTAAGTAATATAAGGCAGAAATCATTCTATTCTGATAAAATGTTAACATGTGATTTTTCATTCATAGATAGTTTGATTTTTAATACGTCTGCATTGTTTCAGTCTTGAAACTAACCCCATAGGTCTCAGTTAAAGAAGATGATCTGGCAGTCACTTAGTGTTTCTTTCTCATAAAGCATTTGCACTTCCTATATGTTTCTTGTTTGCAAATAATTATTTGGATATTCATATGAAGATGAAAAAATGAACAACTTTTCCAATAGAGAGAGAAAAATGTGGAGAAATATAGTCACTTTGGTTCTGCCAATTCTTAAAAGTAGTGTATAAAGCTGTTTCAAAGCTTTCTATCAGAACTAGCCTTTTATCTTGCAAATTGTTTCCTATAAATGTTTCCATATGTAGCCAAAGTAGTTCATTATTCCAGCAATCATTATGGTGGAGACCCTTAAGAATTCCCTTACCATACTCTGTCGCCAGATCCTTAGGAAAAAAATAAATGAAGCAATACTTGCAATCTAACCAAGATTTATCCCATTATGCATTTTTCTTGTTATACTGACAGTTATATCATTGAGAATCAAAGTGCTTGTTGGATTAGCACACAAAGAGACAAGCTTCTTCACATTTTCGTTTTGTGTCTTTAATGAAAAAAAAAATCTCAAAGAAGCATTTTTTTTTCAAGGTCTTCAAGGTTTTCAAGGTTTGTTCTTACCCGTCCAAACCCAGCCAATAGCTTATTCTCCAAATCTTTTGAAACTTGATAAATTTGAAGTATCAGATTGCCTTCAACTGTAAGGTTAAAATGTTGTTTTGTGCATGAACGATAGATCTCTTGAAGCTTCGAAGAACCTGAACTCCAACAAAAAATAGTTCCATCAAAGGGAACTCTTTTACATGCATAGAAAAGTTCTAGAAACTAATCTCTGCACAGTTTCCTTATTTCTGTCAACAGTTCACTACCTTGTCTATGCATCTACATAAAGCTTTCTGTTGGAATAGTTCATGTGTCTTGTCTATGCTTTCAGAGATTACAATTGATTCAAAGTTTTTTTAAAGCCTTTTCAGTCAATAGTATTCCATGCATTCGAAGAGACCACATTTCCATGAAGCATTCTGTCAAAAAATTCACGCGCCTTGTCTATGCTACCACGGTAAACTGTCAAACAGTTTACATGCCTTGTCTATGCTTCTGCATTCAAGTGTCAAATAGTTCACATGCTTTATTTATGCTTCTAGACTATAAAAATAGTTCACGTGCCTTATCCATATGTCCACATTTCTGCTTTGATGGTCGTCCATACCTCATTTCAAAGCTCTCATTTGTGCGCAGATCCATCTATCATTAGCAGTCCATGAGACCATATTACTTGGAGGCCTTTTGATGGACAACATGTACACCTTTCCAAATAGAAACCACTGATCAAATTTGAGAACCAAAGTGAAAGGTGCAGATTAATTCGATAAGAGATTGGAGTGTGTATACATCATCCAGTATGGCCTTGTGAGGTTATATCTATTTCTATTGTGATACATATCCTTTAGAATCTGAGCTTTTTCCTTTTGCTTATTCTCTTAAGATCAGATTTTATCCTTATAGCAGTTTCTAGAATCTATGTATGCATCATTCTAGTTTATATCTAGGATTTTATTCATGTATCTTCTAAGTTTGGTATGCGTGTGTATCTCTTTTGTAGATATTTCCATTCATTACAGATGTTTGCAGATTTACCATCATCTTTTCTACGCACAAGGATAGAGGAGACATTAGTTTTCTGACATATCTTCCAAATCAATCCACTAACCTGTAATGTCTCGTCCATGCTCTCAATGCCTTATTATAGCTACCTCCTTTCTTTTATCACCCTGCTTTTATCCTTGATGAAGGAGTTGGTGAACTACGAATTGTTCCAAGTATAATTCTCCAGCTCGCACCCCTACATGGATTTATTGGTAGATGAATGAGAAATAGTTTGGATGTTAAGTGAATAAAGCTCGTGCAGGAAAAGGTCTCCACGTATGGCGATGCAGTTTTTTATTTTATCATTTCAAAAGTGGAAATGATCTATTAAAGGTTATTGCGCCCAAGTCAAAGACCAGATAAGACATTAATCTGACCATCATTTATGCATGACAAGGGTATTTAATGTGACTTGCAAAGGTCTAATTCAAAGTATTCTTTTTTACTTCTTTTTTAATATTGATCCTTATGTATAATCTGCTAACATCAACTATGTGATCTATGATCTGATTTATTGTTTGGTGTGCTAGCCATCTTTGGAGCAGTGGTAAATGCCATTATTCCTTTTTGAGTGTTCAAATCTCAAAGTTGACTTCTGATGCTATTTACTTAAATTTTATTGCATGTATTGAATAGTTGATACAAGTACTTTGGCATTAGATTTAATCATAATTGTAGCTTCATTATCCAACTGGACTTAGCATACTATGCTCAAGGCTAATGAATGTGAATGTGCAAAGTCACACTCTTTCATAAAGTGAAACAAAAAGGGGGTTTTTTGTCATTCATTTGGTTATCATTTTTTTTTCAATGGTTTCAAAATCTAATGGTATATAGCTCTAACATATGGATTTTTGTTTGCAGTTTGCGTAAAGAAACAATTGTGGCCTCTCTCACATAAGAATCAAAATATCAAGCACATCCGAGTTGGAGAATTGAAGAAAGCATTTTTTAATGCTTATTTTTGATAACTTGAAACATCCATTTCTTGTTCTCAAGACAACTCACTTTCAAATTGGATTTAAAATTAATCATTGAATGACTTTTTTTCAAAGTTGGGCTAAAAAGGAACTTTAAAAACTGACTAGTCTTTTACTTTTGGACTAAAATTGGACAAGCAATCTTCATATTTCATTTGTTGCTTAAAAGGAATCACACAATTGTTTTGAAGGCTATAAAACAAACAAGTGCTTGAATTGTGTGATTTTGTCTTTGGTGCATTTTGAGTGTGTATCCTCTCCCCTTGCGCTTCGTGCCATCTAGGGTGCAAGAGAAATGCTCAAAATGCATTTTATTGCTTTGAAACAATTTGATTTGGGCTTAAAAATTGAACATCTTGTGTGAGTGTGAGTAGGGGCATTTTCATGTACATTCTCTTTCTTTGTGCCATCAAAGATTGATCGAAGTTACGGATTGTGTCTTTGCTTGCTTTTGTTTATCTTAGAGGGCCTGCCTTGGGGAAAAAGTACTCACCCAAGGGAACGACTCAACCGGTAACACTCTAAAGCCAAGAGTATTTCCAGTCGGGATATAAATGTGGGTATTGGTTAAATGTCATTATCAAGCAGTTGGCTCTGACAAGATGGATCCAAAAGGGGACTCTTGCCGTATGGGTTAATCTCCACGAACAGAAAGTCCTTACTATAGCCCATGTACTAGAATTTGCCAAAATCCTTGATTTATTTGTTGGTGCAAGAACGGTCATTCTGAAGCTGCCCCACACTTTTACGGTCTTCTAGTAGAGATGGAAAGCATGCCATGGGAGTTTCATGGGTGTTGATACTTGGCTACCCTGATTGACGATAATGAGTCGTGGAGGGGAGCCAGTGGGGTCAAGCATCTAACCATCCGCTAGAGATAGGCATAGCTGGACTTGTCCAAGTGGGGATTCAACAAATATTGTCTTTCACATCTATAGGGCTTATACTTGTTCTTCATTTGAAAACACGGTGCATTTATCAAAAACATTGCAAAACCAACATTCAACATCATCGTCAAAATTTCAAACCCCTTAGTTAGAGCAAATACCTTTGACAAATCCCAAGAACTATTGCTTACCCTTGGGATTATGTCCTTAGAGGTTTCTAAGTAATTGGGTTTACATCTTAATTTGCTCTTACAAAGGTCAACATTAAGCAACCCTTGTCCTAATTTCTTGGAACTTCCACATAACACTTTGTGGGATGAAAAGAAGTTGTGACATTGGACATTTAGTTTGAAACCTAATCAAGAATTGTGTTTGTGGTAAAAAGAACTCATTAAGCAAAGATAACAAATTGGACCCCACACATGTGTTTAATATCTTTTGGTCATAATGGTCTTGTTGATGGTGTTTCTATGCACTTCTCAACACAGGCAATGCGTAGGTGCACTACCTCTCTTGAAAGACAATCTTCCACAATCGGATTGCAGAACACTATCCCAAGGTCTCTTGGATGTTAGGTCTTGATAGTGCTTAGATACCTCAGTAGTTTGATGTGATTTGCTAGAAAAACAAGGCGGTCTTACATAGGAAATACAAAGCATGGATACAAAGCATGGAAGTTGGATTTTGAAATGGAGTTCTTAAGATGAAAAGTTGTCATGTGTTGGCTATAGGTTCAAAAAACAGTCTTGGACTCTATTTTGTTGTTGGATTTGGCTTTACAATGCGCAATGAACCTTATCATAGGTCAGTCATTAAAAAAAAAAAGGTGAGGAAGGGGGAAAGTTCCTAAGTCTACAACTAATTACGAATAGTAACAATGGAGTTCCTACAATAGACAATTCCTCAAAACAATATCCCACTTAACCAGGGATTTCATAGTATCATAGAAATTGTGCTATCTTCTAAGGTCTACATACATTTGATCCTTCATCCACCATATACATGCATGAATCAAAGATAAAGGTTTCGAAGCAGCTTTGAAATCAAGTCCAGGCTAACTTTGCACAACTATCTACCATCAGCAAATAGCAAAAAGTATGGACAAAGAAATCATCAACATGGTAGGAATTTCATAATCACCAAACATGTCTAAAATCTACCTAAAGAAAGAAAATAGCTAACTAGACCAGCAATAAAATCTAAACCAAACATCTAACATTGGAGATTGAATCAAGTAACATGAGAGAAACCAAGAAAATACACCAAGTCAATGTCTTTTTCTTATAAATTTCTGCAGCATGTCTTTACAACAACTCAACTCTCTCTTTGCAAATGAGAAGAGTGCCCTATTTATAGTTTTCCAAAAGTTAAATAAATGGCCAAAATTCATTCTTATTGTGTGGCCAAGATTCATTACAAAATAGGGTTTCACCTACCCCCCAATATTTAGCAATTTAAAATACATCTTTTGTATTCTTGCTGATGGCACTGTAGCTCTTTTTTCATTTAGCAGATTGTTGTTTCTTGTTGTAGCTACTCTTCAGAAAGCTCTTCATCTTTGGCAGGGTTGTCTTCATGTTCCCCAGAAGCTGTGTATTCGATGAACCTGAGGATGACCTCCTGGAGTTTGTCTATTTCAATGACTTCGCATTGCAGCACCTGGTAGCTCCACTCCTTTGCATTTTCTTCCATCCTTTTCCAATCTTCATCATATTTTGAGCCTTGGTCTCTTAAAAGTTCTGATTGGTCGAAGGCGCGGGCAGCAAAACTTAGGAATTCCGTTGTGATGTCTTCAGCCATCCCGTCCTTCATCTTCTCTTGGAAGTAGGGTTTTATCTTCTCTAGATCCATTTGCATAGTGGGCATATCATAGCCCATCATCAGCTTAAGATATCAGGCACATTCCACTCAGATTTCCTTGATCCACTCAATATCCAGATCCACCCTACTTAAGATTTGCTCCAACCTCTCCTTCCGGTTGTCGAAGTCTCAACACAATATGTCCATCAACCAGTGATCTTCTTTCTTAAATGCGAGCTTCTTCTCCCATGTGGCTTTAGGCAATTGAAGGATAGCTTCGATCCTTGGGAAGGTGGAGTCATAGGCCATGAAGAAATTGGTGCAGAGCTTCTTTGTGCTCTCTAGAGACTATATCAAGTCCAAGAATTTGTTGGCTGTCCGCACAGCCCGGCTAATTCCCATGTTCTTGATGTATGAGACTTGTCAGAATCAGTCCTCAGTGGTCTTCTCCAAGTTCTTTCTTCTTTCCATTTTGTTGATCTGCTCTTTGGAGAGTAGCTGAGGGGCAGCCGTGGAGGTGGTAGGCAGGTCGTCTACTAAAGACCATTGCTGTATATAATCTGTTAATACTACAACCTGCACCTTGAGCTCATCCTTGGAGATTTTATCCTATTTTATTAGGTGCACCACTGTGGCCACTAACTCCTCAAGGTGCTTGACCTTCTGCTCTCTGGTTGTAGTTCCCAAGTCAATGGTAGAGATGTTATAGCTTACCCCAGCTTGGCCCATGGTGGGCATTGCGATTTGTGTCACTCGAGAGCTGGAAGCATCCATGGTTATTTTGGATCAGACCTTGGGCTTCTCCTTCTTCATTGTGATTTGGGCTTGAGCCAACATGGCCTCCAACCTCGCCCTTAGGTACTTCAGCACTGGGGTCTTTCTTTTGATCTTCTTCTCTAACCACTCGGGCACAACATACTTCCCTTTGGGTGAATCACAGCTACCCTTGCCCTTCTCAGTCAAGGGCAAGATTTTCACTTCTTTTTCCTTTTACAGTTCTCCTTTCTTTTTGGCAGCATCTTCCTCCTCCTCATCAGAGTCATGAATGAACACAAGGCGCTTGACAGGCAGCCCAGTGGATGGTTGCCGGATGGGACTGTCTTCTTTTGCTGCTTCTTCTTCTTTCTTCTCCTTAGCACCCTCAGCTCCGGGGCCTTCGATAACATCGGTTTCAACCTTACTCAAATCCTTTATCTGTTGTTCTTCTGGTGGCTGCCCCTCTTCACCATATGGTGACCCTTCCGCTTCTGCCCCAACGTCCTTCAACTGTTGCACCATTTCCTCCTTAGAGTCATCATCAAATGTTTGAATGATTATCTTAGCATCAGAGTCATCCTCCTCATCCCCACTCTCGGAAGAGCCTGTCTCCTCCTCATAAACCACCCTATCGATGGTTTGGTGCTCATACTTTAGGTGTTCATTATACTCATCAGCTTCCTCCTCGACAAACTTCGAGGCTTCCTGTTCTCGCTCCTCCAACTCCTTTGAGATTTGCATTGTGGCCTCCATAGCTGGTGGCCCTATCGATAGTTATGAAGGTTGAGCAGTTGCAAGGACCTGGGCAAGGGCTGCTTGGAGAGTTGGATCCATTAAGATCTGGGAGAGCTCTAGAGGAAGGTTTTGCATATGCCTTGTAAGAGTCTTGGGCATAGTGGCAGTAGGAATAGGCGATGTTATGGTTGTCAGAGGAAGTGATGTGATTGGTGATATAGCACCAGAGGAAGGGGGAGAAGTCATAGTGGAAGATGAGTCAATGACTATTACTGACTCAACCAGAGGAAAAGTGGCAAGATGGATAGAAATGTCCACTGCCAGCGGAGATGCGGTGACCATAGCCAGGGAGGTGGGCGGTGCCACAGGAGTGGCAGGGAGAGCCAATGGAGGCTGCAATTCTGTTGCACGCACTGCTTGTTTAATCCTTTTGGGGGATGAGCCTCCCGTTTGTTTCTTGGTATGGGCCTTGGGGTCCGGGGACTGCCTAGTCTCTGTTCCTTTTCTTTTCTGGGACCTGGTGCCGGGAGGAGACTTGGAAGTCCCGCCAGTTGACGTGGTGGCAACAACATCCTCTGTGGCACTCGGCTCGCTCTTGATCCCTTCATAAGTCAGGACCACTCCTTGCCGCTTTAGATGAGCCACTGCCCATCGATCCACTCCTTGGTACGAGTTAAGATCGGTTGAGTTAAGGTGTCTAGGTCATCGACCTCCTGTTCATCCTAGTCAATTAAGGGTATTGGCAGGTTGGAAACCAAAGGGTACCTCAGATGCATGATTGTCGATTGTCCTCCTCGACCTAGTCCGGTACCAGAAATGGTTGCACTCTTCTCAGAAACTGCACAGTCATACACATGTAGTGCCTTGCGCGCACTTCTTTATCATCTTGGTAATCCACCCAAAAATCCTCAATGTGATGGAGATGGGCATATGCTTGCCCAGCGCTTTCCTGATGTGGCCATGTGGATCCATCTGTGGGCAAGCAGTGTGTAGGTTGAAATGGTATTCCTTGAGCTCCTTCTTGAAGTTACCAGCACATTGGGAGGTCTGTAATCAGTACATGCCCTAGCCAAGGGTCATAGGATAGGAGATCCCTACTATATGCTTGTTACTAAAGATTGTCTGGAGGTGTTGGACCTGCCAAGAAAGCTCCAGGATAATGATTCTGTTGTTGAGGTACCGAGATAATCTATTCAGCCTTTCGGTGAAGCCTTGGGCCTAGATGTACGTAAATTTTAGATACTGGATATAGAGGAAGGCGTATTACTTCAGAAGTGCTTTGGCGTTGTGACAAACCCTCCTCTCGAAGTGTCTAGCGATCAATCTGATGATATGGCCAATGAAGGCGTCATTTACCCTGCAGTAATCTCTTCTGAAGTTGCGGTACTGGAGCTATGGATACTCATCAAATGGTTTGAGTCCTCGCTTTTTCCCCTTATTGAGTGCCACAAACAACCCATTATACTACCTTTGATCAACTAAAGAATAGACGAGGTAGGAGGTCATGTAGAATTTGGAACTATTTTTTACATTGACAAACTGCTCATGGAAGCGGTTGCTTATGATTCCTCCCCAATAGAATGAAACCTTGGTTGTGACGTCCTCGTTTCCATGCAAGATCTACTCAATGAAATAGGCCATCTATTCCTAAAAGTAGGTGACTATTGGAAGACCCATAACCCTGGTCAACATGGTTACTAGGTCGTGGTAATCCTCATGGAAATCGCTACGGAAGAGCTCATGAGGAACCTTCACAGTGTTGCCCCGTCTTTCTTTAAGCCAATGTAGGTTTATCGACTTCTTGCATCCTATCGGATTATCATCCCATGCCACTTAGCAATCTTCTAATGTGGGGACCTCCATCTGTTGGAATGTGGGAATGTGGAAGGTCTTAGTGATCCCTTCCGGCAACATGTCCGCAAGAATGTTGCCCTCCTTATCAACAATTGTTTTGGTATTGGTTTGGTATGCTTCTCGGCAAGCCATGACTAATTCGGGTGCCACAAGGGGTGGAGGGAATTTGGTAGCCTTAGTTATTCCACTATGCCTTATCAATCTGGCGTTCTTTGTTATCAGGTTGACCCTGACTCTTTGCGTGAATTCATCTATATCTACTTGGCCAATGTTAGTGTCGGTGATTTCCTTCCAATCTATTGTGACCTTTGAGTGGAGTGGCTTACCTTGAAATTGGTACTTCATTTGGTGCTTGTCTTCTTTCCCTCGAGGGGTCTTTCCTGACTTCTTCCCCTTGTCCCCTTCGGCAGATGCCCCTGAAGTTCCTGCACCCGATTCAATGTATTATGCAAGCAAGGGAAAAGTTAGCAAAATGGGTCATGAAAGCATTCATGTTATTCCATATCTCGAAAACAATATTCATTTCAAATAATCAATCAAGCATATCATGAACTTTCATCTCAAGACGTTAATGATTTTTGATTAAAGGCATTTGGACAATCCGGGCTCGGAGCGCCAGACTTCCCTAGCAGAAATGCTGGTTAGAAGGGAAAACATGGCGGAAGGCCCCCAAAGACCCCCTTCAGTCAAATTTTAATATGTCAGGAATTTCATGATGAAGAGGACCAAAATTCAGGATGTGGGTCGAAGTTAGATTCCAGATTTGGGATCGTTTGGATGGATTTAGGAGAGCTCAGAGGTCTCAAGCCAAAAAGTCATCAGAAGATAGTAGTTTGGGATGGCAGAGTCAACACAGAAATCCAAAGGTGGAACTTCAGGGTCCGGGGCCCAAAGGGCTAAAGGGCAGATGACAATATGCAATTTCATCTCTGAGCACTTGGGTCAGAGGCACCAGAAAGGCGCCTGAACTTTTCCGTTTTGAGAAGGCAAACATTGGACAGAAGTCCAAGGTGGGAAGTCCGGCAGGGAAAGTCTGGCACCATGCATTTTCTTTTGAGCTCGGTGGCAATCGGCAGGGCAGAGCTCAGAGGTCAGGATGCCAGGTGGGATTTTCATTTTTCCATGGCGGCCAAGGACAGGAGTCCTGGGAAATGGAGCCCGGTGAGCAAAAGGTTGTTTAAGAGTTTTGGCAAGATCCCATGGCAAATGACCCTTTGGGGCCCAGCGATCAAAAGGTCAGAGTGAAATTTCCCTGATGGCGGGAGAGCGGCGGACTTCCAAGGATGAAAGTCCGAACACAAGGGCCTAAGAGGTCCCAAGGACGCGGATGCGAAAAGACCAGCCAATAGCGGGGCAGAGGGCGGGGTCTGGAGCACGGATGGCATCAATGAGTTTGTTGTGAGATCGGGGGGAAAAGGAAACAAGGACATCTAGCGTTTGGAGCCCAAAGAGCTGAAGGATGTGTGAATTAAACTGCTAGAGGTCAACAGCGGACATGAATGTGGAGCCTGGAGGTCAGGACGCTAGGAGAGACCCGCTGTGGATGACGACAAAACACCCAGGGAACCCCGGAGGTGGAATCATAGGGTACCGGGGTTGAGAGGACTAAAGGATGCCTATTTGAGATTTGAAGTTCTTCGGCGAGGGGATGGTCGGGATCTGGCAGTTAGGAGGCAGGGACAATTTTGTAGTTTGGCGTGGCAAAATGCAAGCAGAACCCTGGATGGAGAAGTCTGATGGGACGAGCCCGGAGGGAAGAATCGCCACTGGCAAGATTGTTCGAAGGTTTATTTAAGGGATAGCGATGGTAGGTCTCGGGCCCGAGGAGTACATTTTCCCTATGCGAAGAAAGGCTGAGGGGAGGAAAAGTCCCAGATCAGTGAGGAGGGCTTCCCAGGGGGTTTGTCAATTTTCTAGCACGTGGGTTTGGTGCCCAATTTCATGTTCTACAATTTATGTCTTTCTAATGATTTGTTCATTCAATTAAATATCTCAAAATCACAAAATGAAGCTTGGGACAGGCAAACAGATGGCCTACCTCAAACACACTATGTGGGGGGACGTGGGATCCACCTGTGGTCGATGGAATGATGTTGAGGGTGATAATCGTGACGATGTCGAAGACGGTGGGCTCCAAATGATAGCTTGTCAAATTCACTGCAATCCTATGAAATGAAAATGACCAGCTGGATTGGGAATTTTATACTCCTAACCGCCATGAATGATCACATTTATTGCAAGTACACTGGGGAAAAAGTTGGTGGATTTGAAAATAGGTCAGTGGCGGCGACGCGAGAACCGGGGCCCGACAGCCGGGGAGGCCCAAAAAAATAGCCATTTTAAGTTTTTCACTCAGTCGAACGGCGACGACAGGAAATAGTTTGGGGCCTAGAGGGCAGGATGCCTCCAGAGATCCACCGTCAGGGATGGCGGGACCATCACATAATTTCGAACATGGAATTCCAGATGGTTAGGCCCGGAATGACCGATGGCAGGCAGGTAGCTTACAGACTTCGGACGACGAAAAGGCCGGTGGGACTCGGGGGGTGGGATGTCGTAGGGAGTCCACCATCGCGGATGGCCAAACATAGACGAAACCCCAAAGGTAGACCTCTGGGGCCCGAGGCCCGGAGGGTGGGGCGCCGCCCAAGGAAAATTTCAACAAGCTCACAGACAGTGGATGGAGACTTAGACCCCGAGGTATGGAAGGATGCCCAATGAATGCTGCCGAGAATGGAAATTCTAGCGTAGAAACCCGGAAACAAAATTCCAAACGGCCGGGCCCGATAGGGCCCAGGGCCGTTTGTAGGACCAAATTGTCAGAGGGACCCCACGAGGCCCTGGAACATAGCAAAATCAAAAAAGGGGAGGCACGGTCAATTTATGATGGGACTTTGAGGCAACATCGACCATCTGAGACATCAAAAAAGGAGGCACGTAAAATGAGGTGGTGATAAAAATGACCCGACAAGGTGAAAGAAAAGAGGGTCCCCATTCCGGACAGGGCGTGTGTGCTAAGGACCAGAATCTCTGGTTTTGCAGACCAGGAGTGGCTTCTAAAGATGAATCTGGGAGGACAAGATCCTTAATTGAGTAAACTTACAGGACATCTCAGAAGTGTGTGTGTAGTGAGTTCATTCCTTTCCTCAAGACAGTGACCAGGGTTACCAATTCAACCAAGCGAGCTACATAAATTGTCTAACACCAAAAGTAACCTAGACATTGCTTCGCTGCCAATCAGGCATCTATAGCCCCAACAGAGTTATCGCTACAATCTCATGGATATTGCTCTACTGCCGGCCGGGCGTCCATAGCCCCGGCAGAGTTATCCGAATACCCATACAGTCATTTATTTCCTTTTTTTAGAATTCCCTTTTTTTTCTCTTTTGCTCTGATATTTCACATCTCTTTTATCATTTAGTTCGACCGGGTAGGCATTGAAGCCTACAATGGGTTTGAGACTGCAGTGGTCACTAGAGCAGACTTGAGATTTTTCACTTACTGGGGTGACATAACAACCATGGTACGGTCCTTTAGAGATTATTATTATGTGCTTTGTGCGGGATCCGAGATGTATGTAAGAAGATCTAGCCAAGGGTCAAGTTCTAAGTAGAATTCAAGCAAGGAAATCCTTCACAGGCAGCTTTCAAAGACCAATAATTGAGAGTGAATGTTTAGCCAAAGAACACAAAGAATGGATAGCAAAGTGAACCAATTGTCAAGCAAGTATGGCCACCGCAAAGGAGCGGGGAACAACTTTTGAAACAAAACTACTGGGAGGGATAAAACAAAAGAGTGACGTAAACAAAACATAAGCAAGCCAGAAATCAAACTACCCTAACCTATGTACAAGTATTTACAATGAAGAGCTCGAACGAGCTCAAGCCTGGAAGTAATGCTTCAGGTACTACCCGTTGACCAGCAACAGTATGTTCTCACCAGTCAAGGTTTTTAAGCGGAAGGCATTATCTCCCAAAATCTCAGCTATTTGAAAGGGGCCAAGCCAAAGCTTGTCGAATTTGTTGTGTCCCCCTTTCTTTTCATGGGCCTTGTCCCAATACAGGACCAAGTTTGCAATTCTAAAGGCCTTGATCTTGGCTTGGCGGTCAAACCATCTCTGAACTACGCCCTGATGTTTGGCAAAATTTTCTATTGCACGGTTTTGGACTTCCTCTAAATGTAAGAGTTCAGCTAACCGAGTTTCCCTACGATCTCCTCCTTCATAAAAATCGTTGATGAACTAAAGGGTAGGAATCTTCAGATGGATGGGAAATATAGTTTTTAGGCCATAGACAAGGTGGAACGGGGAATCGCCAAGGGTAGTCTTGTGGCGAGTGCAATCAACCCAAAGGGCGAAATGGAGCTAGGTATGCCAGTCCTTAGGATTCCTATCTAGCAGGTTCTTGATCACAATAATCAGGTTTTTATTCATGGACTCGGCAAGGCCATTGCCCTGAGGGTAGTAATTAGATGAGAATTTAAGGGCAATCCCATAGTCAAACACTCAACTAGCAAATTTCAACAAAGCAAATGCAGGTCCATTATCACATACCAAAGCATATGGACAACCAAAGTGATTTAAAATAAATTTTTCTAGGAAATTAGTAATTACTTCAGTTGTGCATTGCTTACATACTATTGCTTTTGTCCATCTAGTACAGTAATCAGTAGCGGTAAGAATGTACCTGTGTCCCGTAGACAATGGAGGGCTTACCGGACCAATGAAGTCGAGACCCCATTGCGCAAACGACCTTACCTTCAGCATAGGTTGTAGTGGGACATCAACATTATTCTCCCTGGTGGCAGCGGTTTGACATATGTGACATGAATGAACGTGGCAATGGGAATCCTTGAAGATGGTTGGCCAATAATACCCTGCCCTCAATATCTGATGTGTCGTGGAAGAACCAGAGCCATGATCCATGCCAAATTTGTTATGAAACTCTTTTAAGATTCGATCTGCTTCTTCCTTGCCAAGGCATCTCAAATAAATGCCTCAATGATTCTTCTTGTAGAGAATGGAACCTTGCAGCATGTAGCCATTACTTTTCAATCTCAGGGCCTGCTTTTGGACTCCTTGCAGGTGTGGCAGACACTTATGGTTTAGTAGATAGTAAACAACATTCTGGTATCACTCTCCAGGGGAGACATCTTCAAGCTGGTACTGCTGTATAGTGAGTTTGGGTCTAGCTTCTACTGCTGTTTTAGCAATTATGCGGGTGAGTGTCTGCCCTCTCACTAGCTTCATTGATTGGATCTTCATGTCATACTCTTGGAGTAGGGTGACCCACTTAGCCCTTCGTTCACCCAATTCATTTTGCATGAGCAATTTTTTTACTGTTGGGTCGGGGACAATGGCAAGCACCTTATTGTGTAGGATATAGTGTCTAAATTTCTTCACCCCTCTGACAAGAGCATATGCCTGTTTTTCAATGTTGTGAAATCACAATTTAGCATCTTTGAGGGGGGCACTCATAAAAGTGATCAGATGCTCATTTCCTTCATCATCCTTTTGGGTCAACATGCTAGCACATGAATACTATGAAACAAATGAGTAGATGTAGAACGGCTTCAGATAACCTGGGCTAACTAACACAGGTGCCTCAGTGATGGCCCGTTTGATTTCTTCAAAGGATTGTTTGGCATCGGGTGTCCATTCAATTTTGACGTCCTATTTGAGCATGGCATTAAGAGGTTTAACGATTTCCATGAAACCTGTGATGAATTTCCAGACAAAGTTGATCTTTCCAAAGAAATATTTTAATTCTTTCTTGCTTCTTGGGGGCTGAATTTTGAGTAAGGACTCGATGCACTCAAGATCTATTGAGATTCCCTACTCTGAAATGATATGCCTGAGCAATCTGCCTTCAGTCACTCCAAAAAATCACTTCTTGGGGTTGAGAGAAACCCCAAACTCCCTGCATCTCTGAAATACCTTACATAAATCAGAGATGTGATTGCCCCGCCTTTTAGAGAATACGATCAAATCATCCATGTAGATGATTATGCACTTACCAATTAGGTCCTTGAAGGCGATATCCATGGCGTGTTGGAAGGTGGCATTAGCATTGATGAGCCTGAAAGACATTCTTCTGTATGCAAACATTCCCCATTTCGTGGTGAACACCATCTTGTGACGATCCTCGTACTGCACCATTACCTAGTTATATCTGGAGTATCCATCAAGGAAAGACATCATCTGGGAGCCATTGACGATCTGCAACACCTCATCCAATGAAGGCACTAGATAGTTGTCTTTCTCCAAGGCGTGGTTCAGATTGCGAAAATCTACACACAATCTAATCTCCCCATTCTTTTTCCTGACCGGGACCAAGTTGGCCACCCACGTGAAGTTCCTGACTAGAAAAATGATTCTTGCTAAGAGCAACTTTTGCACCTCCTTGTAAACAATAGGTTCCAGCAAGGCATTGATAGGGTGCTGCCGCTGGCGGAATGGCCTCACTTCTATCTTAAGAGGGATGGTATGTGTAATGACAGAAGTGTCATAAGTTTTTAAATCTGCATAGCTCAATGCCACCACATCATAGTACCTTCGCAATGCATCCATGATCCCCTTCTTTTCCTCTGGCGTGCAGACCTTGCCGATAAAAACATTCCTGATCCCCTCAGTTGTCCCAAGGTTGTGAGCATTGCACTGGTTGCTTATGGCCTCATTTTTTGTTTGCTGATCCTGATCTCTGATCTGGTCTAAGTCAAATATGCATTCCAACTGAACCATACCCCTGGGGATTGTATTAGTTTTGAGGTTAATAACCCCCTTTATGTCTAGTTCAGCTTCCTGTGGATCAGCTTCATCAATTATCTGGGCTACGAAAACATCATAACTTATGATGAATTGAAGGATGTGCTTGTCATCATTGAAGACTTGCAAGTGGGTAACATTATCTAGGATAGATGGCGTGGACGTTACCTCAACAGTGAATTCCTTGAGCCTAGACAAAGAGAGGGGTTGTAGAGTGTCGGCTGCTTTAGCCAAGGCATCAGCTGTGTGATTCTGAGCACAAGGGATCAATTATATATTGAATGCATCTAAGCCCTCCAAGAGATCCCAAACCCTATGCCTATAGTTTGTAAGTCTTCGATCATGACAGGAATACAACTTCTTGACCTATTTGACCACGAGCTCGGAATCCCTGAAAACTTACAGTATTTTTACATTTTTCTTTAAGGCCACGAGAAGGCCAAAGACTAAGGCCTCGTATTCTGCTACTTTGTTGGTGCAATAAAACTGCAATTGGATGTCAGCGAGAAATTTCTTACCTGTTCGAATGATGAGTTCGAATCCAGCTCTAGCTCCTTGCCTAGACCTTGATCCATCAAATTAGAGTGTCCAACACGCGGAGGATTCCTTTTCTTTGAGTCTGATCAAGCTTCTGTTCCCTTTCATCTAGGTGGCTGGCCTTGTGACCTTAGGAGAATTTTTTGGTTCGATGCAATGATCAACAGGTGGTTCTACTGGTGCCTCCTTTAGTATTTCCATCTGAGGAGTAGCTATTTTTTTAACATGTGCAACTGCTGCTTAGCACAAGCAACAATCAAACTTGGATTGTGCAGCATTGTGAACCCTGCACTAGTTGGGCAATAGGAGGTCCTATAAATTCATTCGGGCCCCTAGACTGAGCTGATCCCTTGTGCACTTTTCAATGAATTCCTGGAAACTACTGAGTAGTCCCCAGTCATTGCCCTTATCAAGTTCATCATCGGTTTCTATCAACACTTCTATGTCTGGGGGAATTCATGTAGAATCGGTCAAGGGACTACACAACACCAGTAACACTTCGTCTACACATCCCTCCTGAAACCCAACCTCCTTTTGGTTGGTGAAAAGGTAATAATTCTCTAAGTCGGTCTCGGCAAACAGCACCTCATTGAGATTATTGTATTTCGTGATCATGTACTTCATACGGGGTTCACGGTCAATGCAGATCTGATTTGGAAGCCCCTTCCATGGTATCCACATGTGAGAAAGGTCTGTGGTAGTGTATCCATTCAGTGCCTTGGTGAATTCCCTTCCCAAGATGATTCCATATCCATCAGGAATGTCAGCCACTTAAATATCGATGATTTGTTGTATCTGCGGGTCTATAGCAATCTGCATTGGGATACAGTTTATTTCACCCACGATGTTGATCTATGTTTTGTCCAGATGGGTCACCTTCCTCTTTGAAGGCGTGGGGGTGATGCCAAGAGCCTTGCATACTGCCAAGAGCATGACATTGGCAGATGCTCCTGAATTGAGTAGGTAGTTATGTAGGTTCTTCCCAAAGATCCTAATGGTGGTCAGGAAAGGGGGAGTTTCTGGTCTCCCTTGAAAGATACCCATAGGCATGTCCATATGAGCTATCTGACCTTTGTTCTTTTTATGGCCCATATCCCTGGTCTGCCTAAATAGTTGGTCCTTGGAAAGTTGTCTATTAGCCCTTTTTGGCTTCTTTTCAATTTGTCTACTTGTTGACTGATTCATGGGAACATCCTGCCTTTTCCCAATATTCTCTTGTATCTCTAGTTCTTTCTTAGGCTCTTCAAATGTAACCCTGTTAGCTAGGGTTTCTTGTGTTGTACTAGGGGATGGAGTCTCATTAAGAACCCTAAAGAAGGCATGCCTTATAGCAGGGACTTTGAGTAATTCGAAGGTTGACAAGCTAATTTTTACCTTCTTGAACTCTTTTGCCACATATTCACCCATTTGCTCAATTTTTGAGCTAAAAGCTTGGTCTATAGCAGAACTAGGAAGTTGGGCCTTCGTTTGTTCAGGCGGCTTTTGGGATTGGCCTTGAGGTTGATTTTATGACTGGTTTTGAGATCCATTCTTGTTGAGGTACTGGTTGGGTATATGAGGAAGCCCAGGGTTATTACTGGCATTTGGATCAGGCGGAGTGACAAAATTATTTGGTGGGTTAGAAGTTGTAAAGGGTCCACCCGCTTGTCTATTCCTAAGGAAGTAGGGAGTCGACTGTTGATGGAACATGTAGACCTCATCTATAAATGGTTCTTCTTCATCTATCAGACCATTATCTACTAAATCAAAGAGCTGAGCCAAGGTTTGTTCATTACTTACCTCTTGCACTTCTTCATCCTCAATAGGAGCAGGCTCGACTTTGGGCTCGTTGCAATCACCTCGTGAGAATGGCGCTTGATTAACCATGAGACAGGAGGAATCGTATGGCTCGGATGGAACGATGTCCCTGTAGCTAGCATTGTCTACTGCATTCTACACTTCAACCTGGAATATTTCAGCAGTTGTTTGGAACTTGGGGCAATCCAACTCGGAATGTCTACTGCTTTTGTGGATTCGACACCATTCAGCCAATGCTACCTCGACAAGGTATACACCGCTGGTCATTTTTTTGTTGCTTGTCGGTTGATCACAAAGCGTAGGGACACCACCATTATTGGTCCTAGTGTTCCACATGCAATTTTGCCTCTGAGAGAGTCTATTTTCTACATTTTGATTGACAGTTTTCCCCCTATCATAGTTCTTCCTGGAGGAAGTGCCTACTTCCCGATTATCCCTGATGTCCCTATTGTCTCAGCTATCCCAGTTGAGATTGGCCTGGAAATTGTGCTAGGAGGCCTGTAACTGGTTATTCTGGTTCTTTAGGTGCATCATTTTCATGGACATTTTCTTGATCATTTCGGTCAGTTCTTCTAATTTATCTTTCTTAGTCGCGCTTCCAGGTGACAGGGCCAGATTTTGGAGAAAAGCGGGTGGGGCTGCCGGCTGATTTTGATAGGCTAGAGGAAACTCTAGTCCCGATAGGTACAATGGTGCCTCGGGCTCTTGGAAATACGCCTGCTATTGTGGAGCAGCCTGAGAATAGTTATACTGCTGTTGAGGCTACAAATAAGAAGGTGCGTGAGGTACATAATTCAATGGCTGCCCTGAATGTGGTGCTATAGGCAATTGAAGTACTTGGTTCATAAGAGGGGTTTGATGAGCAAATGCCTGATTAAGCCCCTGAATCTGCATCAGGTAGGCTACCGGCCCCAAAGAAGGTAGCGAGCTGGAGATATTCTGCCCCAAGTCCGCACTGGCAACAACAGCCTCCGCATAGGCAGTCACCAGGGTAGTGAGCGGTGGGTGCATCCTTTTCACCAAGGCTGACGTGAGGTTGTAAGCACCACATAATAGACTAGGAGAGCCACCACATCATTATGGAGGTACGGGTCCTGAAGCCTTATGTAGGCCTGATGAAAGCGGTCGTTGAAGGAATTGATAGGTTTGTTGACTTCCTTCCTGATAGACATGAACTATTGGTAAAGCTCTGAAGGGCTGATGGGGATCTTGTATTTCTGTAAGAAGGCATTCTTCATTAGATTTCATGATATAATGGACCCCCTCGGCAGGTTGATGTACCAATAGAAGGCCTCTTCCCCCAACGAATGCAGAAAAATGCGGCATACAATGTCCTCATGGTCAAATTGCATTTCGGTGATCGCTGTCTCAAATATTTTGATATGCTCCTTAGTTGTTCTTTGTAAGTCACACGGATGAAACTTTGAACAAAAGCCCTCCAGATTCTTGGGAATATCATTGTAGGCAACGAAATGTATCGGTGAAGGGTTATGTGCTAACCAAGCCATGGAGGGTGGCAGAGGTGGTGTTTGTTGTTGGAAAACAAGAATTTGGGGCTATATTTGTAACACAACAGCAATCTAAGGCTGCACTTGAGCTATGGCTAACTGGACTATGCCCCGGGTTGGAAGGGCCGAGAGAGGAGAAATCCCCTGGCTATCAGAGATAGGAGGTGCAAATGCAGTTTGAGATGGGTGGGTGGAAGACGAAGGCCAACCAAATGAAAGTGAGGGTGAGATGGAGGCAGATGGAACAGAGGAAGAGGAAGAGGCAACACTACTTCCTTGAGCTCGCTTTGCCCTCATAAGGGGCTGTAATTCTTTAAATTCTCCCTTATTTGGCGTTGACTGTAGAACTCTTTGAAATCTTTCCAGGAAGAATGATCCGATTCGATCCAGCTTCACCTTTATTCCTTAACTTGGTATTTCCAACGTGTCAGCCCTCCCTCTAGCGCCAGTTCTATTGATGGTGTTTTTATGCACTTATCAACACAGGCAGTGCGTAGGTGCACTACCTCTTTTGAAAGACAATCTTCCACGATCGGATTGCAAAACACTATCCCAAGGTCTTTTGGATGTCAGGTCTTGATAGTGCTTAGATACCTCAGTAGTTTCATGTAATTTGCTAGAATGACAAGGCAATCTTACATAGGAAATACAAAGCATGGATACAAAGCATGGAAGTTGGATTTTGAAATGGGGTTCTTAGGATGAAAAGCTATCATGTGTTGGCTGTAAGTTCAAATAGCAGTCTTGGACTCCATTTTGTTGTTGGATTTGGCTTTACAATGCGCAATGAACTTTAGCATAGGTCAGTCATTAAAAAAAAAAAGGTGAGGAAGGGGGAAAGTTCCTAAGTCTGCAACTAACTATGAATAGTAACAATAGAGTTCCTGCAATAGAAAAATTTTCAAAACAATATCCCACTTAACCAGGGATTTCACAGTATCATGAAAATTGTGTTATCTTCTAAGGTCTACAGATATTTGATCCTTCATCCACCACATACATGCATGAATCAAAGATAAAGGTTTCATAGCAGCTTTGAAATCAAGTCTAGGCTAACTTTGCATAGCTATCTACCATCAGCAAATAGCAAAAAGTATGGACAAAGAAATCATCAACATGGTAGGAATTTCATAATCACCAAACAGCATGTATAAAATCTACCCAAAGAAAGAAAATAGCTAACTAGAATAGTAGTAAAATTTAAACCAAACATCTAACATTGGAGATTGAATCAAGTAACATGAGAGAAACCAAGAAAATACACCAAGTCAATGTTTTTTTTTATAAATTTCTATAGCATGCCTTTACAACAACTCAACTTTCTTTTTGAAAATGAGAAGAGTGCCCTATTTATTTTTTTCCAAAAGTTAAATGAATGACCAAGATTCATTCTTATTATGCGGCCAAGATTCATTACAAAATAGGGTTTCACCTACCCCCCAATATTCAGCAATTTAAAATACATATTTTGTCTTTATCCTATTTTATCTTCTTGCTGATAGCACTGTAGCTCTTTTATCATTTAGCATATTATTGTTTCTTGTTGTAGCTACTCTTCAGAAAGCTCTTCATCTTTGGCAGGGCTATCTTCTTGTTCCCTAGAAGATGTGTATTCGATGAACATGAGGATGACCTCCTAGAGTTTATCTATTTTGAGGACTTCGCATCGCAACACCTGGTAGCTCCACTCCTTTGCATTTTCTTCCAAGCTTTTCCAATCTTCATCATATTTTCAGCCTTGGTCTCTGAACAGTTCTGATTGGTCGAAGGCGCAGGCAACAAAACTTAGGAATCCTATTGTGATGTCTCTAGCCATCCCATCCTTCATCTTCTCCTTGAAGTAGGGTTTTATCTTCTCCAGATCCATTTGCACAGTGGGCATATCATAGCCCGTCATCAGCTTAAGATATCGGGCACATTCCGCCTAGATTTCCTTGATCCACTCAATATCTAGATCCACCCTGCTTAAGATTCACTCCAACCTCTCCTTTCGATTGTCGAAGTCTTGATGCCATATGTCCATCAGCCAGTGATCTTCTTTCTTAAATGTGAGCTTCTTCTCCCATGTGGCTTCATGCAATTGAAGGATGGCTTTGATCCTTGGGAAGGTGGAGTTGTAGGCTGTGGGGAAATTGGTGTAGAGCTTCTTTGTGCTCTCTAGAGACTGTATCAAGTCCAAAAACTTGTTGGCTGTCCACACAGCCTAACTAGTTCCCATGTTCCCGACGTATGAGACTTGTTGGAACAGTCCTCGATGGTCTTCTCCAAGTTCTTTCTTCTTTCCATTTTGTCGATCTGCTCTTTGGAGAGTAGCTGAGGGGTAGCTGTGGAGGTGGTAGGCAGGTTGTCTACTGAAGACCATTGTTGTATATAATCTATTAATGCTGCAACCTGCACCTTGAGCTCATCCTTGGAGATTTTTTCCTACTTTATCAGGTGCACCACTGTGGCCACCGACTCCTCAAGGTGCTCGACCTTCTGCTCTCTAGTTGCAGTTCCCAAGTCAATGGTAGAGATGTTATAGCTTACCCCAACTTGGCCCATGGTGGGCATTATGATTTGTTCCACTTGGGAGCCAGAAGCATCTATGGTTAGTTTGGATTGGACCTTGGGCTTCTTCTCCTTCTTTGTTGTGATTTGGGTTCAATCCAAGATGGCCTCCAACCTCGCCCTTGGGTCCTTCAGCACTGGGGTCTTTCTTTTGATCTTCTTCTCTAACCACTCGAGCACAGCAAACTTCCCTTTGGGTGAATCACGGCTACCCTCGCCCTTCTCAGTCAAGGGCAAGATTTTCGCTTCTTTTTCCTTTTGGGGTTCTCCTTTCTTTTTGGCAGCATCTTCCTCCTCCTCATCGGAGTCATGAACGAACATGATGCGCTTGACAGGCAGCCTAATGGATGGTTTCCAGATGGGACTCTCTTCTTTTGCTGCTTCTTCTTCTTTCTTCTCCTCAGCACCCTCAGCTTTGGGGCCTTTGATAACATGGGTTTCAGCCTTAGTCAAATCCTTTATCTGCTATTCTTCTAGTGGCTGCCCCTCTTCACCATGGGGTGACCCTTCTACCTCTGCCCCAATATCCTTCAATTTTTGTGCCATTTCCTCCTCAAGGTCATCATCGAATGTTTGAATGATTACCTTAGCATCAGAGCCGTCCTCCTCATCCCCACTCACAGAAGAGCTCGTCTCCTCCTCCTCATAAACCACCCTGTCGATGGTTTGGTGCTCGTACTTTGGGTGTTCATGATACTCATCAACTTCCTCCTCTATAGACTTCGAGGCTTTATGTTCTCGCTCCTCCAACTCCTTTGAGATTTGCATTGTGGCCTCCATAGCTAGTGGCCTTGTCGGCAGTTGTGAAGATTGAGCAGTTGCAAGGATCCATTAAGATCTAGGAGAGCTCTAGAGAAAGGTTTTGCATATGCCTTGTAAGAGCCCAAGCATAGTGGTAATAGGAATAGGTGATGTTATGGTTGCCAGAGGAAGTGATGTGATTGGTGACATAGTAGTAGAGGAGGGGGGAGAAGTCACAGCAGAAGATGAGTCAATGACTATTACTGACTCTGCCGGAGGTGAAGGGGCAAGATGGACAGGAATGTCCACTGCCAGCGAAGATGTGGTGACCATAGCCAAGGAGGTGGATAGTGCCACAAGAGGGGCAGGGAGAGGCAATGGAGGCTGTAATTCTATCGTACGCACTGCTTGTTTAAGCCTTTTGGGGGATGAGTCTCCTATTTCTTTCCTTGTATGGGCCTTAGAGTCTGGGGACTACCCGGTCTCTGTTCCTTTTTTTTCTAGGACCTGGTGATGGGAGGAGGCTTGGAGGTCCCACCAGTTGACGTGGTGGCAGCAACATCCTCCGTGGTACTCGGCTCGCTCTTGAGCCCTTCATAAGTCAGGACCACTCCCTGCTGCTTTAGATGAGCCACCAGCCCATCGATCCACTCCTTGGTACAAGGTAAGATCAGTTGGGTTATGGTGTCTAGGTCATCGACCTCCTGTTCATCCCAACCAATTGAGGGTATTGGCAGGTTGGCAACCACAAGGTACCTCGGATGCATGATTGTGGACTTGTCCTCCTCGACCTGGTCTGGTACCAGAAATGGTTGCACTCTTTTCAAGAACTACACAGTCATGCGCATGTAGTTCCTTGCATGCACTTCTTTGTCATCTTGGCAGTCAGCCTAGAAGTCCTCAATGTGATGGAGATGGGCATATGCTGGCCCCAACGATTTCCTGATGTGGCCATGTGGATCCATCCATGGGCGAGTGGTGTGCAGGTCGAAATGGTACTCCTTGAGCTCCTTCTCAGAGTTACCAGCACATTGGGAGGTCTATAATCGGTACATGCCCTGGCAAAGGGTCATGGGATAGGAGATCACTGCTATATGCTTGTTGCTAAAGATTGTCTAGAGGTGCTGGAGCTACCGAGAAAGCTCTAGGAGGATGATTTTGTCATTAGAGTACCGAGACAATCTATTCAGCCTTTCGATGAAGCCCTGGGCTCGGATGTATGTAAACTTCAGATACTAGATATAGAGGAAGGCGTATTGCTTCAGAAGTGCTTTGGCGCTGTGGGAGACCCTCCTCTCGAAGTCTTCAGTGATCAATCTGATGATATGGCCAATGAAGGCGTCATTTACCCTGTAGTAATCTCTTTTGAAGTTGCGGTACTAGAGCTGCGAATACTTATCAAATGGTTTGAGTCCTTACTTCTACCCCTGATCGGGTGCCACAAACAACCCGTTATACTGCCTTTGATCAACCAAAGAATAGACGAGGTAGGAGGTCATGTAGAATTTGGAACTCTTTTTTACATTGACAAACTGCTCATAGAAGCAGTTGCTTATGATTCCTCCCCAATAGAATGAAACCTTGGTTGTGACATCCTCATTTCCACATAGGATCTGCTCGATGAAATAGGCCATCCATTCCTAGAAGTAGGAGGTCGTTGGAAGACCCATAAACCTGCTCAAAATGGTTACCAGGTCATGGTAATCATCATGGAAATCACTACGGAAAAGCTCCTGAGGAACCTTCACAGTGATGCCCCGTCTTTCCTTAAGCCAATGTAGGTTTATTGACTTCTTGCATCCTATCAGATTATCATCCCACGCCGCTTGGCACTCTTCTAATGTGGGGACCTCCATTTGTTGGAATGTGGGAATGTGGAAGGTCTTGGTGATCCCTTCCGGTGATATGTCAGCAAAAATGTTGCCCTCCTTATCAACAATTGTTCTGGTATCGGTTTGGTATGCTTCTCGGCAAGCCATGACTAATTTGGGCGCCACAAGGGATGGAGGGAATCCGGCAGCCTTAGCTATTCCACTCTGCCTTATCAATCTAGCATTTTTTATTGTCGGGTTGACCCTGACTCGCTGCATGAATTCATCTATATCTACCTAGCCAAAGTGTCGGTGATTTCCTTCCAATCTGTTGTGACCTTTGAGTGGAGCAGCTCGCCCTAGAATTGGTACTTCATTTGGTGCTTGTCTTCTTTCCCTTGAGGGGTCCTTCCTGACTTTTTTCTCTTGTCCCCTTTAGTAGATGCCCCTGAAGTTCCTACACCCGATTCCATATATTCTACAAGCAAGGGCAAAGTCAGTAAAATGGGTCACGAAAGCATTCATGTTAGTCCATATCTCAAAAACAATATTCATTTCAAATAATCAATCAAGCATATCATGAAGTTTCATTTCAAGACGTTAATGATTTTTGATTAAAGGCATTTGGACAGTCTAGGCCTGGAGGGTCAGACTTCCCTTGCAAAAATGTTGTTTAGAAGGGAAAACATGGCGGAAGGCCCCCGAAGACCCCCTTTGGTCAAATTTTAATATGTCAAGAAGTTCATGATGAAGAGGACCAAAATTCAGGATGTGGGTTAAAGTTAGATTCTAGATTTGGGATCGTTTGGATGGATTTAGGAGAGCTCGGAGGTCTCAAGCCAGAAAGCCATCAGAAGATAGCAGTTTGGGATGGTAGAGTCAACACGAAAATTTGAAGGTAGAAATCTAGGGTCTGAGGCCTAGAGGGCCAAAGCGCGACCGGCAATATGCAATTTCATCTCTAAGCACTCAGGCCGGTGGCACCAAAAAGGCGCCTGGACTTCACCATTTTGAGAAGGAAAACATCGGACGGAAGTCCAGGGTGGGAAGTCCGACAGGGAAAGTCTAGTAGCATGCATTTGCTTTTGAGCTCAGCGGCGATCGGCAGGGCGGAGCCCTTAGGTTAGGATGTTGGGCGGGGTTTTTGTTTAGCCATGGCGACCGAGGACAGGAGTCCCAGGAAACAGAGCCTGGTGAGCAGAAGGCCGTTTAAGAGTTTCAACGAGATCCCATAGCAAACGGTGCTTCAGGGCCCAGCAATCGGAAGGTTAGAGTGAAATTTTCTCGACGACGGGAGAGCGGTGAAATTTTGAGGATGGAAGTCCAGACACAGGAGCCCGAGAGGTCCCAAGGACGCAGATGCGAAGACTAGCCAACAGTGGGGCAGAGGGTGGGGTCCGAAGCACGGATGGGATCAATGAGTTTGCCGTGAGATCAGGGGGAAAAGGAAACAAGGACATCTAGCATTTAGAGCCTGAAGAGCTGAAGGATGTGTGAATTAAACTGCCAGAGGTCAATAGTGGACATGAATGTGGAGCTCAGAGGTTGGGACGCCAAGAGAGACCCGCCGTGGACGACGACAAAACACCCGAGCAACCCCCAAGGCGGAACCCAGGGGTATCGGGGCCGAGAGGACCAAAGGATGCCTATTTGAGTTTTGAATTTCTTTGGCGAGGGGATGGTTAGGATCCAGTAGCCAGGAGGCAGGGACAATTTTGCAGTTTGGCGTGGCAAAATGCAGGCGGAACCCCGAACAGAGAAGTCCTATGGGACAGGCCTGGAGGGAAGAATCACCGCCGGAAAGATTGTTCGAAGGTTTATTTAAGGGATGGCGATGGTGGGTCTCAGGCCCAAGGAGGACATTTTCCCTATGCGAAGAATGGCCAAGAGGAGGAAAAGTCCTGGATCGGCGAGGAGGGCTTCCCAGGGGGTTTGTCAATTTTCTAGCACATGGGTTTGGTGCGCAATTTCATGTTCTACCATTTATATCTTCCTAATGATTTGTTCATTCAATTAAATATCTTGAAATCACAAAACAAAGCTTGGGATGGGAAAATGAATGGCCTACCTCAGACATGCTATGTGGGGGGACGTGGGATCCACCTGCGGTTGACGAAATGATGCTGAGGGCGATAATCGTGATGATGCCAAAGATGGTGGGCTCCAAATGACAGCTTGTCCAATTCAATGCAATCCTGTGAAATGAAAATGAGCAGTCGGATTAGGCATTTTATACCCCTAACTGCCATGAATTATAGCATTTATTGCAGGTATGGTGACAAAAATTGGTGGATTTGAAAATAGGTGGGCGGCGGTGTGAGAACCGGGGCCCGACGGCTGGGGAGGCGTAAAACAATAGCCGTTTTAAGTTTTTCACTTGGTCGAACAGCGACGGCGAGAAATGGTTCAAGGCTTGAAGGGAAAGATGCCTCGAGAGATCTGCTGTCAGGGACGATGGGACCATCATGGAATTCTAAACACAGAATTCTGAATGGTCGGGCCTAGAACGACCGACGGCAAGCAGGTAGCTTACAGACTTCGAATGGCAAAAAGGTTGGTGGGACCCGGGAGGCGGGATGCTGCAGGGAGTCCGCCGTCGCGAACGGCCAAACATAGACGGAACCCCAGAGGCGGACCTCCGGGGCCCAGGGCCCAGAAGGCAGGGCACCACCTGAGGAAAATTTCAACAAGCTCGCAGATGGCGAATGGAGACTCGGACCCCGAGGTCCAGAAGGACGCCTAGCAGACGCTGCTGAGAATGGCAATTCCAGTGCAGAAACCTAAAGACAGAATTCCGAAAGGCCAGGCCTGGCAAGGCCCAGGGCCATTGGCAGGACCAAATTGTCAGAGGGACCCTGCGAGGCACCGAAACACAAAAAAATCAAAAAAGGGGAGGCATGGTCAATTTATGATGGGACTTTGAAGCAACATCGACCATCTGAGACATCAAAAAAGGAGGCACGCAAAATAAGATGGTGAAATAAATGACTTGACAAGGTGAAAGAAAAGAGGGTCCCCGTTCCAAATGGGGTGTGTGTGTTAAGGTCATAATAGGTCTTTTGATTGCTCTTAGAGAAAAGTGTGTTCTTCAATACCTTGGCCTAGTAAACAAAGTCTCTCTAAGTCTTTTAGGATCAAATCAAACACTTCATCCATCTTAAACATTTATCAAAATTCATCCATCCAAACAACTTTAGAGCTTTTGAAAACATCATTCTAGACTTAGGCACATTATCGAAACCAAAATCATTTTTTTAATTAGGTGTGTGGGGATGCATCCTTTCTCATACATTTAATTAAATCAACCTTCCTTTGAACAAATTCATCCTGAGATCACATCCAACATCTTAGGGTTTACAAGTTCATCATCCAAATCAAACCAATCAAAATCAAATCCTATGTCTAACATTGATCCAAAATCCCTAAACATTCAACACTCATATCATTCATCCCCTTTCATCCTTCATCTTGTTATTGGTCCTAAGAATCTTAGAGGTCACTTTTGCAACAAGGTCAAAACACAAGGAGAACATGGAATACAAACTTGATCCATACATCTCGAGTAATCCAAATCAATTGAATCTTCAAAGCCTTATAATTCTGATTGATTATCAAAACTCACACTTATACAATCCATACATGGGACCATTACCTTCGACAAATTTCAATAGAATAACAAGTGTGAGTATGCCCAAATCAAAGATTGGAATGCATTTCCCGATGGTAAATCCAAGCCCAAACCTACAAGTATATCAATCGAACAATCAATGCATGAACCTTGAAATGAACAATGTCATCCCACTAAATCCCTACAAGCCAAAGGAGAATGTACCAAGTACAATTTTTTGAAACATGAATCTGGAAAACTTTGGGATGAACACATATGCAAATCATACAAACATGAACAATGGTCAATTTCAACCTATCACACCAAATCAAAGCATCATCCCAAATCAGAATGTCATCCAAAATCCATTCGTCCATGATCCCATTCAAAAATGACAAGCATGCATGCCAAAACTACTTGAACACAAGCCAAATCAACTATTTCAAGGGAGTCAAGATCAAAATCAAGAACAAATTTGGCTAGATCAAATTGCTACACTTAGCAAAATAGTTGAGGCATTGCACCAAGGGCAATCTCCACCACTATTACCAACATCATTCCTTGGTTTAGGGCTTCCCCCTTTACCTAGCACCAATCAATCCACCCAAATCAATCCACCTAACGTCAATCAAACCATCACGTCAAATCCTTCAGATATACCATCAACATCACACCAATGGATGGTATCTAATCAAACAACAACATTGATCCCAAATCAAAATATGGTCTCCCAAGGACCTATCACCTCGGTCATTCCAACCATCACTATCCCTTCAATCATTCCAACCACCACTATCATGCCCATCACATCTCAAACACTCACTATCACTACATCCAACATGATTCTAAATCCACCACCACCCCCACCACCACCAATTTCCACCAGATCAAACCAATACAACGTGACATTACAAGTTGCTTTTCAAAAGGGATTCCAACAATATCTAGCCATGCAACAAGCAACACAAGCTCAACAAGTGCAACAATCCTCTCAAGTTGCCCAAGCCTCTCAAGCTACCCAACCAACACGAGCACAAACACAAAAGATGACAACTATTGAAAACAAGGATCAAGATCAATCCATCACTAAGCACATGTTTACTTCATCCAATGATCAAATCGACATATGTCAAGAGTCACTTTTGAATCACGATCAAAATCCACCAACAAAACTCAACAATGAGCCAATTCAAGAAATATCAACATCACTTGACTCTATGGTCGAAGACATTCACAATCTCTCCACCGCAATTGTCAAAAATAATGATCAAAACCTCTCCATTGAGGAGCACATTGCGGATGTATCTACACAATCTGATGATCAACTCACCATACATCAAGAGCCACTTTTTAGTGATCTCTTTCAAGGAGTGTTAGGACTATTTGATCCAATTGACATAATGCATGATCCATTGACAAATGTCTCTACATCAACTTATGAGTTAGAGGACATATCTCAAGAAGTTATTCCAAAGCAAGATCAAAATCTTTCACTAAGGTCTAGCAATGGTCATTTTCAAAACATGTTGATCCCCTTTGACCCCATGGTTATAGATGCTGAAGGAACCTTGAAATTGACCATGCCTAAGGTCGACATCCAAAAGTCCTTTGTAAGAAATCCATCCTTTGAAGCTACCCATGTCAAGAACTTAATCCAAAGCATGTCGAAAGCAACTCTGAAATTAATCAAGATCAAGAATTTGTATCTTCAAGATACTACAATAATCTAATGAACACTCTCTTATCCATGCAAGATGATCATATCCATGTAGCACATACTCCTCCATCTACCCATGAGATGCTTTCTACAAATGGGCATGTAGATGATCTTCATCTAGAACAAGATTTTGTTACACAAAAAGAGCAGATTCTTAACCCCTACAATCAAACGGAGTTGTCAATATCAAGATCAAATATGTCCCAAACTCAGATTGAGGACATCATGAATAAAGATATCCATCATTATCCACTCAACAAAACAAGTCAAATAGAACATCCAGAGTTAGCGAAGCAGCAAATTGAAAGAACATCAAGTACGATGGTCATTTATTAGAGCATGTTTACTGAACAAGACATCTCAGAATAGGAAGAGTCAAAGAACAAAGGTACTACCACAATACTGGGGGTAACTTCGTCTCAAGCAAACGTCAACATAGGGAGCATGAAGAGTCCTTATGATGAAGCTAGTGTCAATACTACAACCAACCACATCATGAATCTTCATCCACCCATCACCCCATCCATGAATTGGGACCAACTTTGAAGGAAAAATTTGAATCAAAGTACGAAGAACATTATCAAAGCAAAAGAAGCTGAGAAGCATAATGGACAAATCAAATACAAATGGATATCAAAGAGTACGAAGAAAGATTATCCCTATCAAACTCCATCAATCAAAGAAACTATGGGGCAAAATAAAAGAGGGAAAATTATCTATCAAGGATGTCCACAAAAGCAAAAGCAAGCTTTTCAAGCAACGTACAAAGTGTATCAAGCAGTTGGTCCTAATTCCATGCACACTTATGTATCCAGCCATCATTGCTCATCTTCCCAAGTTTGGAGAGTCAAAGGTTCCAAACTGTCAACCAATCCATCTCTTATCCCTAAACACACTCCATCCACACCTCCATGCATAATATCTGATTCTCACATTGACCATGTATTGGCAACGACCCTTCATCATAAGGATTCTAAAGGCACTCTATGATGATGTGCACACAAAGACAAAGTCAACTCTAGTATTGACGAAGCAGATCAAGAATCCTAAGAGTTTCGTTCAAGTGCACATATCTTAGCAAAGCAACTTATTTAGGTAGGATACCGATGGCACATTATGATAGGGGCATCTACATCAGCAACACCTTATGGTTCAGCATGAGCTTAAAATCTTTCAGAAAAATCAAAAAAATCAAAACAAGCAAAAAAAGCAAAAAAATCCAAAAAAAATTAGAAAAAGGATTGAAAACAGTAAAGGAAAATATCATCCTCTAGTGAAAACCACTATGGTGGCGCTTTGGGTAAGACCATGATGAAAACCTGGTAAACAGGCGTCATGTGTGGAATCAAGCATCTGTGTGCGCCAGCCTAGTTGAAAGCATCTCATCCCATCTGTAATAAATCGAGCATTCCATCCATCTTATCCATAATAAATGCATTCATCCATAAACCATCGATCCAATCCATTTTCATCCGTTTGCATCCATCATCCAAATTATCTTGATCTTGATGAAAATTTGGGGCACACTCTACACTTGCTTATGATAAACATCTTGACATGGTTCATTTTCATGGATCCTATCCTATGCAGCATTATCTGAGCCATGAAGCATTATCCAAATAAACATTCGTTATCCGAACACCTTATCTTATCACAATATAATCCTTGGCATCCTTTGCGTATTCATATCCATCCATCTACACACCTATCCAAGCATCCATCCATCGCATTCCATATATTGCTAGACATTGGGGGCAAATATTTACATCTTGCTTCTGGAATAAATCTTGGTCTATGTGCTATGACTTATGTGGTGATCCAGACATTGGAAAACATGAAATCAAACTAGTCCACCACTTGTGAGCAAAAATCCAAATCACTAGCCCATGGCATATTTTGACAAACAAACATTCTTTATCAAAGCTTTATCTTTCATCGAACATCGATCCAAATAATCACTATCAGTTGCAACTAGTTTGCACATCAATGTCACATCAAATCATTCAAACATCTTTTGTTTCAAACCAAGCTTCATCAATCATGATCAATCAAATCCAATCATGAAATCATCAGGATATCCTTGTGTTTCTTAACACTATCCTTGCATTGTTGTGCATCCTCAACAATGTTATCATCATCAGTCTTGATCAAATCATCATCAATCCATCATCATCTTTGGGATATCCTTCCCAATCATTGTGTTGCTTAACACTATCCTCGCATTCTTGTGCATCCTCAACAATGTTATCATCATCAATCCTTCCATTGTTGTGTATCCTCAACAATGATATCATCATCATCAATTCATCGATTCGATCATTCAACCTTAGCTTGGTTTTCAACAAAAATCCCAAATGGAGAACTGATATCGTCACACATGTCCATACCAAATCGTCAAAATCATGCGAAAAAATCCAAAAACATCCAAAACATCAAAAAATCCAAAAAAATTCAAAACACATCAAAATCCAAAAACAAGTCAAAATCAAAAAATGACAAAAGCATTGGAATCCGAACTACATAGGCAAGGCTCATCTTTGATCAGCCCCTGAGACATCAAAATCCAAAAACATTCAAAAAATAAAAAAATCAAAATATTTGTAAAATCTCAAAAACACCAAAAAATAGCCTCAAAACATTACAAACATCAAAAAAATCCAAATATTTGAAAAAATCCATCCATCTCATTTTGCTTTCACCCACAATAATCAATCATCCATAATAAACTGATCATCACTTTCATCCTTTGGCAAAGCAAACAGAAACAGTCATGGCAGTCAGCAAAAGCAAGCTTCAATCGTAAAATCAAAATAAAAAAAATAGACCTTTAAAACAAAATCAAACTCTTGATCAGTTGCAAATATGTCAATCAACCTTATATCAACAGCCTATCAATCAACTTATCAAACCATCATCATCCTATACAATGCATGTCCTAGGATATATCGTTCCAACAATGGGCATCATTTTGGATATCACCCTAGATTCTTATCCTATCAAAACACATCCCTTTGGCTAGAGGTATGAAGAACATTGACTTGTTTGCATACTTGATCTTTTCTTTTGATTTATCTTATTGCACTCATTCCAAGAACCTTTCGATGATATCCGAACGAAGGATTTAGAGAGATAGGAATGGGGCAACGATCATTATCTTTTTTGTCTGCTATGGTTGTTAGACGTTCTTGTAAAATAACTTGGCGAATACTTTCTTTGTTAGATATGTATAGAGGATGTTTTGGATGGCTTGTTGACTATTTCATTGATTGGTTATACCTCTCCGTGTTTTGGTCTGAGATATTTGAAACTTCTAAAGTGCATCCTAGCAAGGTTTTCGTATGTCAGGTGTGAACAAGAATACTCCTATCTGTTTTTCGTGTCAAAGTCCATCACACTAAGTACAACACCATCCTGGTCCTTTATACCTTGATGCATCGTGCTTAGGCATGTTATCAAACATAAAGTAAGTGACCCTTTGAAAATCCCAATCCTTGATAAGCACATCATCCATCTATCATCATCATTTCTCATCATCATTCTTCATCATCATCTCTAATAAAGTCTTTACCAATCATGGACTTGTGTGATCCTCTTGTCATCATCTCATTTCTGCACTAACATCATCATCACCAAGGCATCCATCATGCATCCATTATGCATTAGTATTCTGCATATCATCTCACATGCATAATCATCATCATATAGATCTGTTAGTCTAAGCATCTACATAAATCATCCATTGCCTAATCATTGCATATCACATCATCTATGTCATCCGTCATCACATCATATAATCATTTAAGTTGTTTAGGATAATATAAATTTGTTATTCTAAGCATCTTAAAATCATCTCATTTGCATCATCATCCATAACCATTCATTTTGAACCTCTTTATCGTGAGATCGACCCTCAAATCAAATCTTTTCGCTCGATCTCTCAAGGGGGCAATGTACTAGTGTACTTTCCGTTGGGCATCCAAAAAATTAGAAAATTTTTAAATTTTGATCGCGGCAAGTTATTCTTTGAACCAATGCAACAAGTACATTACTTAAAAGAGGGGCAAAATGTAGACATGCAAAATTAACATTATGCATTCGATCAGATTCAGTCAAATTAGGTCTCACATTAGGCCCACTCATCACTTTCATCCATTTATTAAATAATCTCATTTCCTAAGGTCATTCATCAAATAAACATTATCATCAGCTTTTTAATAAATCAAACATCATCCCTTTAATTAAATAGATCAAACATTTATTTAATTAAAATCCATATTTCATCCTTTTCTGATTTAAATAAATCAAATATTTAAATCATGAAAGTCAAACTCACCTAATTAGCATTAAACTAACATAATCATCATTAATTTAATCTAATACTGATTAAATGATAATCTTACCCACTTGCATTCTCTAGATTTAGCCACTTGCACATATAAATCAATTTATTGATTTATTAAATCCAAGATTTTCCATCAACATGGCATTTATGGGGAATATTCCCTCAACTTTGAATTCAAAGGCAAGTTGATTTGCTCCTCCAACATTGCATTTCTTGCTCATTTTCTTGTCCCCCATTTAGCATTTACTCTCAAATTTGAATTCAAATTTTCCCTCTCATGGGAACTCTTCCCAAATCTTGCACATACATCAACCAATCACATGATGACAAGTGTCCTTCTTTCATTGGTCCAATCTTAGTCCTACATTGGTCTCTCTACAACACTTAGCATTTTGAAAATCTATAAAATAGAGGCTTCATCTCTTATCAAATCCTTCACAACCTCCACCATCTCTTGCAATGTCACTCTCTTCATTTGAGATTTGATCTTGTCCATTTCACTCCATCATCTCCATCATCTACACAACTTGATGCAAGGTCATTCTCTTTGAGAACTTATCTTGTCTATTTATCATCTCCATATCCATAGCAATTTCATCACTAGCTTATCAATCAAGGATTGGGAAAGGGTCACTAGCTTATCAATCAAGGATTGGGAAAGGGTCACTAGCACATGTGACACCAATCCACTATGAGATGAATTTGATTCATATTGTTTGTATGGTTATTTGGTTTTTCTTGTTATTTTAATAGCTTACATAGCATATCTAACATGTTTCATTATTTCATAGGGATGTTGAGGATTGTTTTGGTTTTAAAATGTTAACCATATGCAGATTTTTGCATCCACATAATTATTAATGTCTTAACCTTAGTTTATAAATTTTGCATTAATGAAAAATATTACAAACAAAAATAATTATTTTAACCTAGAATTCTATTTGTATATGAAATGAAGAATTATTAGAGTTAGAATTATTAATCATAAAAAATAATTGATCAAATCACAACAATATTTGTAAAGCTTAGAATTAATTATAAATTTAAACTAAATTTTAATTTCTAAAATTTATAAACTATTTATTATCTACTTTTGAAAATAATCATTTAAACTAAAGTAATTATCTACCACAAATAAATAAAATTAAATCTAAATTTTATTTTAAAAATAATTCAACAATTATTAATTATAATTTTAGAATAAATTAAGAATATATATATATAAGACTAAATTTTCTATTATTTTTTTCTTTGTATCCAAATTATTTTATTTTCTAAAATTACATTAAATTCTAACTTCAATTAGGTATATTTTTCTTTTAAATTTGAATAATCAATATAGAATAAATTAATAATCAAGTCACCGCAATGTGTGTGTATATATATATTACAAAAATAAGTATTTAAATCTAGAATTCTATTTCTATGTGAAATGTATTATTAGGGTAAGAATTATTAATCATATAAAAAACTAATCAACAAAATATTTTTAAAGCTTAGAATTAATTTTAAAATTAAACTAAGTTTTAATTTTAAAAATTTATAAAATATTTATTATCTATTTTTAAAAATAATTAGTTAAATTATATTAATTATTCAATACAAATAAATTAAATAAAACTACATCTTGTCTGATACATCTGTATGTGGAGATTATTTGCAATGCATACAATGTAAAAGGTGAAGTGGTATACTTGTAAAGGTTTGATATACTGGTTCATGCAAAACTTAAATTTCATTTTATTAATTAACAATTTCTAATTTTAACTTTGTCATATTTTTTGCATTTTTGGATGTGCAAACATTTAATAAAAAGTGGCAAAAAAAATGCCTCAAAAAAAGTCCAAAAAATTGTAAAATAAAAAATGTTATGTTCAATTTCGTAAGCCCTTATTGCCTAAATTTTTTAGCCAATGATATTCAAGAAAAATAATTTTGAAAATTAAAAAAGTTAAAAAACATACATTTAAGTTTATAAAAAACTTTAAATATAATGTATAAAGGAAAATAATCAATTTTGATTGGTTAAAGTTCAGAACATTAATAACTAGTTAAGAAAGAGGCGTGCCTATAACTCCTTGACAGGAACTAAAAATGTGACTGCGTAAAGATTATGCACAAATTGTGCCTTGCAGTCTTTTAAAAAAACTATTGGTTGCGAGTTGAAATTTGTTTTAGGGCATCAAATTTTAAAATTAACTCTGTCAAAGTCTCTTTCGGCGTGATTGAGTTAAAAATATCCCAATCCACTAGCCCGGCAAAACTAAAACTCTTGTAAATTCACGTGGTACATATTCATCGTCAAATGGTACACATTCATCGTCACCATTCAATAAATATCGGGAGGCTGGAAAGACGTTTCCTATTACATTATTCCATCTTCCTTCTAGAAATAGGCTAACATATGACTAAATTCCATGAACGTGACGCGGGTGACGTGATTAGTCTAATCAAGTGTACACAGATGCAGATGTATCATTGTCGAAACAAACAGTGTCCCAAACGACATTGTCGTCTGTTCACACGTGCACCCACCTTGAGATCTTATAAGAGAAGCCTCACCGGATAGTAAAATGCGCCCAATGCTTATCAGTTATGGAACCTGAAATTTGTATTCTAGCTGTTAGATCTATTGACTCTTCAGATAATAGAACTCTTGCAATGCCCAGAAAACGGAAATCTGATGTTGTATTGGCAGGACTGAGTTGTTCAACTGATTGTGGCAACAGAAAGTTGCAAATGATTGCAGAGCAATTGAGGAGGAATCGAATGAAATATCTCTGTGCAAAACTGGAATCTATTATACCAATCACTCTACCTAAGGTAATTTAAAACGGCTTTCTTTTATTGTTTACTCAGTTTAATAGGTAATTTTTTTAATTTACAGCATGGTACTTATTTATCAAAGGGTATATGGATTAATATATAATCTCTCTTGAAAGTAGTAAATCTTGTGTTTACATTTTCATTTTTAACTGTTATAAGATTGATATTATTAGATTTGAATAATTATTATGCAAGTTTTGATGCTCAAATTTAGAAATAACAAAAGACCAGATTAATAAGAATCAAACTGAGTACATGTTAAACAGAGCTTCCTTGATTTTGCAATTTTATCTTACAGAAATTTCAAAATATTGAATTGGGTAAAATCTAAACAGATTCTTGAGAGCAAAAATTACAGTCCATGTTTTTAGACTCACTGTGTTTATTTATTAAAAATTTACACAGTCAACCTAGAAGGAATCGTAATATTATATCATATTATGTGTTTGATTTTTATTTTTTAATTTCTTTCAAACAAATATTAAAAAAAAAAAATGGATACATTTCCACATAACTCTCTTTTTTAAAAAAGAGATAAATATATGAAATAAGAATTAAAAAATAAGTATAAAAATATTTCAAAATAGTAACAATTAGCATTGAAGTTCATAAGATAAAAATTTAAGGAGGTTTTGGTCAAAACCACCTCTTCTAAGAATCAAATGAATTCAAGAAACCAACAAAAATGTAAAACTTTAAAGAATAATATATCAGAAAAATCAAACCAAATTATTATTAACACACCAAAAGAATTGTGAATATTGAACATTTGACAAGAACTCTTAGTTTGTGGCATAGCATGGTGGTTTAAATGTGGTGTTGTTGTTCTTGCTTCCAAGATTCAAACCCCATTGAGATGTTATTGTTGAGTGTTTATGTTTGGGTTGAAGTCCCCATTTGTGACCTCATATTTCCTTTTTCTGCCATATTTCCTTTTTCTTTCCTCTTTCATTTCATAATAAAGTCTTCCAAGACATCTAACCTCCTAGATATTTCTGCACACTTATTCTGAATAGCCCAACTTTATTCTTCTAAATTATTTCTCTTCTCAACAAAAGAAATTTTTACAATCCTATCCAAGGTCAACCTCATACTCTTCTTCCTTGACATTTCTACAAGCACTTTCAACCCACTAACAATTTTCAACAAAAATTACACTATACAACAACTATCCTATACCCAACAATGATTCTGGAAGATGTACCTCTCAAAACATCCTCTACCCACTTTCACATAGTGGAGGATGTTTATAATCCTTCTACACAGCTGTCTCTCTATTGGAGGACAACGCAAAATGATTACACAAAAAATTTCCTCATAAATCATTGAATCCTATCTCTCTCAAATATGAAATCCTTCTCCTCACACACATTCCAACATCATACCTACTCTCATACCATTTGATGCAGTCAATATCAGGGGTCTTATCAAACTTCCCAATCTTGCAATCTTAACATCTCATCGAACCCACACATATCAAATACAACATATATTTTGCAACAAAATCTGAGATATATCTTTATTATCACTTTCATATGTAAATACATACAACAAAATTATTCAAGAAAAATTACATATAGTGAGAATTCAACAAGAAATTAAATTCAAAAAAATTACAAGGGTTTTTAGGCACTTCAAACTTTCAAATCTTCAACATCTCATGCCTTCAACATTCTTTTCTTCTATCCTCTTTGTAAATATGACTTATCCGTTCAACCTAAAACAATCATGGCTTCTTTGAGCACATAAAACACACTTGCAACTTTCTTCTTCTCTTCTTTTATTCCTCTCCTCTTGGAAAGCTAATTTTTCACACTTCCCTTCAAGCAATCCTCTAGGGAAACTTGCAAATTATTTCTGCAAAATTTCTACTTCTAATTGCTTCCTATTGACATCATTAAAGGTCATATTTATAGAGGGTTTCAACTATGTGAAACACCAAAAAGTGGCTTCCAAATCTACTCTTTCGTTGACCCTTAAAATTCTTGCAGATGATGAAATAAACATAGTTTGTTGCTCCCAAAAGTGTCATTCAAAGTTGTTGTACCATATCCAACATCTTTTTGATATATATTCCTTTGAAAAATGAATAAGATTAATAAGCATGCCATGCTCATTCACCCCAGATTAGAAATTGAGAAGTCATTAATTTATTTTCCAAAAATTACTAGTTTTTTCTTCATTTTAAGAACCAAAAATGAAAGAATAAGACCAAAATGAAATGTCAAGAGTCACTTGTCTTATGCACACTTCCCTAGGTGTCCAAATTGAGAAAATTAGTTCATTTTAATTAATTCTCCTTCAAAATCCCCTTCCACCATGGTAAATAGACCATTTCAACCCTTAGAACCTTGAAATTATGTAATTTTGCAAATCTCAAATTAAACACCTTGCTTGACCTTGATGTATGAAATGGAAATAAAGTCCTCATGAATAAATAATCATATCCTTACAACACTTCACAATATTCTCTTGAATCTCAAACCTACACTAAAAAATCAAAATACTAGACATGAAAAGAAAAAATATTTTTGGTGATGTAGGATTGCTTGGTGTAAACTTACAGAAACTACAGAGATTTACAACAAGCACTATCAATAAACTACATAATATTGATCCATATTGATAGACAGTGAAGGGTCTCCTTATAAAGGAGAAATATCCAACTATGGGTAAAAATATCAAGTGATATTTAACCTGCACAATAAATGTCATGAGATATTTAACCTACATAATAAATGTCATGCCTAAGTAGGCTTAGGTTGAAATGTGGATAGGCAAGCATTAAATGAAAACACTGGCACCCCCCCTTAAGCATAACTTAGGTGGGCATGGATAAAATGGGTCCTGGCTACTAGCCTGGTAAGGTACCCATGTACAAGACAATCTCTCTAAAAAACAGAGTAAGATAGAAAACCCAGTGGGAAAAAACTATCCTCAAAAAAGAGAGAGAAGTGGAGAAGACTAGAAAGTACCCCCCAAGGATGATGATGATGCTGATAAATACCGCACACCAAGAAGAGATCTTAGATGAATGAAATTGCTCTAAGTGAAGGGTTTGGTGAAGATGTCGAGTAACTTGCTTTCACGAAAGTGGCAAAATACTAAGTCAATGATTTGACCATGAATCAACTCTCGAATGTAATGCATATGAATCTCTATGTGTTTAGTTCATTGATGTTGAACTGGATTCTGGCATATCTGAATAGTGCTTTGGTTGTCACAATAGATGACAATAGGCTGCCTAAAAGGAGTACCAAACTCAGAAAGAATTCCTTGAAGCCATATAGCCTCAGTAGTTGAGTTAACAACCCCCTTGAATTCTGCCTCTATGGATGATATAGCAATAGCATTATGCTTCTTGCTAGACCAATTAATAGGGCCTGAACCAAGTGAAAAGATATAACCTGAAGTGGACTTACGATGCTCAGTATCACCAGCCCAATCTGAATCTATATAACCAACCAAGTCAAGTGATGAACCAATTCTGTAGTGAATCACAAACCCAGGAGTACCATGAAGATAGTGAAGGATCCTCTTTGCTTCTTTCCAATGTAGCTCATGAGGTTTCTACATGAATCTTGAAACCATGCCTACTGCATAGGCAATGTTTGGCTTGGTATGATTCAAGTATATAAGACTACCAACAAGTTGTCGATACAATGTAGCATCAACCAATGGTGTAGTACAGGAAGTCTCAAGCTTGACTCCAAAAAGAAAGGGAGTTTGAGATGGTTTGCAAGTAGTCATATGAAACCGTGCAAGGATATCAAGAGTATACTTGGGTTGTGCAAGAGTAATCCCTGAAGCTGACTGTGAAATCTTGGTTCCAAGGAAGTAGTGCAATAAACCCAAGTATTTCATGTCAAATCTATCCTGAAGTGATGTCTTCACTGCTAAAATTGAAGATGAAGTACTCCCAGTAATCAAAAGATCATCAACATATAGAACCAGTATCAAAAGTGAATCATCCTATCACAGTAGATACACATTAGGATCAAAATGACATCTAGTAAAACTTGAGGATAGGAGATAGGATTCCATCTTGGCATACCAAGCTCTAGGATCTTGTTTAAGGCCATAGAGAGATTTCTTGAGTCTACAAACTAAGGATGAATCCTGAACAAAACCTAGTGGTTGTTCCATGTAGATTTCCTCCTTAAGGTCTCCATGAAGAAAAGTACTCTCCACATCCATTTGATGTACATTCCATCCATGTGATGCGGCTATAACAAGTGTGAGTCTGATGGAAGTCATCTTAGCAACTGGTGCAAGGGTTTCTATATAGTCAATGCTTGCAACTTGTGAAAAATCTTTGGCTACCAAATGTGCTTTGTACTTATCAATTGATCCATCTTCTACAAATTTAGTTCAATATATCCACCTACATCAAACTATCTTCCTTCCCTTAGGAAGTGAAGTTAAATGCCAAGTGTGATTTCTAATCAAGGAATCATATTCCTCATCCATAGCAATATCCCACTCTGGTATGCTTGATGCCTCTTTGAATGTCTATGGATCAAAAACTGAAGAAAATAAGGCATGTGGCCCCCCATGAAAATCTACTTGAATCGGTCTATCATTTGTTGAATCATGTGCCCTTGTATCTATCCTATGTATCGTGCAAGATGTGGGTGAGTCTGGTGCAAATATATCAACTTCTAATGCAATCCTTGAACTAGATGAAGATGAACCCTCATCACTGTGAGAACTGGAAGAAGAAGATACTGCACTTGGAATCTACTGAGAATGATCTGAATCATTAGTACTGTAATCAGGATCTAAAGATTCCACAATATGTTGAGAAATGTCAAGTGTAGTTTCAGGAGACGTTTCTTGAAACTCAACACTTCTCTCAATAAACAACTCATGTGTGGTAGGGTGGAGTAGGTGATAGCCTTTTACACCATCTGGATATCCCACAAAGATGCAAGGTTTGGATTGTGGATCCATAGCCTTGCGTTTCTCTTTTGGAATGCATGCCATGGCATGCGAGCCAAAAAAAATGAAATGATCAACTACAGGTTTCCATCCTTTCCAAGCTTCAAAGGGAGTGATACCCTTTAAGGCTTTATGTGGAACTCTATTTTGTATGTAACTTGCACAGTTGATTGCTTCTGCCCAATATAATGGTGTGAGGCCCTTAGAGTGAATCATACAATCAGCCATCTCTTTTAAAGATATATTTTTACGTTCTACAACACCATTTTGTTGTGGGGTATAAGGAACTATATGTTGTAGATCTATCCCCTCTAATATACAAAATTGCTCAAAACTATTATTGACATATTCTCTCCCATTATCTGTTCGAAGAACCTTGATGACTTTCCTTGATTATTTTTTGACAAGAGCTTTGAAATCTTGAAAAGACTCAAACACTTCTAATTTTTGTCTAAGAAAGTAGACCCATGTAAAACGTGAGAAATCATCAATGAAGGGGAGAACATATCTAGCCTTTGTAAAAGATGGATGGCGAAAGGCCCCTGAAACATCACTATGAACAAGTTCTAAAACTTGTGTTTCCCTCCTTGGTTTACTTTTGTCAAATTTTGCTTCTAGATGCTTGCCAAGTGCACAACCCTCACAAAGCCCTTTAGAAAATTTAACCTTAGGTAATCCCTTAACCATATTCTATTGACATAGTTGTTCAAGATAGTAGTAGTTAAGATGGCCAAACCACTCATGCCATAGTTTGCTAACTTCATCTGAATGAGTTAGGAGTGCTTTTGGAGAAATATCTATGGCAAAATTGGAGAAGGCATATAATCTGGTTTGGTGATTTTCTTCTCCTATTGCTACCAAATTGTTTCTTTGTAATTCTCTTATCTCAACTGAATCTAGAGAGAACTGTACTCTCATTCTCTTCCCTAAATGAGTTATTTGATACACTGAAAGGAGATTAGTTGAGAGTGAAGGTACACTTAGAACATTGGAAAATGTTCCTCCTTCAACCTCACCAGACCCTCTCCCTTTTACCAATGCTGGAGTATCATCACCTAAGGTGATTGTGGACATACTTGATGGTTCTAAGGATGAAAATACAACCTGTGAAGAACCCATATGGTGTGAAGCACCAGAGTCTAGAATCCATGATGGAGATAAAGATTCTTTAGCAACTAAGGCTTTTCCCTTTGATTTCTCTTTGTCCTTAGTATTATCTTGATTTGATGAAGATGCCTTGATAGAATCAGGTAGCCCTATATTATTCTTTTTGAGAATTTTTTGTAGAACTTCAATCTTTTTCTTCATGCAGTGTTGTTCATCATGTCTAATATTTTTACAAAAGGTGCATGCAACTCTCTTTTTACCTTGAGGGTCCTTTTTGGAGTTGTCAATTTTGTTTTCTTTCTTAACTTGCTTGTCCTTTTCAGTGTTCTTCTTCTCCCATTTTGAAGTTTGTGGTATTTCATTCCCTGCAAGTAGGGCTTGAGGTTTCATAGACTTCAAAGTACCCATTTGAATTAACTTTTCTTGCTCCCTTGTGAGGTCAGCAATGAAGTTATGAAGTGTGGGAATTGACCATGAGGCTCCAAGAGCCCTTTTAGTAGAGTGGAAAGTTGATACAAACACAGAAAATTCTGGACCTAACTTGGAAAGTACAAAAAGGATTAATTGATCCTCTTTTTTTTCAATTCCACAATATGTTAAGTGTAACTTCAAGGATTTAAACTTAGTAAAAAATTCTTGTAAAGTTGAAAAATTCCTAGGACGAAGTCCTAAGAGTTGATTTTCCAACTCATGGCTTCTAAGTTCATCTATTTTCCCAAAAAAAATTTCAAGAGCTTCCCAAAATTGGTTGGGTGTTGTTAAGTTCTCAACATGGAACAACAAATAAGGAGATAAATTTAAGAATAGAAAGCCAAATGCTTGATCACACTTATTAAAAAACTTTTCTTTTTCTTTAGCTGCATTAGGTTCTTTCTCTGTTCCCATAGTTACCCTATATAAACCTTTGTTCTTAAGCACAAGAATTACTTTCACCTTCCAATCATGATAATTGAAAGGTGTTAAGGGCACTATAACAATATTAGATTCCATACAGCTTGACTTAGATAGTTGCTTGTAGAAATGCAAAAAAGAAGTAATTAGAAATGTGTGCAGAAGTGAATCAAACACAACACAAGCACTTCTTGAGGAAGTGAGAAAATGAACTACCCACAACACCCCCTTGATTATTTTGTTTCCCTCCCCAATTTGGCACTTTATAGGAGTGCTTGTAACTGACCCCAAAGAAAGACACAAACAGACACTTTATAAACTTAGTGCAATTTTGTGCTCCATGGGTTTGTGGTAAAAAGAAGTAAACTTTTGCAAAAAATAACTCAAAGCTTGAGCTATAGTGCAAAAGTAATTACAAATTCTTATGAATGTACGGCTTTAAACCACGAGAGAAACCATGCAAAAAAGATATGCTTGGAGGTCAATGCAGTAGCTGACATAATAGAAGTAAGAATCCGCTGGATAGAATGGCTCCCACAGAGTCTCTACCCTCAATCGACTTCTTCCAACACAAAATTGGAGCCACCTCACTTAGAGCCGGGTTATTATAAAACCTCGAATACAAACTCAATATCAAAGCAAATGGGGACACTAGAATGCATTGTGGGTAACAATAAAATGGCAAGTAAGTCTCAGGTGCAACTGAATGACCTCTTGAATCTTCTAGATCAAGAAGGTCTAAGATTTTCAAGCTCTCACACTCCTCAATGGTCAAACGGGTGGACCACTTTTCAAGACGGGGGTTTAGCGAACCTGTTGACACCTTCGCTAATGAGATCGCCTTTGTCAAGCATACTAAACCTTATAAATGCAGAAGAAAGGTTGATCTTTGTAAATGCAAAACAATACAATGGGATTCTAAGGCAGAGGTTGGCTCAAAAACGGAAACTGAAACAAAACCAAAAGAAAAAATTTACTTTGATTCTACCAAAAGTTGGTAACAACAAGGCAGATATATCTAGTGTGTTACCCCAGAAAGAAGAGCAAACAATCCAAGCAGAGCACAAAAGCATTGGGAAGTTAATAGGTGACATAGGGAACCTCAAGCCAAACATGGACAAGCTGGATGAGGGCATGGGCAATACAAAAGAGTTCACTGCAAACAAGAATGTTGCTGAAAATGCATCTCAAGAACTCTACAGCCCTACGTCCTCACCCTTATTATGGTCATCAGGGTTATACGTAGAAGAACTCATGAGAATGAAAAGTAGGCTCGATGTTCTAGAAACAAAGGGGATATACAAAGACAATAGGTTTAAAATAGTCACTGAGGCAAATTACAGGTTGGAAAAGGACAATAAAATGCTGCAAGAACAAATATCAAATCTACAAGTGAACATGGAGAGGGGACAGCAAGAATTGGTCACTCTAAAACAAGAGTTAGCCTAATTAAAAACAACAAAAAGCGATAAATTAGTAATCGAGGGAGGAGAAAACATAAGGGAATTAAAGGTGATTCAATCAACATTAGCAGATTTGGAGACAAAAGAGAATCAGTTAAGGGATCAGATAGAAGAAGCCAAATCATGGTCACAAGTGGTGAATAGTTCATCAAACGAGCAGAAAGGAATCATTGAAAAACAAGTTAAAAGGCAGCTAAGGGAAGAAAAAGATAAACAAAGCAAGGCTGCAAACATAATTATTAAAGGTTTGAGAGACTATGGAGAGACGGAGAGAACTGGCATTCTAACAAGGAATTTCCTAAACAATAAGTTGAAGTGGACAGGACATATTCAACAAGCTAATAGAATCGGAAAAAAGGTAGATGGAGGAAAAGATAGACATGTAAGAGTCATCTTGAGAAATATTGAAGACAAAAATAAGATTCTAAAAAACAGAGGGCTACTTAGAGGCACACATATTTATCTAGATGAAGATTTGACCTTTGAGCAGCAAGAAGAACAAAGGAAAGAATGGGAGAAAGTGAAAACAGCAAGAAATGAAGGTAAATGGGCTTGGTTGAAGAATGGGAAAGCTCAAATTAGTGATCGGTTCTCAAACAAGAAATAGGAATTAGTGGCCCCACAGGAATATATGCAAGTTGTAAGTTGGAATTGTAGAGGATATCCATGGAGAAGAGGACCTGGATTGGGGCCCATAGCGGAAGGAAAGGATATTATCATTCTTACAGAAACACATGAACATGATGGCTGCAAAGTACCAGATTTCGAAGGGTATAAAAAAGTGTCAGTTTGGAATGAAGGTAACGAAACAGGCAAAGGCAATGGAGGGGTTACAGTGCTAATAGATGAAAAGTGGCAGGGAATTGTTAAATTGGCAAAAGAAGACACAAATAAACAGTACATATGGCTGCAAATAACAGAAAATGGAGTAACTTTTAGTCTAGCCACTTGCTACTTTGCTCCAAAAAATTCAAAGTTTTATAAGAAATGAAATTTAGACAACGAAGACCCGTATGCATCACTAAAAAAAGATATCTCTATTTTTAGCACACTTGGAGATGTGGTTTTAATGGGTGACTTTAATGCAAGGACAACTAATAACCAATCTCTTCAGTTGAGCAATGAAACCAAAGGGGAGAACAATCCTTTGTGGTTAGAGGAAGGAGGTGGTCTCCATTGGGAAAGATCATCTCAGGATGGTAATGGCACTATCAACTCATTTGGGACAGAATTATTGGGGCTTTGTAGTCTATTTGGCATGGTTATATGCAATGGTATGAGGGATTGGCCGAGGTCTGGAGGTATTACTTGCAAAACGTATAATGGTCAGAGTGTGGTGGACTACGTGGTTTGCTCCCAGAGTTTTAGTTCTAGACTGTTGGATTTTGATGTTGAGGACTGCCCTATCGAGATGAAATCAGACCACTTACCTCTTCGGGTTAAACTACGCATTTCACCAATCAGCCAACACAACAAACAGGTTATGCACACGCAAAAAAAAGCCCTTCCCAAGGGTAAAATCCTCATAAATTAGGAAAATAGAGAATTATTCAATGCTGCTCTTAAGCAACATTTCCATGATCTAAAAAATAATGTGGAGTCTAAAGCAGCAAAAAAGGTTGATGTCCTTCACAATAATTTGCTGATCCCGATAATACACAAGGCATTAAATGCGTGCAAAAGGTCTCATCCCAAGATGGGGACAGCAAACACTTTTCCGAAAAATCTGTGGTATGATGAAGAATGTAAGGCAGCCAAGAGATTGCTAATGAAGAGAGGTAGGGACAAAGAGCATAAGAAAAAATATGAAAAATTAGTGTAGTCCAAAAAAATAGAGTATGTAAACGAAAGAAGGAAGGAACTAATCACTCTTGGGAAACATAATCCTAAAGGCTTTTGGAGGGAATTGTAGCAAAAGAAAAAGGTGGTGGAAAACAATATTACAGATGCCCAATGGTTAGAATATGCTAGACTTCTTTACAAGCGGGCCCAAGAGAAAGACCACCCTCCCGTTATTAACACACCAGTGGAATTATTCAATGAGGAGGATATTAAACAAGGAATAAAGAACTTAGCAAGTGGCAAAGCACAAGACATAGATGGGCTACAGTCTGAATTTTTAAAATGGGGGACTGAAACTCTTGCCCCTCACATAAAAGAATTTTCAACAATGTCAATCGGGAAGGTTTTCCTATGGAGTGGACAACCAGTGTGGTCATCCCTTTATTTAAAAGTGGTGATATCAATAACCCATCTAACTATCGCACAATTATGGTCAACTCTATCTTTGGCAAGCTATTTGGGAGCATGATTGAACGTAGGATCAGCAAATGGGCAGAAAATGAGGGCAAAAGAGCAAAGGGACAGGCAGGTTTCAGATCCAAGCACTCTACCATCGATCACTGCATCACCCTTAGACACTTGATTGAGAAAATTTGGGATAACCAGGGTGAGGAAGCTTATTGTTGCTTTGTAGACTTTAAGAAAGCTTTCGACACAGTGCCTAGAGACAAATTATGGTCTCGGATGGAAGAATTAGGCATTCAAATGCATATAGAGCAGCTGTTCATAGGCTGTATGAGAAGGTCAGTGCTAAAATCAGAACAAGTGAAGGTATGTCAGAATGTTTTGACAGTGACATTGGAGTTAAACAGGGCTGCCCTCTATCCCCTACGCTTTTTGGGCTATACATTGATAAGTTGGAAGCGTGGTTAAGCAAGGAAGGCGGGGATGGTATCCAATTGGCAGGTTATGTAGTAAAATTACTTCTATATGCTGACGATCTTATCCTAATCTCAAAAACAGTTCATGGGTTAAGAGAACATCTAAAAGCCTTAGAACACTTTTGTCAGGAAGTTGGGATGCAAGTGAACACATCCAAGACCAAAATCATGATTTACTCATTGAATAGAAAAATTAAACATCATACCTTTCTTT
>VDFB02270651.1:413596299-413627069 GCA_007258455.2 Sequoia sempervirens | reverse complement strand
GATGACCAATCTGCTTATCCATGTTGCTTAACCATTGCAGTTATATTTTGTTTTCATTAGAAACTTCCTATCTGTTTCTTGTTTGCAGCTTTTGGCATTTTAGATGTTGATATAGAAAATGTTGTTGGGCTTTAAGTAATATAAGGCAGAAATCATTCTATTCTGATAAAATGTTAACATGTGATTTTTCATTCATAGATAGTTTGATTTTTAATACGTCTGCATTGTTTCAGTCTTGAAACTAACCCCATAGGTCTCAGTTAAAGAAGATGATCTGGCAGTCACTTAGTGTTTCTTTCTCATAAAGCATTTGCACTTCCTATATGTTTCTTGTTTGCAAATAATTATTTGGATATTCATATGAAGATGAAAAAATGAACAACTTTTCCAATAGAGAGAGAAAAATGTGTGGAGAAATATAGTCACTTTAGTTCTGCCAATTCTTAAAAGTAGTGTATAAAGCTGTTTCAAAGCTTTCTATCAGATCTAGCCTTTTATCTTGCAAATTGTTTCCTGTAAATGTTTCCATATGTAGCCAGAGTAGTTCATTATTCCAGCAATCATTATGGTGGAGACCCTTAAGAATTCCCTTACCATACTCTGTTGCCAGATCCTTAGGAAAAAAATAAATGAAGCAATACTTGCAATCTAACCAAGATTTATCCCATTATGCATTTTTCTTGTTATACTGACAGTTATATCATTGAGAATCAAAGTGCTTGTTGGATTAGCACACAAAGAGACAAGCTTCTTCACATTTTCGTTTTGTGTCTTTAATGAAAAAAAAAATCTCAAAGAAGCATTTTTTTTTCAAGGTCTTCAAGGTTTTCAAGGTTTGTTCTTACCCGTCCAAACCCAGCCAATAGCTTATTCTCCAAATCTTTTGAAACTTGATAAATTTGAAGTATCAGATTGCCTTCAACTGTAAGGTTAAAATGTTGTTTTGTGCATGAACGATAGATCTCTTGAAGCTTCGAAGAACCTGAACTCCAACAAAAAATAGTTCCATCAAAGGGAACTCTTTTACATGCATAGAAAAGTTCTAGAAACTAATCTCTGCACAGTTTCCTTATTTCTGTCAACAGTTCACTACCTTGTCTATGCATCTACATAAAGCTTTCTGTTGGAATAGTTCATGTGTCTTGTCTATGCTTTCAGAGATTACAATTGATTCAAAGTTTTTTTAAAGCCTTTTCAGTCAATAGTATTCCATGCATTCGAAGAGACCACATTTCCATGAAGCATTCTGTCAAAAAATTCACGCGCCTTGTCTATGCTACCACGGTAAACTGTCAAACAGTTTACATGCCTTGTCTATGCTTCTGCATTCAAGTGTCAAATAGTTCACATGCTTTATTTATGCTTCTAGACTATAAAAATAGTTCACGTGCCTTATCCATATGTCCACATTTCTGCTTTGATGGTCGTCCATACCTCATTTCAAAGCTCTCATTTGTGCGCAGATCCATCTATCATTAGCAGTCCATGAGACCATATTACTTGGAGGCCTTTTGATGGACAACATGTACACCTTTCCAAATAGAAACCACTGATCAAATTTGAGAACCAAAGTGAAAGGTGCAGATTAATTCGATAAGAGATTGGAGTGTGTATACATCATCCAGTATGGCCTTGTGAGGTTATATCTATTTCTATTGTGATACATATCCTTTAGAATCTGAGCTTTTTCCTTTTGCTTATTCTCTTAAGATCGGATTTTATCCTTATAGCAGTTTCTAGAATCTATGTATGCATCATTCTAGTTTATATCTAGTATTTTATTCATGTATCTTCTAAGTTTGGTATGCATGTGTATCTCTTTTGTAGATATTTCCATTCATTACAGATGTTTGCAGATTTACCATCATATTTTCTACGCACAAGGATAGAGGAGACATTAGTTTTCTAACATATCTTTCAAATCAATCCACTAACCTGTAATGTCTCGTCCATGCTCTCAATGCCTTATTATAGCTACTTCCTTTCTTTTATCACCCTGCTTTTATCCTTGATGAAGGAGTTGGTGAACTACGAATTGTTCCAAGTATAATTCTCCAGCTCGCACCCCTACACGGATTTATGGGTAGATGAATGAGAAATAGTTTGGATGTTAAGTGAATAAAGCTCACGCAGGAAAAGGTTTCCACGTATGGCGATGCAGTTTTTTATTTTATCATTTCAAAAGTGGAAATGATCTATTAAAGGTTATTGTGCCCAAGTCAAAGACCAGATAAGACATTAATCTGACCATCATTTATGCATGACAAGGGTATTTAATGTGACTTGCAAAGGTCTAATTCAAAGTATTATTTTTTACTTCTTTTTTAATATTGATCATTATGTATAATCTGCTAACATCAACTGTGTGATCTGTGATCTGATTTATTGTTTGGTGTGCTAGCCATCTTTGGAGCAGTGGTAAATGCCATTATTCCTTTTTGAGTGTTCAAATCTCAAAGTTGACTTCTGATGCTATTTACTTAAATTTTATTGCATGTATTGAATAGTTGATACAAGTACTTTGGCATTAGATTTAATCATAATTGTAGCTTCATTATCCAACTGGACTTAGCATACTATGCTCAAGGCTAATGAATGTGAATGTGCAAAGTCACACTCTTTCATAGAGTGAAACAAAAAGGGGGGTTTTTTGTCATTCATTTGGTTATCATTCTTTTTTTCAATGGTTTCAAAATCTAATGGTATATAGCTCTAACATATGGATTTTTGTTTGCAGTTTGCGTAAAGAAACAATTGTGGCCTCTCTCACATAAGAATCAAAATATCAAGCACATCCGAGTTGGAGAATTGAAGAAAGCATTTTTTAATGCTTATTTTTGATAACTTGAAACATCCATTTCTTGTTCTCAAGACAACTCACTTTCAAATTGGATTTAAAATTAATCATTGAATGACTTTTTTTCAAAGTTGGGCTAAAAAGGAACTTTAAAAACTGACTAGTCTTTTACTTTTGGACTAAAATTGGACAAGCAATCTTCATATTTCATTTGTTGCTTAAAAGGAATCACACAATTGTTTTGAAGGCTATAAAACAAACAAGTGCTTGAATTGTGTGATTTTGTCTTTGGTGCATTTTGAGTGTGTATCCTCTCCCCTTGCGCTTCGTGCCATCTAGGGTGCAAGAGAAATGCTCAAAATGCATTTTATTGCTTTGAAACAATTTGATTTGGGCTTAAAAATTGAACATCTTGTGTGAGTGTGAGTAGGGGCATTTTCACATACATTCTCTTTCTTTGTGCCATCAAAGATTGATCAAGTTACGGATTGTGTCTTTGCTTGCTTTTGTTTATCTTAGAGGGCCTGCCTTGGAGAAAAAGTACTCACCCAAGGGAACGACTCAACCGGTAACACTCTAAAGCCAAGAGTATTTCCAGTCGGGATATAAATGTGGGTATTGGTTAAATGTCATTATCAAGTAGTTGGCTCTGACAAGATGGATCCAAAAGGGGACTCTTGCCGTATGGGTTAATCTCCATGAATAGAAAGTCCTTACTATAGCCCATGTACTAGAATTTGCCAAAATCCTTGATTTATTTGTTGGTGCAAGAACGGTCATTCTGAAGCTGCCCCACACTTTTACGCTCTTCTAGTAGAGATGGAAAGCATGCCATGGGAGTTTCATGGGTGTTGATACTTGGCTACCCTGATTGACGATAATGAGCCGTGGAGGGGAGCCAGTGGGGTCAAGCATCTAACCATCCGCTAGAGATAGGCATAGCTGGACTTGTCCAAGTGGGGATTCAACAAATATTGTCTTTCACATCCATAGGGCTTGTACTTGTTCTTCATTTGAAAACATGGTGCATTTATCAAAAACATTGCAAAACCAACATTCAACATCATCGTCAAAATTTCAAACCCCTTAGTTAGAGCAAATACCTTTGACAAAGCCCAAGAACTATTGCTTACCCTTGGGATTATGTCCTTAGAGGTTTCTAAGTAATTGGGTTTACATCTTAATTTGCTCTTACAAAGGTCAACATTAAGCAACCCTTGTCCTAATTTCTTGGAACTTCCACATAACACTTTGTGGGATGAAAAGAAGTTGTGACATTGGACATTCAGTTTGAAACCTAATCAAGAAGTGTGTTTGTGGTAAAAAGAACTCATTAAGCAAAGATAAAAAAATTGGACCCCACACATGTATTTAATATCTTTTGGTCATAATGGTCTTGTTGATGGTGTTTCTATGCACTTCTCAACACAGGCAATGCGTAGGTGCACTACCTCTCTTGAAAGACAATCTTCCACAATCGGATTGCAGAACACTATCCCAAGGTCTTTTGGATGTTAGGTCTTGATAGTGCTTAGATACCTCAGTAAATTTGATGTGATTTGCTAGAATCACAAGGCGGTCTTACATAGGAAATACAAAGCATGGATACAAAGCATGGAAGTTGGATTTTGAAATGGAGTTCTTAAGATGAAAAGTTGTCATGTGTTGGCTATAGGTTCAAACAACAGTCTTGGACTCCATTTTGTTGTTGGATTTGGCTTTACAATGTGCAATGAACCTTAGCATAGGTTAGTCATTAAAAAAAAAAAGGCGAGGAAGGGGGAAAGTTCCTAAGTCTACAACTAATTACGAGTAGTAACAATGGAGTTCCTACAATAGACAATTCCTCAAAACAATATCCCACTTAACCAGGGATTTCATAGTATCATAGAAATTGTGTTATCTTCTAAGGTCTACAGATATTTGATCCTTCATCCACCACATACATGCATGAATCAAAGATAAAGGTTTCGAAGCAGCTTTGAAATCAAGTCCAGGCTAACTTTGCACAACTATCTACCATCAGCAAATAGCAAAAAGTATGGACAAAGAAATCATCAACATGGCAGGAATTTCATAATCACCAAACATGTCTAAAATCTACCTAAAGAAAGAAAATAGCTAACTAGAACAGTAATAAAATCTAAACCAAACATCTAACATTGGAGATTGAATCAAGTAACATGAGAGAAACCAAGAAAATACACCAAGTCAATATCTTTTTCTTATAAATTTTTGCAGCATGTCTTTACAACAACTCAACTCTCTCTTTGCAAATGAGAAGAGTGCCCTATTTATAGTTTTCCAAAAGTTAAATAAATGGCCAAAATTCATTCTTATTGTGTGGCCAAGATTCATTAAAAAATAGGGTTTCACCTACCCCCCAATATTTAGCAATTTAAAATACATCTTTTGTCTTCTTGCTGATGGCACTGTAGCTCTTTTTTCATTTAGCAGATTGTTGTTTCTTGTTGTAGCTACTCTTCAGAAAGCTCTTCATCTTTGGCAGGGTTATCTTCATGTTCCCCAGAAGCTGTGTATTCGATGAACCTGAGGATGACCTCCTGGAGTTTGTCTATTTCAATGACTTCGCATTGCAGTACCTGGTAGCTCCACTCCTTTGCATTTTCTTCCAGCCTTTTCCAATCTTCATCATATTTTGAGCCTTGGTCTCTTAAAAGTTCTAATTGGTCGAAGGCGCGGGCAGCAAACTTAGGAATTCCGTTGTGATGTCTTCAGCCATCCCGTCCTTCATCTTCTCCTGGAAGTAGGGTTTTATCTTCTCCGGATCCATTTGCATAGTGGGCATATCATAGCCCATCATCAGCTTAAGATATCAGGCACATTCCACTCAGATTTCCTTGATCCAATCAATATCCAGATCCACCCTACTTAACATTTGCTCCAACCTCTCCTTTCGGTTGTCGAAGTCTCAACACAATATGTCCATCAGCCAGTGATATTCTTTCTTAAATGCGAGCTTCTTCTCCCATGTGGCTTCAGGCAATTGAAGGATAGCTTCGATCCTTTGGAAGGTGGAGTCATAGGCCATGAAGAAATCGGTGCAGAGCTTCTTTGTGCTCTCTAGAGACTATATCAAGTCCAAGAATTTGTTGTCTATCTACACAGCCCGGCTAATTCCCATGTTCCCGACGTATAAGACTTGTCAGAATCAGTCCTCGGTGGTCTTCTCCAAGTTCTTTCTTCTTTCCATTTTGTCGATCTTCTCTTTTGAGAGTAGCTGAGGGGCAGCCGTGGAGGTGGTAGGCAGGTCATCTACTAAAGACCATTGCTTTATATAATCTATTAATACTACCACCTGCGCATTGAGCTCATCCTTGGAGATTTTATCCTATTTTATTAGGTGCACCACTATGGCCACTAACTCCTCAAGGTGCTCAACCTTCTGCTCTCTGGTTGCAGTTCCCAAGTCAATGGTAGAGATGTTATAGCTTACCCCAGCTTGGCCCATGGTGGGCATTGCGATTTGTGTCACTCGGGAGCTGGAAGCATCCATGGTTATTTTGGATCAGACCTTGGGCTTCTTCTCCTTCTTCATTATGATTTGGGCTTGAGCCAACATGGCCTCCAACCTCGCCCTTAGGTACTTCAGCACTGGGGTCTTTCTTTTGATCTTCTTCTCTAACCACTCGGGCACAACATACTTCCCTTTGGGTGAATCACGGCTACCCTCGCCCTTCTCAGTCAAGGGCAAGATTTTCACTTCTTTTTCCTTTTACAGTTCTCCTTTCTTTTTGGCAGCATCTTCCTCCTCCTCATCAGAGTCATGAACGAACACGAGGTGCTTGACAGGCAGCCCAGTGGATGGTTGCCAGATGGGACTGTCTTCTTTTGCTGCTTCTTCTTTCTTCTCCTCAGCACCCTCAGCTCTGGGGCCTTCGATAACATGGGTTTCAGCCTTACTCAAATCCTTTATCTATTGTTCTTCTGGTGGCTGCCCCTCTTCACCATATGGTGACCCTTCCGCCTCTGCCCCAACGTCCTTCAATTATTGCACCATTTCCTCCTTAGAGTCATCATCAAATGTTTGAATGATTATCTTAGCATCAGAGTCATCCTCCTCATCCCCACTCTCGGAAGAGCCTATCTCCTCCTCATAAACCACCCTATTGATGGTTTGGTGCTCATACTTTAGGTGTTCATTATACTCATCAGCTTCGTCCTCGACAAACTTCGAGGCTTCCTGTTCTCGCTCCTCCAACTCCTTTGAGATTTGCATTGTGGCCTCCATAGCTGGTGGCCCTATCGGCAGTTATGAAGGTTGAGCAGTTGCAAGGACCTGGGCAAGGGCTACTTGGAGAGTTGGATCCATTAAGATGTGGGAGAGCTCTAGAGGAAGGTTTTGCATATGCCTTGTAAGAGTCTCGGGCATAGTGGCAGTAGGAATAGGCGATGTTATGGTTGTCAGAGGAAGTGATGTGATTGGTGACATAGCACTAGAGGAAGGGGGAGAAGTCATAGTGGAAGATGAGTCAATGACTATTACTGACTCGACCAGAGGCAAAGTGGCAAGATGGATAGAAATGTCCACTGCCAGCGGAGATGCGGCGACCACAGCTAGGGAGGTGGGCGGTGCCACAGGAGTGGCAGGGAGAGCCAATGGAGGCTGCAATTCTGTTGCACGCACTGCTTGTTTAAGCCTTTTGGGGGATGAGCCTCCCGTTTGTTTCTTGGTATGGGCCTTGGGGTCTGGGGACTGCCCAGTCTCTGTTCCTTTTCTTTTCTGGGACCTGGTGCCGGGAGGAGACTTCGAGGTCCCACCAGTTGACATGGTGGCAACAACATCCTCTGTGGCACTCGGCTCGCTCTTGAGCCCTTCATAAGTCAGGACCACTCCTTGCCGCTTTAGATGAGCCACTGCCCATCGATCCACTCCTTGGTATGAGTTAAGATCGGTTGAGTTAAGGTGTCTAGGTCATCGACCTCCTGTTCATCCCAGTCAATTAAGGGTATTGGCAGGTTGGAAACCAAAGGGTACCTCGGATGCATGATTGTGGATCATCCTCCTCGACCTAGTCCAGTACCAGAAATGGTTGCACTCTTCTCAGAAACTGCACAGTCATACACATGTAGTGCCTTGCGCGCACTTCTTTATCATCTTGGTAGTCCACCCAAAAATCCTCAATGTGATGGAGATGGGCATATGCTTGCCCAGCGCTTTCCTGATGTGGCCATGTGGATCCATCTGTGGGCGAGCAGTGTGCAGGTCGAAATGGTATTCCTTGAGCTCCTTCTTGGAGTTACTAGCACATTGGGAGGTCTATAATCAGTACATGCCCTGGCCAAGGGTCATAGGATAGGAGATCCCTACTATATGCTTGTTACTAAAGATTGTCTGGAGGTGTTGGACCTGCCAAGAAAGCTCCAGGAGAATGATTTTGTTGTTGAGGTACCGAGATAATCTATTCAGCCTTTCGGTGAAGCCTTGGGCCCAGATGTACATAAATTTTAGATACTGGATATAGAGGAAGGCGTATTACTTTAGAAGTGCTTTGGCGTTGTGACAAACCCTCCTCTCAAAGTGTCCAGCGATCAATCTAATGATATGGCCAATGAAGGCGTCATTTACCCTACAGTAATCTCTTCTGAAGTTGCGGTACTGGAGCTATGGATACTCATCAAATGGTTTGAGTCCTTGCTTTTGCCCCTTATTGAGTGCCACAAACAACCTGTTATACTGCCTTTGATCAACCAAAGAATAGACGAGGTAGGAGGTCATGTAGAATTTGGAACTCTTTTTTACGTTGACAAACTGCTCATGGAAGCAGTTGCTTATGATTCCTCCCCAATAGAATGAAACCTTAGTTGTGATGTCCTCGTTTCCATGCAAGATCTACTCGATGAAATAGGCCATCCATTCCTAAAAGTAGGTGACTATTGGAAGACCCATAACCTTGCTCAACATGGTTACCAGGTCGTGGTAATCCTCATGGAAATCGCTACGGAAGAGCTCATGAGGAACCTTCACAGTGTTGCCCCGTCTTTCTTTAAGCCAATGTAGGTTTATCGACTTCTTGCATCCTGTCGGATTATCATCCCATGCCACTTAGCAATCTTCTAATGTGGGGACCTCTATCTGTTGGTATGTGGGAATGTGGAAGGTCTTAGTGATCCCTTCCGACAACATGTCCGCAAGAATGTTGCCCTCCTTATCAACAATTGTTTTGGTATTGGTTTGGTATGCTTCTCGGAAAGCCATGACTAATTCAGGTGCCACGAGGGGTGGAGGGAATTTGGTAGCCTTAGTTATTCCACTATGCCTTATCAATCTGGCATTCTTTGTTATCAGGTTGACCCTGACTCTTTGCGTGAATTCATCTATATCTACTTGGCCAATGTTAGTGTCAGTGATTTCCTTCCAATCTGTTGTGACCTTTGAGTGGAGTGGCTTGCCTTGGAATTGGTACTTCATTTGGTGCTTGTCTTCTTTCCCTCGAGGGGTCCTTCCCGACTTCTTCCCCTTGTCCCCTTCGGTGGATGCCCCTGAAGTTCCTGCACCCGATTCAATGTATTCTACAAGCAAGCGAAAAGTTAGCAAAATGGGTCATGAAAGCATTCATGTTAGTCCATATCTCGAAAACAATATTCATTTCAAATAATCAATCAAGCATATCATGAACTTTCATCTCAAGACGTTAATAATTTTTGATTAAAGGCATTTGGACAATCCGGGCCCGGAGCGCCAGACTTCCCTAGCAGAAATGTTGGTTAGAAGGGAAAACATGGTAGAAGGCCCCCAAAGACCCCCTTCAGTCAAATTTTAATATGTCAGGAATTTCATGATGAAGAGGACCAAAATTCAGGATGTGGGTCGAAGTTAGATTCCAGATTTGGGATCGTTTGGATGGATTTAGGAGAGCTCAGAGGTCTCAAGCCAAAAAGTCATCAGAAGATAGTAGTTTGGGACGGCAGAGTCAACACAGAAATCCAAAGGTGGAACTTCAGGGTCTGGGGCCCAAAGGGATAAAGGGCTAAAGGGCGGATGACAATATGCAATTTCATCTCTGAGCACTTGGGTCAGAGGCACCAGAAAGGCGCCTGAACTTTGCCATTTTGAGAAGGCAAACATTGGACAGAAGTCCGAAGTGGGAAGTCCAGCAGGGAAAGTCTGGCACCATGCATTTTCTTTTGAGCTCGATGGCGATCGGCAGGGCGGAGCTCAGAGGTCAGGATGCCAGGTGGGATTTTCATTTTGCCATGGCGGCCAAGGACAGGAGTCCTGGGAAATGGAGCCCAGTGAGCAAAAGGTTGTTTAAGAGTTTTGGCAAGATGGAAGTTCGAACACAAGGGCCTAAGAGTGAAATTTCCCCGATGGTGGGAGAGCAACGGACTTCCAAGGATGGAAGTCCGAACACAAGGGCCTAAGAGGTCCCAAGGATGCGGATGCGAAAAGACCAGCCAATAGCAGGGCAGAGGGCGGGGTCTGGAGCACGGATGGCATCAATGAGTTTGCTGTGAGATCAGGGGGAAAAGGAAACAAGGACATCTGGTGTTTGGAGCCCGAAGAGTTGAAGGATGTGTGAATTAAACTGCTAGAGGTCAACAGCGGACATGAATGTGGAGCCTGGAGGTCGGGACGCTAGGAGAGACCCGCTGTGGATGATGACAAAACACCCAGGGAACCCCGGAGGTGGAACCCTGGGGCACCGGGGTCGAGAGGACTAAAGGATGCCTATTCGAGATTTGAAGTTCTTCAGCGAGGGGATGTTCAGGATCTGGCAGTCAGGAGGCAGGGATGATTTTGTAGTTTGGCGTGGCAAAATGCAGGCAGAACCCCAGATGGAGAAGTCTGATGGGACAGGCCCGGAGGGAAGAATCGCCACTAGCAAGATTATTCGAAGGTTTATTTAAGGGATAGCGATGGCAGGTCTCAGGCCCGAGGAGTACATTTTCCCTATGCGAAGAAAGGTCGAGGGGAGGAAAAGTCCCAGATCAGCGAGGAGGGCTTCCCAGGGGGTTTGTCAATTTTCTAGCACGTGGGTTTGGTGCCCAATTTCATGTTCTACAATTTATGTCTTTCTAATGATTTGTTCATTCAATTAAATATCTCAAAATCACAAAATGAAGCTTGGGACGGGCAAACAGATGGCCTACCTCAAACACACTATGTGGGGGGACATGGGATCCACCTGTGGTCGATGGAATGATGCTGAGGGCGATAATCGTGATGATGTCGAAGACGGTGGGCTCCAAATGACAGCTTGTCAAATTCACTGCAATCCTATGAAATGAAAATGACTGGCTGGATTGGGCATTTTATACTCCTAACCGCCATGAATGATCGCATTTATTGCAAGTACACTGGGGAAAAAGTTGGTGGATTTCAAAATAGGTCGGCGGCGGCGACGTGAGAACCGGGGCCCGACAGCTGGGGAGGCCCAAAACAATAGTTGTTTTAAGTTTTTCACTCAGTCGAACGGCGACGGTAGGAAACAGTTTGGGGCCTGGAGGGCAGGATGCCTCTAGAGATCCACCGTCAGGGATGGCGGGACCATCACAAAATTCAGAACATGGAATTCCAGATGGTCAGGCCCGAAATGACCGATGGCAGGCAGGTAGCTTACAGACTTCAGACGACGAAAAGGCCGATGGGACTCGAGGGGTGGGATGCCGTAGGGAGTCCACCATCACGGATGGCCAAACATAGACGAAACCCCGAAGGTAGACCTCTAGGGCCCGGGGCCCGGAGGGCGGGGCGCCGCCCGAGGAAAATTTCAACAAGCTCGCAGACAGCAGATGGAGACTCAGACCCCGAGGTCTGGAAGGATGCCCAATGAACACCGCTGAGAATGGCAATTCTAGCGTAGAAACCCGGAAACAAAATTCCAAACGGCCGGGCCCGATAGGGCCCAGGGCCATTTGTAGGACCAAATTGTCAGAGGGACCCCACGAGGCCCTTGAACATAGCAAAATCAAAAAAGGGGAGACACGGTCAATTTATGATGGGACTTTGAGGCAACATCGACCATCTGAGACATCAAAAAAGGAGGCATGCAAAATGAGGTGGTGATAAAAATGACCCGACAAGGTGAAAGAAAAGAGGGTCTCCATTCCGAATAGGGCATGTGTGCTAAGGACCAGAATCTCTGGTTTTGTAGACCAGGAGTGGCTTCTGAAGATGAATCTGGGAGGACGAGATCCTTAATTGGGTAAACTTACAGGACATCTTAGAAGTGTGTGTGTAGTGAGTTCATTCCTTTCCTCAAGACAGTGACCAGGGTTACCAATTCAACCAAGCGAGCTACATAAATTGTCTAACACCAAAAGTAACCTAGACATTGCTCCGCTGCCAATTAGGCATCCATAGCCCCAACGGAGTTGTCGCTACAATCTCATGGATATTGCTCTACTGCCGGTCTTGCGTCCATAGCCCCGACAGAGTTATTCGAATACCCATACGGTCATTTATTTCCTTTTTTTAGAATTCCCTTTTTTTTTCTTTTTTTCTCTAATATTTCACATCTCTTTTATCATTTAGTTCGACTGGGTAGGCATTGAATCCTACAATGGGTTTGAGACTGCAGTGGTCACTAGAGCAGACTTGAGATTTTTCACTTGCTAGGGTGACATAACAACCATGGTACGGTCCTTTAGAGATTATTATTATGTGCTTTGTGCGGGATCCAAGATGTATGTAAGAAGATCTAGCCAAGGGTCAAGTTCTAAGCAGAATTCAAGCAAGGAAATCCTTCACGGGCAACTTTCAAAGACCAATAATTGAGAGTGAATGTTTAGCCAAAGAACACAAAGAATGGATAGCAAAGTGAACCAATTGTCAAGCAAGTATGGCCACCGCAAAGGAGCGGGGAATAACTTTTGAAACAAAACTACCGGGAGGGAGAAAACAAAAGAGTGACGTAAACAAAACGCAAGCAAGCCAGAAATCAAACTACCCTAACCTATGTACAAGTATTTACAATGAAGAGCTCGAACGAGCTCAAGCCTGGAAGTAATGCTTCAGGTACTACCCTTTGACAGGCAATGGTATGTTCTCACCAGTCAAGGTTTTTAAGCGGAAGGCATTATCTCCCAAAATCTCAGCTATTTGAAAGGGGCCAAGCCAGAGCTTGTCGAATTTGTTGTGTCCCCCTTTCTTTTCATGGGCCTTGTCCCAATACAGGACCAAGTCTACAATTCTAAAGGCCTTGATCTTGGCTTGGCGGTCGAACCATCTCTGAACTACGCCCTAATGTTTGGCAAAATTTTCTATTGCACGGTTTCGAACTTCCTCTAAATGCAAGAGCTCAGCTAACCGAGTTTCCCTACGATCTCCTTCTTCATAAAAATCATTGATGAACTAAATGGTAGGAATCTTCAGATGGATGGGAAATATAGGTTTTAGGCCATAGACAAGGTGGAACGGGGAATTGCCAAGGGTAGTCTTGTGGCGAGTGCAATCAACCCAAAGGGCGAAATGGAGCTAGGTATGTCAGTCCTTAGGATTCCTATCTAGCAGCTTCTTGATCACAATAATCAAGTTTTTATTCATGGACTCAGCAAGGCCATTGCCCTGAGGGTAGTAATTAGATGAGAATTTAAGGGCAATCCCATAGTCAAACACTCACCTAGCAAATTTCAACGAAGCAAATGTAGGTCCATTATCACATACCAAAGCATATGGACAACCAAAGTGATTTAAAATGAATTTTTCTAGGAAATTAGTAATTACTTCAGTTGTGCATTGCTTACATACTATTGCTTTTGTCCATCTAGTACAGTAATCAGTAGCGGTAAGAATGTACCTGTGTCCCGTAGACAATAGAGGGCTTACTGGACCAATGAAGTCGAGACCCCATTACGCAAACGACCTTACCTTCAGCACAGGCTGTAGTGGGACAGCAACATTCTTCTCCCTGGTGGTAGCGGTTTGACATGTGTGACATGAACGAACGTGGCAATGGGAATCCTTGAAGACGGTTGGCCAATAATACCCTGCCCTCAATATCTGATGTGTCATGGAAGAACCAGAGCCATGATCCATGCCAAATTTGTTGTGAAACTCTTTCAAGACTCGATCTGCTTCTTCCTTGCCAAGGCATCTCAAATAAATGCCTTCATGATTCTTCTTGTAGAGAATGGAACCTTGCAGCATGTAGCCATTACTTTTCAATCTCAAGGCCCGCTTTTGGACTCCTTGCAGGTGTGGCAGACACTTATGGTTTAGTAGATAGTAGACAACATTCTGGTATCACTCTCCGGGGGAGACATCTTCAAGCTGGTACTGCTGTATAGTGAGTTTGGGTCCAGCTTCTACTGCTATTTCAGTAATTGTGCGGGTGAGTGTCTGCCCTCTCACTAGCTTCATTGATTGGATCTCCATGTCATACTCTTAGAGCAGGGTGACCCACTTAGCCCTTCGTTCACCCAATTCATTTTGCATGAGCAATGTTTTTACTGTTAGGTCGGGGACAATGGAAAACACCTTATTATGTAGGATATAGTGTCTAAATTTCTTCAGCCCTCTGACAAGAGCATATGCCTATTTTTCAATGTTGTGAAATCACAATTTAGCATCCTTGAAGGGGGCACTCATAAAAGTGATCAGATGCTCGTTTCCTTTATCATCCTTTTGGGTCAATATGCTAGCACATGAATACTATGAAACAAATGAGTAGATGTAGAACAGCTTCAGATAACCTGGGCTAACTAACACAGGTGCCTCAGTAATGGCCTGTTTGATTTCTTCAAAGGATTGTTTGGCATCGGGTGTCCATTCAATTTTGGTGTCCTGTTTGAGCATGGCATTGAGAGGTTTAACGATTTCCATGAAACCTGTGATGAATTTCCAGACAAAGTTGATCTTTCCAAAGAAATATTTTAATTCTTTCTTGCTTCTTGGGGGCTAAATTTTGAGTAAGGACTTGATGCACTCAAGATCTATCAAAATTCCCTACTCTAAAATGATATGCTTGAGCAATCTGCCTTCAGTCACTCCAAAAAAGTACTTCTTGGGGTTGAGAGAAACCCCAAACTCCCTACATCTCTAAAATACCTTGCATAAATCAGAGATGTGATTGCCCCGCCTTTTAGAGAATACGGTCAAATCATCCATGTAGATGATTATGCACATACCAATTAGGTCCTTGAAGGCGATATCCATGGCATGTTGGAAGGTGGCGTCAGCATTGATGAGCCTGAAAGGCATTCTTCTATATGCAAACGTTCCCCATTTCGTGGTGAACGCCATCTTGTGACGATCCTCGTACTGCACCATTACCTAGTTATATCTGGAGTATCCATCAAGGAAAGACATCATCTGGGAGCCATTGATGATCTGCAACACCTCATCCAATGAAGGCACTAGATAGTTGTCTTTCTCCAAGGCGTGGTTCAGATTGCGAAAATCTACACACAATCTAATCTCCCCATTCTTTTTCCTAACCAGGACCAAGTTGGCCACCCACGTGAAGTGCCTGACTAGAAAAATGATTCTTGCTAAGAGCAACTTTTGCACCTCCTTGTAAACAATAGGTTCCAGCAAGGCATTGATAGGGTGCTGCTGCTGGCGGAATGCCTCACTTCTATCTTAAGAGGGATGGTATGTGTAATGACAGAAGTGTCATAAGTTTTTAAATCTTCGTAGCTCAATGCCACCACATCATAGTACCTTCGCAATGCATCCATGATCCCCTTCTTTTCCTCTGGCGTGCAGACCTTGCCGATAAAAACATTCCTGATCCCCTCGGTTGTCCCAAGGTTGTGAGCATTGCACTGGTTGCTTATGGCCTCATTTTTTGTTTGCTGATCCTGATCTCTGATCTGGTCTAAGTCAAATATGCATTCCAACTGAACCATACCCCTGGGGATCGTATTAGTTTTGAGGTTAATAACCCCCTTTATGTCTAGTTCAGCTTCCTATGGATCAGCTTCATCAATTATCTGGGCTACGAAAACATCAGAACTTATGATGAATTGAAAGATATGCTTGTCATCATTGAAGACTTGCAAGTGGGTAACATTATCTAGGATTGATGGCATGGACATTACCTCAACAGTGAATTTCTTGAGCCTAGACAAAGAGAGGGGTTGTAGAGTGTCGGCTGCTTCAGCCAAGGCATCAGCTGTATGATTCTGAGTACAAGAGATCAATTGTATATTGAATGCATCTAAGCCCTCCAAGAGATCCCAAACCCTATGCCTATAATTTGTAAGTCTTCGATCATGACAGGAATACAACTTCCTAACCTATTTGACCACGAGCTCAGAATCCCTGAAAACTTGCAGTATTTTTACATTTTTCTTTAAGGCCATGAGAAGGCCAAAGACTAAGACCTCGTATTCTACTACTTTGTTGGTATAATAGAACTGCAATCGGTGGGCAGTGAGGAATTTCTTACCTATTCGACTAATGAGTTTGAATCTAGCTCTAGCTCCTTGCCTAGACTTTGATCCATCAAATCGGAGTGTCCAACACGTGGAGGATTCCTTTTCTTTGAGTCTGATCAAGCTTTTGTTCCCTTTCATCTAGGTGGCTAGCCTTGTGACCTTAGGAGAATTTTTTGGTTCAATGCAATGATCAACAGGTGGTTCTACTGGTGCCTCCTTTAGCATTTCCATCTGAGGAGTAGCTATTTTTTTAACATGTGCAACTGCTGCTTGGCACAAGCAACAATCAAACTCAGATTGTGCAGCATTGTGAACCCTGCACTAGTTGGGCAACAGGAGGTCCTATAAATTCATTCGGGCCCCTAGACTGAGCTGATCCCTTGTGCACTTTTCAATGAATTCCTAAAAACTACTGAGTAGTCCCCAGTCATTGCCCTTATCAAGTTCATCGTCGGTTTCTATCAACACTTATGTGTCTAGGGGAATTCATGTAGAATCGGTCGAGGGACTACACAACACCAGTAACACTTCGTCTGCACATCCCTCCTGAAACCCAACCTCCTTTTGGTTGGTGAAAAGGCAATAATTCCCTAAGTCGGTCTCGGCAAACAACACCTCGTTGAGATTATTGTATTTCATGATCATGTACTTCATACGGGGTTCACAGTCAATGCAGATATGATTTAGAAGCCCCTTCCATGGTATCCACATGTGGGAAAGGTATGTGGCAGTGTATCCATTTAGTGCCTTGGTGAATTATCTTCCCAAGATGATTCTATATCCATCGGGAATGTCAGCCACTTAAATATCGATGATTTGTTGTATCTGCAGGTCTATAGCAATCTGCATTGGGATACAGTTTATTTCACCCATGATGTTGATCTATGTTTTGTCCAGATGGGTCACCTTCCTCTTTGAAGGTGTGGGGGTGATGCCAAGAGCCTTGCATACTGCCAAGAGCATGACATTGGCAGATGCTCCTGAATTGAGTAGGTAGTTATGCAGGTTCTTCCCAAAGATCCTAATGGTGGTCAGGAAAGGGGGAGTTTTTGGTCTCCCTTGAAAGATGCCTGTAGGCATGTCCATATGAGCTATCTGACCTTTGTTCTTTTTATGGCCCATATCCCTGGTTTGCCTAAATAGTTGGTCCTTGGAAAGTTGTCTATTAGCCCTTTTTGGCTTCTTTTCAATTTGTCTACTTGTCGACTGATTCATGGGAACATCCTGCCTTTTCCTGATATTCTCCTGTATCTCTAGTTCTTTCCTAGGCTCTTCAAATGTAACCCTATTAGCTAGGGTTTCTTGTGTTGTACTAGGGGATGGAGTCCCATTAAGAACCCTAAAGAAGGCATGCCTTACAGCAGGGACTTTGAGTAATTCGAAGGTTGACAAGCTGATTTTTATCTTCTTGAACTCTTTTGCCACATATTCACCCATTTGCTCAATTTTTGAGCTAAAAGCTTGGCCTATAGCAAAACTAGGAAGTTGGGCCTTCGTTTGTCCAAGCGGCTTTTGGGATTGGCCTTGAGGCTGATTTTGTGATTGGTTTTGAGATCCATTCTTGTTGAGGTACTGGGTGGGTATATGAGGAAGCTCAAGGTTATTACTGGCATTTGGATCAGGTGGAGTGACAAAATTATTTGGTGGGGTAGAAGTTGTAAAGGGTCCACCTGCCTGTCTATTCCTAAGGAAGTAGGGAGTCGACTGTTGATGGAACATGTAGACCTCATCTATAAATGGTTCTTTTTCATCTATCAGACCATTATCTACTAAATCAAAGAGTTGAGCCAAGGTTTGTTCATTACTTACCTCTTGCACTTCTTCATCCTCAATAGGAGCAGGCTCGACTTTGGGCTCGTTGCAATCACCTCGCGAGAATGGCGCTTGATTAACCACGAGACAAGAGGAATCGTATGGCTCGGATGGAATGATGTCCCTGTAGCTAGCATTGTCTACAACATTCTGCACTTCCACCTGGAATATTTCAGCAGCTGTTTGGAACTTGGGGCAATCCAACTCGGAATGTCTGCTGCTTTTGTAGATTCGACACCATTTAGCCAATACTACCTCGACAAGGTATACACCGCTGGTCATTTTTTTGTTGCTTGTCGGTTGATCAAAAAGTGTAGGGACACCACCATTATTGGTCCTAGTGTTCCACATGCAATTTTGCCTCTGAGAGAGTCTCTTTTCTACATTTTGATTGGCGGTTTGTTCCTTATCATAGTTCTTCCCGGAGGAAGTGCCTACTTCCCGATTATCCTTGATGTCCCTATTGTCTCAGCTATCCCAGTTGAGATTGGCCTAGAAACTCCTAAGGAAATAGGGAGTCGACTGTTGATGGAACATGTAGACCTCATCTATAAATGGTTCTTTTTCATCTATCAGACCATTATCTACTAAATCAAAGAGCTGAGCCAAGGTTTGTTCGTTACTTACCTCTTGCACTTCTTCATCCTCAATAGGAGCAGGCTCAACTTTGGGCTCGTTGCAATCACCTCGCGAGAATGGCGCTTGATTAACCACGAGACAGGAGGAATCGTATGGCTCGGATGGAATGATGTCCCTGTAGCTAGCATTGTCTACTGCATTCTGCACTTCCACTTGGAATATTTCAGCAGCTGTTTGGAACTTGAGGCAATCCAACTCAGAATGTCTGCTGCTTTTGTAGATTTGACACCATTCAGCCAATACTACCTCGACAAGGTATACACCGCTAGTCATTTTTTTGTTGCTTGTCGTTTGATCAAAAAGTGTAGGGACACCACCATTATTGGTCCTAGTGTTCCACATGCAATTTTGCCTCTGAGAGAGTCTCTTTTCTACATTTTGATTGGCGGTTTGTCCCTTATCATAGTTCTTCCCAGAGGAAGTGCCTACTTCCTGATTATCCTTGATGTCCCTATTGTCTCAGCTATCCCAGGTGACAAGGCCAGATTTTGGAGAAAAGTGGGCAGGGCTGCCAGCTGATTTTGATAGGCTAGAGGAAACTCTAGTCCCGATAGGTACAATGGTGCCTGGAGCTCTTGGGAATACGCCTACTATTGTGGAGCAGCCTGAGAATAGTTATACTACTGTTGAGGCTACAAATAAGAAGGTGCGGGAGGTACATAATCCAATGGCTGCCCTGAATGTGGTGCCATAGGCAATTGAAATACTTGGTTCATAAGAGGGGTTTGATGAGCAAACGCCTGATTAAGCCCCTAAATCTGTATCAGGTGGGCTACCGGCCCCAAAGAAGGTAGCGGGCTGGAGATATTCTGCCCCAAGTCCGCACTGGCGACAACGGCCTCCGCATAGGCGGTCACCAAGGTAGTGAGCGGTGGGTGCATCCTTTTCACCAAGGCTGACGTGAGGTTGTACAGCACCACATAATAGACTGGGAGAGCCACCACATCATTATGGAGGTACGGGTCCTGAAGCCTTATGTAGGCCTGATGGAAGCGGTCGTTGAAGGAACCGATAGGTTTGTTGACTTCCCTCCTGACAGACATGAACTATTGGTAAAGCTCTGAAGGGCTGATGGGGATTTTGTATTTCTGTAAGAAGGAATTCTTCATTAGATTACATGATATAATGGACCCCCTCGGCAGGTTGATGTACCAATAGAAGGCCTCTTCCCCCAACGAATATAGAAAAATGTGGCATGCAACGTCCTCATGGTCAACTTGCATTTCGGTGATCATTGTCTCAAATATTTTGATATGCTCCTTGGTTGTTCTTTGTAAGTCACGCAGATGAAACTTCAAACAAAAGCCCTCCAGATTCTTGGGCATATCATTGTAGGCAGCGAAATGTATCGGCGAAGGGTTATGTGCTAACCAAGCCATGGAGGGTGGCAGAGGTGGTGTTTGTTGTTGGAAAATAAGAATTTGGGGCTATATTTGCAACACAACAGCAATCTAAGGCTGCACTTGAGCTATGGCTGACTGGACTATGCCCCGGGTTGGAAGGGCCGAGAGAGGAGAAATCCCCTGGCTATCGGAGATAGGAGGTGCAAATGCAGTTTGAGATGGGTGGGTGGAAGACGAAGGCCAGCCAAATGAAAGTGAGGGTGAGATGGAGGCAAATGGAACAGAGGAAGAGGAAGAGGCAACACTACTTCCTTGAGCTCGCTTTGCCCTCATAGGGGGCTGTAATTCTTTAAATTCTCCCTTATTTGGCATTGACTGTAGAACTCTTTGAAATATTTCCAGGAAGAATGATCCGATTTGATCCAGCTTCACCTTTATTCCTTAACTTGGTATTTCCAACGTGTCAGCCCTCCCTCTAGCGTCAGTTCTATTGATGGTGTTTTTATGCACTTCTCAACATAGGCAGTGCGTAGGTGCACTACCTCTTTTGAAAGACAATCTTCCACAATCATATTGTAAAACACTATCCCAAGGTCTTTTGGATGCCAGGTCTTGATAGTGCTTAGATACCTCAGTAGTTTCATGTAATTTTCTAGAATGACAAGGCGATCTTACACAAGAAATACAAAGCATGGATACAAAGCATGGAAGTTGGATTTTGAAATGGGGTTCTTAGGATGAAAAGCTATCATGTGTTGGCTGTAAGTTCAAATAGCAGTCTTGGACTCCATTTTGTTGTTGGATTTGGCTTTACAATACGCAATGAACTTTAGCATAGGTCAGTCATTTAAAAAAAAAAAGGTGAGGAAGGGGGAAAGTTCCTAAGTCTGCAACTAACTATGAATAGTAACAATGGAGTTCCTGCAATAGAAAAATTTTCAAAATAATATCCCACTTAACCAGGCATTTCACAGTATCATGAAAATTGTGTTATCTTCTAAGGTCTATAGATATTTGATCCTTCATCCACCACATACATGCATGAATCAAAGATAAAGGTTTCATAGCAGCTTTGAAATCAAGTCTAGGCTAACTTTGCACAGTTATCTACCATCAGCAAATAGCAAAAAGTATGGACAAAGAAATCATCAACATGGTAGGAATTTCATAATCACCAAACAGCATGTCTAAAATCTACCCAAAGAAAGAAAATAGCTAACTAGAATAGTAGTAAAATTTAAACCAAACATCTAACATTGGAGATTGAATCAAGTAACATGAGAGAAACCAAGAAAATACACCAAGTCAATGTCTTTTTTTTATAAATTTCTATAACATGCCATTACAACAGCTCAACTCTCTTTTTGAAAATGAGAAGAGTGCCCTATTTATTGTTTTCCAAAAGTTAAATGAATGGCCAAGATTCATTCTTATTATGCGGCCAAGATTCATTACAAAATAGGGTTTCACCTACCCCCCAATATTCAGCAATTTAAAATACATCTTTTGTCTTTATCCTATTTTTTCTTCTTGCTGATAGCACTATAGCTCTTTTATCATTTAGCATATTATTGTTTCTTGTTGTAGCTACTCTTCAGAAAGCTCTTCATCTTTGGCATGGCTGTCTTCTTGTTCCCTAGAAGTTGTGTATTTGATGAACATGAGGATGACCTCCTAGAGTTTATCTATTTCGAGGACTTCGCATCGCAACACCTGGTAGCTCCACTCCTTTGCATTTTCTTCCAGGCTTTTCCAATCTTCATCATATTTTCAGCCTTGGTCTCTGAACAGTTCTAATTGGTCGAAGGTGCAGGCAACAAAACTTAGGAATTCTGTTGTGATGTCTCCAGCCATCCCATCCTTCATCTTCTCCTGGAAGTAGGGTTTTATCTTCTTCGGATCCATTTGCACAGTGGGCATATCATAGCTCGTCATCAGCTTAAGATATCAGGCACATTCCACCTAGATTTCCTTGATCCACTCAATATCCAGATCCACCCTGCTTAAGATTCACTCCAACCTCTCCTTTCGGTTGTCGAAGTCTCAATGCCATATGTCCATCAGCCAGTGATCTTCTTTCTTAAATGTGAGCTTCTTCTCCCATGTGGCTTCATGCAATTGAAGGATGGCTTTGATCCTTAGGAAGGTGGAGTTGTAGGCTACGGGGAAATTGGTGTAGAGCTTCTTTGTGCTCTCTAGAGATTGTATCAAGTCCAAAAACTTGTTGGCTGTCTGCACAGCCCAGCTAATTCTCATGTTCCCGACGTATGAGACTTGTTGGAACAGTCATCGATGGTCTTCTCCAAGTTCTTTCTTTTTTCCATTTTGTCGATCTGCTTTTTGGAGTAGCTGAGGGGCAGCTGTGGAGGTAGGTTGTCTACTGAAGACCATTGTTGTATATAATCTATTAATGCTGCAACCTGCACCTTGAGCTCATCCTTGGAGATTTTATCCTGCTTTATCAGGTGCACCACTGTGGCCACCGACTCCTCAAGGTGCTCGACCTTCTGCTCTCTAGTTGCAGTTCCCAAGTCAATGGTAGAGATGTTATAGCTTACCCCAGCTTGGCCCATGGTGGGCATTACGATTTGTTCCACTTGGGAGCCAGAAGCATCTATGGTTATTTTGGATCGGACCTTGGGCTTCTTCTCCTTCTTCGTTGTGATTTGGGCTCAAGCCAAGATGGCCTCCAACCTCGCCCTTGGGTCCTTCAGCACTGGGGTCTTTCTTTTGATCTTCTTCTCTAACCACTCGAGCACAGCAAACTTCCCTTTGGGTGAATCATGGCTACCCTCACCCTTCTCAGTCAAGGGCAAGATTTTTGCTTCTTTTTCCTTTTGGGGTTCTCCTTTCTTTTTGGCAGCATCTTCCTCCTCCTCATCGGAGTCATGAACGAACACGATGCGCTTGACAGGAAGCCTGATGGATGGTTGCCAGATGGGACTCTCTTCTTTTGTTGCTTCTTCTTCTTTCTTCTCCTCAGCACCCTCAGCTTTGGGGCCTTTGATAACATGGGTTTCAGCCTTATTTAAATCCTTTATCTGCTATTCTTCTAGTGGCTGCCCCTCTTCACCATGGGGTGACCCTTCTGCCTCTGCCCCAATATCCTTCAATTTTTGTACCATTTCCTCCTCAAGGTCATCATCGAATGTTTGAATGATTACCTTAGAATCAAAGCCATCCTCCTCATCCCCACTCTCAGAAGAGCTCGTCTCCTCCTCCTCATAAACCACCCTGTCGATGGTTCGGTGCTCGTACTCTGGGTGTTCATGATACTCATCAACTTCCTCCTCTACAGACTTCGAGGCTTTATGTTCTCGCTCCTCCAACTCCTTTGAGATTTGCATTGTGGCCTCCATAGCTAGTGGCCCTGTCGGCAGTTGTGAAGATTGAGCAGTTGCAAGGACCTGGGCAAGGGCTGCTTGGAGAGTTGGATCTATTAAGATCTAGGAGAGCTCTAAAGAAAGGTTTTGCATATGCCTTGTAAGAGCCCAGGCATAGTGGCAGTAGGAATAGGTGATGTTATGGTTGCCAGAGGAAGTGATGTGATTGGTGACATAGTAGTAGAGGAGGGGGGAGAAGTCATAGCAGAAGATGAGTCAATGACTATTACTGACTCTGCTAGAGGTGAAGGGGCAAGATGGACAGGAATGTCCACTGCCGGCGGAGATGCGGTGACCATACCCAGGGAGGTGGGCGGTGCCACAAGAGGGGCAGGGAGAGCCAATGGAGGCTATAATTTTGTCGTACACACTGCTTGTTTAAGCCTTTTGGGGGATGAGCCTCTCGTTTCTTTCTTGGTATGGGCCTTAGAGTCTGGGGACTACCCGGTCTCTGTTCCTTTTTTTTCTAGGACTTGGTGATGGGAGGAGGCTTGGAGGTCCCTCCAGTTGACGTGGTGGCAGCAACATCCTCTATGGCACTCGGCTCGCTCTTGAGCCCTTCATAAGTCAGGACCACTCCCTGCTACTTTAGATGAGCCACCAGCCCATCGATCCACTCCTTGGTACAAGGTAAGATCGGTTGGGTTATGTTGTCTAGGTCATCGACCTCCTGTTCATCCCAACCAATTAAGGGTATTGGCAGGTTGGCAACCACAAGGTACCTCGGATGCATGATTGTGGACTTGTCCTCCTTGACCTGGTCTGGTACCAGAAATGGTTGCACTCTTTTCAAGAACTACACAGTCATGTGCATGTAGTTCCTTGCATGCACTTCTTTGTCATCTTGGCAGTCGGCCTAGAAGTCCTCAATGTGATGGAGATGGGCATATGCTGGCCCCAACACTTTCCTGACGTGGCCATGTGGATCCATCTGTGGGCGAGTGGTGTGCAGGTCGAAATGGTACTCCTTGAGCTCCTTCTCAGAGTTACCAGCACATTGGGAGGTCTATAATCGATACATGCCCTAGCCAAGGGTCATGGGATAGGAGATCACTACTATATGCCTGTTGCTAAAGATTTTCTGGAGGTGCTGGAGCTACCAAGAAAGCTCCAGGAGGATGATTCTGTCATTGGGGTACTGAGACAATCTATTCGGCCTTTCGATGAAGCCCTGGGCTCGGATGTATGTAAACTTCAGATACTGGATATAGAGGAAGGCGTATTGCTTCAGAAGTGCTTTGGCATTGTGGAAGACCCTCCTCTCAAAGTCTTTAGTGATCAATCTGATGATATGGCCAATGAAGGCGTCATTTACCCTATAGTAATCTCTTTTGAAGTTGTGGTACTAGAGCTGCGAATACTTATCAAATGGTTTGAGTCCTTGCTTCTACCCCTGATCGGGTGCCACAAACAACCCATTATACTGCCTTTGATGAGCCAAAGAATAGACGAGGTAGGAGGTCATATAGAATTTGAAACTCTTTTTTACATTGACAAACTGCTCATGGAAGCAGTTGCTTATGATTCCTCCCCAATAGAATGAAACCTTGGTTGTGACATCCTCGTTTTCACATAGGATCTGCTCGATGAAATAGGCCATCCATTCCTGGAAGTAGGTGGTCATTGGAAGACCCATAAACTTGCTCAAAATGGTTACCAGGTCATGGTAATCATCATGGAAATCGCTACGGAAGAGCTCTTGAGGAACCTTCACAGTGATGCCCCGTCTTTCCTTAAGCCAATGTAGGTTTATTGACTTCTTGCATCCTATCAGATTATCATCCCACACTGCTTGGCACTCTTCTAATGTGGGGACCTCCATTTGTTGGAATGTGGGAATGTGGAAGGTCTTGGTGATCCCTTCCGGTGATATGTCAGCAAAAATCTTGCCCTCCTTATCAACAATTGTTCTGGTATCAGTTTGGTATGCTTCTCGGCAAGCCATGACTAATTCGGGCGCCACAAGGGATGGAGGGAATCCGACAGCCTTAGCTACTCCACTCTGCCTTATCAATCTAGCATTTTTTATTGTCGGGTTGACCCTGACTCTCTGCATGAATTCATCTATATCTACCTGGCCAAAGTGTTGGTGATTTCCTTCCAATCTGTTGTGACCTTTGAGTGGAGCGGCTCGCCCTGGAATTGGTACTTCATTTGCTGCTTGTCTTCTTTCCTTTGAGGGGTCCTTCCTGACTTTTTCCCCTTGTCCCCTTTGGTAGATGCCCCTGAAGTTCCTACACCTGATTCCATATATTTTGCAAGCAAGGGCAAAGTCAGTAAAATGGGTCACGAAAGCATTCATGTTAGTCCATATCTCGAAAACAATATTCATTTCAAATAATCAATCAAGCATATCATGAACTTTCATTTCAAGACGTTAATGATTTTTGATTAAAGGCATTTGGACAGTCTGGGCCCGGAGGGCCGGACTTCCCTTGCAAAAATGTTGTTTAGAAGGGAAAACATGGCGGAAGGCCCCCGAAGACCCCCTTCAGTCAAATTTTAATATGTCAAGAAGTTCATCATGAAGAGGACCAAAATTTAGGATGTGGGTTAAAGTTAGATTCTAGATTTGGGATCGTTTGGATGGATTTAGGAGAGCTCGGAGGTCTCCAGCCAGAAAGCCATCAGAAGATAGCAGTTTGGGATGGTAGAGTCAACATGAAAATTTGAAGGTGGAAATCTAGGGTCTGAGGCCCAGAGGGCCAAAGCGCGGCTGACAATATGCAATTTCATCTCTAAGCACTCAGGCCGGTGGCACCGAAAAGGCGCCTGGACTTTGCCGTTTTGAGAAGGAAAACATCAGACGGAAGTCCAGGGTGGGAAGTCCGACAGGGAAAGTCTAGTAGCATGCATTTGCTTTTGAGCTTAGCGGTGATCGGCAGGGCGGAGCCCTTAGGTCAGGATGTTGGGTGGGGTTTTTATTTAGCCATGGTGACCGAGGACAGGAGTCCCGGGAAACGGAGCCTGGTGAGCAGAAGGCCGTTTAAGAGTTTCAGCGAGATCCCATAGCGAACGGTGCTTCAGGGCCCGACAATCGGAAGGTCAAAGTGAAATTTTCTCGACGGTGGAAGAGCAGCAAACTTTTGAGGATGGAAGTACAGACACGGGAGCTTGAGAGGTCCCAAGGACGCGGATGCGAAGACTAGCCAATAGTGGGGCAGAGGGTGGGGTCCGAAGCACGGATGGGATCAATGAGTTTGCCGTGAGATCAGGGGGAAAAGGAAACAAGGACATCTGACATTTGGAGCCCGAAGAGCTTAAGGATGTGTGAATTAAACTGCCAGAGGTCAATAGCGGACACGAATTTGGAGCTCAGAGGTTGGGACGCTAAGAGAGACCCGCCGTGGATGATGACAAAACACCCGAGGAACCCCCGAGGCGGAACCCCGGGGTATCGGGGCCAAGAGGACCAAAGGATGCCTATTTGATTTTTGAAGTTGTTTGGCGAGGGGATGGTCAGGATCCAGCAGCCGGGAGGCAGGGACGATTTTGCAGTTTGGCGTGGCAAAATGCAGGCAGAACCTCGAACAGAGAAGTCCTATGGGACAGGCCTGGAGGGAAGAATCGTTGCTGGCAAGATTGTTCGAAGGTTTATTTAAGGGATGGCGATGGTGGGTCTCAGGCCCAAGGAGGACATTTTCCCTATGCGAAGAATGGTCAAGAGGAGGAAAAGTCCTGGATCAGCGAGGAGGGCTTCCCAGGGGGTTTGTCAATTTTCTAGCACATGGGCTTGGTGTGTAATTTCATGTTCTACCATTTATGTCTTCCTAATGATTTGTTCATTCAATTAAATATCTTGAAATCACAAAACAAAGCTTGGGATGGGCAAACAAATGGCCTACCTTAGACATGCTATGTGGGGGGACGTGGGATCCACCTGCGGTTGACGAAATGATGCTGAGGGCGATGATCGTGATGATGCCGAAGATGGTGGGCTCCAAATGACAGCTTGTCCAATTCAATGCAATCTTGTGAAATGAAAATGACCAGTCGGATTGGGCATTTTATACCCCTAACCGCCATGAATTATAGCATTTATTACAGGTACGGTGACAAATATTGGTGGATTTGAAAATAGGTGGGCGGCGGTGCGAGAACCGGGGCCCAACAGCTAGGGAGGCGTAAAATAATAGCTGTTTTAAGTTTTTCACTCGGTCGAACAGCGGCGGCGAGAAATGGTTCAAGGCCTGAAGGGCAAGATGCCTCAAGAGATCTGTCGTCAGGGACGATGGGACCATCATGGAATTCTAAACACGAAATTCTGAATGGTCGGGCCCAGAACGACCGACGACAGGCAGGTAGCTTACAGACTTCAGATGACAAAAAGGTTGGTGGGACCCAGGGCGCGGGATGCTGCAAGGAGTCCGCCGTCGCGAACGGCCAAACATAGACGGAACCCCGGAGACGGACCTCCGAGGCCCAGGGCCCAGAGGGCAGGGCGCCACCTGAGGAAAATTTCAACAAGCTCGCAGATGGCGAATGGAGACTCGGACCCCGAGGTCCAGAAGGATGCCTAGCAGACGCCGCTGAGAATGGTAATTCCAGTGCAGAAACCTGAAGACAGAATTTCGAACGGCCGGGCCCGGCAAGGCCCAGGGCCGTTGGCAGGACCAAATTGTCAGAGGGACCCTGCGAGGCACCGAAACACAAAAAAATCAAAAAAGGGAAGGCATGGTCAATTTATGATGGGACTTTGAAGCAACATCGACCATCTGAGACATCAAAAAAGGAGGCACGCAAAACAAGACGGTGAAATAAATGACTTGACAAGGCAAAAGAAAAGAGGGTCCCCGTTCCAAATGGGGTGTGTGTGTTAAGGTCATAATAGGTCTTTTGATTGCTCTTAGAGAAAAGTGTGTTCTTCAATACCTTGGCCTAGTAAACAAAGTCTCTCTAAGTCTTTTAGGATCAAATCAAACACTTCATCCATCTTAAACATTTATCAAAATTCATCCATCCAAACAACTTTAGAGCTTTTGAAAACATCATTCTAGACTTAGGCACATTATCGAAACCAAAATCATTTTTTTAATTAGGTGTGTGGGGATGCATCCTTTCTCATACATTTAATTAAATCAACCTTCCTTTGAACAAATTCATCCTGAGATCACATCCAACATCTTAGGGTTTACAAGTTCATCATCCAAATCAAACCAATCAAAATCAAATCCTATGTCTAACATTGATCCAAAATCCCTAAACATTCAACACTCATATCATTCATCCCCTTTCATCCTTCATCTTGTTATTGGTCCTAAGAATCTTAGAGGTCACTTTTGCAACAAGGTCAAAACACAAGGAGAACATGGAATACAAACTTGATCCATACATCTCGAGTAATCCAAATCAATTGAATCTTCAAAGCCTTATAATTCTGATTGATTATCAAAACTCACACTTATACAATCCATACATGGGACCATTACCTTCGACAAATTTCAATAGAATAACAAGTGTGAGTATGCCCAAATCAAAGATTGGAATGCATTTCCCGATGGTAAATCCAAGCCCAAACCTACAAGTATATCAATCGAACAATCAATGCATGAACCTTGAAATGAACAATGTCATCCCACTAAATCCCTACAAGCCAAAGGAGAATGTACCAAGTACAATTTTTTGAAACATGAATCTGGAAAACTTTGGGATGAACACATATGCAAATCATACAAACATGAACAATGGTCAATTTCAACCTATCACACCAAATCAAAGCATCATCCCAAATCAGAATGTCATCCAAAATCCATTCGTCCATGATCCCATTCAAAAATGACAAGCATGCATGCCAAAACTACTTGAACACAAGCCAAATCAACTATATCAAGGGAGTCAAGATAAAAATCAAGAACAAATTTGGCTAGATCAAATTGCTACACTTAGCAAAATAGTTGAGGCATTGCACCAAGGGCAATCTCCACCACTATTACCAACATCATTCCTTGGTTTAGGGCTTCCCCCTTTACCTAGCACCAATCAATCCACCCAAATCAATCCACCTAACGTCAATCAAACCATCATGTCAAATCCTTCAAATATACCATTGACATCACACCAATGGATGGTATCTAATCAAACAACAACATTGATCCCAAATCAAAATATGGTCTCCCAAGGACCTATCACCTCGGTCATTCCAACCATCACTATCCCTTCAATCATTCCAACCACCACTATCATGCCCATCACATCTCAAACACTCACTATCACTACATCCAACATGATTCTAAATCCACCACCACCCCCACCACCACCAATTTCCACTAGATCAAACCAATACAACGTGACATTACAAGTTGCTTTTCAAAAGGGATTCCAACAATATCTAGCCATGCAACAAGCAACACAAGCTCAACAAGTGCAACAATCCTCTCAAGTTGCCCAAGCCTCTCAAGCTACCCAACCAACACGAGCAAAAACACAAAAGATGACAACTATTGAAAACAAGGATCAAGATCAATCCATCACTAAGCACATGTTTACTTCATCCAATGATCAAATCGACATATGTCAAGAGTCACTTTTGAATCACGATCAAAATCCACCAACAAAACTCAACAATGAGCCAATTCAAGAAATATCTTTTGCATCCTTCCTTAATTAGAGACATTACAATCTCTCCACATAATTGTCAATAGTAGTCAAAGAACCTCTCATTGAGAGAACTTGCATTGGATATCTACCTGTCAGTGATCAACTCACCATACATAAGAGCCACTTTTTAGTCTCTTTCAGGAGTGTTGGACTATTTGATCCAATTGACATGTCATGATCATTGTGTGATATTCTACATGCATGCCAGGTTAGAGACATATCGAAGTTATTCAAGCAAAGATCCAAAATCTTTCCTCAGGTCTAGCAATGGTCATTTCAACATGTTGATCCCTGGCCCCATGGATTCTAGTCTTTGGAAGGGATTGAAATTGACCATGCCACAAGATTGACATCCAAAGTCCTTTGTGAGAAATCATCTTTAGAAGCTACACTCATGTGTCAGACTTAATCCCAAAGCATGTGAAAGCAGCCTAAAATTAATCAGATCAAAAATTTGTATCCTTCAAGATACTACAATAATCTAATGAACACTCTCTTATCCATGCAAGATGATCATATCCATGTAGCACATACTCCTCCATCTACCCATGAGATGCTTTCTACAAATGGGCATGTAGATGATCTTCATCTAGAACAAGATTTTGTTACACAAAAAGAGCAGATTCTTAACCCCTACAATCAAACGGAGTTGTCAATATCAAGATCAAATATGTCCCAAACTCAGATTGAGGACATCATGAATAAAGATATCCATCATTATCCACTCAACAAAACAAGTCAAATAGAACATCCAGAGTTAGCGAAGCAGCAAGTTGAAAGAACATCAAGTACGGTGGTCATTTGTCAGAGCATGTTTACTGAACAAGACATCTTAGAATAGGAAGAGTCAAA
>VDFB02270651.1:413437098-413596199 GCA_007258455.2 Sequoia sempervirens | reverse complement strand
ATATGACTAAATTCCATGAACGTGACGCGGGTGACGTGATTAGTCTAATCAAGTGTACACAGATGCAGATGTATCATTGTCGAAACAAACAGTGTCCCAAACGACATTGTCGTCTGTTCACACGTGCACCCACCTTGAGATCTTATAAGAGAAGCCTCACCGGATAGTAAAATGCGCCCAATGCTTATCAGTTATGGAACCTGAAATTTGTATTCTAGCTGTTAGATCTATTGACTCTTCAGATAATAGAACTCTTGCAATGCCCAGAAAACGGAAATCTGATGTTGTATTGGCAGGACTGAGTTGTTCAACTGATTGTGGCAACAGAAAGTTGCAAATGATTGCAGAGCAATTGAGGAGGAATCGAATGAAATATCTCTGTGCAAAACTGGAATCTATTATACCAATCACTCTACCTAAGGTAATTTAAAACGGCTTTCTTTTATTGTTTACTCAGTTTAATAGGTAATTTTTTTAATTTACAGCATGGTACTTATTTATCAAAGGGTATATGGATTAATATATAATCTCTCTTGAAAGTAGTAAATCTTGTGTTTACATTTTCATTTTTAACTGTTATAAGATTGATATTATTAGATTTGAATAATTATTATGCAAGTTTTGATGCTCAAATTTAGAAATAACAAAAGACCAGATTAATAAGAATCAAACTGAGTACATGTTAAACAGAGCTTCCTTGATTTTGCAATTTTATCTTACAGAAATTTCAAAATATTGAATTGGGTAAAATCTAAACAGATTCTTGAGAGCAAAAATTACAGTCCATGTTTTTAGACTCACTGTGTTTATTTATTAAAAATTTACACAGTCAACCTAGAAGGAATCGTAATATTATATCATATTATGTGTTTGATTTTTATTTTTTAATTTCTTTCAAACAAATATTAAAAAAAAAAAATGGATACATTTCCACATAACTCTCTTTTTTAAAAAAGAGATAAATATATGAAATAAGAATTAAAAAATAAGTATAAAAATATTTCAAAATAGTAACAATTAGCATTGAAGTTCATAAGATAAAAATTTAAGGAGGTTTTGGTCAAAACCACCTCTTCTAAGAATCAAATGAATTCAAGAAACCAACAAAAATGTAAAACTTTAAAGAATAATATATCAGAAAAATCAAACCAAATTATTATTAACACACCAAAAGAATTGTGAATATTGAACATTTGACAAGAACTCTTAGTTTGTGGCATAGCATGGTGGTTTAAATGTGGTGTTGTTGTTCTTGCTTCCAAGATTCAAACCCCATTGAGATGTTATTGTTGAGTGTTTATGTTTGGGTTGAAGTCCCCATTTGTGACCTCATATTTCCTTTTTCTGCCATATTTCCTTTTTCTTTCCTCTTTCATTTCATAATAAAGTCTTCCAAGACATCTAACCTCCTAGATATTTCTGCACACTTATTCTGAATAGCCCAACTTTATTCTTCTAAATTATTTCTCTTCTCAACAAAAGAAATTTTTACAATCCTATCCAAGGTCAACCTCATACTCTTCTTCCTTGACATTTCTACAAGCACTTTCAACCCACTAACAATTTTCAACAAAAATTACACTATACAACAACTATCCTATACCCAACAATGATTCTGGAAGATGTACCTCTCAAAACATCCTCTACCCACTTTCACATAGTGGAGGATGTTTATAATCCTTCTACACAGCTGTCTCTCTATTGGAGGACAACGCAAAATGATTACACAAAAAATTTCCTCATAAATCATTGAATCCTATCTCTCTCAAATATGAAATCCTTCTCCTCACACACATTCCAACATCATACCTACTCTCATACCATTTGATGCAGTCAATATCAGGGGTCTTATCAAACTTCCCAATCTTGCAATCTTAACATCTCATCGAACCCACACATATCAAATACAACATATATTTTGCAACAAAATCTGAGATATATCTTTATTATCACTTTCATATGTAAATACATACAACAAAATTATTCAAGAAAAATTACATATAGTGAGAATTCAACAAGAAATTAAATTCAAAAAAATTACAAGGGTTTTTAGGCACTTCAAACTTTCAAATCTTCAACATCTCATGCCTTCAACATTCTTTTCTTCTATCCTCTTTGTAAATATGACTTATCCGTTCAACCTAAAACAATCATGGCTTCTTTGAGCACATAAAACACACTTGCAACTTTCTTCTTCTCTTCTTTTATTCCTCTCCTCTTGGAAAGCTAATTTTTCACACTTCCCTTCAAGCAATCCTCTAGGGAAACTTGCAAATTATTTCTGCAAAATTTCTACTTCTAATTGCTTCCTATTGACATCATTAAAGGTCATATTTATAGAGGGTTTCAACTATGTGAAACACCAAAAAGTGGCTTCCAAATCTACTCTTTCGTTGACCCTTAAAATTCTTGCAGATGATGAAATAAACATAGTTTGTTGCTCCCAAAAGTGTCATTCAAAGTTGTTGTACCATATCCAACATCTTTTTGATATATATTCCTTTGAAAAATGAATAAGATTAATAAGCATGCCATGCTCATTCACCCCAGATTAGAAATTGAGAAGTCATTAATTTATTTTCCAAAAATTACTAGTTTTTTCTTCATTTTAAGAACCAAAAATGAAAGAATAAGACCAAAATGAAATGTCAAGAGTCACTTGTCTTATGCACACTTCCCTAGGTGTCCAAATTGAGAAAATTAGTTCATTTTAATTAATTCTCCTTCAAAATCCCCTTCCACCATGGTAAATAGACCATTTCAACCCTTAGAACCTTGAAATTATGTAATTTTGCAAATCTCAAATTAAACACCTTGCTTGACCTTGATGTATGAAATGGAAATAAAGTCCTCATGAATAAATAATCATATCCTTACAACACTTCACAATATTCTCTTGAATCTCAAACCTACACTAAAAAATCAAAATACTAGACATGAAAAGAAAAAATATTTTTGGTGATGTAGGATTGCTTGGTGTAAACTTACAGAAACTACAGAGATTTACAACAAGCACTATCAATAAACTACATAATATTGATCCATATTGATAGACAGTGAAGGGTCTCCTTATAAAGGAGAAATATCCAACTATGGGTAAAAATATCAAGTGATATTTAACCTGCACAATAAATGTCATGAGATATTTAACCTACATAATAAATGTCATGCCTAAGTAGGCTTAGGTTGAAATGTGGATAGGCAAGCATTAAATGAAAACACTGGCACCCCCCCTTAAGCATAACTTAGGTGGGCATGGATAAAATGGGTCCTGGCTACTAGCCTGGTAAGGTACCCATGTACAAGACAATCTCTCTAAAAAACAGAGTAAGATAGAAAACCCAGTGGGAAAAAACTATCCTCAAAAAAGAGAGAGAAGTGGAGAAGACTAGAAAGTACCCCCCAAGGATGATGATGATGCTGATAAATACCGCACACCAAGAAGAGATCTTAGATGAATGAAATTGCTCTCAATGAAGGGTTTGGTGAAAATGTCAGCAACCTACTCTGAAGACTGGAAAAATACTAAGTCAATGATTTGACCATGAATCAACTCTCGAATGTAATGCATATGAATCTCTATGTGTTTAGTTCATTGATGTTGAACTGGATTCTGGCATATCTGAATAGTGCTTTGGTTGTCACAATAGATGACAATAGGCTGCCTAAAAGGAGTACCAAACTCAGAAAGAATTCCTTGAAGCCATATAGCCTCAGTAGTTGAGTTAACAACCCCCTTGAATTCTGCCTCTATGGATGATATAGCAATAGCATTATGCTTCTTGCTAGACCAATTAATAGGGCCTGAACCAAGTGAAAAGATATAACCTGAAGTGGACTTACGATGCTCAGTATCACCAGCCCAATCTGAATCTATATAACCAACCAAGTCAAGTGATGAACCAATTCTGTAGTGAATCACAAACCCAGGAGTACCATGAAGATAGTGAAGGATCCTCTTTGCTTCTTTCCAATGTAGCTCATGAGGTTTCTACATGAATCTTGAAACCATGCCTACTGCATAGGCAATGTTTGGCTTGGTATGATTCAAGTATATAAGACTACCAACAAGTTGTCGATACAATGTAGCATCAACCAATGGTGTAGTACAGGAAGTCTCAAGCTTGACTCCAAAAAGAAAGGGAGTTTGAGATGGTTTGCAAGTAGTCATATGAAACCGTGCAAGGATATCAAGAGTATACTTGGGTTGTGCAAGAGTAATCCCTGAAGCTGACTGTGAAATCTTGGTTCCAAGGAAGTAGTGCAATAAACCCAAGTATTTCATGTCAAATCTATCCTGAAGTGATGTCTTCACTGCTAAAATTGAAGATGAAGTACTCCCAGTAATCAAAAGATCATCAACATATAGAACCAGTATCAAAAGTGAATCATCCTATCACAGTAGATACACATTAGGATCAAAATGACATCTAGTAAAACTTGAGGATAGGAGATAGGATTCCATCTTGGCATACCAAGCTCTAGGATCTTGTTTAAGGCCATAGAGAGATTTCTTGAGTCTACAAACTAAGGATGAATCCTGAACAAAACCTAGTGGTTGTTCCATGTAGATTTCCTCCTTAAGGTCTCCATGAAGAAAAGTACTCTCCACATCCATTTGATGTACATTCCATCCATGTGATGCGGCTATAACAAGTGTGAGTCTGATGGAAGTCATCTTAGCAACTGGTGCAAGGGTTTCTATATAGTCAATGCTTGCAACTTGTGAAAAATCTTTGGCTACCAAATGTGCTTTGTACTTATCAATTGATCCATCTTCTACAAATTTAGTTCAATATATCCACCTACATCAAACTATCTTCCTTCCCTTAGGAAGTGAAGTTAAATGCCAAGTGTGATTTCTAATCAAGGAATCATATTCCTCATCCATAGCAATATCCCACTCTGGTATGCTTGATGCCTCTTTGAATGTCTATGGATCAAAAACTGAAGAAAATAAGGCATGTGGCCCCCCATGAAAATCTACTTGAATCGGTCTATCATTTGTTGAATCATGTGCCCTTGTATCTATCCTATGTATCGTGCAAGATGTGGGTGAGTCTGGTGCAAATATATCAACTTCTAATGCAATCCTTGAACTAGATGAAGATGAACCCTCATCACTGTGAGAACTGGAAGAAGAAGATACTGCACTTGGAATCTACTGAGAATGATCTGAATCATTAGTACTGTAATCAGGATCTAAAGATTCCACAATATGTTGAGAAATGTCAAGTGTAGTTTCAGGAGACGTTTCTTGAAACTCAACACTTCTCTCAATAAACAACTCATGTGTGGTAGGGTGGAGTAGGTGATAGCCTTTTACACCATCTGGATATCCCACAAAGATGCAAGGTTTGGATTGTGGATCCATAGCCTTGCGTTGCTCATTTGGAATGCATGCCATGGCATGTGAGCCAAAAACTCTGAAATGATCAAATGCAGGTTTCCATCCTTTCCAAGCTTCAAAGGGAGTGATACCCTTTAAGGCTTTATGTGGAACTCTATTTTGTATGTAACATGCACAGTTGATTGCTTCTACCCAATATGATGGTTTGAGACCCTTATAGTGAATCATACAATTAGCCATCTCTTTTAAAGATCTATTTTAAATTTCTGCAACACCATTTTGTTGTGGAGTATAAGGAACTGTATGCTGCAGATCTATCCCCTCTGATATACAAAAATGCTCAAAAATATTATTGACATATTCTCTCCCATTATCTGTTCAAAGAACCTTGATGACTTTCCCTGATTGTTTTTCAACAAGAGCTTTGAAATATTGAAAAGACTCAAACACTTCTAATTTTTGTCTAAGAAATTAGACCCATGTAAAACGTGAGAAATCATCAATGAAGGTGAGAACATATCTAGCCTTTGTAAAAGATGGATGGGGAAAAGCCCCTGAAACATCACTATGAACAAGTTCTAAAATTTGTGTTGCCCTCCTTGATTTACCTTTGTCAAATTTTTCTTCTGGATGATTGCCAAGTGCACAACCTTTACAAAGACCTTTAGAAAATTAACCATATTCTGTTGACATAGTTGTTCAAGATAGCAGTAGTTAAGATGGCCAAACCACTCATGCCATAGTTTTCTAACTTCATCTGAATGAGTTAGTAGTGCTTTTGGAGAAATATCTATGGAAAAATTGGAGAAGGCATATAATCTAGTTTGGTGATTTGCTTCGCATATTGCTACCAAATTGTTTCTTTATAATTCTCTTATCTCAACTGAATCTGGAGAGAACTGTACTCACATGCCCTTCCCTAAATGAGTTATTTGATACACTGAAAGGAGATTAGTTGAGAGTGAAGGTACACTTAGAACATTGGAAAATTTTCCTCCTTCAACTTCAACAGGCCCTCTCCCTTTTACCAATGTTGGAGTATCATCACCTAAGGTGATTGTGGACATACTTGATGGTTCTAAGGATGAAAAAATAGCCTATGAAGAACCCATACGGTGTGAAGCACTAGAGTCTAGAATCCGTGATGGAGATAAAGATTCTTTAGCAACTAAGGCTTTTCCCTTTGATTTCTCTTTGTCCTTAGTATTATCTTGATTTGATGAAGATTCCTTGATAGAATTAGGTAGCCCTATATTATTATTTTTGAGAATTTGTTGTAGAACTTCAATTTTTTTCTTCATGCAGTGTTGTTCATCATGTCTAAGATTTTTACAAAAGGTGCATGCAACTCTCATTTTACCTTAGGGTCTTTTTTGGAGTTCTCAATTTTGTTTTCTTTCTTAACTTCCTTGTCCTTTTTAGTGTTCTTCTTCTCCCCTTTTGAAGTTTGAGGTGTTTCATTCCCTGCAAGTAGGGCTTGATGTTTTGTAGACTTCAAAGTACCCATTTGAATTAACTTTTCTTGCTCTCTTGTGAGGTCAACAATAAAATTATCAAGAGTGGGCATTGACCATGAGGCTCCAAGAGCCCTTTTAGTAGAGTAGAAAGTTGATACAATCACAAAAAATTCAAGACCTAGCTTGGAAAGTACAAAAAGGATTAACTGATCCTCTTTCTTGTCAATTCCACAATCTTTTAAGTGCAATTTCAATGATTTAAACTTGGTAAAAAAGTCTTGTAAAGTTGAAAAATTCCTAGGACTAATACCTAAAAGTTGATTTTCCAACTCATGGCTTCTAAGTTTATCTATTTTCCCAAAAAATTTGTCAAGACCTTCCCAAACTTGGTTGGGTGTTTTCAAGTTCTCAACATGGAACAACAATTCGGGAGATAAATTTAAGCATAGAAAGCCAAATGCTTGATCACACTTATTAAAAAAAATTCTTTGTCTTTAGCTAGATTAGGCTCTTTCTCTATTCCCATAGTTACCCTATATAAACCTTTTTTCTTAGGCACAAGAATTACTTTCACCTTCCAATCATGATAATTGAAAGGTGTTAAGGGAACTATAACAATATTAGATTCCATACAACATGACTTAGATAGTTTCCTATAGAAATGCAGAAAAGAAGTAATTAGAAATGCATGTAGACGTAAGAAAATACAACACAAGCACTTCTCGAGGAAGTGAGAAAATGAACTATCAACAACACCACCCTTGATTATTTTGTTTCCCTCCCCAATTTGGCACTTTATAGGAGTGCTTGTAACTGACCCCAAAAAAAAGACACAAATAGGCACTTTATAAGATGAGTGCAATTTTGTGCTCCATGGGTTTGTGGTGAAAAAAAAGTAAACTTTCGAAAAAAAAGAACTCAAGTCTTGAGCTATACTGCAAAAGTAATTAAAAATTATAATTTCCACTCTTTACAAATGCAAACAAAGAGGCAAACAATCGAATTGCACAATACAAATCGCACCTAATCTCTTTTCAAAAAACAAGGTCGAGCTATGATCACAGGTTCCTTCAAGGAATACGCAACCCCCAAACACAGAAACACGCCTACAGAAAAAGAATATGCTTGGAGGTCAACACGTGATAGTAGAATAGAGGTCTAAAGTCCACCTAGATTGAATGACTCCCACGCAGTTTCTGCCCTCAATTGACTTCTTCAACAAAAAATTGAGCCTCCTTTCAATGCAAAAAAAAATTCCTGTGTGGACTGCTTAGATGATACATAGCCTCCTCAAAAACTTTGTGGAAAAAATTCTGAGATCAGCAAATCATGATTTGTGGATAGTGAATAAGGATGCCTCCTCTTGTAAATCAAAAATAGTGAAAGGGAGGCTTTCCACCACAAATTCGAGCAGACAGAGTAAGCAAAAGCAACAAAATGTGCCCCTATTTTGTGATATCGCTGCCCTCAGGAAGTCAACACATGCTAGACAGAATTGAGCCTCTCATCATGTGTTTAGAGGCACCTTCATAGAAGAAAGGAAACACGCCCTTCCTTTCCCAAAACACGCCAAACACAAAGGAAATTGTGGGGGCTTCTACTTCAGATCTCCTTCACCTCTTCCATAGATTCCTTGCAGCTTGGGCAACACCTCTTGTCCTAGGCGACTTTAGATAGCCTACATAAATAAATGCACAGGAGTATGGGTGTGATGGGAGTGCTCATAGGTTTGAGCAACACAAGTGCACCTCTCCCATAAGAATTTGTGGCAGGGAAAGGGGGGTCATGAGCAGCTCTACGTAGCAAAATAGGGGACATAACTCCATAGTCAACTGTCAATAGGAAAGCCTAGGCCTAAGAGATCTTATGCATAGCCTCTCAACTCACAAAACACCCTCACAACTAAATCGTGGCTTGCAAAGAGCATTTTGGTCTCCAATGGATGATTCCCAGAAAGTTGCAGAGATGAACTCAGCTTGAAGATGAAACAAGATGGTTTGCACTTAACACGCTGAGAGGCAGAGAATGCAACACCAAGATCCCTGGAAATTGAGCTGTCTACAAAGAATAAAAAAAAAAACAACAGTTTTAACCAACTTACGGCTTGCTAAAATCCTGCATGGCTCCGATACCATGTAAACTTACAGAAACTACAAAGATTTACAACAAGCACTATCAATAAACTGCATAATATTGATCCATATTGATAGACAGTGAAGGGTCTCCTTATAAAGGAGAAATATCCAACTATGAGCAAAAATATTAGGAAAATATTAGCAGGGCAAAATATCAGGAGGTATTTAACCTGCACAATAAATGCCATGCCTAAGTAGGCTTAGGTCAACATGTGGATAGGCAAGCATTAAATGAAAACATTGACACTTGGGATCCTGGACACTTCTGCATCAATTCCCATCTTTTGTCACAATGTTGAATATCACAATCAAAAAGGTGTCATTTGAAGAACTAGTGAATTTTGTCCAATAGAAAGAAGCCATCCAATGAGTGCAAGATGAGTTTGAAGACAAAGCAGTGTTCTCAATACAACAACATGGTCAAAAGTTTTGAAAGGGACAACCACAAAATAATTCACAAAAGCCACCATAATAGCTATAGAAGACTTAGAAGGAAAATCGATGGTATTACATTTGTAGTACCCACACACATGACATTGATCATTGTTGGTATAATGGCCTTACTCAAGGAAATTATAGTCAAGAAGATACATCTAGTGGAGGTTATTTTCACTCAAAATGACATCCTCACCAATGGAAGCACAAAGGATGTATCATAGTGCAACAAGATGATAGAACTTATGAGGATATTCCAAATATGATTAATTTTCACATCAATCAGAATGTTGTTCTTGTTTCTAAAACCTCATAGTCTTCAAGGGAAGTTTGCTTGATTGAATCTAGCACTAGTAAGCATATCACAAGTAATAGAGAGTCCTTTGATACACTAACTGATCAACCCATTGGCGATCGATTTTGGATTGCAGAAAATAAGGAGTATGGTGCAGAAGGAATTGGAAATGTCACCAGTCCTCTTGGGACAAGAAGTTGTACCCTCAAAAAGGTGCTCTATGTTCTAGGTTTGACAAAAATTTCCTTATTTGTCAATCAACTTTTAAATCACAAGCTTAAGGTGGAGTTTCATGTCAAGGAAGACATCAAATCATGTTTGTTCTATAGAGAAGATATGATCGTTGCTATCACTTTTACAAAGTATCATTTATTTGCACTAGATGTAGTTTCATCCTATATAGATTCTTTATTTTTCTCTATGACCAAGTCAACTATTCTATGATATTATCGATATCCTTGGAACCTTTCAATTGGATCACTCTATCAGTATTGGAGATGGTAAGAGGACTTTCTCATCTTTCCCATTCTTTGCCTATATGTCTTAGATGTCTTGCAAGAAAACAATGTTGGGATATATTAGAGTCAAGTACCTTCTATGCCAAGGGTCATCTTGTGGTTGTACATACTGATTTGTGCAAACCCTTGCCTACTTCTTTTCAAGGATACAAGTACTTTCAGTTTTTTTGTGGATGACATATCTCTTTTGACTTGGGTGTATTTTCTCATGAAGAAGAGTGAATCCTTTTCTTGCTTTCAATACTTCTATCAACTAGTTGTATGGGATATGGGAAAGTCTCTTCTTCTCCTCCACTTATATTGAGGGGGAAATTCACATCAAAGGAGCTCTTGTTATTCTTGAAGCATCATGGAATTAAACAAAACTTGAATGCCCCTTATAAACCCCAACAAAATAGTATTGCAAAACATTGCAATTGGACTATCATTGAGATGGCTTGGTGAATGCTTTCCTTAGTTCAATTGGAGGATTGATTTTGGGAAAAAGAAATCCAGACAACTATGTATCTTCTCAATAGGGCTCCTACAAATATTTTGCAAGAAAATACACAAGAAGAGGTATGGAGTTGTTATAAACCTTCAATTTTTCATCTTCGAGTATTTGGCTATACTTCATATATGCGTGTCCCCAGCTAAAGATTGATTTTAGGACACTCCAGTGCATCTTTTTTAGGGTATAGTGCTACTTAAAGAGCTCATTATCTCACAAATTTTGATACACAAAAGATTTATAAGATTCAATATGTGGTATGTGATGAGTCATCATTTGACTTCTTTAAAAATAAGGAATATTCATCCACTTTTCATAGATTTCTCCCATAGTTAGATGATGAGAAGGAATATTCCTCTCAAAAGGGATATTACCTGCAAGAAGAGTTGTTTCTTGATCTTAGCCTTTTGGAACATCATTCTTCTCATCAAAAACAACTTTAGTGTCCAAACTGGGTCCAAACCACCATTAGGGACTCCCATCTAGATTCTCTTCAAGATCTCTCATCAAGAGTTAGAATAAGAAGATATGTGAGAAATGAGGTGAATCTTGCATTGATTATTTTAGTTATTGATAGTGCCACTCAACTTGATATAGTTTGAGAGGCCTTGAGTTGACCACAATGGAAGAAGGCCATGGATGTTGAGTATGATTCTTTGATGAAAAATCATACACATGCACTTGTCAATCTACATGTAGGAAAGAAACCCATAGGCTGCAAATAGGTTTTCAAAATAAAATACAAGGAAAATGGATCCATCGACAAATATAAAGTATGACTTGTTGCAAGGGGATATTCTCAGTAGGAGGGGATTTATTATGAGGAGACCTTTACATCTATTTCAAAGCTCAAAACAATCAGAGTTGTTTGTGCATTGGAAACACAAAAAGGATGGAAGCTTCATCAGATGAACACCAAGAGTGGTTTTCTAAATGGTGATCTTGAAGAAGTATGAGTAACCCAACTAGAAGGCTTCATTGATGAACACCATCGTCAAAAGGCATGTCATCTAATAAAGTCACTTTATGGGCTTAAACAAGCCCCTAGGGAATGGTACATAAAAATAGATGGTCATCGCTTGTAGCATGATTTCACTTCAATAGCCCCTTAGATCCAAATTTGTATATTAAGATTGTAGACACAAACATTGTTATTTGTGTCTTGTATGTGGATGATCTTGTTATCATAGGAAGCTCAAAAAATCTCACTGATGATGTAAATAATTATCTAAAAAAATTCTTTGATATGACAGACTCGTGGCTACTTCAATACTATCTTGGCTTGGAGATATGGCAAAAGAAGCATCACATTTTTATATCCTAGATGAAATATGCTAAGACACTCCTAGAAAAGTTTGGAATTTCCAATTGTAAACATGTGTCCACTCCAATGGAGAAAAGTTTACAAATTTATTGATTCCAAGATTCACCTCAAGTAGATGCAACTCTCTACCAACACCTTGTTGCAAGTCTCATTTACTTGACTTATACTAGACTAAATTTATGTAGGAGCTGAAGCAATGTCATTGGGTTGCAACTAAACATTTTTTGAGATATGTTCGAGGTGCACTTGATTATGGCTTGAAATACAAGAACCCTTAGTTCTTCTTGCAAGGATATGTCAACTCAAACTATGTTGGATTTGTTGATGATAGGAAGTCAACTATATGAAATGTTTTTCATCTTGGATTTGGACCTATTTCATGGATTAGTAAGAAGAAAATTATTATTTCTCTCACCCAACAAGGTTGAATATCATGCCGCATAAGGAGTTGTGTGCAAAGTGATTTGGTTACATTGCATTCTTGTTGACATGGACATTCTTGAGGAAAAACCACCTATTATTTTATGCGACAATCAAGGGGTATTGAAGCTTGTAAATAATCCAATTTTTCATGAAATAATAAAGCATGTTGAGGACGAATGTCATTATATTCAAGAACAAGTCTTGCACCACAACATTCAGCTCCAATACTACCCAACAAATTCTTAGATAGCTGATATACTCACCAAGTCTCTTGGCAAGGTAAAATTTGAATTGTTTCAGGGGTACATTTGTAAGAACAATATAATAAAGTGGGGAATGTTAGCATAATATTATTACATTGTTATATTGTTAATTATGGTAGTATGCATATGCAGTTAAACATTTTTTAGTTTCTCCAACTGTTTCCTCCTTATTTCCTCACCTATATAAAGGCATTGTTGATCATCAAATAATTAATCAACTTTCACAACTCTTCAATTTGGATCTCCCTTTTAAATAATGGAAGGTTTCATGATTCTTCTTGGAGGATGCATCTTTTGTGGAGTAGACATTTTGCCTTCCTGAAAAATTGATTCCATATTTTTTGTTCATATTCTTAGAAAATGGAATGTTGTTGCAAACTGTTTGACCAAACAAAACTCTAGTATTAATCACAACTGAAATGAGATAGACTAGAAATCTTTATCTTTTTCTCAATCTTCACAGTTTCTTAAAATCCTTTATAATGATTTGGTTTGATCATTTTGGTTTATCTTTTCTAAGATTATGTGTTTTATTAGCTCCATGGTTTCCCTTCATTCTTGAAAATGGAAGATTTGTGAAAAACCTCCTTAAATTTTTTATTCTATAGATTTTAATAACAATTATAACTCTTTAGAAATATTTTTTATAAATTTCTTTAAATTCTTAATTAATGTATTATGTTTTTTAACTTTTAAATGAAAATGTGCTGCTACAAGATATAGGACACAGATATAACTGACTGTATTGAACTCATTTGTATTTGGCATCGCAGCTCGACAGGTGTGGGGTATTAAAGGAAGCCAGTAACTACATTCGAATAGTGCAGGATGAAATATACCGATTGAAGGGACACAGAGACAATCTCCTTGCGATACAGAAATGTGGGGAAACAGAAAAAGAAAGCAGAGAGCTTATTAAGGTGGACGTGGATGTTTGTGGAAGAGAGGTTATAATTAACATTTATAGCATTAGAAGGGCGAGGTGCATTTCCATGCTGATTGAGGAGGTTGAAAAGCACGGCCTAGATGTGCATATGTCTCAGTTTACAACAAGTGAATTCTCTGTATGTCTGTTCTTCCATGCCATGTATAGAGAAGATATCAAAGAGCATGAAGCTGGAAAATTACAGTCTTCTCTGCAAAAGAGGCTACTTCTCGTGTATTAAATTAGCATATAAGAGTGATGGGTGCCCGTTCCAGATGTTTTAGTAAGAAAAAAGAACACCCATAGTAAACTCGAAATCCTGTGTTACGAAATAGTGGGGATAGTGATAGAATCAGAAATCCACGAAGAAACTAACCTTTGGAAATAATGTGTATTTAGTAGAATATATCTCGAACATTTCAGTATCTGGAACACTGAGCATTTGATATCTGCCTCTTTTTCCTATAATCTGCCTCTCTAGAGTGTTTTACAAGCTGTTTGCTTTGTAAATATATATAACAGTCTTATAAGTGTTTTGGAGGTTCCTCCAAAGACAGTCTTATAACAGTAAATCCACCACTATATGGTGGTGTAAACAAATATGCTTCAGTTTACTTTGTTGCTGCTCTCATATAATTTTTTCTTTCATATTTTCTGTAAGATTTGTTTTGGTTTTCTTTCTCTGTTAGTTTTTTTCTCAAATAATGTCGATGCTGAAAACAAGGCATAGAACCAGACATCAAAAGCTTGGAAAGCATTACCAAAGCCGAAAATACCATGTAAGTTATGTCATTAGAGCTTTGAGACTACTTTAATCTTATAGACAGGAGTAAAAGGATTACATTCTATCTGCATGATATTTTATGTATAGTTTGATTTGGAGACAGCCTTATGAAACAAAGGATATGAGATCATTTTTAGTCCCTGCCTATCGGATACTTATGTTTTCGCTCCACTATTAGCAAATAGTTCATTTCTGGGAAACGGCGTCAGGAGAGGAGAAAAACTGTGTCAATAGTTTTTTGTTTTTCCATTTAAAAATTGTTCTCGCCACGAATCAAAAAAATGAAGGTAGTAAATTTTTTCATGAGTTTCTAATGTTTTCAGGCTGTGGACGTGTCTTCCCTGCGAGGGTTCTGGTGGGCGGGTGGCATTCTTGAAAACAGATCATATGTTTCGGCTACCATATTTTGCATACATGCCTACGCGTCATTTCAAAGCTGGTGCATAGTCATGCCCTGGTTTGTCATTTCAGAGCTGGTGCGCATGTAAATCCTCCCAACCCTTAACACACTGATAAATATATTCGCAAGGAGTTACTATGGCCTCACATTCAAGAATTTGTTGATGGAGCATTAGCTCATATTTTAAACATGTCTAGGGTACTTGGAGAGCAAATTGGTGGAGGGGAATCAATTTGGCGTTATGTTACTCATGGCCACTATGCAGATGCAAGGGATAGTGCAACACTCTTGTCAGGAGCTCTGAATGTTCTGATGTGTCTTATAGGTCATTCCCATGGGCAAAATAAACTAGAGCAACTTTTGAAACAAGGAAGACAATCAAGAGAGGACATTAATACAACTTACACAATAGTGCACCGAATTGAAGCAGAAGAATTATCCTTGGATGCTGCAGAGCTTGTCATTACAAGTACAAAGCAAGAAATCGATGAGCATGATTGGCTTGATACGGTTACAGATATTCTGTGTTCCAGTGCATGAGGCTCTTGACACAAGATTTTGTAGGCTGGTTGAGCATGAAAGTTCCACACACAACCTAATAACTCGATTCATACTTTGTGCACTCTTCTTTACATTTAGGTCACTTTGTAACTTTGGTGGGCTCACTGTCCCTTGCTCCTTTGGCATTCCTGTTTCCAGCATTGGTATTCCTTTCACTGTTTGACGTGGTCTCATGATATGCCAAGATTGCAGGATATGAACGAAATGTTTCTTTTTTCCATAACTTTTCACTGCATTTCGCTTGCGTTTACCAAAACCCTAAAAACTAGAAACCGGCAATTTATAAGGTTTGAGGGTTTAAGACCTTTTTGTTTACATTCAATTTCGTGAAATGGGTGTAGGGGAAATTTAACATGCCGGAATTGTAGCGGTAACATTCGAAACTGTTGTTTGGAAATTTGCTCTCTTTTTTTTTGTTGTTTTCTATGTAGTTATTTGAAGTAGTTTTTAATAAATACGCTGAATTTTTTTTGAGCTAGAAATGAAATTGACAACTCCTTTCAATAGTTTTATGAGCAAGCTGTTGAAAATAACAGCCGTCATGGAGAAATTATGCAGCCAAGGGAACGTCTTTATCACAGATTTATGGCTGCATCTCTTGTAAGCAACAGGTATGCCATGGTTTTGTTCCCTAAGCTATAGTTTTGTTTTCTGCAATCATTGCAGTCCAAGAGAATGCATTTCCTTGAGGCATTCAATAGATTACAAGTTCAATGCTTTCCCCAATTTTATGATGCTTGATATTCATGGCCAGCAGTTTAAATATCGATTTAAATTTTCTTGAAAATTAACAGTTTAGATTAAGTGCAGCAAAAATAAAAATAAATTTGATCAATATATCATTGTGCAGCAAAAAGTAGCCATTAATATACTAGTGTTCAGCATGTCAGATAGCATTGCATCATTTCAAATGTGACAGTCAATACATCCACCTAAGGTGCCCCTTTTTATGGAAATCTCACTTGCATACTTCAGATATAAATCACTCCTTACCACTTTGCATACATATCTACCAGGGCATTACAACAACATCCGACACAAATACCCTTCCATCATGCTTTGATACATGTCCATACTTAAGACATGCAGTCATGCATTCACAACGATGGTACTCCATCTCCAATTCCACCGCCATAGTTCCTCCGCCAATGATCAACGCTTAGTTCCAGTTCCACCATTTGCTTATCTTCAAGCGATAGCTTCCGTTAGCAGTCTTGTTCTAGTTTTGTTTTAGCTCACGATGCATTGGCATCTTTCTGTTACGTTTAGTTTTTTATTTACATGCAAGATGTTTGTATCATGCTTTGATACATGTCCATACCCTATTTAAAAACTCCCATTTTGACATAAGCTGGAAGGCTACTGGCAAAGATTGTGGAATTTATCCTTACGCCTGCCAATTGCAATTGCTTAAAATAGTCTCCTTCGCTGCTGCTTTGCATCGTAAGTTCTATGATTTTGAAATTTTTATTCACTTCTGGCACAACTGGCTGCAGATCACCTGTGAGAGTGGCATGTCCCTAATACTCATTTTCCTTTTTATATTCTGGATGATTTGAATGTCTTGTACAGCACTTGTCTAAACCATTTGGTAGACATCTATTCATATTAATGGATGCTAAATAAATGGAACACATGGCCTGTTTACCCAATTGAATATTGCATCTTTGTATATTGCTAATGGGAGATGTTGTGCCAATAAATTATGGTGCTGTACTGACGCTTTTGCAGGCCTTTCTGCAATCAATAATGGATTCTCAACATATCTGAATAAAGCTGTATAGTATAAGGCCCAGACCACTATAAACACAAAATAGGAAGTTTGATATGGAACTGCTATATTTCAAAGCCAATTAAAATCTGTTTTTCGGAGCCTCTTGGAATTATTTCAATGCACTATGGATTGACTATGTCAATTGACAGCCTTACTCACCACTCTTATTGTGAATCTAAATGTGGAACTATATTTATAGATCATGATTGCACTACAGTCTGAGTATTTATGCAGTGACCTTGCACTTGGCTATCATCTCACCCATTTTTCCAAGATGCAGTACTATTAGACAGGTTCATGGTTTTTTGCCTTAATTTTTCTGTGTAGCTACTAGATATTTGACCAGTCTATTTGCTACATGTTCAATGCTTCCTATCATGGACATCTAGTATGTAGTGAAGCACGTCATTTCAAGTCAGCAGAAAACTTGAATCATGGCATAACCTGTGCAATATAAATACAAGCAGTATCCTTCTTAATGGGATCCTGCTATAACGAGTATAAGTTTCATTTGGCTTATTGGTTGCTTTTGATCTATGAAATTCATTCAGGCACACGTTTTGAAATTGTGTGGACATGTATCATGGGGATGTAATTCTAAAATCATGAACTGCAAAGGATGTATATTTCTCTATTGGTAATGCTCTTCTGTAGTTCAGAATCCAAAATGGATAACCAACAAATTTCAAACAGATATAAAATTTGAATAGTTTTTAGATACATGCTTTGCTTCAACTGTGTTGGTGACGTGGACTTTTTTGCTGTACACATTTTAATCTTCCCTGCCACTGTTGCATATCTACCATATCTACCGCATTTACTCCATCATTCCTCTCGCTTCTATCTACCTTCTTCTATCTCCTTCTCCGATGCATCTAGACACTTCTCTTAGCGTATTCTAGAAGCTTCCCCTGTAGCTGAGCAAAAAGACTCTGTTTTGTAAAATGAAGGATGTAATACTCTGTTTTGAGTAGAAGAATGTATGGGCATAAAGAGCACTGGCAGCTCTCTATTTTTCATAAGGAAATAATATAAATATGTATTATGTTTCTAATATTAACTGTGTTTTTTATAATGCTCTATGCTGAATGCTGTGTTTACTCTTTCTCAGTTGAAAACCCTGTTTAGTTTGTCTCTGTATTTTTATCCAGCAAAGTGGTATCAGAGCTACTGACAGAGCAAAGCTTGGATGGATTGAAGTGGGAAAGGAGATTGTAAACAGCGAAGTTGAAGATTGAGTCAAAGAAGACTTGCAGAAGTGAATGTACCACCCAGAAAAGAGTGTAGATCCCCGTTGTTTGTAGATGGCCCTTGAATGTAGATGTTAACAGAGATTAAAACAGTAGTCTTGTTGAAGCTGTTAGACAGATTGTAGCTATTGGCAGATTCCAAAAATCATATATATTGAAGGTTGCAGCCATCACACATATAGCAAGGGTTTGCAAGATTGAAGAGATTTGAAAAGAAAACAGAGGAGGCAAGGTGTTTAAAAAATTATGGCAGGAACAAGTGGAAGCATTGCACAACCACAGATTCCAATCTTCAATGGAAAAACTTATGAATATTGGAGCATAAAAATGAAAACCCTGTTTTGCTCCCAGGATGTTTGGGACTTGGTTGAAAATGGGTTTCCTGAACCAGCAGACCAGCAAGCTTATCAGGCTCTTACACAAGCTGAAAAAGATTTGTTGAAAGAAAACAAGAAGAAGGATGCTAAGGCATTGTTTATCATTCAGCAGGCAATGGAGGAATCACTCTTTCCAAAAGTTTCAGCTGCTACAAGATCAAAACAGGCATGGGAAAGTTTGCAAACAGCTTACCAAGGCATAGACAAGGTGAAAATAGCAAAATTACAAATTCTTAGAAGGGATTTTGAAAATCTGTAGATGAAAGATTCAGACTCAATAGATTCATTCTTCACTCATGCAATGGCAATAGTAAATCAAATGAGATCCTATGGAGACACCATTGAAGATCAAAAGATTGTGGAAAAATTACTTAGAAGTCTATCTACAAAGTTTGATCCAGTTGTAATAGCCATTTTGGAGGCCAAAGATCTTACTCAGCTATCAGTAGATGAATTAATGGGATCACTCTTAGTACATGAGCAAAGATTAAATCGATCAGGGTCATCATCATTGGAAAATGCATTCAGGACTCAGCTATCATTTGGTAGAACAAGAGGGAGATCAAATTACAGCAGAGGCAGAGGACGTTTTACACCAAGAGGAGGAAGAGAAAATACACAATTTGAGAGCAGAAGACCAGCATCAAGCCCACATACCCATTCTACACCAACAAGAGGAAGGGGGAGTAGCCATTCTTATAGCCATCATCAAGGAGAAAGGTATGATAAATCCAACATCCAATGTCATTATTGCAATAAATTTGGGCATTTTGCATCAGAATGTAGAAAAAGGCAATATGACATGAATAAGCAAAAGGCACATTTTACAAATGAAAACAAGCCCAACACTAGTGAAGAAAACACCATATTGATAACATGCAATGTAGCACAAGAGAGCTCCAATGAAGTATGGTTTTTAGATAGCGGTTGTAGTAATCATATGAGTGGGAGTAAGGAGATGTTTGCAACAATAGATGATTCGATAAAATCAGAAGTGAAATTGGGAAATGATCAACGAGTTTCAGTCATGGGCAAAGGGTCAATTAACATAAAAACTAAGCAAGGTGAGGAGAAACATATTTCTGATGTATACTATGTTCCTGGATTGCAACACAATCTCATAAGCATTGGGCAACTTGTGCAAAAAGGATATAGGATATACTTTGAAAATGGTGAATGTGTGATTTTAGATAAGAAACCAAGCAATAGGCTGATTGCAAAAGTTGAGATGACAAAAAATAGGATGTTTCCTCTTAGAATCCAAAGTGAACTATTCTTAGAGCCACAAGGATTGCAAAAGGTTGCTGAGTTAGCTTTCAAAGCTTCATATAAAAATGAATCTTGGCTATGGCATTTAAGACTTGGGCATTTAAACTTCAAAGGATTACAGCTGTTACACAAGAAAAGAATGGTATATGGACTGCCACCAATAGAGCCACTTAAGACAACATGTGAGAGCTGCATATTGGCAAAGCAACATAGGAAAGCATTTCCAGTTGGAGAGTCTTATAGAGCAAATCATCCACTTGAAATAGTGCATTCAGACCTTTGTGGACCTATGCAAACACCATCCATAAGTGGAAAGCTTTATTTCTTGACATTTATTGATGATTTCAGCAGAAAAGTTTGGGTTTATTTCTTGAAATATAAATCAGATGCATTTGCTGTTTTTAAGGAGTTCAAAGCAAAAGTTGAGAAAGAAAGTGGATACTATATCAAAACATTGAGAACCGATCAAGGTGGAGAGTACATATCAAATGATTTTCAGAATTTTTGCAAAGAAAATGGCATAAAGAAACAATTTACAGCAAGGTATACTCCTCAACAAAATGGAGCAGCCGAGAGAAAGAATAGGACAATCATGGAAATGGCACGAAGTATGATAAAAGCAAAACATCTACCAAATGAATATTGGGCTGAAGCGGTTGCATGTTCGGTATACATATTGAATAGATGCCCAACGAAAGCAGTGATAAATAAAACACCAGAAGAAGCTTGGAGCAAAAGGAAGCATAACATAGCACATTTGAGAGTCTTTGGTTGTGTAGCATACTCCTTGATACCTCAAGAGTTGAGAAAGAAGTTAGATGATAGAGGAGAGAAGTGTATATTTGTGGGATATAGTGAACAATCCAAGGCATACAAGCTATACAATCCTATCACAAAGAAGCTGATAATAAGTCGTGATGTTGAGTTTGTTGAAGAAGAAGCATGGGATGGCAGCATAGACAAAACAACTACAGTTGTAGCTAGTGTTCCACAAGAAAATGAAGAAAATGAAACTCAAGTTCTGCCTACTACACAAGCAAATGTTCCTACAACACCTTCTAGGGCACCTACCACTCCAAATCCAATTACTCTAGCAAGTAATAACAGCAGTGAGTCCTCTAATCCAACACTTGCATCACTAAGATCAAGATCTATAAACACTTCAAAGAAGACACGAAGTCTAAGGGAGATATATGATGAAATACAAGAGGCTGAAAATGATGATTTATGCTCTAATTTTGCATTCTTAATACAAGTTGATCCAATTTATTTTGAAGATGCAATTAAGGATGACAATTGGATTGCAGCCATGGATGATGAGATTCAATCAATTGAAAAAAATCAAACTTGGGATCTTGTAGAGCTTCCTAAAGGCAAGGATGTGATTGGAGTTAAGTGGATTTACAAGACAAAGTATAACGCTGATGGAAAAGTAGAGAAACACAAGGCAAGACTTGTAGCTAAAGGCTTCACACAACAACCGGGCATAGACTACAATGAAACATTTGCACCCGTGGCAAGATTGGATACCATTAGAATGGTCTTATCTATAGCAGCTCAAAACAATTGGAAGGTTTACCAAATGGATGTTAAATCAGCATTTTTGAATGGCATTTTAGAAGAAGAAGTGTATATAAAACAACCACCAGGTTATGAAGTTTTGGGAGAAGAACATAAAGTATACAAACTGAAAAAGGCACTATATGGTTTGAAACAAGCTCCTAGAGCTTGGTACAGCAGGATAGATTCTTATTTTTTGAACAATGGGTTCAACAAGTGTGGCAATGAACCAACTTTGTATGTCAAAGTGAATGATGAAGGAGAAATCTTGATAGTGTGCTTGTATGTAGATGATTTGATATTCACAGGTAACATGTCTGAAACTAACTCATTCAAGGCAGCCATGGAAAGAGAATTTGATATGACTGATTTGGGGCTCATGAGATATTTTCTTGGTATAGAGGTAAGTCAAAATGACCAAGGCATTTTTATTTGTCAAAGCAAGTATGCTAATGATTTGTTGAAGAGATTTAAGATGACAAATGTAAATCCAATTCCTACACCTGTTGCATTGGGTTTAAAACTTAGCAAGGATGACAAAAGTCCTAGTGTTGATGCAACTTTATTCAAAAGATTAGTTGGCAGCCTCATGTATCTAACCGCCACAAGACCGGATATCATGTATGGGGTGAGTCTTATTTCTAGATTCATGGACACACCAAAAGAATCACATTGGAAAGCTAGAAAAAGAATTTTAAGATATATCGCTGGAACAAAGAGCTTTGGGATTTTGTATACATCTTCAGATGACTACAAATTGATCGGATATACAGATAGTGATTGGGGAGGTAGCATGGATGATAGAAAAAGCACCTCGGGCTATATCTTTTATCTAGGATCGGGAGCTATCTCTTGGGCATCAAAAAAACAACCAATTGTGACACTCTCATCAGCTGAAGCAGAATATGTTGCAGCCACATCAGCAGCTTGCCAGGCAGTATGGATGAGAAGGGTGCTTTCAGATTTGAGGCATCCACAAGAAGAACCATCAGAAATTTTTTGTGATAATAATTCAGCAATTGCTTTATCTAAAAATCATGTTTTTCATAAACAGAGCAAGCATATTGATACAAGGTATCATTTTATTCGTGAATTGGTGAACAATGGTGACATACATCTTCAGTTTTGTAGGTCCGAAGAACAACTGGCAGATATCTTTACAAAGCCACTTTCAAAGAATGTTTTTGAGCATCTCCGAGAAGCACTTGGTATTGTAGACATACATGGCAGTGAAGATTAAGGGGGAGTGTTGGTGACGTGGACTTTTTGCTGTACACATTTTAATCTTCCCTGCCACCATTGCATATCTACCATATCTACCGCATTTACTCCATCATTCCTCCCACTTCTATCTACCTTCTTCTATCTCCTTCTCCGATGCATCTAGACACTTCTCTTAGCGTATTCTGGAAGCTTCCCCTGTAGCTGAGCAAAAAGACTCTGTTTTGTAAAATGAAGGATGTAATACTCTGTTTTGAGTAGAAGAATGTATGGGCATAAAGAGCACTGGCAGCTCTCTATTTTTCATAAGGAAATAATATAAATATGTATGCTGTTTCTAATATTAACTGTGTTTTTTATAATGCTCTATGCTGAATGCTGTGTTTACTCTTTCTCAGTTGAAAACCTTGTTTAGTTTGTCTCTGTATTTTTATCCAGCAAACTGTTGTCTGTACTTGTTTCTTTGTCGTGCTCCAATTCAAAGCAAATTGTCGTCAACCTAAAATTCAACTTTAAGGAAATTGGATTATCATGTTTAACTGCTAATTACAAATTCTTTTGTTTATTTACAAAACTTCGAGTTGTTCTGTCCTTGCTTCTAAATGGGTGTGTTCTATGCTACAACGGTTTTCTTGCAGTTGCATCTCCTCTTTTTTATCAATTTCCTTTTTGTTTGGTACCCATCATTCTCATTTTTGTTATGTGTTCATTAATCTTTACTAGTACTCTGAAATTGCTATCTTATAATTCTTAGCTTAAAAATTATACTTTGGATAGTTTCAAGCGCAGTCCAACAGCAACTTGTTTGTAACGGTAAATCAAACTGTTATTCCATTTTCTTATGCAAAGTTTCTAAGCCATGATTGAACTTGCAATTAATGTTACTAGCATAGGATTTATGTTAAATTTTTATTTGTAAAACATGCTTTTGCATGAAGATTGAACAACCTTGTTCATGAATGAACAACCTTGTTCATGAATGAACATAGTGTTGGAAATATTAATAGCTTCTTAGCCTCTTCCCGTTGCCACCTACTTGTCAGGAGCATTTGTTGCCAGTGCAGCTGGAAGTTTGTTTCGGGGATTGCTTTCCCAACTTGCTTTTGACGTGAAGTTCAGTCAACAGAAGAATTAAATGTAGTAGGTCATTTTGAATTTGAGAGGGAATGTTTTTTAATAGACAAAAAGAATTGAAGTAAGTTAGTTCTGTTAGTTAGAAGGAAGAAGTTTTGCAGTAGCAGTCTAAGAAGAGGAATGTTCTTTGAGTTCTCTTTGTGATTCAGAGAAGCTTCTGAACAACAGTATCTGTATTTTGTTTGTATGTGTCTAAGCAGTGACTGCTCTAGATAGAGCTATGTGTAGCTCCTAATAGTTATGTGTAGAAGGACAGTGAGCTCTCAGAAGCTCCTGAAAGTTGTCAGTTTGTATGAGTAGTTCCAGATTGCTCACAGTAGTTTGTAATCTATAGTTTAGATTTATTTTCTAAGTTTGTAATTTTACCCTTTTGTAATGTCATTTCCAACTTATTGAATAGAAAAGAAATTTGCATGTATCCTTGCATTGTTTGTGCTTCCACATTTTGTTTTGGTATTCCTAGTTGACTGGGAAACAGAGTAGCAACTCTGTGTTGTTTTGTTCATTCCAACATTTCTACATGGTATTAGAGCCATAGGCCCCATTTCTTCATGAGTTGGGCATTTCTTTTTTCTAGGTTTTAATCTTTTTTTGTGCAAGAGACATGGCTAGAGATGAGGGGAAGAGTTGGCAGTAGCCACCATCCTTTAATGGATAGAACTATGATGTTTGGGCAAACAACATGAAGACTATTATGGTTTCCAATGATTTGTGGGAGTTTTTGACAAATGGGTTCGTGGATGTTATTGACCCAACACAGTTTGTAGCTCTCACAAACAACCAAAAGAATTAGCTGAAGGAAACAAGGAGGAAGGATGCTAAGGCATTGAATTTAATAGAAGTAGCCTTGACAGAGGCCATTTTTCCCAAAATAGCAGTAGCTAATTATTCAAAGGAAGCTTGGGAAATCCTCCAAACCAGCTACAAAGGGATTGATAAGGTCAGATTGGTGAAACTCCAAATGCTTCAAAGAGATTTCAAGACTCTTTTAATGAGGGACAACAAGTTCATTTTAGACTTCCACACAAGAGTCTCTAGTTTGATAAACCAGCTAAGGGTGAATGGAAAAGTCATGGACAACCAGAGGATTGTGGAGAAAATACTTAGAAGTTTACCCACCAAGTTTGATGCAGTTGTGATTGTCATTGAAGAGACAAAAGACCTCTCAACATTGTCCATTGATGAACTGATGGGTTCTCTGAAAACTAATGAGCAACACCTAAATAGGTCTGCTACTTCTTCCCAAGAGCAAGCTTTTAAAGCTTAGTCAAATGCAAGAGGAAGGGGCAGAAGAAACAATGGTGGAAGGAGCTCAAGAGGTAGAGGTCGTAGCAACTCCAAACAAGGAAATGTTGGAGAAGAAATCTTAGGATGAGCAAGCAGCCAAGAGGGAGTGAGCAACTCTTAGACCAACTCCCAACAAGGCAAGAAGAACAATATTTTGAATTAGAAGAATGACAAAAGAAATGTTGAATGCTACTACTATCATAAATTTAGTCATTATGTAAGAAAGTGCTGGAAAAAGCACAACAATCAATCAAACCAAAATAAAAATGTGGCTAATGCGAATGTGGTTGAAGGAAATCAGTCCATAGCCTTCATCATGTGCAACATTGGTGAAGAAGGTAGCCCCAAAGTCTAGTATTTGGACAATGGTTGTAGCAACCACATCAGTGGTAATGAAAGTTTATTTTCTTTCATTGATAAGAATGTAAAGTTAGAGATAAGAATGGGGAACAATTGATTAGTTCCAGTTGTGGGAAAAGGATCTATCATGATCCACACCAAGCAAGGTGAAAAGAAGGAGATTCATAATGTATTTCTTGCTCCTGGGTTAAAGCATAACCTCACGAGTGTTGAACTGTTGATCCAAAATGGATATAAAGTGTTCACAGAGAAGGGTCAATGCATTATTTATGACAAGAATGAGAGGATGAAAGTGTTTGCAATAGTTGAAATGACAAAGAACCAGATGTTTCCTTTGAATATTGAGACTTGTTTCTCATCTTAGTTCGAAGTTGCACCTCTCATGAATGAAAAATGTATATTAGTACAACAAGTAGCCCTTAGGAGCACCATTCAAGACCCCTCCAAGCTATGGCATCTCAGGTATAGACACTTAGGCTATGCTGGTTTAAGTCTTTTGTCCAAGAACAAAATGGTTGATGGTTTTCCAAGAATAGTGGAGCCTAATGTTAAGTGTGAGGCTTGCATTTTGGGCAAGCAACATAGGCATCCCTTTCAATCAGGAAACTCTACAAGGGAAAGAGCACCATTGGAGCTGGTGCACATGGATTTGTTAGGCCCTATGCAAACCATATCTATTGGTAAAAACCAATATTTTATGACCTTCATTGATGATTACAGTTGTAAGACGCGGGTCTTTTTTTTTCAACATAAGTCTAAAGCATTTGATAAGTTTTTGTTGTTTAAGGCCCAAGCTGAAAAGGAGAGTGAACACATGATCAATGTCCTAAGGTCAGATCAAGGAGGAGAGTGTACCTGCAATTAGTTTGTGAATTTTTTCAAGCAAAATGGCATCAAGAAGGAGCTAACAGCTAGTTATACTTTGCAACAAAATGGAGTGGCTAAGAGAAAGAATGGGACCATCATGGAGATGGCAAGGAGCATGCTAAAAGAAAAGGAACTCCAAAATGAATATTGGGGATAGGTTGTAGCAACAATTGCATATCTAATAAATAGAAGTCCAACAAAGATGGTCTGTGACAAAATTCCACAAGAAGCATGGACAAAATGCAAGTGGACGATTGAGTACTTAAGAGTGTTTGAGTGTGTGGAACATGCTCATGTTCCAAAAGAAAAGAGAAATAAATTGGATTTAAAGGGTGATAAGTGTATTTTCATGAGCTACAATGAGGATTTCAAAGCATACAGGCTGTATAACCTAGTCACTAAGAAGATAATGATTAGTAGGGATGTGGAGTTCATTGAAAATGAGTCTTGGGATGGCTTAGTGGACACCTCTTTGGGTAACTCAGTTGGAATGCCACTTGATGATGAAGAAGATGAGCATGAAGATCAACAAGATCCTATAGTAGCAGAGACAGTGGACTCTTGATAGCTCCTAACTCAAACAAGCAGTTAAATAGATTATCTTAGAATTTATTTAGAGAGAGCTCTCGACAAATCCTAATAGCTCCTATCGCAAGTAGACAATCAGAAAGATAGTCACAGATAGCCAGAGAATTGGTCACAAAGAGCTCCCGATAGCTCTTGATAGCTCCTGACATGAGAAGACAGAAAGGAAAGCAACTATATACAGCTAGAGGATTGGCTCTCAACAGCTCCCAATAGGGTTTGTTCAATAGAGCAGTAGTAGTCGTGAAAGTTCAGACCCCACTCTCACCTCCCTAATGACAAAGAAGACCAAGATTCTAAGGGAGATCTACCAAAGTGAAAGGTATGATGAATAAATTGATGAGAGTGGGAATTTTGCATTATTTTCTCATGGTGATCCAGTTTATTTTGAGGATGTTGTGAAAGAGGAGAAATGGTGTGAGGCCATGGATGAGGAGATAGATGTAATAGAGAGGAACATCACATGGGAGTTAACTGATTTTCCTCCCAACAAGCAAGTAATTGGAGTGAAATGGCTCTACAAGACCAAATGCAATGTCGAAGGAAGAATAGAGCGACACGAGGCATGATTGGTGGTTAAGATGTACAAACATTAGTTTGGAAGAGACTACGATGAGACATACACCCTTGTTGCAAGGATAGAAACCATGTGGGAAGTCATAGCAATTTCAGCCCAACACAAATAGAAGGTGTTTCAAATGGATGTGAAGTTTTCCTTCCTAAATGAGGTGTTGAAAGAGGAGGTTTATGTGGAGCAGGGCACCACTTGGATATGAAGTTCCGGGTCAAGAACATAAGGTGTATAGGCTAAAAAATACCCTCTATGGGTTGAAGCAAGCTCCATGGGCATGGTACAATAGGATTGACTCGTATTTGATAAGAAATGGATTTAGCAAAAGTGATGATGATTTCCTCATTATTGATTGTAAAGAGGCCATGAAAAGAGAGTTTGAAATGACAAATTTAGGTCTCTTGAAATATTTTCTAGGCATAGAAGTAAAACAAATGCATGATGGTATATTTATCTCTTAAGGAAAATATGCAAATGAAATCTTGAAGAGATTTAGGATGCTTGAAAGCAAGCCTGTCCCAACTCCAACAAATGTAAGTATAAAGTTGAGCAAGGAAGATTACAATAGTAATGTGGATCCAACCATGTTTAAAAGTCTGGTTGGAAGTTTGATGTATTTGACTGCAACTAGGCCTAATACAATACATGGAGTGAGTCTTATTTCCAGATTTATGGAGACTCCAAGGGACACCCATTGGCAAGTGGGTAAAATAATCCTAAAGTATGTGAATGAGACCAAAGGATATGGTAGTTTGTATGGTGCAATAAATGAGTTTGGGTTAGTTGGATACATACATAGTGATTGGACAAGAAGTTTGGGTGATAAGAAGAGCACATTAGGCTATGTGTTTCATTTGGGATCGAGAGCTATCTCATGGGATTCCAAGAAGCAACCCATAGTTTCCCTATCAACATCCAAGGCTGAGTACATAGCAGAAAATGCAACAACATGTCAAGCTATTTGGCTGAGAAGAATCTTGGCAGATTTGAGAGAAGAACAAGAGGATGGAACAACAATCTTTTGTGACAATGTTTCATCAATATCTTTGACGATAAATCTTGTGTTTCATGGAAGAAGCAAGCACATTGAAATCAAGTATCATTTTATCAAAGAGTTAGTTGAAAATGGTGAAATCAAAATGGAATTTTGTAGGTCTGAGTAGCAGCTAGTAGACATATTCACCAAGCCATTAAGCAGAGACAATTTCGAGTGCCTAAGGAATAGTTTTGGCATTGTTAATTTGGATCAGGATTAGTCTTGTTTCGTTAGCTTAGGACAATGGGGTAGTGTTGGAAATATTAATTTCTCTTAAGCCTCTTCCCAGCACCACCTACCTATTAGGAGCATTTTCTACTAGTGCAATAGGAAGTTTGTTTTGGGGATTTCTTTCCCAAATTTCTCCTGACATGCAGCTCAATCTGTAGAAGAATTAAACGTGGTAGGTCAGTTTGAATTTGAAAGGGAATGTTTTTGAATAGAAAAAAAAATTGAAGTTAGTTAGAACTATGTTTGTTGGAAGGAAGAAGTTTTGCAGTAGTAGTCTGAGAAGAAATTTTTTTTTTTATTTCTTTGTGTGATTCAGAGAAGCTTATAAACAACAACACTTGCATTTTGTTTGTATGTGTCTGAGCAATGATTTCTCTAGATAGAGTTGTGTGTAGCTCCTAATAGTTCTATGTAGAAGGACAGTGAGCTCTCAAAAGCTCTTGAGAGTTGTCAATTTGTATGAGTAGCTCCAAATTGCTCCTAGTAGTTTGTAATCTATAGTTTAGATTTATTTTCCGAGTTTTTAAGTTTACGCTTCTATAATGTCATTTCCACCTTATTGAATAGAAAAGAAATTTGCATGTCTCCTTGCATTTTTTATGCTTTTGAATTTTGTTTGGGTATTCCCAGTTGATTGGTAAATAGAGTAGCAACTCTATGTTGTTTTGTGCATTTTGACATTTCTACACATAGGTTTGAATTGGGAGAATTGCTCCCTTTAGTTTGTTCCATAAACAAATATTAATTATTTTGTCATGTACTTGTTTTCACCAATGGAAAAAATTGTAATGGTAGTTTACATAATTGTCTTCACATAGACCACTAATATTTGAAATAATTATGTTAAATTATCAACACTTAAAGAAAAATCACAGTGTTTTAATCCAAATCCGATTAGTGTAGAATTCATACACGCCTAGAGGCTTCCATTTCAATTTCCATTCATTTTGTGACTAGATTTCATTGTGATGTGTAGATGGTCAAGCATTAAATTTAGAAGCAAACAGGTAGTGGGCGATTCAATGTTTGCAGACAATGATAGAAAGAAGAGTCTCAAAGGTACTTGAATGCTCTTTCCAATTGATAATTCTATACATAATGGAGACAAGGTTTCCAATTTTAGTCTTTGTCTCTGTGAATGGTACTAGTATGCATAATACCAAACTAGTAATGATTCTAGCAATTCATTTTAGTATTTAGATGTTCAAGGAGTTGAGGCTAGGTCTAGTGACATGGGTGACCACTGGCCATGCTTGATCCCCTTGTCATTAATAGGAAATACTATTGGTCAAGCAAATGGTCTCTATGACAAACCCATTGACCTTCATTTTTGTGATTTCACAAACGAGAAAACTAATTTGGGGGGAAAATCACTAGTAGCTGCACTTATGTTAGATGACAAGTTTGATGGTGCTGATATGTTTGAGTTCATAATATCAAAACCTTATGTTATTGGAGGTACTCTTAATTGATCTCTATAGTTTTTTTTCTAAACTAGCATTTGTGTTTTTGTTTTGGTTAGATTAATGCGCAAAATGAATAGTATTCATGTTCCTTTTGTTTCAATGCAACATTGAAATGCAATATTTCTTTCAATAGGGATTCTAGCTGCAACACAACTCTTGTTATTTCAAGTGTTTGAAATCTTTGGTGATTGACACAATGGAAAAACAACTCTTTGTAGGGTTACATCATAATTGATTTTCTATAATATAATTTGATCATTGTTTAGTTTTTGTTTTAAGTGGAAAAAATATAGTAAAATTGAAATGACTTTTTGTACATTTAAAATTTTATTGTTGGAACTATTCTTATTATTCTAATAAATTAAATTTAATTAGGGGTAAATTTTACTATTTAATGTCATGAAAGAATTAAACATTTGAATGCATTGATTAGTGGATTAGATCAAAACAGATTGGTAGAGAAGTGGATTGATCTATTGAGACTTATGCTCTACTACTTAGCTCTCTTGAAGAACAGAAAGCCTAAGAATGTCTTCACTTTATTGATGGAAATGATAGGATTTTGGGTTGGAGGATCTAATAAATAAATTTTCTAAGGGTTTGATAAGGGGAAAGGATATAAATTGGGCTATTTGACAAAAAATCTTCATCGGTTGTAAGTAAATTTTGGATTGAAAGTTACTATTGTAGACATCAAAAAATTGTCCTCTTACAACACTTGTCTCGGCATTACATCATTTAGGCATCTTGTAGCATGCTTTTCCCTAGGTACCCATGTCATCATCTATTTAATTAAATAAGTTTTATTTATTTAATTAAATTCATAATCATTTCCATCCATTTCTCTAATGTTAATTAAATAATTTATATTATTTAATTAATTAAATCATTTATATCCCTTCCTCTAATGTTAATTAAATAATTTATATTATTTAATTAATTAAATCATTTCCATCCATTCCTCTAATGTTAATTGAATAATTTATATTATTTAATTAATTAAATCATTTTCATCCATTCCTCTAATGTTAATTAAATAATTTATATTATTTAATTAATGAAATCATAATCCAACATTAATTAAATAAATCAAATATTTATTTAATTAATAAAATATTAAAAATATCTTCTCACTTTCTTTCCAAATTTGAACTCATATTCATCAATTATCTTTCTCATCTTTTTCAGGATTTATTTCCTTTGAAAGAGAATCAAAATCTTTCTTTTTTTTTTCACATCTTATCTTATCTTGTTTTAATTCCTTTAAAACAATAAATCAAAATCTTTCTATCTTTCGAAAATTTTATCTCATCTCATCATATTTCCTCTTTTGTCAAAAAAATTAAATCCTTATCGTATCTTGTCAAATCTTATCTCTGTTCAAATCAAAAATCTATAAATCAAACCTTTCACAGGCCATTTGCATCGAATCTTTAGACATCCTTATGCTGTCAAAATCATTCTTCCATCGAATCTTCTTCTAGCATCTTCACTCTATCAAAATCAGTCTTCAATCGCCATCTATCATCTTCATCACATCGTTATGCTACAGAATTAAGCAACCAGCATTCCTCCTCTATTATCAACCTTCGAAATCTTGCATCCTTGTGCAGGTGGAGAAGAGCCATGGAGATCAATCAACACTAGTTTGAAAATCGGTTTGCAGTTTCTTTGTTTACTATTTTTATTTTCATTCTAGTTTGTACTTCATGGTGCTTGATAGGATTTAATTTGTTTATTGTCTTCAATGCATTTAAACTCTTTGGATTATCTACCTATCTACAACTATTAGTGGGTTTATATGAAAAGAAGGATTTTTACTTTCTCATAGTTGGAATTAAGGAAGCTCAAGCCTTCAATGTGTAGATGAAACATATAATTTAGAGTCTTCAAAATTTTAAGATAGCATATTAGAGCAATTAAAGGAAGCACATTTTATTTTGGCACAATAATAAGATTAAAAAATCTACGTACTTGGGCACTGGCTTAGTGTTTTGGTTCTTTTACATTTTTTATGGATATTTATAAATATTATCTATACAAAAAATATTTAGAAAGAATAAATAAAACATATATCCTTTAGGTAAGGTTGTAGAACAAACATTATTGATTGTTGATACAACTTCTAAGTTAGAGTATATAGATCACCAATTGTGACATTGTTCCAAGTGTAGAAACTTGTCTTCGAATAAAGAAAGAATCTAATACATCTAATACAAACACTCATTTTTTGTTAGGAAGATAAGTATGAACTATTTTTGTATTTATATTTCATAGAATAACTTGCACATGTTATCATAAGATCATTCCCCTCTCTCTATTTAGTTAATTTAGATTGAATGTCTCTAATTGATTGCACTTAATTAGTCTAGATTCACTTTAAAAAATGATTATTGTAGAATATTCCATGATATATTCTCTTGCATAGAATTTTCCTTTTCTAGAATAAGCTTAATTAGGTGTGCCTTTTAACCTTTTTCTTGCATGGATTTTGATTTCTATCCTTTGCACTATACAAGTACTTCTTCTCATGACTTTATTTATTCCAAATTATTAGATTCATCTCTCTATCTTCTTATTCTTTGTTTTGCATAATTTTTTTTAATAAAATGTAAGGTGTGAAATTTTCCACCTCATTGTTAGAATAACTCTATTACATTATTAGCAGCGGGTTTTTGTTTTAGTTAAACCATTTCATCAACTACTCAAGTTCCTTTATTGTGTTTCTTGTATAAATTTATCTCAGGTTTATCAAATAAATCATTCAATTACATTCACCTTCATACGGTATTGAAGCCATTGCAAAGGGAAAATTGAATCTTCTTGTTAATGCTATGTGCTTAAACTAGCATAAGAAATAACTAGCATGAAGGCATGGAAGCTTGTTAGACCGCACCTACTTGGAGAAGCCACCATTCACAACAATGGTTTTGTTCCAATGCATGATGGATAGAGAAATGGAGAAAGGCATATAGGCATGGAGAAGAGGCGTGAACCTCTACTACGTGTGATTAGAGAACTTTGTGTAAAAGATGCATTAATCTGTGGTGGGTGTAATTTTTTGGAGAGAAAGGAATGATAATGGTTTGTGAGTAGATCAATATAAGAAGGTGTTGCTTGAAAATGACATTAGGGAAATAATGGCACTTGAGGGAGGTTATAAGTTTGTTTAATCATTGATAAAGCATTGCATTCTTAGTAAACATTCTTTAGATACTTTTTCAATTTCATTTCATTTCTAAATAGTATCTCAAGTGTTCTCCATTAGTCTCTTGGTTTTATATGATCCATCATGCATTTTCTTTGAGCTTATATTTGAATCTATATTTTTTTGGAATTAATGATCTTGAGCAACGTCAACCAAATCCATTTAATGCAGCTTCAGAAGAGATTTGTTTTGGATTGTTCCCCCCATTTTCCGTGTCTAAATTTTTTTGTCCTAGTTAATATTTCTAGTAGCTAATTAATTCTAGTGGTTGAATTTGAATTTGAGTTGTAGTTTTGTTTTGGAAAGGGTAAGAAGACAAAAAGGAAGAAAAGAAGAAGTCAACTGACAAAAAGAGAAGAAGAACAAGGAGGGAATGTTTAGGAGAACATAATAGACGAAAGAGAAGAAGAATTGGCAATAGCAAGAGATATTGCATAGAGTGTAGAGCTCCAGTGCTTCGAAATATTTGTACTAGCAACACAGAGTAGCACACGAAAAGTTTTGTTGTGCTAGAATCTGGGTAGTTTGTTGTATGAAGGAAATACAGAGCTATGACTCTGGTTTTTGTATGTAAACATTGTTAAATTTAATATTTTTTGTGTATTTGAATGAAATAGAAAATTTATTTTTCCTCCTTGTTGTCTCCTTTTTCTATGTTTTCATCTTTTCCCACTTTAGTTGGGATTCTTTCTCATCAGTTTGGCATCAAAGTTGTGTCTATTAGAGACCTAGAGTTTTCTGGGTGTGTAGTGATAGGACCCTAGTTTCTAGGTATTTCTAGTTTTCCCCCATTTAGAAAAAATGGTTGGAGGAGATAATAGGAGTTGGCAGCAACCACCTATGTTTGATGGTAAAACCTATGACATCTAGGAAAATAAAATGAAAACTATTTTAGTTGCAAATGATTTGTGGGAGCTAGTAGAAAATGGGTTCATAGATGTGACTGACTCAAATGCATTTGCAACATTGAGCAATTCTCAAAAGAATAAATTGAAGGAGACAAGAAAAAATGATGCTAAAGCCCTTAGTTTGATTTAGGCAGCCTAGAAAGAGGCTATTTCCCCCCGAATAGGAGTAGCTAGTTATGCAAAAGAAGCTTTGGAAATCCTCCAAACTAGTTAGAAAGGGACTAATAAAGTCATATTGGTGAAGCTAAAATGCTTCAAAGAGATTTTGAGACTCTCCAAATGAAGGACAATGAGTCTATCTCATAATTTCACACAAGAATATCTAGTTTTATAAATCAGTTGAGGATGAATGGAGAAACCATGGAAGAGCAAAGCATTGTGGAGAAAGTCCTCAAATGTTTACCCATAAAGTTTGATGTAGTAGTGATTACCATTGAAGAGGCAAATGACCTCTCAACATTGATTGTTGATGAGCTAATGGGTTCTCTGCAAAGCCATGAGCAATGCTTGAATAGGTCTACAAATTCTTCCCATGAGCAAGCTTTCAAAGCTTAAGCCAATGCAAGAGGTAGGGAGAGAGGTAGAAAAAACTCCAGATGAAGATCAAGAGGTAGAGGTAGAGGTAGATCTAGACGTGGAGGTGTTGGAGAAGATAGCTCAAGAAGAGAACACAACCAAGAGGAATCAAGCAGTTCTCAGTGTAACTCTAGACAAGCCAAGAAGAACAACAATTCAAGTCAGAGGTTTGACAAGAGAAACTTTGAATGCTATTATTTCCATAAGTTTGGTCATTATGCAAGTGAGTGTTGAAAAAAGCAATGTGATCAAGCCAAGCAAAGTGAAAATGTGGCTGATGAAAATGTGGTTGAGGGTAATCAATCAAAGGCCTTCATCATGTGAATTTTTTTTGAGCAAGGAAGTGATGAGGTATGGTTTTTAGATAGTGGATGTAGTAACCACATGAGTGGTAATGAGATTTTATTTTCTTTCATTTATAAAAATGAGGAACAATAAAATAGTTCCAGTTGTGGGAAAGGGGTATATTATGTTTCTATCCAAGAAAGGTGAGAAAAAGGAGATTGATAATGTATATTTTTCCCCTGGTATAAAGCATAGTCTCATGAGTATTGGACAACTGACCCAAAAAGGCTACAAAGTATTGATGGAAAAGGGTGAATGCATCATTTATGAGAAGGATGGAAGCAAGAAAATAATTGCAGCAGTACCAATGACAAAGAATAAAAAATTTCCTTTGAAGTTAGAGACGTGTTTCTTAACTTAGTCCATAGTTGCACCCCATAGGCATTAAAAATGTACAACAACACAAAAACAAGAAACCTTCAAGACAATCATTCAAGACCCTTCCAAGCTTTGGCATCTCAAGCATGGACACTTAGGCTATGTTGGTTTGAATCTTTTGTCAAAGAAGGGTATGGTTAAAGGTTTTCTGACCATTGTAGAGTCTAGTGGTAGATGTGAAGCCTGTATTTTAGGCAAGAAACATAGGAATCCTTTTCAATTATGAAAGTCTAGAAGGGAAAGAGCACCATTGGAGTTGGTGCACATTGATTTGTGTGGCCCTATGCAAACAATTTCTATTGGTAAGAGCCAATATTTTATGACCTTCATAGATGACAACAACCATAAAATATGGGTTTATTTCTTACAACATAAATATGAAGCATTTGACAAGTTTAAAGTGTTTAAGGTCCATGCTAAAAAGGAGAGAGGACATTCCATCAAGGTCCTAACATTAGATAGAGGGGGAGAGTATACCTCCAATTAGTTTGTGAATTTTTATAAGGAACAAGGAGTTAATAAGGAGCTAATAGTAGCCTATACTCTACAAAAAAATGGAGTGGCTAAGAGGAGAAAAAAAGCCATTGTCAATATGGCAAGAAGTATGCTTAAAGCCAAGAGACTTCCAAATGAATATTGGGATAAAGCTATAGAAACAACAATATATTTGATAAATAGAAGTCCTACAAAGGCTATTTGTGACAAGATTGTTGAACAGTCTGGATAACTAAGAGGGGGGTGAATCAATTATCATAAAAAAAAATATTTTCTTTAATTAATCCAAAGTAGACATATATCAATCAGAAACTAATCAATAAGATATGAACATGAATGTACACAACCACACCATGCACAATGAACACCATAATTTTTGTGGAAACCCAAGAAGGGAAAAACCACAAAGAATGTTAATTCTCAATTATAGAACACCGGTTAAGGTGTTTTTTACAAAGGCTCATTTCCAAGTTGCTCACTACTAGTGGGCTCACTACCTAGCTATTATAGACAAAGATAAAAAGGATCACTACCAAAAGATAAAGGCTCATTGCCAAAACAGAAAGGCTCAATGAAAAAAGTGAACTAAAGAAGTTGCATCTACATATTCATGAATTCAATTCTGGTTAAGAGCACAATATTTGTCTACAACAAATCTAGTCAAGAATATTCTACACACCTTCCTCGCACAACCTCTGCAAATCAAATTACTTCTTCCTTTGCACCCTTGTATATGATCATACACACCATACTCCACTCTTATTTCTTTATTGAAACAAAATTAACCTTTACTTATACCATTCCATGTCTTCATAAACTCCTAAGTTGACAAAACACCATTTGAATTTAGATCACCACAAAACAATTCAACATGAAGAACAACCTTGAAATATTCAATAAGGCCTTGCATGCTAGCACCGAACCCAAATGATAGGTTGCACATAAATGTCTTCTTACCATGTTACCAAGGGACCCATAAATAGGTCATACATAACATAATTATCAAAAGATAGAAAATTTTGAATTGCATGAAATACATTCTGGAGCCAATGGGAATGCCACAACCAAGACCAAATCTTGATTATCATCAATTTCATTATCAACCAAAGAAACACAATTTGACATACCAAAACTTGTAACATGCTACATGAATGTTCGGATAGTAGGGTTACCCAAAGTAAGCTTTGAGTACAGTAGCTAACGTCAAAAGATTAGACTTCATTATTATGCATTGACTAAATTCCATGAGAGTCCCAGAATGAAGTATTGCCATATCTGAATCAAGAATAATATCCACACTATGCAACATCAAAGCATATGATAGGATAGATCATTTATGTATATCATCGAGAGCACAAGCTTTTGGATCCAGGTTTTGATATCAATGAAAAAAATGCTAAATCATCTCAACAACTTCTCAACAATCTCCCCCTTTGGCATTGATCGAAAAACAACAAAATTCCAAAAACACAAAACTCCAAAACTCCAAGAACTCCCCCTAATTCAATACCTCTTCTTGTTTTTTTTTTCCTCTTCATTTTCTCCCTCTTTTTTCCATCAAAGGAAAAGGGCCAAATAAGAAAATTCTAGAGATCAAGTAAAAATAACACTTTTCACATGAAAATTTTTCTTGTACCTGTCTCTCATAGTTGGAAGAATCCTCGTCTAAGCTAGCACTGTAGAAACCATTCTGGCACACATACTATTTGGTAGATTCAACAACATAAATGAAGATGAATAGTTTGAAAACAATCATTGTTGTTCACAATCCTCTACATTAGAAAGTATCCCAGAGAGATGATCCAACCGGACCTCAATAATTTTTTTTACCAACTAGAGAGTTCTAACCAAATCTTCCCTATGTATCTAAACAAACAATTACCCAATTTGTAACTCTCCAGATCTTATTCTTTGTTTTCCACCTTTATCTTTGAAGAAGGCAAACACTTCCAAAAATCATTCAATTCAGATTCAATAGCTTCAATTCTACTTCTAAAATTATCAACAACAGTGGGCCACTAGAGACAATACCTACAGATGTCATACATATCCTTAATGCATTCTCTTGTCTCACCAAGGTTTTTTGATAACTTCTATTTGTATTTGAAAAACCTTCTCTCAATCATAGCTTGGAACTTGTGTCCTTCAGATCCTTCCAACAAGAACCTTTCTTCAACAACTTCTACCAAATCATCCGGTAATGAGTCAGAAACATCTGAAATAGTAAAAACCTTTTTGAGAAGATAATCAACAAAGTCATCATCAATTCTAAGCCTATTGACTAAAGAGCAAGCATACCACATTTAACCAATCTTTTTCATATCACCTTCATCCAACACTGAGTGATCTTCATCTAGATTGATAAAGTCAGATCTAGGTTGAGACTCTTCCTTCTCCTTTTCTTTTGAGATAGCAATGCCATCCTTTGTGTTAATGTTTCTTCTTTTAGGTTCCAAAGGGGAACTGCTAACAACAAACTCTAATGCCTTCTTATATGAGGAGGAACCCTCCTTAAATAGACTAGACACTATCACACCGGAGAACAGATTCATCTATAAGGATGAGAAATAGACTTTGCATGCACTTTCTTTATCTTCCATACATTCTAGATACATGTAGACTTGCTTTTTGACAGGGATGCCAGACTTCCACTTAACATTCTCCTTTGATGGTAGCAAAATCATAAAGTAAAATACTAAACCTATGCGCATAGTCCCAAACTAAAAAGGATAAATCTCAACCAAAGACATTCTGACATTCTCAATTAGGTTTTCCATTATGAGGATACACAAGTAAACTACTTATTTTACTTCATGATCTTATGTGCAAGATATACAACAAAAGCCAAAGTAGAACCTTCATGATTTTTGAAATAAATTTTGTAAGTGATATTGTAAGAAACATACCTTACTGCGAAATCAGAAATTGTATTTATTAGTAGAGCTTAGGGGTCTTTGTCGATACCAGTAAGTTCCTCCACATCTCTATATTTCACCATTTTCTTCCCAGGGATATCACCAATGTTGCACAATCCAGTAATAGCTTCAGTGGCTTCCTTAGTGATCAGATAGGGTTTGTCCAAAATAATTCTACCATCCTTGAATCGAATCAACAAGAACAAGATAGATTCTCTATTGAAAAACTAGGGAAATTCTCCCCACAAATCCATACCCAGGGCACATACATTCTGCAATTCATTAGACTTCAACCCTAGTTCCATTTCCTTCATCTTCCAGTGATCAAATTCATCCAAATCTACTCCCTTCAGCCTTAGCGGAATACCACCACTTGATTCTCTATCAATGGATTCTATCATCATGTTTAGCTATTTCAAACCTTTTATTGCTCAACGAAACCTCTTCTCATTCTTTTCAAACTATAAGAAATGATTTGAAACTCCACCTTTTAACCTTAATTGCTCATGATGAACTTGCCACAAAAAACTTGAATCGTTGATGCCATCAAATGTACTTCACTTTTCAATATGCTGGATTAAGCTTCATCATATATCACCAACCGAATCAAGCTTAATCATGTCGAAAATGTATCAATATCACTTTAGAGAGTGGGGGACAATAGGATATGCATAGCAATACTCCCCTTGAGCCAAGGAAGTTGGTTTAGTTTCCAAAAGAGCATGTACCGAGATCCAATACCACATAAGAGCTCTCTACATTTATTTCCTTTTTCTTCCAAATCATGACGGTCTTCTTCTTAGATTAACCTGATTCTATAACCTTTTTCTTGTTTTTAGTCTTTTCTATAGCAGCATATATGCATGTGTTAGCATAATATCCAGGTTGACTGCACTTGTAATATATTTGTCCTAGCTTAACTATGTGATCCCTAGATACGCACTAATTAGATTTATGATCATAACCATGGCATAAATAGAAATTACCATGAAAGAAATTATTCATTCCATTCCTTCTATCCACATTAGATAATTCACTTTTGCAATGAATTGCTTTGTGACCAAACTTGTGATAGTTAAGGCATTGAGTGATCAATTCCTTCTTGCTTCTACACTCTACATCCTTATGTCCAAAGTTCTTGCATAGAAAACAACAGCCATTAAATGATAAGTACCTTTGAGCATTTGGTTTACTAATTGGCGGTCTTTTAGGTGTTCTAAATTTCTTGACCTTGTTTGTTACACTAGATCTCGCTTGAGCTTAAATTACTTTGTCTTCACCCTTAGTGTTATGATTTGATTTTTCACTAGAGAATCCAAGTCCTACCTTATCCTTATGACATTTCTGTAGGGACAAGATTTGATCTAGAATTATGCTACTTTAAGGTAATCTTGCTTATGTTTTTAACCTTCTTAACTCTTGATCTAACTTCTCATTTTCTTCAATCTTCTTGCATTCATCTAGTTGTTGTTTTAAATCCACAATAATTTCCTTTAACTCCTTTAATTTCTAATTGACCTCTCTTTGTCTTGCTTCACATTTCTAGATTTTCTCCCTTAGCTTTGAGATACAAGCATTTGCTTCCTTAAGGTTTTCTTTCAATTCTTCATTTTTAGATTCCATGCTTTCCATATCATCTAACATTATCTTTAGTTCTTCCTCAAAGTGATAAGCTCCTACCATTTGTTCAAACTACCAAGATCTCCCTCAAGTGGTTAAGCTCTATCTGCAATGAACGAATCTTTGATACCAATTATTGAATAGTTCAGATAACTAAGAGGCAAGGTGAATTAGTTATCATAAAAAAAATTATTTTCTTTAAATAATCCAGAACAGGTATATATCAATCAAAAAATAATCAAGAAGATATGAACATGAATGCACACAAAAACACCATGCACAATGAACACCAGAATTTATGTGGAAACCCAAGAAGGGAAAAACCACGAAGAAAGCTAATTCTCAATTACAGAACATGCTAGTTAAGGTGACACCAGTTAAGGTGATTTTTACAAAGGCTCACTACCAATTTTCTCACTGTAGGTAAGGCTCACTACTGGTGGGCTCAATGCCAAAAGAGAAAGGCTCACTACCTAAAGAGAAAGGCTCACTACCAAAAGAGAAAGGCTCACTAACAAAAGTGAACTAAAGAAGGTGCATCTACATATGCATGAATTCAGTTCTGATTAAGAGCACAATATCTATCTACAACAAATCCGGTCAAGAATCTTTTGCACACCTTCCTCACATAACCTTTGCAATTAAGATTATTTCTTCCTTCACACCCTTGTATCTGCTCACACACACCATACTCCACTCTTATTTCTTTATTGAACAAAATCAATTGTTACTTATACCATTCCATGTCTTCATAAACTCCTAAGTCGGCCAAACACCATTTGAATTTAGATCACCACAAAACATGTCAGCATGAAGAACAACCTAGAAATATTTAATAAGGCCTTGCTTGCTAGCACAAGACCCAAATGATAGGTCACACATAAATATCTTACCATGTTACCAAGGGACCCATAAATAGGTCATACATAACATAATTATCCAAAGATAGCAAACTTTGAATCACATGAAATATATTTTGAAGTTCGTGGAAATGCCACAACTAGACCAAATCTTGATTATAATCAATTTCAGTATGAATAGGAGAACACAATTTGACATACCAAAACTTGTAACATGCTACATGAATGTCTGAATAGCAAGGTTACTCAAAGTAAGCTTTGAGCACAGTAGCCAATGTCAAAAAATTCGAATTCATTATTCTGCATTAACTGACTTCCACAAGAGCACCAAAAAGAAGTACCACCATATCTAGATCAAGAATAATATCCATACTATGCAACATCAAAGCATATGATAGGGTATATCATTTTTGTATATCATCCAGAGCATAACCTTCTGAACTCGGGTTTTGACATCAATGACAACAATACTAAATCATCTCAAAAAAAAATTCACAAGAGGCATGGACAAAATGCAAGTGGACAGCTGAACACTTGAGAGTGTTCAAGTGTGTGGCATATGCACTTATGCCAAAAGAGAAGAGGAAAAATTTGGATGAAAATGGTGAGAAGTGTATCTTCATGGGCTATAGTGAAGAGTCCAAATCCTACAAGTTGTATAACAAAGTCAATAAGAAAATAGTTATAAGCAAAGATGTAGAGTTCTTAGAGAATGCGTCATGGGATGGAATAGTGTACAACAATATGGGTACTTCTATCACAATAACCTTTGAGGATGAAGCAGCTCCAGAAGTAAGGAGTTCCATAACTCTACAACAAGGCAATAGTTCATAAAACAACAATAGCTTCAAAAAAATTTAGTAGAGTTGTTGCTTCAAAAATTTACAACAGAGTGAAAATTCTAGCACTCAATCTTCTTCGTTAGTCTAGTAGTCAAGCAGCTCCCAAAATTCTAACCCTAGGCTTGCATCATTAATTCCACAAAAGACAAGAAGCATGAGGGAAATTTATGATAGCACAAGGTATGATGAAGAGTTTGATGAAAGTATGAATTTTGCATTATTTTCTTATAGTGATATAATTTATTTTGAGGATGTTATGAAAGAAAAGAAATGGTGTGAGGCTATGGATGAGGAGATAGATGTAATAGAGAGAAAAAAGACATGGGAGCTCACTGATTTACCCAAAAGGAAAGCACTCATTGGAGTAAAATGGGTCTATAAAACCAAGAGAAATATTGATGGAAGAATAGAGAGGAATAAGGAAATATTAGTTGTTAAGGGGTACAAACATTAGTTTGGGAGAGATTATGATGACATATGCTCCAGTTGCAAGGATGGAAACTATGCGGGCAGTCATAGCATTTGCATCCTAGCACAAATGAAAAGTATTTCAAATGGATGTAAACTCAGCCTTCTTGAATGGAGTGCCAAAAGAAGAGGTGTATGTGGAGCAACCACCTAGTAATGAAGTTTCAGGTCAAGGAAACAAGGTATACAAGTTGAAGAAAACTCTTTATGGGCTAAAGCAAGCACCACAAGCATGGTACAATAGGATTGACTCATATTTGTTGAGCAATGGATTTAGAAAAATCAATGGTGAGCCCACTCTTTACATCAAGGAAGCCGATCGTAAGATTTTAATTTTTGTATTATATGTGGGTGATCCCACAATAGTGGTTTACATTTTTTGGCCAAACTGGACATTGAAATAATTGTTTTTAACTAAATCTTCACTTTCAAGCACCTATAGCGGCTAAACCGTAAGGAATTTGAAGATGATGCAAACTAGAGTTTCATGAAATTTTGTCTATAGATTCTAAATATATTTTTTTCAAAATTTTTGGAATCAGATTGCACTTCTTTTTCCATCTCCCTTGAAAACTAGTTTTTTCATAAAACAACATTTTTAAAAAGTGACGCTCACCATATAACGCATACATTTTTTTCCATGAAGGATAAAATTCTAATTCTTTTAAATTTAGATTTGTAACTCTGCTATCTAGTGCTTCCACTTGTTAGATAGTTTTTTATTGAATTTTTTTTAAATCAAGTTTCGAAGTCAAACCAATTACAATTTAGACATAACACGACCATATAATGTGTAACATTTTTTTATATGTATCAAAATTCTTTTTTTTTTGTTGGATCAAGGACCTCAATATCTAGTGCACTCAAATTTTTCAATTTTATTTTTTGATAATCTGCTATTTTTCCACATGTGCAGAACATAGAGCTTGATTTTCGGTGAAAAACCTATATTCACAAGAAATTAAAAAAATATAATATTAAAATTAAATTGATTTAAAATTATACTTTTTGGGAAGCTTATAATAAGGACTACATACTTACAAAAAACAATTTTTAAATGAATTCATTTGATTTCCCAGAAGATAAATCAAATGTGGTTTTTTATCAACATTTTGATAGGTGTAAAGCAGACTCCACTATAGGCATGGTTTAAAACTAGCGGGGTTTGATCTAAGGTGGTTTGATCTAAGGTAGTTTGATCAAAACCTCTTCAATTGGAATGCTTTAAATGGAATTTTTTAAGGCTTAAATCATTATATTTTCTAAAAATATGTGATTTCAGCAAAAATCAGAATCTCCTAGAAATTGTAAACCAGCTTTGTGGGATCACCCATGTTGATGATTTAGTTTTCATTAGGGATGATGATTTCCTCATTTCTGATTGTAAAGAGGCTATGAAAAGAGAATTTGAAATGATAGACTTAGGTCTCTTGAGGCATTTTCTAGGAATAGAAGTAAAATAAATGCATGATGGTATATTTATCTCTCAAAAAAAGTATGCAACAGAGATTTTAAGGAGGTTTAGGATGCAAGATAGCAAGCCTTCCCCTACACCAATAGCCACAAGTTTGAATTTAAGCAAGGAAGATTGTAGTAATGATGTGAATCCAACCATGCACAAGAGTTTGGTTGGAAGCTTGATGTATTTAAAAACTAGGCTTCATATAATGCATAATGTAAATCTGATTTCTAGATTTATGGAGACTCCAAAAGAGTCACATTGGCAAGAGGGTAAAAGAATCTCGAGGTATGTGAATGAAACCAAAGATATGGAATTTTTTATAGTGCAATAAATTATTTTGGGTTGGTTGGTTACACAGATAGTGAGTGGGTAAGGAGTGTAGATGACAAGAAGAGAACATTTGGATATGTGTTTCATTTGGGATCAGGGGTCATTTCATGAGCTTCCAAGAAACAACCCATAGTTTCTCGATCTAGAGTTGAGGCTAAATATATAGTAGTAAATGCAGCAACATGTTAAGCTATTTTTTTGCTCAATCCCACAATAGTGGTTTACAATTTTTGGCCAAACTAGACACTGAAATAATTTTTTTTAACTAAATCTTCACTTTCAGACACCTATAGCAGCTAAATCGTGAGGAATTTGAAGATGATGCAAACTAGAGTTTCATGAAATTTTTTCTATAGATTCTAAATATATTTTTTCAAAAATTTTGGAATCAAATTGCACTTCTTTTTCCATCTCCCTCGAAAACTAATTTTTTTTAGAAAACAAAATTTTTAAAAGGTGACGCTCACCGTATAATGCATAACCTTTTTTTCATGAAGGATAAAATTCTAATTCTTTCGAATTTAGATTCATAACTCTAATATCTAGTGCTTGCACTTGGTTAGATAGTTTTTTATTAAACTTTTTTTCTTTAATCAAGTTTCGAATTCAAACCAATTATAATTCAGACATAGCGTGACCGTATAATGCGTAACTTTTTTTGTGTGTATCGAAATTCAATTTTTTTTCTTTTTTGGATCAAGGAATTCAATATCTAGTGCACCAATAATTTTAATTTTTTTTTAGTAATCTGCTATTTTTCCACATGTGTAGAACAAAGAGCTTGATTTTTGGTGAAAAACCTACATTCACGAGAAATAAAAATAAATATAATAATTAAATTAAATTTATTTAAAATTATACTTTTTGGGAAGCTTATAATAAGGACTAAATACTTACAAAAAAATAAAATTAAATGAATTCATTTGATCCCCCAAAAGGTAAATCAAAAGTGGTTTTTTATTGGTATTTTGATAGGTGTAAAGGAGACTCTGTTATAGGTATGGTTTAAAACTAGCGGGGTTCTATCCAAGGGGGTTTGATTTAAGGTAGTGTGATCAAACTCTCTTCAATTGGAATTCTTTAAATGGAAACTTTTAAGGCTTAAATCATTATATTTTCTAAAAATATGTGATTTTAGCTAAAATCAGTTCCTCCCAGAAATTGTAAACCAGCTTTGTGGGATCACCTGATCTTAGTAGATTTGAAGGAAGAACAAAAGATTGTAACAACCATATTTTGTGACAATATTTCATCAATTGATTTGACAAAGAATCCCACTTTTCACGGAAGAAGAAAGCACATTAAAATTAGGTATTGTTTCATAAGAGAATTAGTTTAGAATGGTGAAATTAAAATAAAATTTTGTAGGTCTAAGCAACAGCTTGCAAAAATTTTTATCAAACCACTGAGCAGAGATTTCTTTGAACGCCTAAGGGATAGGATTAAGATGCAAAATGCTCTGAAACTTCAGTTATGGAACTCACAAAAGTGCAAATTTTTTGAATAGATCTAGGAAAGATAGCTCTAGAACATAGAGTAGGTGCAAACAAGATTTTTCCAAAAACTTTACTTCAGAAATTTTGCTTTAAAATTTTTGAATGGTGATGAAAAATAGAAAGGCTCAAGATTAAGGGGGAGTGTTGGAATTAATAATCTTGAGCAATTTCAACCAAATTCATTTAATGCAACATCATAAGATATCTATTTTGGATCATTCCCCCCATTTTCTTTGTTTCAAATTTATTGTCCTAGTTAATGTTTCTAGCAACTAATTAATTTTGGAGGTTGAATTTGAATTTGAGCAACAATTTTTTTTGGAAAAGGTAAGAAGACAAAAATGAAGAAAAGAAGGAGAAGTTAGCAAACAAAAAGAGAATGTTCAGGAGAATAGAATAGAGGAAGGAGAAGAAGAATCTATAGCAACATAAGATATTGCACAGAGTGCAGAGCTCCATTGCTCTAGAATATTTGCACTAGCAACACAGAGTAGCACACAGAAAGTTGCATTGCATCAAAATATGTTCAGTTTGTTGTATGAAGGAAATGCAGAGCCATAGCTCTGATTTTTTTATGTAAACATTTTTTAATGTAATTTTTTTTCATATTTGAATGAAATACAAAATTTATTTTGCCTCCTTGTTGTCTCCATTGTCTATGTTTTCATCTTTTCCTCCTTTTGTTGGTATTTTTTCCCATCATATTTTTCTCTAACTTGTTTAGTTGTCTCTACCATTCCCTTATCTCTTATATGCTCTTGAATTATGTTACATCCTTGATGCATTGCTTCCTATATCCTTCTATTTTTTTCATAAAAATTCCTATCTTGTTGTGAGCCATAGTTCTCCACCAAGGGTTTTCCCTCCTAGTGTTACAGGCTGATGAGGGCATGACATTTTGGATAGTTGCACATAATATAGAAGCAACCTACTAATCATGTTGAATGCAGCATCACATGATAATTCAGGGATTGGTTTATATTAATTTTCACAAGATTGATAGGAATTTACCAAAGAAGCTAATAAGAATAGGCCCTATTGACATTATTTACAACCCAGATTTTAGGTTTTTCATGGCTATCATGGCACATACCCTCAGAGAGGTCAAGAATCTCATATCCAAGCTTCACAATAAGGATATTTGCAAGATAGTGATTATTATGGAGAGTTTTCTTGTGGTGATTATAAGTATGTTTTCCTACATCAAGACCCCTCATAGTCTTCACATGTTGAATGTTGTGTGGGCTCAACATTTTCTAGTAAAGAGTTATTTTTGTACAAGAATTGTTATAAGGACAAGAAGAAGGCCTTCACATGTTGAACGTTGTGTGGGATCAACATTTTAGTAAAGAGTTGTTTTTGTAAAAGAATTGGTACAAGGCCAAGAAGAAGGCCTTCACCAAGTATGTAAAGAGCATCAAGGATGACTTTTTGAAAATAAAGAAGTATACCCATCTTATTAGGATTTTGGCTCACATTCAGATGAAGAAGATGAAAGCTTTGAAGGAAAAGAAGGCTTATCTTATGGAAATCCAAGCGAATGGTGTTTGGGAAAGTAAATTCCAAAACATTGAAACAATTTTTTATTATTTTCTAGATGATTTTATCAATGTTACCAATGGATCTTCAAACAATCATTCTTGGAAATTTAAGGCTATATTTTCTACACTTGATGAGGCCTCCAAAAACTCATCCAAGACATCAAATCGATAAAGTATAGCAGATTCATATTGGAGGCTAGTGGCATCAGAGGATGGAGGAGTATCCATCATCTCAAGTTAGCTTCTCAGTTTGAGATGGTGCTTTGCATGAGAAGCATTTTTGGCTTTCTTTCCTACTTTCTTTATTTTTGCGAATAGATTTGAAGAATGCATATATTGTGAAGTTTTATTTTTGGAGACAGGTAGGGATTTGGTGTTGAACTCAATATGGATTGATTTTCAATAGAGACTTATACCCTTTCGAGGGTCATTAGACAACTTGAAGGAGCCATATGTTTGAAGAGATTAATATGGATTGTTGTCAAATAATTTAGGGATCTATGAGTCAGGAGTTCATCGAAGGAAGAAATCAAGAATTCATATTAGAGCTACACCCTTTCGAGGGTCATAAGGAATTTTGATAGAGTTCCACTTGATTTAGGATTTGTTTCATCAAAGAAAGGTCTTCTTAAGAATGTATATCTATTTTTTTCTCAACAAGTTTTGTCATGTAGACCTTAAGGGGGGGTCCCTTAGAAAAGTGAATTGAACGGTTTTAGGGATACATTCATAGGAACAATGTAATAAGGGGGAATGTTAGGATAACTCTATTACATTGTTAGTGGGAAATTTCTATTCCAGTTAAACTATTTCATCAAATTCTCAAGTTCCTTGATTGTGTTACTTGTATAAATATATCTCAGGTGTATCAAATTAATCAATCAATTGCATTCACCTTCACTCTTGTGAGAGATTTGGTGTTGCTATTCTTCTAGAAGCTCTTGATTTTAACATTAAATTATTTTAGCATTAGATAACTAAATAGTAACTATGACTTCAAATCTCATTTTCAAAAAGTTATGCAAATAATGCATGTAAGGTATTATAGATGGCATGATATATTTCTTAAAGGTTGCAAGAATTATTAGTCATTTTTCCTTGTGTTGTTTTGTATAAGCTCTAATAAAAAAATTGTGTAATAGATATACATTCTAGAAATAAATTAGAATTTTTTGTGTTCATGAAAATCAATGAATGATCTAATTTTTTTCTTTATTGAGTGGGCATTTGTTAGGAAACTAAGTTTTTTTATTTATCACTTGGTTTTTGTTATTATTTTTCTCTCTAGTATCATATTCATTCAATCGATTAATATAGGAGAAAGAACTTCTTTCAATATCTTCATTTGGTATCAAATACTTTTATAATTATTGTGATACGAATGACATCAAAAGAAAACTCACCACTACTTACCTCATCAAAATGGAGTAGCTGAAAGGAAAAATTATAAAATGGTGGAAATTACAAGGAGTATATTACAAACCAAGGGATTAAGATTTTTTTTTTTGGGTAATGTAGTTGCTACATTAGTGCACATTCTTAATCAAAGTCCCATTAGTGCACTTAAAATGATGACTCCTTATGAAGAATGGTATGTGAAAAATCCTATTGTTAATAATTATAGAGTTTGTAGTTGTTTAGCCTATGTTATGTAGTTGATAAAAAGAGATAAAAGTTTTATCCCAAAATTGAGTCATGCATTTTTGTTGGATATAGTGATTTTTGATGAAGGGGGAGTTTATGATCATCAAAAAGGTTAGGTTGAAATGTTAAAATCTATTACGAATGGTGATATTAATGATGATATTGGCAAGAACAACTAGAAAAATTGGACCAAAAATCAAGCAAAGTAGTAGCACCAGGTAAATGTAAATTATTTATTTCAATGGAAAAGTTTGGTTAAAAATTAAAGAAATAAAAGGAAAGTTTAATTTGTGAAAATAATATTTTAAAAGATAAATTGGTGAACATTCAAAAGAAAATGAAGAACTAGAAGAAAATTGAAGTTTAATGAAATAAAAAAAGAAGAATGAAGATTTAGAAGAAAATTTAAAGTATTTTGAGAAGAAAAGTAATTCTCAAAAGGATGAAATAACAAAGATGAAAGGACGAAAAAAATAGTTTGATAAATTACTTGTAGTATACTTAAAGGAAAATGAGAATTTGAGGCCTAAGCCTCTAATATGTGATATGTCTTGTTTTTTTATTCAAGGGGTAAACGCTTTTGACCGGAGCTATGAACCAGAAACAACCATTCAACAATACCACCCCAACGGGGTTTGAACCTTGGTGGCAAGAACAACAATGCCACCTATAAACCATCACACCATGCCAATACTGGCTTATGTGATATGTCTTGTGATACAAATGGTTTGTCTTATTTATTTGATACAAGTGATGTAACCAAACCTTCTTTGGTAAAAAGGTATATGGTTGTGTAGACACTTGAATTTGACCACTCCCATATGGTCAAATTCCCCCTTGCATTCCTCTATCTTACATCCCTAAGTCATATTAATTACATAATTTATTATTTGATTAATATTTCATCTCAGCCTAATGTCTCCTAAGGTATTTGGTTAATTAATTAAATACCTTTTCCCATTCTTCTCTAAATTAAATAAATACCCTAATTTATTTAATTTAGTCATTAGCGTTTTTTAACTAAATCAATTTTTAATTCATCTTCTTCTCTCTCCTCATGTCGCATCCTCCATAATCCTCTTCAATATAGATTAACCTAATTAATCTATGATTAAGATGTGCACACCCCTAACCATCATTAGGGTCACATCCTCCATAATCTCCCACTTGTCTTTAATATGCCATTAGCCCATCTAATAATGCATTTGTACAACCTTAATCACCTAATTAGGCCAACCTAATTTTCATGTCATTTATGGCATGTGTCCTTAGTCAACTTACAATAAGTTATTTCTCTATTTATAGAAGGAATCCCCTTCCCTATGTGAATTTTTAATTCACATTTATTCCTCCAAGGCATTTTAAGGAATTTTAAATTCCTTCTCCCATACCGATGAGGATTTGTGAGGAATTTTTAATTTCTCACATGTCCTCTCAAGGAACATGTGGACAAGGACCTTTTTTATGAGGAGATCTTTCCCATTCCCAAGGTACATCAGGGTACCTCCATGTAATATCCACCTCACTTTTCCTCTTCCATATCATTCACCACATGTCAAAATGTGAGGGCTTTTGATTTTTCAACTCACCCTAGCCCTTGATCTCCTCAACCATGACTTAATCGTAACCCTCCATTGTTTTAGAGTAACTTTCCCTAAAAATGGTGGAAATGTCTCCATTTTGATCATCATGCAATCTCACACTCTAGCAAGCATTCAAACCAACACTTAGCCATTCAACCCATCACCATTGTTGCAACATTTTGAGCCTCCTTATTGTATCTACTCACATACCCACATCCTCCATTGCATTCATCATCACTTTAGCTTAATTTTGATCATAGTTGCATGCCATTTTTCTAATCAAGGAGCACACAATCAAACATCAATAAGGGCCAAATAGATTATCAATTTGAACAAGGTAAAAAGTTCCACTTTCTTGTGCTTTTTTTGAATTCAACTAGGCCTAATCGTGAGTGTTTTCTTTGTGTTTTTCCTTGTTGAATTTCATTTAGTTTCACATCTTAGAGTAGGTAAAAATACTTGCACACATTTCTGGCATGCCCAGTGGGACCCACGTCAAAGGTCTAGTTTATGTTTGTTGTTGTTTGAATTTTTACAAGTTTGGATTTCACATGCAAGGAAAACTCCACCCCCGACGAGTGAATCTACTCGATACAAAGGTAGATCTATGAACAACAAAGGATAACTCACATACACCTTTCCATTTGAAAGGAAAATTTGATGATCCTAATTTGAACCAATCGATTTCAGAATTGAATATGCTCAGAGGTATAGAAAAGGGAAAAATTGATTGATGAAGGGGCGAACTCAATTTAAATGTAGAGGAAAAATCGCATATTCCCTTCCATCCAAAAGGAGAACACAATCCCACCTTTTTAGAAGACAAGCGACATTGCATCACATACAAAGGAAGACTTGCTCTACACAAGGGAAAATTTGAGGTATTCTAAAATGTTCAATTTTTTTATTTGAGCATTCACTTGAATTTGGTTTTGGGTACTAATCATCTAACTCATTTTTCAATGATTGTGTGGTTTTACTAACATTTTTACAACAAATCATTTGTCCAAGACAAAAGATTGAAACTACTAATTCATTTTCTATAGGACGATCGGTTGAAGACCCCTAGTTATCTATGTCTGTGTATCCTTTTTTGCACTAATTTGGGAACACGTATATTAATTAAAGGGTGAATTAATTTGTTTGTCGTGTTTGGGAACTTGAGTTATTGACATGTCCACACCCCTTCCCCTTTCAGTGATCCTAGGTGATGAGAAATCATAATTCATTCTTGTCTAGTCTAGTCTACCCAAGAAGTGCTAGTGCATGTAAGCTCTCCCATTGCACTACGTGCAAGCCTAGGGACCAACCAAAACATCTAGTGTTTCCTTCCTTTAGTGGGACCTTCCTGGGATTTCATCACCCAGGGGATGATTCCAACCACATGTTACCAGCGAGGTATATAAAGGGGGAGAACAAAAATTGTACCCCAATCCAGTCGCGTCATGTCTAGTGAAGCATCAAAGCTAGGGTGATCTACCTAGATAGGATGTGCAGGGTTGGTCTAAGTTTCTAGTACCTTGTTGGGGCTTCCAATCCATGCTTGTGATGGATAGGTGCTTACGGTTGTGCCTCACACACCTTATTGGTGTATCGAGGATGCACAAGAGAGCCTTGTTTAGCCTAGATAGAGACCTTTATTTTAGTCACATCTTGGTGTAGTGGAGGGGATGTGCACTGTACCCTAAAGTTACTCACCACATACTCCCTTGGGTTGAGATAGAAATCCTCATGGTTGACTTCAATAGTCTCTGAGAGAGAGCATGAAGGTGAGCCCATGGCGTCTGTTGATGACCCTGTACCACTAAATTGCTAGCTATCCCCCTTCATGAGAAAGGGTGATCCAGAGAACCACCCTAGTATCACAAAGTATTAACCTCAGGGTGTCCCCTTAAGGTGGTGGGCCTACATCAAGTTAGCAAACCCATAATACTAATTATAGGCTTATATTGTCTAGAGTGTCTTCTTGTGTGATACCAATGCTTTTCATTAGTTTGAGTCAGTCCTACCCTTTGCTTGTTATTTTCCATGTTTGTATCCTTTGCCATAGTCTACCCCTACCCTCAGTGGTAAGCTTGCTTCTCATAGGGGCGAACTTACATTGTGGATAGGTGATCCTACCTTGAAAGGGGCGATTCCACATCTTGAGTTAGAGTCTAGTCATCCTTTGGAAAAAATGGTCCTTGTCAGGGGTGAATTTTCCTATGTTTCCCTTCATTAGGCAACGTCATGTCTTCCTATTCCTTGAACAAGAAATCCTGCCATGTCCCTAGGAAAGTTTGTGTCCAATCTATGTCATCTGAGTCTGCCTATTCCCTTAGAATAGGTGATCCTATCATCCTTTTAAGAAAATTTGAGTCATATCTATGTCTCCCTCATTCATACATTCCTTAGAATAGATGAACCTATTATCCACAGGGGTGATCCCATGTCTTTTCCGTACCATCCCAGTCTATATAGTTCAAGACATAGGTAGTTTTGTTCAACTAATAGGTGATTCCATCATAGGTGTTTCCGTTTTATCTATACATTTCATGAAATTGGTGATCCTAATCTATAGATAGCCGATATTGTGTTTCGTGCCTGCTCGTTTCCTTTTTGTGTCTAAGATATAGGTGATCTCGCTTCATAGATAGGCGAACCTATGCTACATAGAGGAAATTCTATCAACCTTGAGATATATGATCCCATCACCTAGAGAGGTTAAATTGTCACACACATAGGCGTATGTGTGTACCATACAAAACTCTGGATAGTTAATCCTTTGGAACATTGAAATCCTGTTATTTTCTGAGTTCGGTTCTGTAATTGAAATTTTTTTATCACCATCCATCTCCCCATAATCATCATTTTAGTCCATCTACATTTTCCAAAAGTCATCAAATCCTTAATCAAATCACATAGGTGCATCCTAATACATCTCTAGATTGCATATCCATCATAAATTTATCAATCCAAATCTTTTGGACTTTGATTTAGGGGATTTTTATCTAATTGGGTTAGGTAATAGACCCTAATTATCATCATCCATGCTAAGTTAGGATTGTTATCCATTCCAATTCAGTAATCCTCCGTGGCCTTATCAATCTCCTCTCATCATGAGGTAGATTTTGTGTCGTGATCATTCTTTTATAATCCAATCCAATTTTTAGTATCACACATCATCAATTCAAGACCTTGAACTTAGCTCAGAATTAATCCTATCTATCCAATCCAATCAATCCAATCCTATCAGTCATCCAATCCTATCAATTATCTGATCCAAATAATCAACCCAATTGAATTCAATCTAATCAATTATCCAAATCATCCCATTAATCATCCAATCAATCGATTTATCATCTTAGAAATCCTTTTAGTCATCATCAAGGACATCCTTTAAGTACATCCTAGGGCTTAGTGTCATTTTAGTCATCTAGCTATTTTGTATTTTCATGCCCATTACCTGATCACAAGCAAAGAAACTCATGGAACAACATCCCCAAGGTACTCAGCCTTAGGATCAACCCACCAATATCGGATCATCCCAATCCAACACCGAAATCCATACCCAATCTCCCCCAGAGGAAAGTATGGTCAACCAACCTGAGCTTACAATTGATGAGTATCTTAGCAACCCCACTAATGTGCAAATGACAGACCGCATTCTCGATGAGCGTGGGGATAAAATCCTTTCCACATTTCTCATGAAGTGTATCAAGCCACCATTGAGGTTTGATTTATAAAAATACATCAACATTACACCCCCTACTCTACCACAAGATCCAAATCCTAGTTCATCAGCTCCATAAGTCCCCTAGGTCATGCCACAAGATACATGGTACCAACTGGGATTTGGAAATTTCATGCTTGATCAGCTTCCACCTGCCAGCATCCTGATTTTAGTAATGGGTGTTGGAAATAATCCTAACAACCCCCAAGGCCCCAATCCTAACAATCCTCCTAGTATTAGTATCCCACAAGGTCCTCCCAATCCACAAGCATGAACATCCCGTAGGGCCCAAATCCTACACCATCCGCACCATCTCTCCCACTAAATCAATCAAGTCATCTTTTAGGTAATATTGGGGGAAATCCTTTTTCTATGCCACCTCAGCTTCTAGTCCCACACCCTCATCAAACTTACAGTCACCATCATTTACATCCAAACAACCACCTCAAGGAAATCTACCACCCTCTCATCAATCCCAAGGTAATCCACAAATACCTCACCAAGAACCATTGCAGCAAGCCCCATCACAACCTTCACATCATGCACAAATTTTTTCACAACATCAACAACCCACTTTGTACCAAGATCTGAAAGGTATTTTGTCACAACCTCCTCATCATTTGCAAGTCCTTTCTCAATAGCAGCCACCATCCTATGAACAACCACCTTATCATTCACAAACCTCATCCTATCAACAACCCCCTCAATATTCAAAAATCCCATCTCAACCTCCTCAGCAACAACCACCATCCTACCAACAATCCCCTCAACATTCATAGATCTGGATACAATCACAACAATCATCCCAATGAATTCTAGGAAAACCTACTTCCCAATACCTATATCACCCCCAAAGTACCTATTATTCACATGCCTCTACATCCAATCCCAATCCCAATTATTCTTACTATAATCCACAACAATCTCAATAACAGCTATCATACACGATTCCCTCACAATCACATCAAAGCCCCTACTACCAGCAATCCATCCCGCAATAGCCTTCCTCTGCTTCCCAACAAAAAACAACCTACAATTACCAATTCAACCCATATTAATCTCAATAATAACCATCATATTTGTAGGGTGCCTCTTCCTCATATTACCAAGCCCTGCCATCATACCAATAGGCTTATGCTAGTCCTCAATCCCTGTATCCCAATCAATACCAAAAAACCCCTTCATATCCATCTCCATCATCATATGGTAAATCCATTCCACCTTCACCTCCATCACATCAACAATATCTCCGTTATGATCAGTCTAATTTAGCAGGTCCTTCCACCTCAACACCCATCAATAAAGAGTGGGAAGAGATCAAAGCTTCCCTAAAGGACTTGCAAATGGGGACCTCTAAGAAGTCCTTCAAATTTGAGGAGATTTTCCACTATCCTTTTTATCCCTCATTCTCACTCATCCCATTTCCTAAGAATTTGGAGATTCCTAAGTTTGATAAGTACAAGGGAAGGGGAGATCCTAGGAATAATTTGCTAGAATTTTATATAGATTTCTAGGTGGTCATGAATAATGACAACTACATTCTGCAATTGTTTTCTAGGAGTCTAATGGGGAAAGCTCTAGATTGGTTCATGGGTCTTCCTAAGGGGATAGTTTCTTCCTTCAAAAATCTATCAAAACAAATCATTGCACAATTCTCCTTCAATCTAGAGAAGGACATTGATACCTTGGATCTCCTGAAAGGTAGCTAACATGAGGGAGAAATGTTTGCAAGCTACCTGCAATGGTGGCAAGCCGTGGATAGTAGGCTAAAATCCCATCTCAATGAGAAATATTTGGTAACCATCTTTGTCACCAACGACCACCTTGAATTGGCCCATAACCCATGCCTCCATTGTGTTACCACCTTTTCTGAAGTCATTGACAAGGGAACTACCATCAAGAGGGCCATCATCACTAAGGTACAAATCAAGATCTTTAACACAGACAAGGATAAATCATTTAGAGATAGGTCCCACTATTAGAAAAAGAAAAAAAATATTGTCGATGATGGTGTCACTAACACCAAACACGTCCAAGTAGCTAACACTTCACAAATATCACAGTATGTCCCCAATCCATAATTGGTTTCCAACATTATATCTGTGGCACATGGTGCACCTCATTGTCCCCAATAGTCCAATCAATACAATCAAGGGAATAACAAGCACTCATTCACTCCTTTGGGAGAACCCTTACATGCTATTTTCAAGAGGCTACTTTAAGTGAATTATGTAATCACTTATCCTATGACAAAGCCTTTTGATGAGTCAAAGCCCAAACCTGCCTAGTATAGGGAAAATGAGTATTTTGATTTTCACAAGATTAAAGGTCACTTCACTAATAAATGTAAAGGACTTCAAACTTATATCCAAAATATTATATTTCGAGGTGTCATCATAGTGGATGCGAATTAGGCTACATCATCTAGTGCTCAATTACAGATATATTAGAATGCCTTCCCTAATCACAATTAGGGTCTTAGTACCTCCAATGCTAATCTTGAGTCTAGTAATAACAACCACAATAACATCAGTTATAAGAATGTGCCATACAATTATGATGGTATTGTTATGTGCATCAATCAAGCAAAGCCTCACACATCTATGATTCATGTCAAAGTTAAAGACCTTTAGTGTGATGTTACTACACATCGTACCCACATAACAGTTCTTGGGGCTTCCACTTCATCTCAGCCCACTCCTGTGAGCTCACAATACAATATTATTTACTGTCTTGGTAAGACCCCAACCCAAATATCCATTTTGTATTTTCTTAGGTCTTCCCCAATCCACCAAGAAATCCTTACAAAAGCTCTTCAAGATACCCATCTTCCCAACAACATAGATCCTACCTCGTTTCAAGCTAATGGCTCTACCCTCAATTTATGTACATTAAAGTTATTAAAAACAAGTAGGATATACTCATGCTGACCTAGATAATCAGAATATTACAATCAAGGCTTATGATAATGCAAAAAGGGACTCAAAAGGTATCTTTTTCTTCCTATTTAGGTTGGCCCTGTTGTGCAATACACCACATGCCACATCCTTGATCTAGATTTTCCATACAATATTCTCTTTGGCCAACCATGGATCCACACCATGAAGGCTATTCCATCAACCTATCACCAAATACTGCAATTCCCATACAATGGGGTTGAAGTAACTATTCATATAGATCCACAACCCTTCGAGTACCGTCGTGTTGTAGAAGCTTCCTTCCCCAACTCCCTACATTATCTAGGAGTCGAAGTCAGGGTACCTCAGTCATCACCTTCCAATCCATCCTCCAATTCATCATCCACCACATCATCCACTTCATCCATTACATCTGAATCCACCATTACCAAAGTCAAGATCAATGATAAAGGTTGTGGAGAATGTGATATGCACATAGCTCTAAATGTGGAAACCATGCCTCCATCTCCTCACATCTACATTCAACATTCCCAGTTTGCATCAAAAGAGGAAGAAATGAAGACCAAAACTATCAATTCTAAGAACATGGGGTCTACCACTTTCTTGTCCCTAAGAACACAACAAGATCTAGTAGGTGAGGACATCAGTCAATGGGTTTATAGAGAAGAACCTGATCCATCACCCCCTCTCATTTAATACATCCAAGAGGTTTATCCCCATGCATCAAAGCTAGTAGAAAAATACAATTATCAAGGGGGGGGACTTTTTGTAGAACATGGAAGATTGAAGCCCATTGAGAGACCTGTGTGACCTAGACATTTGGGTTTAGGCTATGAAAAAAAGAAAATGGATCCTACATCATCCACTAGCACTTCCAATAATCTTAGCTCAGATAATGATTTCCTTGACATACCTAAAGAAGAATCCATCATACTCTCATACGATGATGTAGATCTCCCTTCTCTCTTTGATTTGACATCAATATTTACCATCATCCTTTCCCTTTGCTATCCTAACTTTATTGATTGGGACTTGTGTATGTGCAGGATCATGATGGGCCAACAAGTGGCAATATGATGGGTATGTGGCTAACAATTTTTTTACCCAAAATTGATGAAACAAAAAGGGTTTTTAAAGGATATTCTCAAATTTCCACCAATATAAATTATGCTTTACTTTGAATTTAATAAGTAATTATTATTCATTTTCTATTCAAATTATGACTAAAGTCCTGATTAATAGACTGATTGAAAAACATCTATAGTTTTCAAACAGTATGACGTTTTTTGAATCCAAAACATGTGTCACATTCTATGCTTCACATACTATAGGATTAAAAATATAAAAATTGAATTTCATGAACTTTTGACCAAGTTAAGGTGGTTAAACATACGAGTTTTTTATATTTTTAAAAAGTTGTAATAAAAAAATTATAATTAATTATTTACTTGGAAAAAATTTACAAAAAAATATGCATCACATTTGGACATGAGTCCTCTACTTATATCTAAAATATTATAAAAAAATATTATCATTTTACTGTGGTTAGGGTGGTCAGACAGACACCTACTTATTTTTTCCTTGAAATTTAAGTACTACTGCATTGAAATTTCAAATTTTCACCAAATAGATTTCTTTTTTTTTTAAACAAACCTAGTAGTTTAGAAACTACATTCAATTTGCTACAGATTCTATTCTTACATATTTTTGAAATAATATAGATAACATATTCAAATTTTTATGTCAAGTTGCCTAACTCTGATTTTTCTTATTTTTTTGCCACTTAAGGGCATGGTTTTTCCATGATGATCCTACACATACCCACTTACGAGGTAGTGCACCTATCAACACATTTCCTTTAGTGGAAACTTATGCACATCTCATGGGGTTGGGGGAATATGAACTCCTTAACCACAAAAGAAAAATGAAATAGAATAAAAAAGAGTCACCTGGTGAAAACCTCTCTGAGGTACTTTTTGTCTCATCAAAAGTAAAAGTAAAGGGGGTATCCGATAGTGAAAAACTCAATGAGGTGCTATAGGATGGGGATGTTCATCCTCCCCTTGTTGGAGCTCATTTATTTGAGAATTCCTCCATTCTGATTGAGGAAATGGAAGAAGTTAATCTAGGAATAGAGCAAGAGCCCAAAATCACCTATGTGGCCAAGTCATTGTTAGAAGAAGAGTATCCCATCAATTTCAATCTACTAAAGGAAGGGATCATTAAATTTGCATGGTCCTATTAAAATATGCTAGGATTGTATCCAACATTGGTTGTTCACCAGCTTGATGTTCATCAAGATGTAAAACTAGTTAAACAAAAGCTCAGAAAAATGCATCCCCAAGTGGCCCTACTTGTCAAGAAAGAGATGGAAAAACTATTAGAGGATGGATTCATCAAACCAATTGATTATTCTGAATGGATATCTAACATCGTGCTTGTGGCTAGACCAAATGGGAACATCAAAATTTGTATAGACTTCTAGGATCTAAATAAAGCTTGCTTGAAGTAGGATTTCCCACTCCCTAACATTGACATGTTGGTAGATCTTATAGCAAGACATGCAATGCTATCCCTCATGGATGGATTTTCTAGCTACAATAAAATTTGAATCAAACCTGAAGATTAGAATAAGACTTCTTTTACTACCCCCTGGGGCACTTTCTGCTACAATGTCATGCCCTTTGGCCTTAAGAACGTGGGGGAAACTTACCAACGTGCAATGACTCTCATCTTCCATGACCTTATCCATATCATAATGGAAGATTTTTTTGATGATATGCTAGGGAAATCCAAGACAAGAGAAGATCATCCCAGGATCCTCAGGAAAATATTTGAGTGGTTAGAATAATATAAGCAGTGTCTGAATCCCAAAAAGTGTGTGTTTGGCATCACATCTAGTAAATTATTAGGCTTCATTGTATCTAGAAGAGGCATTGAGGTGGATCCAGCAAAGGTCAAAGCAATAATGGAAATTCCTCCACCTGAAAATATTAAGCAATTAAGGAGTCTACAAGGAAAGCTATAGGCTATCAGGCGATTCATAGCCCAACTTGTTCATAAATGCTAGTCCTTCACATGCCTTCTACATAAAGACATCACCTTCAAATGGTATCCATAGTGACATTAGGGTTTCAAAAATATCAAGGAGTACCAAGACAATCCACCCATTTGCATGCCTCCCATTCTAGGTAAACCACTCATGCTATATATCTTAGCTACATCAGTTGCATTGGGGGAATTGCTAGCACAACATGATGAGTTCTCTAAAGAATGTGCAATTTACTATATCAATAGAACACATGTGGGTTATGAGCTCAACTATTCACCCATGGAAAAATATTGCTTGGTAGTTGTTTTTCAGTTCACAAAAAATGTACCATTACATGCTCAACCATCCTATCAAGCTAATATCAAAAGTTGACCCACTCAAATATCTATTATCTAGAATGTCATTAATTGGCCGCATGGCCAAGTGGGTTATGCTACTGAGTGATTTTGGCATAGAATTATTGGACCATAAAGCAATTAAGGGTCAAGTGATAGCAGATCAATGGACCGAGGCTCCTTTGGTAGAAGCATATCCACTAGTAGCAGAGTTTCCTGATGAAGGTGTCCTTACAGTTGCAGAATCAGATACATGGACACTATATTTTGATGGGTCATATATGCAAAATGGAGCTGGTGTAGGAATTATCTTCCTCACCCCACAAGGTTATTACATTCCAAACTCATTCAAGCTAGCATTCCCATGCCTGAATAATATTGTTGAATATGATGCTCTAATCACTGACCACAAAATCATAGTCTAATGGAACATCATGGAACATCCTCGTACCTTTGGAAATTCTTAGTTGATAATCAAGCATGTCAATGATGAGTTGCAAACCAAATATGATAAGCTTTTACCTTACAAACACATGGTAGATGGCTTCAAGAGATATTTCACCTACATCCAATTGAAGCAAATTCCTAGAGTCCAGAACAAAGCAATAGATGCCATGGCTACAATTGGTTCCTTCATTTACATGTTGATGCAGAGCAGGGATGCAAAATTATTACAAATGCTATTCAAGAAAAAATAACCCACTTTCCAATCACTAAAACTCTATCATTGCACATTCTCTCAAATCCACCATTCTTGCCTTGTAGTAGTGTAAACAGTGAAAACTGATCATAACTTCCACAATACTCATCAAAACCACAACCCAAATGGCATTTCAAGAACCCATTAGGACAATTTTCAACATATCTAAAAGGCACATACCTTCATTTTGGAACAACGCCTCTTAAATTGGACTTATACGCTAAACAAGGCTCCAATTAGCCCAAATTTACAAAGCAACCCTCTCCTAAACAACATGCCAACCCCAATTTCCTTTGGATAGTCTCTCACTAGGTTATAAACATCCAAATTCTACAAATTTCATCAATGTAAATTCTCACTAAGTCACTCACTCATAAAATTTCCATTTTTCCTAGTTTATAAGGGGGTTTATTGAAACTAGGGTCAGTAAACTAACACTTCAAACACCTAAAAATTTCCTATACATTCTTATAGAACTCTTAAAAATTTCTTCCCCAAGAATTTTCCACCATTTCCACTCTTTAACCACCAAATTTCACCAAAAATACACAATATTGACAACTAAGGCATCATGAAAAATCACTTAAACAACCTCCTCTACTAAAAAAAACCCCATAAGCCACTAAAACTACCAAAAAATCCCCATTCCATGAAGCTACAAGAAGATCTAATGGTGGAATGGGTCAATTTTACATTTTGAAAGCTTACAAACTTTCAAACAGGGGTCTACGAGCCTGTTTTCGAAATTTGCTTATGAAATAAACCAAACTTCACAAAAATCAACCAAACCAAGCCCAAATCAAAGTTAACTCATATTTCCATTCAACTTAATGCCTTTCGAATCAAAATCAACCTACACAGGGCCATACAAAAGGTTGCTACAACAAATTACTAGTCAAAATGCAAAGAAAACAGTTTTCATGTTTGATTGATTCAACTTCATTACAATCTCCAACCTCTTGCCTCAACTTGTATGAGGATTTTCAAAATTTTTGACACCAAAAAAAATTGAATCAACCAAATTTTAAACTCCATGACTATTGGTTTCCCATAATTTGCATTTTTACATCCTTTCATGACAACATTTGGAAATATTGCAAAAATGTAACAAAATGAACTCAAATGACCTCAATATGACTTATTACATCATAAATGGTCTCTTATGACCTTATTGGACCCAAATAAGACTCAAAAACCAACAAACCTAACATTAGTCTTTGCTTGACCAAAATTTCCAAAATAAACTTGGTGCCCTTGCACCATACAACTGGCCTAAAAAAGATTCCAAGTCCCTCTAAAACTATATGACTTGAAAACATGCTTTCTCTCAACATTGAATGCTCTACAATCTAAAGCTTTATCTAGGGATCCCTTCTAGTGAGTTATGTACTACAACCATGCATTGTATCTTCTTTTTAAATGGATCTTTCCTTGAAAATACTGTCCTCCACTTGATGAAGGTTGTCTACTTTTATTTTCATTAGAAAATAAAGTCAAGTCTATCTTCATATCTACAACCATACCCTTACCACCTGCATCTTAAACTATCTCCCTCTTAACTCTCCTTGTGTACTTTTCCTTATCCATCTTCCCTTGTATTATCCCTTAGTCTGTTCACCTTGTCTTTGGAAAACACCTTTAGTCAAAACCTCTACCCTTAGGATCTCTGTATTAGCAGACTTTCTCACCACTATATTGATAGAATTCAACTATCCACTGACCTCTTTTGAAACCACATAACAATGTATTGTTCCCACCATGATTTCAACGTCCTTTCCTAACCCATTTTGCATATCCACTATCAATTCATCCTTGACCTTCTCTATATCTAACTTTTTCATCTTCTCATTATCTTCTTTACTCTTCAACATTGAAGCATCCTTCAAGCTTCTTGTCTTAACACCTTCTTCCTTTGCAATGGTTGCACACTCTTCATGTGTTTCTTCCTTCAACTTCACAAACTATTTCTTTCCCATCATGACCACTCTTGCTACCTTTCTTTGTTCCTTCACATCTTCAACTAATGGGGTCAATGTAAAAGTATTCCCATCATTCTCAATTTGATATGTATTGGATCTCCCATCATAAATGGCATGTCTATCAAATTTCCATGGTCTCCCAAGTAATAAATGACAAGTCATTGGAAAAACATCACAAAGTACTCTATCCTTGTAACCTCCAACACTAAACAAAACCAAGGCATGTTCATTAACCAAAATGGACTGATCAGATCATTCAACCAAGCTACTCTATAAGGTTTTTCATGAGGAATTTTCTCTAAGTTCAACTTATCTACCATTTCATTAGACACCATATTATTAGTGGAGCCTAAATCTACCACAACTTTGCATACCTTACATTTGCATTTGCTTGTGGTTTTGAATAATTCCCTACTTTGTGTTGATTCCTTCTCCTTGGATGCCTTTAGAAGTTATCTTCTCACCATAAATGACTCTTTCACTTTTGGGGCAACAAGATGCCTAGGAGAATTTAAACTTTCACATTCATCTTCTTGCACCAATTGCACTCTTTTATCACTTCTCCTTTCACCACCACTTGAAGTAGAACCTTTCTATTCAGGGCAGTTGAATGCTAGATGACCAAACTCATTACAATGATAACATCTACTTGAAAATGTGTTTGAACTTCTACCACCATCAAATATTCCTCTAGAGCCTCTGAAGCCACCTCTTTGATCAACAATTTTTTCTATTCCTTTGTGTGCATCTTCTTGGCTTTCACTAGATTGTCTTGGAGTAGAAAATGATCTGCTTCCTATTTTAGTACTTCCTCTACCCCTATTTGTCTTTCCTTGTCTTCTTTTAACTTTTTCTTCATCCCTTATTGCTATTTGGTAACATTCCTCAACTATTCTTGGATTTTCCAAGGTTAGTTCATCTTGAATGTTAAGTCTCAATCCACCCAAATACCTAGCAATATTTTCATTCTCATCTTCCTTATGACCATTTACCTAATAATCAACTTGTAAAACTCTTCAGTGTATGATTTAACATCCATTTCCTTTTGCTTTAAACCTTGAAGTCTCCTAGACATTTGAATAGCATAATTAGAGGAAAAAATATTACCTTTCATTTTGGCTACCATTCTATCCCAAGATACAATCTTTGAATTACCTTTTTTCCTCTTCTTAGATTGTTCATAATCCCATCACAAAAGTGCATGTCCCTTCAACTTGGTCTTTGTAATCTTCACCCTTTTCTCTTTAGGAACATCTTCACATTCAAAGTAATTGTCCAAGGCTACAATCCAATCCAACAAGTATTCATCATCTAGATTTCCTCCATATTTTGGTACATCAATCTTCACCTTATGTATATCATACTTTATTTCCCTCAACAACTTAGCCATCCTTTGATCATCAGGATCCAATTCCTCTTCCTCTTCACTGTCACTTTCCTCTTCTTCATCTGAGTCACTCTAATCACCCATGTCCACATCTCTTTTCTTCCTTGACTCTAGAGCAACAAGCCTTTCCCTCAATTCTCTCATCTCCTTAGCATGCTTTTCTTTCAATTCACCAATCTCTCTAGCTAGAGTTTTCCCTTTTGGAGGCATCTTGATTCTTCAACTTTCAACCTTTCATAGCTTCAACCTACAACTTTATCCTTCACAAGATCTACTTCGTAAGATCTGATACCAACTAATGCAGATCAGGGAGGCAACCTTCTTAAAAACATTATTCAATAAAAAATAACCCACTTTCCAATCACAAAAACTCTATCTTGGCACATTCTCTCAAATCCACCATTATTGCCTTATAGTAGTGCAAACAATGATAATTGATCATAACTTCCACAATACTCATCAAACCCACAACCCAAATGGAATTTTAGGAACCCATTAGGACACTCTTCAACATATCTAAAAGGGACATACCTTCATTTTGGAACAACACCTCTTAAACTGGACTTATACACTTAATAGGGCTCTAATTAGCCCAAATTTATAAAGCAACCCTCTCCTAAACAACCTTCCAACCAAAAATTCCTTTAGAAAGTCTCTCACTAGGTTATAAACATCCAAATTCCACAACTTTCATCAATGTAAATTCTCACTAAGTCACTCACTCATGAAACCCCCATTTTGCCTAATTTATAAGGGGGTTTATTGAAACTAGGGTCTCCAAAATCTCTCTCAGAAAACTAACACTTCAAAAACCTCAAAATATGTCTGGATATGATTATATAACTCTTAAAAATTGCTTCCCCAAGACTTTTCCACAATTTCCACTCTTTAACCACCAAATTTCACCAAAAGTACATAATATTGACAACTAAGGCATCATGAAAAATAACTTAAACGACCTCCTCTACTCAAAAAAACTCCCCAAGCCATTAAATCTACCTAAAAATCCCCATTCCACCAAGCTACATGAAAATATAATGGTGGAATGGGTCTATTTTACATTTTGAAAACTTACAAACCCTCAAATAGGGGTCTATAGGCCAGTTTTGGAAATTTGCTTATCAAATGCACCAAACTTCACAAAAAATAATCAAACCAAGCCCAAATAAAAGTTAACTCATATTTTCATCCAACTTAATTCCTTTTGAATCAAAATCAACCTATACAGAGTCATATAGAAGGCCGCTACAACAAATTACCAGTGAAAATGCAATGAAAACAGTTTTCATTTGATTGATTCAACCAACTTATGACAATCTCCAACCTCTTGGCTCAACTTGTATGGGGATTTTAATTTTTTTTGACACCAAAACAATTTACTCAACCAACTTTTAAAATCCATGACCGTTGGTTTCCCATAATTCTCATTTTTACATCTTTTCATGACAACATTTGGAAATATTGCAAAAATGTAACAAAATGAACTCAAATGACCTCAATATGACTTATTACATCATAAACATTTGGTCTCTTATGACCTTATTGGACCCAAATAAGACTCAAAAACCAACAAACCTAACATTAGTCTTTGCTTGACCGAAATTTCCAAAATAAACTTGGTGCCCAGGCTACACCACATGCCCAAGGATTGAATAGATTCTGAATTCCTTGTTGAGCAACTATTAATCCCAACATACAATGTTCTTGACAATGAGATGGTGTATAATATCATAGGTCATGAATCACCCTAGTATCATGAAATTTATGCTTACCTCCATGAAAATATCCTCCCACATGACCTAACTTGTAACCAACATAAATAATTCATCCAACACACTTCCTAATACACAATTGTGGGAGATATACTCTATCATCGAGGGTATGATGGCACTCTTCTTCAATGTCTCAATCAATCTGAATCTTGTGTTACATTAAATGAGGTGCATAGTGGTGTCTGTGGGTCCCATTCTAATTGAATTTCCTTAGCAAAGAAGACTCTAAGAGTAGGATACTATTGGCCCACCATGGAGCATTATGCTTGCGATTTCATGAAGAAATATGTAATGTGCCAACAACACAGATTTAATCCATGCTCCTGCACAATATTTTCAACCTATCATTACACCATGGCCCTTTTCACATTGGGGTTTTGAATTAATTAGAAAGATTTACTCTCCATCATTCGACGTTCATACCTTCATCATCACTTCCACTAAATACTTCACTAAGTGGGTGGAGGCAATTTCACTCTCTCTAATCACTGGTATTCATATTTCCAAATTTATCCTTTACCATATTTTCTATAGATATGGTATTCCATCCACCATCATCACCAACAATGGTAAGCCCTTAAAAAATTAGTACAATGAAAGCCCTTTGTGAAACATACCATATCCAACATTGTTGGTCAACTCCCTATTACCCTCAAGGTAATGGCTAGGATGGAGTGACCAACAAAACACTTATCAAAATCCTTAAAAAGGCTATCAACAACACTGGTCGAGATTGGCACCTCCATCTCAATCCCACCATTTGGGATTACTGTACATCCATTCACACCCCCACTGCCACTACTACATACTCCCTCGTTTATGGTGCCAACACCATCTTGCTAATTGAGGTTGAATTACCATCACTTTGAATCTCTGTTAAGAATCACTCCAGTGATTAAGATGCTCGAGTTGAATGGTTAAGTCAACTGGAACTCTTGGATGAAAAATGCATCAAGGCCTATAATCATCTCCAAGCATATCAACATCGTCTTAGGAGAAATTACAAAAAAAAGGTTCATCCCCACCAATTTAATGTTGGAAATCTAGTCTTGAAAGAGAACCAACGTACCTAGTAGGATCGAGAAAAGAAAGGAAAGTTTGAAGCAAATTGGTTGGGTCCTTATGTTTTCATAGAAAAATATGGTCCTGGGGCATATCGGCTTGCAACTCCTAAGGGGGAACCCTTAGAAGAGCCTATCAACATCATGCACCTAAAGCAATTCTACACCTAGGTTAGATGGGTTGTCCTCCCTATAAAATTCCAAAGAAAAGGTAAAAAATCAGCAAAAATACCAAAAAATCAAAAAATTCAAAAATAGTAAAGAGAAATAATCCATCCTATCGTGAAAACCACCCTTGGTGGTGCCTTGGATAAGTAAATCTAGTGAAAACCTGGCAACAAGTACCATTCGTAGAGGGCTTAATCATTATCTACCTTGCATCCTATTTTCCTTATCCTTCCATTCACCCTATCAACATATCCTATCCTCATGTCCTATCTCGGCTATCCTCCCATTGACATCCTCTCTATCCATCGTTTGGTATATTTTGATTGAGCATTAGATGATTCAGATTGGCTATCTTAATTCCTGAGCTTTTATCTTGAATCTGAGCTTTTCATTGACTGTACATTGGTGTAATTTTTCGGTCCTATGTTCTCATCTAGGGTCCTTCATCATTTCGGTCATCATTAGGTCTCATATTGTCTTTCATCCATTCTTTTGAACTATGTTGCCCCTACATTTTCAAATAAGAAAGGCTGATCATATGATCCACCCCAAGGCTTTGTCTATCCATTTGTGTCAGTCTTTGTCATTCATCAAGGTCTCCATTGTCCTCTTTCTGCTTTTATCCATGGTTAGTTGTTAGTCTTTTATTGACCTACAAGGGCTCTATGCTTTCACATGATAGGCAAGGCTAATCTTTGATCAACTCACAAGCCCTAGGTCTTTAGGGTGTGTCATTGTCCTGCATCATGTCGTAAAGTATGTCCCTATCCAATTGGTTCCTAACAAACAAAATCCACTAGTATTATGAGGTCCAATCAGTTTTGAGTATCCTGAGTCATGTCAATCACCTAATCTATCCTACATCCTTGGTCTTAATAGGTTGTATCCTTCCTAAATCAGACTGCATCAACCCCATCCACCTATTGATCCTATAGCAAAGGACATTTGAAAATTTTTGTGACCTTTTGGTACTTTTGGCATAGTTTTATCATTTGAATTTCATATTATACTTTGTTAGGGTCACCACGATCCATCATATCATGCTATGCTTTAATAGGTAAACTTAGGGGAATATCTTTATTTTTCTATGATCTTGTCTTCTTGGTTGTCCCACGTAGCACCCACCAAGATTCTGGTGGTCTTGTATCATGTTGGGCCATCCTTTGTGCTTGTGGTTATTCCAACATCAAGCCTGACCAAAGCCATTGTGGATTTGGGTGTCGAGATAGCCTTCTTGTTTGTCGTGTTTGTCTTATGCATTTGACACTAATTGGCCTTGGTTCCCCATACCTTGGCACATCATATTTTATGCTATAGCAAAAATCAATGCTCCTAATATGGAAAAATGGCATTAGGTTTGCATTTCATTTATCATCCCATTGCATTGTCTTTATCTCCCCATCTAATTTTTACCCTAGCCTATGGTTAGTGATTTTGGTTGTGCAAATGTTCTTCCATCTATTCCTCCTAACATGATTCCACTAGTTTTGATAGGTGCACCATCACACCCATAATTAATATCACTATGCATGTTCATTATCTTCTAGATTCATTTCACCCATTATCATTCACTTCATTATGCACTGCATTAAAATACCTATCATTATTCACTTAGGCTCATTATCCATTGCATTTTCATTTTCATAATCATATTAAGTTGTTTAGATTAATATAGATCTAGTAGTCTAAGCATCTTAAGTTCATTTCATTTTTCTTCTCATATCATTGCATTATCATTTCATAATTATCTTAATTTGTTTAGATCAATAAAGATGTGTTATTCTAAGAATCTTAAGTTCACTTCATTTTCATCTCATTTCATTGCACTATCATTTTCATATTCATTTTAAGTTGTTTAGATGGATCTATATTGGTTATTCTAAGTATCTTAAGTTAATTCCATTTCATTATCCTTTCATTGCATTATCATTTTAGGTTGTTTAGAGTTATGCTAAATATATTAGTTCATTCCACCACATACACTACATTACATCACATTTATCACATCCATTGATAACATGATCACATATATGCATACATCATATATTTTCATCATTACATATTTCCATGTCACATGATGTGTGCATAATCATTTGTCCATATCATCCATGGTAAATCACATTAACATCATCACCTGCATCACACACTATTATTATCACATCCATAGCATATATCATTAAATCATAAATCATTCATCACATCCTATATCATAAAGTGTTAGAAATAATGCATTCCATCCATAACATTCACATAAACATAAGCATAAATCATCATCATCACATGCATATACCATAATCACCATCATCCAAATGAGCATAATAAACATCCATAACATCATATAGGAATCATCAATATCATATCAATTTCCATCACATATCATTTATATATACAAAAATATATAATCTCCATAATAGGTCCATCATATTCCATAATAAAAGATCATAAAGGTCCACACAAATCCATAATAACAGACCATAAATATCCATCAAATTCCATCAAATAAAGATACAAGTGTAGATCTCTAATCAAATAAATATGACTACATTTGACACATCATGGTGTCCATAAGAAATAAAGAATTAATGAATGAATGAATGAAAGAATGAATCTATCCAATCTGTACAAAAGAATTTGTAGCCTCTGCCTACCTATCCTACCCATCCATCCTACGCCTATCAAAATCAAGATCCTGTATCCATCTCCCTCTATCAATAGATCCCTGCATTTGACCTTTGAGGGGAGTCTAACCCTACACCTTGACCATGAAGGGGAGTCTCTATGTAATGGTTGTACCCTCTGGTATGTGTTTGAGTTGAGCGAGAGGGTGTTGGCATTTGTTGAACCACTCTAACATACAAAGGCACTCTCTAGGCTAGATCTAGTACCTCCCTAAAACATGCCCCCATTTAGTACCCAACCTCCATCCTAGCATCAACATCCCTTGCTACTTGAGCCCTTTCCAAGTATCTCTCTATACGGTACATGTCCCTCTATCCACCTATATGTTGTCTCTCCCACTCCCAAGCCTCTTGCACCATCTACATCTGCTCAACCTAGGCCTCTAGCTGAGATATCCTTTGTGTTGTTGAATCCCTCTCACTCTACAGTGTTTGTACTTGTGCCTCTACTATCTTCATCTTCTCCAATAATCCCCTTGCATCTTCCATGTTTGTCTCTGAACACTCCACTTTGTCTCGAGCCTAATATCCCTCTCTTTGTATCTCCTCCAATCCTCCCTACAGCTCCCCCACTAGCCTCCACAGATCATCTCTCTATATATCTGCCTAATGTAATCTCCTTGCTGCCTCATCCACTAATTGCTTGAAGTCCCTATCTCCCTCTCCCTGTACACCTTGTAGTTGCTCCACCTCAGCCTGGATTATCCCAACCTTAGTTTACAATTTGTCTCTATCTACCTCCAACTCCTATAACATGTGCTCTGCTATACCTAGCTAAGCCAGGGCTCTTGTCAATAATATTGTGGGATCCTCTAGTGGTGACGGCACATATATGACCATGGCTAATGAGTCCACTACAATGGAATCCTCCTCCATCACCTACTCCTCCCCCCCAGCCTCCTCCATCTCCACATCCCCATATCCCACTCTCCTTTGCATTCCCATCCTCCTCCTCCTCTATTGCCTAGCCAACTCCCTCTCATCATCTGATCTAAACCCTAACACCCCCACGATCAATTCTATAGTCATGGTCCTCCTTGCCCTATGTTGAGCCCACCATGCAAAGTATCGTACTATTGTACCTACATCATCCGACCCTCCCTACCATGGAAACTATGTCATTGACACTACATCCCACATCTATCAAGCAAACTCCATGGTGATCTTCTCACCCCATATCGCCCTCAACTCTAGACTAAACTGTCTGAACATCTATGGTCCTACAAGCATTTCTTGTTGTACTTTGTACTACCAGGTCACCCTATTAGGCCTGTTTATCTCAATAATAAATAGATCCCAACAATTTTCAAGTAGCAAACTGAGAAAAAGTAGCCCCTCCATCTTCTATCATCATCCCTATATCCAAAAAATCATTATCCCATGTAGGATCTCCATGTAATATCCTCTCCCCTTAGTCCATCCAGCCTCCTCTGCCACTCCTCCAAGCTCCTTACCTCCTAGTAGTGCAATCTCCAACCATACTCATTTCCCCACCAATATCCTACCAACAATGTCTCATCTTGCACTCTGGCAACCAATATGTTTGGCCTCGCTATCTGAATATGCTCCCAAGCCCAAACTTGTAGAAGTGTCACATGTGTAATGCTCAAGGATTTTCTATAGCAGATGACATGCATGTCTTGATATAGCTATGCCAACACTCATGACCCCCATGCATATTCTCCCTCTCGCCACTCCACTATGTGTCAGACAACCTCAATCATCTTGAGGTTGAATAATCATCCAATCCTTTCCATTATAAGGATCTTGTTGATGGGTGTTTTTGCACTTTCTCAACACAAGCAACACACAAGTGCACTACCTCTCTTGAAAGGTTGAAATCTGCAACAAATCACTACCCCAAGGTTTTGGATGTCAGGTCATGACAATGCTTGGAATAGTTTAGTTGGTTGATGTTTTGCTGGTAATCACAGGGTGGCCTTTATGGTTTACAAAGAATGGGAATTTGGGTCTACAAATGGAGTTTCAAAGTGTCGTAAGTGAATGAACAATGGATTCTCACTCAAAATAGCAAGCTAAAACTCACCAAGTTTGTCTGATTTAGCTTGATGGTGATGCTTGAAATCTTACTCTAAAAAAGGTCCAAAAGAAATAGAAAAAGGGAGAGGATAAGAGAAGTTGTCTTAAATCCTAAGCTATGAATGAACAGTAACAATGGAGGGTGCTACAGTAGACAAACTTCCTAAAATTGAGTTTTTCTTGACCAAATGGAGCCTACAACTACACAAAACCAGTGCAATCTCTTAAGGTCTGGTGATTTTTAGATTGTACATACACTTCATGAACATACAATTGAACTAAGTTGAAGCAATGAAATGAGGAATCCTAGGCTAACTTTGCACAATAGTTTTCCATGAACAAGTACCAAAAGTATGGGCTAAAAGTTCATCAAATACCATAATAGCAAATAACATTATCACAACCATTCAAGAAACTACAACTAAATCTATCATGGAAGTTGAATCATGCAAGCAAGATGAACAAACTAAAAGAAAACACCCATAAAATCATGCAATGCTTCCTTCTATTGCTGTAAAATTTTGTTTGCACCAATTCTCCAACCATTTACAAATGAGGGGCAAGCCCCTATTTATAGTATTCCAAAGCCCAAATGAATGGCTAGGATTAATTCACAATGTGGGGCTTAGATTCAATACAAGTTAAGTTTTCACCTATCCCCAATATTTCACAATTTAAAATAAGCTATTTTTTCCTCTTCTCTATTTTGTATTGTACCCCATTTTGTCATCTAGGGACCCTAGCACTATAGCATTTTTGTCCTGTAGTGACTACCTTCCCTATTGTACCTGAAACTGCTAAAGGCTGCCCTTTGTCTGATGTGTTCGCAACATTCTTGTAGCCAATTAAGTGTACTCTTGTTTGCAGATTTGTGCCACTGTGAAACAAATAAGCTACTCCTGGTCTGGGTGGACAACTCCTTAATGATCATCATCATCTGGTGAAACGTAGGACAACTCCCTCTCGCTTTCTTCAAGGATAGCCCCTTGCATTTTGTCATTGACTTCCTTGGCATAGGCCTTCTTCTAATTCCAACTCTATTGATACATGCTAGGAAGAGATGTAAGCAATGAATGAATGGTGACTAGAACAATGTGCTCCTTCCTCATCCAACTTCCTCAATGGGCCTCCTCGACGAACCCATGGTAAGTTCCATAAGTCATGCATACACAAAGTGCAGTAAGTGCATCCATATGTAAATCAAGGAAAATGTTTGTCAAATCCTGTAAACTCATTGTTAGATCAATCCATGCATCATTAAAAGATCATAATATCCATATTTGAAGTTCACTTGGACCACAAACATAAATGTGGGTTTAGGGGTGTGGTTACCATAGGGCGGAAGGATGACAAACAACAAATGACAGATGATGGATAGCTGGTGGATGACGAATGGTGGACAGATGATGAACAGTGAATAGTAGCTAAATAGTGGATAGCTAGCAGACGACAAGTGGTAGATGATGAGCGAACAGTAGGCGAATGACATACAACTAGTGCAAAGCAGGAGGCGAGGGGACGATGGGTGACAGGCGAATGGTAGATATCTGGCAGACGATGGGAAGTAGGCATCAAGCAGATGACAGACGATGGACAGTGGGGAAACCATGGATGGTGGGCAGATGATGAATAGTATTTTGCATGGGCAGACAGTGGACAATAGGTGGATGACATCCTTCTGTGGGGGTAGACCCACAAAGGACGATGAAGGAACAACAACCCAAAAGGAAGGCCCCGTGGATGGAAACGGAAGGACAACGACCTTCAAGGAAGTTCTCATGAATGGAAACGGAGGGAGGATGACCCATAAGGAAGTTCCCATAGATGGAAACAGAGGGATGGCAGCCTGGAAGGAAGTTCCCATGGATGGAAATGGAGGGATAGAGGCCCTCAAGGAAGTTCTCGTAGAAGGAAAAGGAGGGATGGTTGTCCGCAAGGAAGTTACTGCAGACAGAAACAGAGGGAGGGTGGCTTGCAAGGAAGTTCCTATAGATGGCAATGGAGGGATGGAGGCACACAAGGAAGTTCCCACAGATGGTAATAGAGGGATAATGGTCAGCAAGGAAGTTCCCATGAATGGAAACAAAGGGACGGCAACCTACAAGGAAATTCCCGTGGACGACGACCCACATAGAAATTCCTGCAACTTCACAAAAATTAGTAAATCTAAGATTTTTCAATTTTAGCACATGGAAAAAAGGGTAGAAACAGTGCCAAGACATATTTCCTTAAGATTTGACTCATTTTGAAAAATGCAAAATTTTGGAATGTGGAAGTCGGAGGTCCGCTGCCCTTTTGTAACAACAATAAGCACACAATGGCTTGCAAGGAAATTTTCGCAATGTCTAAACACATGGAAAATATGATCCAAACCCCTTTACACATGTAAAGACACTCATTTTATGGTCCTTAAATGATGAAAACTTGAATTTTTCACCCTTGGAAATGCGGTGATTAGGAAGGGGTAAGCCGAAGGGTCCATCACCCTTTTAAAAATGACAATGAGCACATGGACACCTGCACATGACAACCTACAAGGAAATTCCTATGGATGGTGATAAAGGGATGATGACCCACAAGGAAGTTCCCACAGATGGTGATGTAGGGACAATGGCCCGCAAGGAAGTTCCTACGGATGACAATAGAGGGATGGAGATCTGCAAGGAAATTCCCAAGAATGGTGATGGAGGGGCAACGACCTACAAGGAAATTTATGTGCCTTTCCAAAACTCAATGAAAACTTGGAACTTCATTTAGGAATCATATAAACATCCCAAATCCATAGGAAACTTGTCCCCAAAGTCAAAAAATGAAGGCAAAAGCAAAGAAAGTGAGTAGGGACCAAGTCAGCAGGAGTAAGAAAAAAAGTAGAAAAAGGAAGGGGGAGTTTGTTTCTCTTTTAGATTCGCATGCCATAGGTAAAATGAAGGGTAGGGAGCAGAATTTATAGGAAAATTTCCATTAATGGAATGCATTGACTTCTTGGTATAGAAAAATTGGGTTAGGTGAGATGTGGAAATCCACACCCATTTGGATGTTTGGTGAAGGCTCAGATGGCGAAACTAAGTGTGGAGCCTGCCATGCAGGTGGAAGTCAAGGGTTGGTTGCTACTCAGCAGTGAAACATGAGCAACAAACCACATGAGGTGACCTATAGTTGTGGGTTCGCGAGGCTTGGAGGACACCGAGGTAGCAGACGAAGGGAAACCTATAGGGGCACTTCCATGAAAGTAAAAGACTTAGTGAAAATCAGGTGGGTGAATTTGGTCAAGGGGAATTTGATCATTCTAAGGCATGTGACCCACTTGGAGCCTAGAATAGGGGCATAGAAAGCAAGGCAAGAGAAAAAATGACCCAAAAGGAATAGGATTGAGCCATCGGGAGTGAAAAAGAGGGGGGTTCCTACCTAAGGCAGGGCGTGTGTATAAGAAATGCACAACAAATGGCGACTCACTAGGGAAATGCTCCAGAGAATTTTGATGACAAGCTAGAATCATGAACCCAGAATCTTTGGTTCTAACCTTCACGCTAGGGCAAACAAACCGATCACTCAACCAAAGGATCAAAACCACTAGTTAATCCAATCTTTGTTATGTTGAAAATCCAAGTGTGTGCAATTACATTAATTCCAATCCTTGAGTTGCTACAAGAACCTAAGCTTCATCAAGTTAAGATATATTGTTTATTCTAACTCCAAAAGCATCATGGACATTGCCTCACTGCTAGTCAGGTGTCCATAGCCTTGACAAGGTTGTCACTATGATTCTCTCGAACATTGATCTACTGCAAACCAAGTTTCCATAGCCCCGTTAGAGTTGCTCAGATCCTCCTGAAAAGTTAAATTTATTTCTTTTGATTTTCAATATTTTTCTTTCTTTTCTTTTGTTTCTTTTTATTTTTCTTTTTTCAATTTCTTTCATTTCAACCCACAAGCAGTGAAGCTCATGCTGAAGGTTGAGAATCACAGTGGTGCTGTAGCAAAATTTTATATTTTTCACTTAACTAGACTTCACAAAGGACCTACAATGACCATCAAATTCTTAAGATGTGTAAGAGATATAATATTTCAGAATACATCAGAGTCATACAAACCAACAACTTATCCCCTATTGACCAAACATCCAGGTCACTTGACACTAATAGAAGACCCTCACCATCCACTCTGAAGAATTGATTAGAGTTTGATGAAGAAATACATAGAACAACCCCAGACAATAAGTATGGTTGTTGTACACACAGATGTGCTAAGCTAAAATTAGAGGGACCCCACGAAAAGCAGCAACAAAGCAGTAGCAAAATGGAAGCAAACAGAAAGCAAACACCTAAACTAGCCAAAGTGGGAAAGCAAAAGACAACAAGGAAGCTACTCTAAATCAAACTAACCTACAACAAACCAACTAACCCAATGAAAGAAGGAAAGGAAGGTATATACACGAACCTGAGTTATGTACACAAAACCTACACTACTCAAAATGGACTATGTACAAAGATATTTACAAAGCACTCTATTCAGGTAGGGAAAACTGACATTCACACCCATTGGATTTTGTAATGCATGCACAAGAAGAAGGGTGACCATCATAGTTCTAATCCATGCAAACTCATTGTTATATTTAGAAAAATGAAGTACAACATTATAGCATTCAAATTCAATAGCATATTTAAGAAAAATCAGCAATTGAGGTCATTCATTAAACCCATGGTTGATCCATAAACACATTTGTTTCCATTTTTCCCCATAAACAAATTGATAAGCACAATTGCAAGTATTCACAAGAGAAAGGAAAGATAGAACCTAGATTTCATCATGCAATAGTGGCACCATTTGATAGTCGAGAGTGAGCATTGCATCATCAATCATTACATCGACAACCTCAGGTGGAGGCACTACATGGTGCAACATTCTTGGTCTTGGGAATGCATAGGGCTGGGAGGATAGGGCAATGAATGCCTCTTCCAAGTCTTGTGTGGGATATGTAGCCTACATTGGTTGCTCTTTGAGGAGATACACTTCATCCTCTTGATCTTCTTTAGTCTAGACCTCTACTAGATTTTTGTCTTGAAGGGACATCATACCATCCCATCTCCTTCCCAGGTATTGACCTTATTTTTATAGGATCAATAATGATCAATGTGGTAGGACTCCTTGTTACATCCTATAGTTGGCCAGGTGTGTCAAACCTGCTGGTAGCCATCAAAACACCCCTGCCTTGGTCTTCTTCTTCTTGTAGTTCATGTATCTCCTCGTGATGTTAACTTGTTTCCTCATGTTCACTGTTGTTGTATATGGAGAAGGATTTCCTCTCCCAATCCAAAGACTCTAATGTTCCTATGTTGATAGGTTCAAGTAGTATGTCTTTGTTATTGCCTTCTTCTGAAATGTACTCTTCTTCAGTGTTGGCATACCTTTGAAGTATAGCTCCCAATGGAAAGAAGCCATCAATGGAAGGCACCTCATCAAGGGGGCAAAAATTTACTATGTGATTTCCCTCTAACGACTCCCCATAAATCCTATCATCTATGGTGTATAGATGCTCTTCAAGAGGGAAAGACTCTTGATGTCTGATGGAAAACTCTCCCACTTGATCTACATCATTTGAAGGCTCTAAATGTTGTTGTTCTTCTTCTGTTACTGTCCCAATACCTTCTTGAAGGTTTCCTTCAGCTGGGTTGCCACATGGTTCAAGTTTGTGGACCTATCCTTTGATCCTAGCAGCAATGGCAGGAAGTGGTGCACTTGGCTACCCCACTTGTGCTTTAACGTGCTCAATGGCCTCTTTGCATAGATCACATGTGAACTCTAAATATGGAAAATCATGGAGCCTACACCAACATGGAAGTAGCAACATCTCCAAATCGACTTGGTATCTTAGCTTGTACCAATCCCTAGTGAGTCTTGACACAAGCTCATTGTATCTTTCCACCATTGGGTTTTCATCATCAGTTGGGAAGGAAGTTTTATGGTAGACAACTATGGCATGTGGTTGTTCCCATTCCTCCAAATCCTCATTTTTAGATGCTTGATCACTATCATTCATGAAGGATGGGTCTTCTAATATTATTTCACTTATTCTTTCATCATCATTTTCTACTGCCCCAAGGCTTTCAACTGCTTCTTCCTACTAATTTTCAATATCTTTATTGGTTGTCCTAGGATATGTTGCTACAAACTTTATTAATTCATCTTCAACTACCAAGGGTTCCTCTTCCTGAGTGGAAGGCTTCCCTTTACCAATGAAGGAGAGGCTTTCTAATCCCCTTCTAAGTGAAATTTCACCAAAGCTTCTTTCTATCCCAAGGAAATCAGCTCCTTCCTTTTGACCTTCAGCCTTAGTGTTTGTTGTCCCAACACTAACTTGTGTCAAATTTCTTGGTTCAGCTTGAATGTGTTGTCCTCGAAATTTTGACAGCTCTCTTGCCTCATGGGATAGCTCCCATTCATTGAGAATTTGATGTTCAGACTTGTTCAAACTACCCTTGACTTGAGTGATAATGTATACACATGAAGAACAAGTGAATTCTGAGTGCAGTGCATTGTGAAATATGCACCAACTAGACATCAACACTTATTCCAATTTTAACCAATCCTTGCTTTCCAAATGTTCTTGGATCAGCTCTTTGAATGATTTGGCTACCATGTTGGAAAATTCCTCTTTTGGATTTTCAAGATTCAAGGGCTGGTATATTTCCCAAAAGGGAATTTCTCCTTGCAAGACCTTTTCAATTATTTCCAAGAATGTTATACATCCCAATTCATTGTGTCTATGAGTGCAATGGATTCTACACTTGTTTTCCAATGCAATTGTTGCAATGGTCTCCTCAATATCCTATTTAAATCTACATGCAACTGAGTTATGTTGATTTGCAAATGTTGTTCCATCTTAGCTCAACTCTTCCTTTCCTTCCAAATTTTGATTTAAAATTCCAAAAAATGTTGAGATCTCCCTATCTCATATTTTTACTTGAATGTGCTTTTCAACTTCCACCTTTGTAGCCTTGTGCACAACTAGGCCCTCCTTCTAGCACCAGTTCTGTTGATGGGTGTTTTTGTACCTTCTCAACATAGGCATTTTACGAGTGCACTACATCTCTTGAAAGGTAGAAATATGCAAACGAGTTACAAATCACTATCCCAAGGTTTTGGACGTCAGGTCATGAGAATTCTTGGAATAGTTCATTTGGTTGATGTGTTTTACGGGAAATCACAGTGTGGCCTTTATGGTTTGTAAAGCATGGGAAGTTGGGTCTACAAATGGAGTTTCAAAGTGTTGTAAGTAAATTAACAATGGCTACCCACTCAAAATAGCAAGCTGAAACTCGCCAAGTTCATCTGATTTAGCTTCATGGCGATGCTTGGAATTCTACTCTAACAAAGGTCCAAAAGAAATAGAAAAAGGGAGAGGGTAAGAGAAGCTGTCCTAAATCCTAAGCTATGAATGAACAGTAACAATGGAGGGTGCTATAGTAGACAAACTTCATAAAACTGAGATTTTCTTGACCAAGAGGAGTGTATAGCTACACAAAACTAGTACAATCTCCTAAGGGCTTATGATTTTTAGATTGTACATGTAGTTCATGAACATACAATTGAACTAAGTTGCAGAAATGAAATGAGGAAGCCCATGCTAACTTTTCACAACTTGTCCTCAACAAGTGCTAGAAGTATGGGCTCAAAATTCATCAAATACCATAACAACAAATAGAATTATCACAATCATTCAAGAAACTACAACTAAATCTATTATGGAAGTTGAATCATGCAAGAAAGATGAACAAACTCAAAGAAAACACCCATAAAATCATGCAATGGTTCCTTCTATTGCTGCAAAATTCCCTTTGCACCAATTCTCCAACCATTCATAAATGAGGGGCAAGCCCCTATTTATAGTTTTCCAAAGCTCAAAATGAATGGTTAGGATTAATTCACAATGTGTGGCTTAGATTCAATACAAGTTAGGGTTTCACCTACCCCCAATATTTCACAATTTAAAATAGGCTATTTTATCCTCTTCTATATTCTATCTTTTAGCCTATTTTGTCATCTAGTGACCTTGGCACTGTATTAGTTCTGTCCTATAGTGACTTCCTTCGCTACTATAGCTAAAACTGCTAAAGGCTACCCTTTGTCTGATGTATTCGCAACATTCTTGCAGCCAATTAATTGTATTCTTGTTTGTAGATTTGTGTCACTGTGAAACAAATAAGATACTTCTAATCTGGGTGGACAACTCTTAATCATCATCATCATCTGGTGAAAATTAGGACAACTCCCTCATGCTTTCTTCAAGGCCACCCCCTTGCATTTTATCATTGACCTCCTTGGCACAATCCTTCTTCTAATGCCAACTCTATTGATGGGTGTAAGGAGGAGATGTAAGCAATGAATGAATGGTGATTGGAGCAATGTGCTCCTTCCTCATTCAGCTTCCTCAATGGGCCTCCCTGATGGACCCATGGTAAGTTCCATAAGTCCTGCATACATGAAGTGCAGTAAATGCATTCATACGTAAATCAAGGAAAATGTTTGTCAAATCCTACAAACTCATTGTTAGATCCATCCATACATCATTAAAAGATCATAATATTCATATTTAGAGCTCATTTTGACCACAAACATAAATGCAGGTTTAGAGGTGTGGGTGCCACAGGGTGAGTGGACAATGAATGACAGATGGTGGGTGGTAGGCAGAGGATGGATGACAGATGGTGGGTGAATGATGGACAACCAATAGACAGTGGGTAGTGGGCAGATGATGGACGATAGATGGTGGGCGAACAATAGATGACCGGCTGACAAGGGGCAACAGGTGGACGATGAATGACATATGGTAGGTGAATGGTGGATGACCAGAAAATGAAAAATAGAGGGTGGATGGCAAAGAACCTTTCGTAGGGGCAGACCCGCAAGCTACAGATGATGGCTAGATGGAAGATGAATGATGAACGATGGGTAGATGGTGGGTGGTAGACATCCATCCTCAGGGGAAAACCTGTGAACAACAATAGAGGGATGGCAGCCCGCAAGGAAGTTCCTGTGGATGTTAACGGAGGTACGATGGCCTACAAGGAAGTTCTCGTGAATGATAATGGAGGGATGGAAGCCCATAAGGAAGTTCTTGCGAATAGAAATGGAGGGATGGCAACTCACAAGGAATTTTTCATGGATGGTAATGGAGAGATAGTGGCACACAAGGAAATTCCCGTGGATGGCAACAGAGGGACGACGACCCTTAAGGAAATTCATGTGGATGACAACAGAGGGACAGGGGCCCACAAGGAAGTTCTCGCAGACGAAAACAGAAGGAGATCAACCCGCAAGGAAGTTCCCACAAATGATAATATATGGACGAAAACCTGCAAGGAAATTCCCATGGATGGCAACAAAGGGATGGTGACCAATAAGGAAGTTCCTGCAGATGGCGACGGAGGGACAGTGACCTGCATAGAAATTCTTGCAACTTCACAAAACTTAGTAAATTTGAGATTTTTCAATTTTAGCACATGGGAAGAAGGGTAAAAAGAGTTCCAAGACATATTTCCTTAAGATTTGACTCATTTTGAAAAATGAAAAAATTTGGAATGCAGAAGCCGGAGGGTCCTTCACCCTTTTGTAACGATAATAAGCACACGACGACCCAGAAGGAAATTTCCGCAATGTATAAACACATGGAAAATTTAATGCAAACCCCTTTAGGCATGTGAAGACACTCATTTAATGGTTCCTAGATGACGAAAACTTGAATTTTGCACCCTTTTTGGAAATGCATAGATTTGGAAGGGGGAAGCCGAAGGGTCCGTCGCCCTTTTAAAAACTACAATGAGCACATGACAACCCGCACACGGTGGCCCGCATGGAAATTCCTACATATGATGATGGAGGGGTGGCAAACTACAAGGAAGTTCCCGTGGACTGTGACGGAGGGACAATGGCTCGCAAGGAAGTTCCCATGGACAGTGACCCGCGAGGAAATTCCTACGGATGACAACAGAGGGGCAGCAACCCACAAGGAAATTTGGAGAACCACAACTTCCCAAAACTCAATGAAACATTGGTAGTTCATTTAGGCATCACAAAAAAATCCCAAATCCATAGGAAACTTGTCCCCAAAGTCAAAAAATGAAGGAAAAAGCGAAGCAAGCGAGTAGGGACCAAGTCGGTAGGAGCAAAGCAAAAAGTGGAAAAAGGAAGGGGGGAATTTTTTTCTCTCTGCTATTCAAATGCCTTAGGTAAAATGAAGGGTAGGGATCAACAATTATAGGCCAATTTACAATAATGGTGTGCATTGATTTCTTGGTATGGCAAACGCAAGTTAGGTGAGATGTAGAAACCCACGCCCGTTTGGATGCTTGGTCAATGTTTGGACAAAGAAACTAAGTGTGGAGTGTGCCATGTAGATGGAAGTCAAGGGTCAGCTAGAACTTAGTGGAAAAACATAAGCAATGACCCATATGAGGCGACCGGTAGTTGTAGGTTCACGAGGCTTGGAGGACGTTGCAGCAATGGGAGAAGGGAAACCCAGAGGGGCATTTTTGTGAAAGAAAAAGACTTAGTGAAAATTAGGTGGGTGAATTTGGTCAAGGGGAATTTGATTATTCTAAGGAATGTGACCCACTTAGACCCTAGAACAGGGGCACACAAAGTCAAGTGAGAGAAAAAATTACCCAACAGGAGTAGGAATGAGCTATCGGGAGCGAAAAAGAGGGGGGCCCTTGCCTAAGGTAGGGAATCTATGCAATACATGCACATCAGATCCTATTGATAAGGTCGCACAGGTATAGAGGTAACACCACCATATCAAGCCCCAAACATGCATCAATATCTAACTCCTTCCCTCGAATTGGAAGGTCACTAGGTCCAAACAATGCCTGCACAATCCTATCTACTGATTGTCAAGGTGTAGTGTTGATAAGATTCCCTTCGATGGAAAACCACAAGATCCTCCATACATCCTCTAGTGTCACCATCATCTCCCCTATTAGGAGATGGAAGGTCAAAGTCTTAGAGCTCCATCGCTCCATCAATGCTATCAGAAGGGGTGTGTGTGCTCTAATATTGGGATATCCCAACATATGCAGTAGTCCAGTTGAGGCTAATGATGTGTGATCATTTGGGGTCATCGGCCTCATACAAACATCCAACACTACCAAGTGTCTCTCTCACATCCTTAGTGTCTCAAAGTTCTGCATCCATGCAAAACATTCTATCATAATTTCTAACATTTCATTCCTATTTCTTGTCCTTTTTATCCCTTCCCTGATTTGGCGAGTTTTCTTCTGTGCAAGGTGAGTTCACCCATTTCCCTTCCTAGTGTGTTTTCCTATCTAGCTAGCGCATTCGCTCTTGTGTCTTTATTTTTCAAGTTTTCCTATTTTCCAAGCGAACCTCCCCCTTTCTTGTCCAGGAAAAAATCTGCCCATCTTTCCCTTAGAGGCAAATTCAAATTCACCCTTTTTCCCCATGAGTGATATCACAATCACCCCTATGTGTTTTCTTCTTGAGTGGTGAATTCAAATTCACCCTTTCCCTAAACAAGTGGATTCACCTCCACCTATTCCCCTTTTGGGAAAATTCTCTTCTACCCTTTTTTTGTTTTTGGCGATTTTGAAATCGCCTATCCCTAATCTCCCCCACCCCTGTGTTGTGTAGGTTCAATCTTTTCCAAGAGAGGTGATTTCACAATCGCCCCTCTCTCTATATGCCCTCCCCTATGGTGCATGAGTCTTCCCCTTTCCTCTTTGATCCGTTAAACAGGTGAATGTGCCTTGTCAAAAGGGTGAATCCACCCTTCTGTGGTGAGTTCGTATGCTAGTCTACCCATCCTGAAATTAAACATGTGCATGAAATTCAAATCAAAATCACAAAGTTAGGATTTGAGACCTATCTGGCGGGTACCACTCACTCGCAGTAGAACTGGGGCACCTCCTTGCCTCGATGGATCAGCTCGTCATCACCAACCAACTCCTTATCACTCACCCTATCAACCATTCTTATCTCTCTCTCTCTCATCGAATCATAGAATGCCAAGTGTGCAAATGAGAATTAGGTGAATAGTTAATTTTTAAATTTACTAATTATAATTTTCATTTTTTTACCCTACTTAGCCTTTTAATTTTTGAGTAATTTTTACCCTTTAATTAACCCTTTATATATTCATTTTCCCTTTTCTTCTGATGACTGCCATTTTCACCCCGTCAACCCACTTTCCTCTATTCAAAATCCATTCTTCATGGTTATTCATGCTCTATTGTGTGGTACCCTCCATTTCTTCCTATTGAGAAGTCGCTTGAGGCCTCTTTTTCTTCCCCATCCACCGTCTTGAGGGGCATACCCTACCATATTTCATCATTCTTCCTTCCTATTCACTTCCCTATTATATTGGGCCATCATCTAATGTTTTTTTCTTCTATCGAGTTGTATGTGTTTTATTTTTCTTTGAAACACTGTTATTCTAATAATATTTTAAAGAGGGGAAAAATGTAGACACCTGAATTTGACCACTCCCATATGATCAAATTCATCCTTTCATTCCTTTATCCTACATCCCTAAACCATATTAATTAAATAAGTTATTATTTGATTAATATTTCATCTCAACCTAATGTCTCCTAAGGTATTTGGTTAATTAATTAAATAGCTTATCCCATTCTTCTCTAAATTAAATAAATAACCTAGTTTATTAATTTATTCATTAGCCTTTTAAAATTAAATCAATTTTTAATTCATATTCTTCTCTCTGCTCATGTCACATCCTCCATAATCCTCTTCAATCCAGATTAACCTAATTAATAATTGATTAGGATGTGCACACCCCTAATCATCATTAGGGTCACATCCTCCATAATCTCCCACTTGACCTTAATCTACCATTAGCTCGTCTAATCATGCATTTACACAACCTTAATCACCTAATTAAGCCAAACTAATCTTCATTCCATTTATGGCATGTTTCCTTAGTCAACTTACATTAAGTGCTTTCTCTATTTGGAGAAGGCACCCCCTTCCCTATGTGAATTTTTAATTCACATTTATTCCTCCAAGGAATTTTAGGAAATTTTAAATTCCTTCTCCCATCCCCATGAGGATTTGTGAGAAATTTTTAATTCCTCACATGTCCTCTCAAGGAACATGTGGACAAGGAAATCCTTTATGAGGAGATCTTGTCCATTCTCAAGGTACATCATGGTACCTCCATGTCATATCCACCTCACATTTTCTCTTCCACATCATTCACCACATGTCAACATGTGAGGGCTTGTGATTTCTCAACTCACCCTAGCCCTTGTTCTCCTCCAACATGGATTAATCATGACCCTCCATTGTTTTAGAGGCGCTTCCCCTAAAAATGGTGGAAATTTCTCCATTTTGATCATCATGCAATCTCACACTCTAGCAAGCATTCAAGCCAAGACTTAACCATTTAAGCCATCATTGTTGTAACATTTTGAGCCTCCATATTGCATATACTCACATACCCACATCCTCCATTGCATTCTTCATCACTTTAGCTTGTTTTTTATCATAGTTGCATGTCAATTTTCCAAGAAAAGAGAACACAATTGAACATCAACAAGGTCCAACCAGATTATCAATTTGAACAAGGTAAAATGTTCCATTTTCTTGTTCTTTGTTTGAATTAAACTAGGCCTAATCGTGAGTGTTTGTTTTGTGTTTTTCTTTGTTGCATTTTGTTTAGTTTCACATCTTAGAGTAGGTAAAAACACTTTCACATAGGTTGAAGATAAGAATGTGTAAATCTACATATATTGTAGGTTGCGATGTTAAAAAAAATGATTCTATGAAAATAATGTTGGTATGGAAATCATGAAAACAATGTTTATAAAGGAAAAATATTGGGAAAATACATGGGACAAGAATTAGAGAGCCCTTTCAACTAATTGTGAAGCCAAAGAATTAAGGCCTTGGATATGTTAGTGCTAAAAGAGATAGAAATGTTGTTACACATGTTATAAGTTCAAACAAATAAGCTCAAGGAATGTATTGTATGCAATTTTCTATTGTAACAAGGAAGGAAATACAAAAAAAATGTATTGAGATATTCATTCATGTACAATTTTTTGATTGAAGAGTCATTCTAAAACTACATGTTGGAATAAAGAGTGGAATAGGCACTCTATGAAAGATTGTATGTAGATTAATTATGGATGGATTTATGTATCCAATTGGAAAAAGATTACACATGTTTAAAAGGTTGTACAAACTTAAATGTTCACATTTAAAAAGAAATAGTGGTCAAACAAGGTTTGAATGTTTGATTCAGTTTCTTGATGATTTCTTGTAATAATCAGGACATTGAAAGGTATCACGAGTCTTTTTTATGTTAGAGAAAAGAAGGAAAAACCTTGTGATCTCTTAGGAAGGAGAAAAAAAGGGTAAATGGGTACTTGATTTCTACAAGAAATTTATTGGAACTAAGTGGGTCTATAAGACTAGAGTGATGGTAATGTTGACCAGGTGAGTTACAAAGGTTAGGTTTGTCCCACTTCAAACTCATCTTGTGAGTGCTCTGATACCATTTTTTGAATTTAAAAATAGACAATAAAAAAAAATTCTTTAACACGACAAATATTTCTTCTACTCATTTAATCTCTGAAAATGGATTACACCATACCTCAATATAGAGTTTTTTCTCAGACTTATAGAATTATCTTCTCTCCAATTAAACATTATCAAATTAACAAAAAGAAAAAATATTTATAAAGTTCACATCCCCAAGAATTAGACACTAAACTAAGACTATTTTTCCATGCATAAATCAATTTACTTAGCATACAATTTTAAATATGCAACTAGTTTGCATTTCATGCACAACTCTTAAACTAATAGATCAACATCACTTATCCAAAAATAGCATTATTTTTGTTAATGCACGATCTGATATAATATTTTTTGTGATCTATAATATAATGGTTGAATTATATTTGATCTCTAAGAGGCTACCATCATAAAGGCTGATTGAAGAATAATAGGTGGAAGGGAAATCTCTAGGTGATTCAAAACTATAACTTGAAGGAGTTGAGGGTGTGAGATTACAAAATAGTTTTCAAACCATCATTTGAAAGCATGATAGAAATACATATAAATACCAAGATCAAACTAGCGATTGATTGCAAAGAATTCAAATCACCACTCTTTGCAAAGAGATTTGCAACATGAAGAAAAGTTGCAAACCTACAATCAATGTGGAAGAGGGTGCAATTTCTTGGATCTACCTTTTTATAGGTTGAAATCAAGGTATTATTGCATGTGATAGGCTAATTCACTTCGTAGGCTATTGTTAAAATTATAATTCAACTATTCGTAACTACTTAATTTAGCTTATTTTGGTAGGTGCGATAGGTAAATGTTTTAACTCTGAAAGAATCTAGATTGATCTGTATGAGATTTTGTTGATTGTAGCTTACTCTTTCTCTTGCAAGTTGTTTCTAGTTATTTCCAAAAGTCTACAGCAGACCTAAATATTGTATTCCATGTTTTGCATAGATGAAAGAACATATATTATTATTTTTTTCTGCACATGCTCTTTTCATGCTCTATTTTTCATTTTTTTCATTTCCTCTACCATTATTGACATGGTTTCATAGTTGCTTATCATGAGAATCTTCATATTTAAATGGAGAGTAACTGGATCAAGTTAAGGAAGCCAAATGTGGTTTGGAAGCTATTGATTAAAAGAACATATTGTATGAAGTTGCTACTAAGAATGTAGTCCACAACACTTTGTGAAGGGGGTCACTAAATAAAATAAGGGGCCATAAAATAAAAGAGGTTGTTGTATTGCTTGGAGAAAATCACAAGAGCATGGAGTTGCTCATAGGGAATTCGAACATCCATAGGTCCCAAGTTTGTAAGTTGCTGCAAAGACAAAAGCAAAATTAGCATATGTAGCTGATCGCACCAGTCAAAGAGAAGAAAGTCAGTAGCCACTGAAAGGTTTTTGAAGCATTGTGGGTACTAAGGTTTCACTCAAGGAAAAATCCATTGTTAACACCTAGAGCTGAAGTCACACTCTTCATATTGTAATGGAGAGTAGTTGAAGTGAAACTTCATAGTAAAATTCTTGTTTGATTTGAAATATTTGAAGGTGATAGAGTCTTAATGAACTATAGAGTATTCAAAAGGGAGAAATTTTAATATTGGAAGTTTATTTTTAATCATGGGTACATCTAGCAATCTGCCACAGACTTCCATTCTTCTTGGTAAAAATTATGTTTTTTGGTCCTTGAAAATGAAGTCTTTTTTGCAAGCCCAGGAATGTTGGGAAATAGTTGAGAATGGCTACATAGAGACCACTATAACAAACTTAGTTGCTATGAATAATGCTCAGAGAAACAAAAATTTTGATTTGAGAAAGAAAGAGAAAAGGGGAAAATGTTGGATTCAAAATTTTATTGATGATTCTATTTTCTCAAAAATCACAAGTGTTGCAATAGAAAAAGAGGCTTAGGATATCCTCAAATCTGCATATGAGGGTACTTGTAAAGTCAATACAGTCAAAATCCAAACCTTGTGAACATAGTTTGAAACATTGAAAATGTCTAACTTAGAGAATATTGATCAGTTTATGACCAGAGTCATGGGCATTGTAAACCAAATCAGGATTAATGGTGAAACCATTGAAGATCAAAAGATTGTTGAAAAAGTCCTCAAAAGCTTACCAAAGAAATTTGAAATGGTTGTAACATCTATTTTGGAGTCCAAAGATCTCACTACTTTTTCAGTAGTAGAGCTAACTGGACCACTCTTGTCACATGAGACTAGACTAAATCTAGAAGAAGAGTCTTTGGAACAATCTTTCAAGACTCAAGCCTCTTTCAGTAGAGGTAGAGGTAGAGGAAATAGAGGGATAAGTAATAGAGGAAAATCAAATCAACATGGCGAAGAAAGGTCAACAGAAGAACAATCAAGATAGTCCAAAAAATCTCAAAATCAGGCATAAAGAGGTAGAAAATGGAATGATACATCTATATTCCAGTGCTTCTACTACAAGAAATTTAGACACTATGAATTTGAATACAAAAAGAAATGGTTAGATCAAAACAATGGTAGAGAACATGTCTCCAACAATGAAGGAGAATCTTCTAAAGAAATTTTTCTTTCTCGCCATATTTCTCAAATGAAACACACCAAAGAACTTTGGTTGTTGGATTGGTTACACCAATTATATTATAGGTAACAAAGATTTTATTTCATGCATGGATACTTATATAAACTCTAAAATTACTCTTACTGATTATTCTCGAGTAAAATCCCAAGGGAAAGTAATTGTGTCTATTCTTATAAACAAAATGAGCGAAAAGAGATACATGATGTCTATTATGTTTTAATCTTGAAACACAATCTCATAAGTGTATGTCAATTGATGGAACATGGCTATGATATAATCTTTAAGGGTGCAACTTGTATTTTTGACAAACCTCCTGGTAGAAGACTTATAGCAAAGATTGAAAAAACCATGAATAGAATGTTTCCCTTAAATCTTAGGAGTCCCATTTTGTCAAATTCATTTTCCCACAATGTCTCAAGCATAGAGGAGTCACAATTATGAAATTATAGGTTTGGTCATCTTCCCTTTAAGACTCTTAGTCTTCTTCAAAAGCAATTAATGGTCAAAGGTCTTCCTACTCTAAAATCACTTGACAATCAATGTGAGAGTTGTATTCTTGGAAAGCATAGGAGAGACAACTTCCCATCATCGTCGAATAGAGAAAAAGAAAAGTTATATCTAGTCCAATCAAATCTTTGTGGACCAATTCAAAATCAATCCATTGGTGGTAGCTTTTATTTTTTGAATTTTATTGATGAATTTAGTAGGAAAATCTAGATTTATTTTCTCAAGAATAAGTTTGGTACTTTTTCAAAGTTCAAACAATTCAAAGTTGAAGTAGAAAAAAATGGTAAATATATAAAAGTACTCTGGTTAGACAGAGGAGAAGAATACAACTCAAACGATTTCACATATTTTTGCAAACAACATGGCATCGCTATGCAAACCACAAGAAGATATACTCCACAACAAAATGGAGTAGCTGAAAGGAAAAATAAGACCATCATGAATATGGCCAGATGCATGCTCAGAGAAAAGAATTTTTCTAATGATTATTGGGTAGAAGCTATTGCTACTTTAGTTTATATTTTAAATAGATCTCCTACAACTAGTGTTCAAGGAAAAGTGCCACAAGAGGCTTGGTCTGATACAAATTTGAATGTAGCTCATTTTATAATTTTTGGTTGCATTGCATTTGCACACATTCTAGAGGAGCTGAGACAGAAAATTGACAATAGGAGTGAAAAATGTATCTTTGTCGGCTATAGTGAACAATCAAAAGCCTATAGACTCTACAATTCTATCACTAAGAAATTTGTGGTATGTAGAGATGTCAAGTTCTTTGAGAAAAAATCATAGAGTGATCAAGAAAATGAAACATTGAATGGTCCAAATCCATTACAGATATTTGACGAACCTTTAGATGAACAAGTTCTTCTTCCAAGACCACCAATATTATAGGGACAAGGTCAGCAACAACACTTTGGAAATGGTAATTCTCCCAACAGTGATTCATCTTCTTCTATAGACAATCAGATAACTAGAAGCATAAGGGAAATATATGATCAGGAAAATGCAATTGTATAAGATCTGTTTTCCTTTCTTTCATATCAGCCAACCCACTTTGAAGAAGGATTAAAAGAGGAGCATTAGGTTGATGCAATGAATCAGAAAATTGAAGCCATAGAAAAGAAAAAAACTTGGAATCTTGTTGATCTACGAAGTGACAAAACCAACATTGGTGTGAAATGGGTATGTAAGACAAAGTTGAATGACAAAAGAAAGATAGAAAAACAAAAAGCAAGGCTAGTTTCCAAGGGTTTCTCTTAGCAACTTGGCATAGACTATGGAGAAACCTTTTCTCTAGTAGCAAGGTTAGACATAGTCAAAACCATTTTGACTATTGCAACTCAACATAATTGGAAAGTTTTCCAAATTGACTTCAAATATTCATTTTTAAATGGCATATTGGAGGAAGAGATATATGTAGATCAGATGCTAGAATTTGAAATCAAAGGACAAGAGCATAAAGTACATAGAAGTTGAAGAAATCCTTGTATGGCTTAAAACAAGCTCGAAAAGCTTGGTACAGTCGGATTGACTCTTACTTCTTCAACAGTGGATTCATCTGGAGTAGTCATGAGCCAACTCTCTATAAAAATAGATCATGAAGGTAACATTCTCATTATTTTTCTTTATGTTGATAACTTTCTCTATATAGGAAATTTGATGTTAAATGAGTTTAAAGTTGCCATGAAAAAGGAGTTTGAAATGACTGATCTTGGAATCATGAAATACTTTTTGGGGATTAAAGCTAACCAATTTGTTCAAGGTATTTTTGTCTCTCAACAAAAGTATGCTTCAGAAATTTTGAAAAATTTAGAATGGATAGTTGCAAACCAATAGACACACCCATTGCTCAAGGAACAAAGTTGAGAAAAATATATGATGGACCACCTATTGATTCTACCTTGTACAAGAGGCTAGTCGGCATTCTTCTATACCTCACTACAACTAGACATGACATAATGTTTGCAACAAATTTTGTATCTAGAATCATGGACTCTGCAAAAGGTTCACAGTAGAAGGTAGCTGTAACTAAGGAAATTTTATGATATGTTAGCAGATTAGAGCATTAATCATAAAAACCAAAGCTAACTATGAAGAAGAATGGAGGAAAATATGCAAAATAAGAACAATTATACCGAATCATTTTTGAAACCTCCATGAATCACCTCCATAACCCTTCTCAACTTGCTACAAATGTGATGTTTCCCTTAGATTGAATGTATGAGCAATCTAATGACTATGACAATGACAAAGAAAAATGTTGAAGGATTTGAATATTGTTGTCAATGTGTGAGAAAAGACAAGATGAAGTCAAGAGATTAAAAAAAAATTCCTAAGATATGAGAGATGACAAAATGAGACCAAAATTGTCATTTTATAGAAAATGCATTTTTGGATGAATGGCCAAGATTGAAGATTGGAAATTTCCCTAGAATCAATGGACAAGATTCAATGTGACAATTAGCAAGTAGGGTTAGGGTTCAATTAGAAAAGATGAGTAGTTGAGATTAAATTAAAAATAATTTGATCAATGGTGGAGAATAGTTGACGCAAAGAAGAATATAGAAGATAAGTTCAATATAGAAAAAGCATTGAGTTGGAGAGAAAATCAAATATTTTTCCATTTAAATGACCAATGGCTAATTAGATAATAAAGATATTATCTAATTACAAAATATTATGATAAGGAGGACAAATCTTCATTTTGAATTAAATATTGATTTTTAATTCAAAAATCAAGATATGAAATTTAATTAAATAAATAAAGATTTATTTAACTAAAAAGAGGAAAAAGCCATAGAATCCAATAATTAATTTAAAATTATTTGATTTATGGAGAAAATTTCTATTTTGAATTAAAATTAATTTAATTCAAAAAGGTGGTTTCATGTGACAACAAGATAAATTATTTAAAATTATTTATTTGGAAAGAGGGAAATTTAAATAAATGATTTTATTTAGATTTGGAGGAAATTGACTAAGACAATTAAATAATTAATAATAATTATTTAATTATTCATGATGAAAAAGATAAAGTGGTCAATAATTAAATAAATTAAAGAATTTATTAAATTATAAGAGGACATAAGATATTAATGACGTATTTAAATAAATAAAATTTATTTAAATAATTTGGAAGAATAAAAGATGTGAATTAATTAAATAATTAAGAATTATTTAATTAATAGTTGAATTTGGACTATAGGCGAAATATGATAAGACATAGAAAAATATGGTTTGCAAGTCTAGGCCATTTTTATGTATCTACATTTTTCCCCTCTTTGTCATAATGCAACCTGTCGCATTGTGACAAAGAAAATAAGTCAAAAATATGCCCCAATGAAAAATAGGATAAGGAAGAATGATGAGGAGGTAGCGGTATGCCCCTCGAGAGGAAAATCAGGTTCCAAGAACACAAGTGCGCTCTCGAAAATGGACGAGAAGACTAGAAGATGACATGACAAGAAAGTGTTAGTGCAAAAAATATGGATGATGAAGATGCAGACTAGATGAAATGTTAGAGGGGAAGGGAAGAAGGTTGGGATGGGAAAAGAATCCTTCAACATTTTCCAAAGTACTAATAGTCATTGCCTTGAATAATCATTGGGCGGTAAAAAAATGACACAAATGGACAACAAACACCATGATATGAAGTAGAACAAGGTGTGCAAGGTCATCCACTTGCAAAAAAAAGTCACAGAAAAGGAATGCCCTAACTCATACTAAGGGTTGAGTTGCCCCAGTCTTTTTGCTAAGACAATCCATAGATAGTAGACAAAGAAAAATAAAATAGGTCATGAGATATCATTGCACCTCTAAATCCTTCAAGGGACATCCTCAAGGTAGCTAGTAACATGACTAAAAGACAAAAAGATAAGACAAAAATAGACAAAAAATTCAAAAGATAAGATAAAATAGACTAGAAAGATTAACAACCATTTAATTGTGTTGCTTACCAATGTTTGTTTGCCAAAGATTGATTGCTTGATAGTTTGACAATTTTTACAGGCTAAGAGTTTTGCCAATTCGACAGTGTTCATGGTTTTGACAGGGCCTATTGTTAGGAAGGACACATCTTGAAAAAGGAAAATGACATGTTGACGAGGTCCAAGTCCAAGAAGGACACATCTTGAAGAGGAACAAAGAGTGACAAGATTGATATTTTGACTAATTTTTTGGCAAGTTGACTAATTCATTATATGAGCAATTTAATGACAAAGGTAGTGACAATGTCCTAAGCAAGATTTTGAAGGATTTAAAATGACTACAATGCTATCATGCAAATGATAAACATTGAACTAATGTCTAAACTATGCCAAAATAAATCCTATGAAAAGAATGTAAGATTGCCTAAGATTCAACAATTATGCCAAAATGAAATATCAAGAAGTTGTAAGTCTAAAATGTGAGCAAAATTGGCATTTTATAGAAAATGCAATTTTTGATGGATGACCAGGATTAAAATTTGATGAAATCCTAAAAGAAGAGGTCAATATTGCATGTGACAACCCATAATTAGGGTTAGGGAAAAAATCTAAAATATGTGGCCAAGATGCAATTTGAGAAAATCACATCAACGATTGAGAATAAATGTGACAAGAGGATAAAGATTAGCCAAAAAGATAAGATTCAAAAAATCAAGAAGATAAAGATGGGACAAAAAGATAAGACTCAAAAAATCAATAATTTTAGCAATTACTTGATTTATGGAAGAAGATTACCATTTTTGAATTAAAATTAATTCAAAAATATAAATTTATGTGACAATAAATAATCGATTTTGGATTATTTACTAAAAGAAGTGGCAGTTAAGAATGTGAGATAATTTTAAATAATTAATTTTATTTAAAATGAGGGAAATGTCCAATAAGCCAATTAAATAATTAAAAATAATTATTTAATTGAAAAAGATGGCCCATAATTAAATAAATTAATAAATCTATTTAATTATAAGAATTAGTGAAATATTTAAATAAATAAATAAAATTTATTTATTTAAATAATTAGGGGGAATTATGGGACAAGGATAATTAAATAAATTAAGAAATTTATTTAATTATTGAAAGCCAGTAGACAATTAGTGACACATTAAATAAATAAATAAATTTTATTTATTTAAATAATCAAGAGGAATAAAAGGACATGAATTAATTAAATAATTATGAATTATTTAATTAGTAGTCGAAAGTTGGTCAAAGACATAATTAAAGTGTCTTAATTATGCTAGGAAGAAAAAGATGAAAAATAAAGGTTGCAAGCCTAGGTCATTTTTAAGTATCTACATTTTTCCCCTCTTTGTCATAATGCATCTTGTCACATTGTGACAAAGAAAATAAATCAAAAATATGCCCTAGTGCAAAATACGATGAGGAAGAATGATGAGGAGGGTAGTGGTATGCCCCCTCGAAAGGACATCTGGGTTAAGAGAACACGAGTGTGCTCTCGAAATAAAAGAGAAGAATAGGAGATGAAGGACACGATGATAGTGTTAGTGCGAAATATATTGATGATGAAGATGTAGACTAGACAAAATATTAAAGTGGAGATGCAGAAGGGTGGGATGGGAAGGAATCCTTCAACATTTTCCAATGTACTAATAGTTGTTGGTCGAATCATCATTGGGCAGATTATTGTAATGGCCGACAAAAACCATGATATGACATAGATCGATGGTGTGCAGGGTCAAACAATCACATGACCAAAATAGATAAAGACAATAAAGACAAGTCATGAAACATTGTTGCTCCTCTAAATCCTGTCGTTAGGACATCCTTGAGGAACTAGCAACATGACTACCAAAAAGACAAGACAAAATAATCATCATGATATGTCGTTGCTCCTCTAAATCCTATTGTTAGGAGATCCTCAAGGAACTAGTAGCATGATGATGAAAAATTAAATTCCAAATGTTTGCCAAGTCTCTAGATGTTGAAATGTCAAGTTTGCCAAGTATGTCAAGATGCTAGATGTCGAATGCCAGAGGTGTCATATTTTCCGATGTCGAATGCTAAAGGTGAAATTTTTGACGATGTCAGATGCCAAAGGTGTCATATTTGATGATTTCAAAGTGTCAAATGTCAAAACTTGCCAAATTCAAGGACGCATCCTGAATAATGTCGATGTCAAGAGGACCGATCCCCGAGTGTTAAGAGGATTCCTCGCAGTGTTAGGTGACAGTGACAATACCTAGGAAGGACACATCCTAAGGTATAAATAAATGATGAAGGTAATCCTTCAGAAGGACAGATTTGAAGAATGACCAAGAGTTGATTGTGTGAATGGTTTTGATTGAGATTGACCTGTTTTGACAGATATTGACTAAATTTTGATTGAGTTTGACTACATGTCAATGTTGACATGCTAATTTGCGTGACATGTTTATTAAAGGATTGCCAGAGTTTGTTTTGCTTGTTTCAAAATGACCTGTTTGACTTGAAAACCTTTTGACATGTGTACCAATGCAGTGTCATGAACCCTAATGGACTTACCTAATGCGACCTCTAGGGCTCATTGACAGATGGCCTTACCTATGTCATACACTCAGAGACCTCGTAGTTCGACACAACCAATGACTTTGTCTTGATGACGAAAGATTGAATCATGATTTTTATTTTGACAAACCTAAAAGGACTAACCTAATGTCTTGGGGGCCCAATGATGAGCCTTGCCTATGAAGCAAATGCGCAAGGACAATGTAGTTTGGACAAATGACAAAGATTGACTGATTTGACGGACTTGACAAGGAATGACATTTTTTTTTTTCAAGACCTTTTGACTTTGTTGGAGTTTCTTCATGATGTTTTTTCAATTTTTAGGTCTTTCTTTAGAACTTTTTTCAATTTTTTTAGGTCTTTTCTTCAGGACATTTTTTTATTTTTTGTTTTTAGGTCTTTCTTTCTTTTCATTTTTTTTTTCTTTTTGAAATTTTTTTAGGACTTTTTTCAATTTTTTTGTCTTTTTAGGACTTTTTATGATATTTTTGGTCTCTTTTTAGGACATTTTACAATGTTTGTCTTTTTTCAGGACATTTTACAATGTTTTTTATCTTTTTTCAGGACATTTTGCAATGTTTATTATCTTTTTTAGGACATTTTACAATGTTTTTATCTTTTTTTAGGGAATTTTACAATGTTTTTTGTCTTTTTTTAGGACATTTTACAATTTCCATGACCATGTGCGATACCCACTGTAGTCACATGATAAAAAAATTCCCCTAGTCAAGCCCAAGGCTTAGCCAATTTTGAAGGACAGGAAAAGGATATGCATGGGATGAGGGATGGACAGTATGTAGGACTTGATGTCAACCATTTTTCAACTGTTAAAGGAAGGGTGTAATGTCATGGCAAGTGTCATGGTAGTGACAGAAAAATGTGTTTCATTATGGGCCAAGGTAGATAAAGTCACAATATATGGGAGAGCAATGATTGACTACACATGATGCATGTTTGCTAGGTTTTCACCATGGTACTTATCGAAAGTGCTTGTTTACTAGGTTTTCACTATTGGAATAATTTATTTTTCTTTACTATTTTTGTCATTTTTTCTTTTTTTTTTGGTGTCACCAAGATGTCTGTTTGCCAGGTTTTCATTAGGGTGTCGATTTTTTACTATTTTCTCATTTTTTTGTATTTTTTCAGGACTTTTTCTCTAGCTCTCTAAAGCTAGGTATAAAATTGATAAATGCTAGATCCATAGACTACCTTGACAATTCCCTAATCCTGTGTAGATGACCATGCTGGATGAAAGGACCCGATCGGGATGAGGAGTACGAGTGGAAAATATTAAGGACGATAGATGTGGTGGATGAAAGAGGCTAGGGTAGGATCCCTAATGTGCACACTACGTGGTCCATTAGGCTTCAACCGAAAAGGAGCTTGGGCGACCAACAAGCTAAAGTACAAGAAGGGGTCGTCAACAAAGACACATTGAAAGACATCACCAATGGAGGAATATAATGGATATGTGAACATGGATGGGTGGAATGAAATATATGGTATGAGTGCAAGTGACATGGATGCTTTCCTTGGATCAACAAGCTCTTTGATTGAATTTTTTCCTTGATAGATGCCCCTAGTGATTTTTTATGGAGAGGAATACTTGGAGATTGACTTTTTCTCAATTTTACTTTTGAATTTTATTTTTGATTTGTCTGATAGCTTTTTATTTTGGCTTGGGGACTTATCTTGATCTTCTTTTGATTTTGATTTGTCTAATATCTTTTTATTTTGGCTAAGGGACTTGTCTTGATCTTATTTTCTTTGCATTATATCTTTTGATTTTTTATCTCCTTTTAAAGATAGCTCATCCATTGGAGCTTTTCCCTTATTCTTTTCTTGAGCCATGATTTGTTTATCCATGTCTACAATGCGAGTGAATGTGAGTGAGATGGAGGAAGTAGGTGAAGTGACATGAATGTTTAGTGGATGAATGGGAGTGGCAATGCCATCAATGAAATATTTTGGACTATCCCTTTTAGTAGTGTTAACATCAAAGGAGGCTTGCAAATCCTTAATGACATGGCAAGATGGCTTAGTAGAGGTGACAATAAGAGATTCATATCCTAGCCTAGGGTAGGTGGGATGGAAGGATGATGATTGAATATCCTTAGTGGGGTCATGATCAAAGAGGGGGTTATCGTAGATGTCTTGGTCAAATAGTGGGTTATCATAGATATGAAAAGATTGAGTGGAAGTACATATGGAAAACACTGATGTATCATTAAGGTCCCAAAAGGTTTTAATCCAAGCACAACCATATTTTTTTGTTCCTTCTATAGCTATCTTGACATCAACATTAGAATTCTGACCTTTCTCAGCCACATTATTATTGTCATTTGCTGGTAAATTATCCATACGCTATTCTCCACATCCCATATCATGAATTTGGACCTTGGGGTTGGATGGTGAGCTAAATGAAATGGATGACTTGTTCAATGAGGAAGGGTCAATGTAGCAAGACAATGGTGGGCTAAATGAAGTGGATGATGTAGGAACTTGGAATGGAGTACTCCCTCTCAGATTTCTACAATATTGAAAGGGGTTTGGATCACTTGCAATTGTAATTTCAATGCTTCCTAAGGAAACTTCAGACATTGATGATATGTGGAAGGAACAACCTTTAGGGCATGAATCCAAGGTCAGCCAAGTAAGATGTCATAGGGTAATTCAAGATCCAGGACTTGGCAAGTTGTATCTACAATGATTGGCCCAACTATGATGGGAAGATTGATCATACCTCAAGAGGAATGTTCTCATCATCATATGCCTTTATGACTATGCTCTTTGTATCATCTATGCAAGCATCAAAAAATCCTAGAGCCTTAACTAGTTTTAAGGAGCATATGTTCAATCTTGCTCTGCCATCTACTAAAACTCTTCTGACCTTGTGCTTACGGATGAAAAATTTGAGGTGTAATGCATCGTTATGGTTGGTCTTGGGTGATGAATAATCTTGGTTGGAAAATGTTATGTGATGGAGTGTAGTTAGGTATCCCACAATGGCCTCAAATTGGTTGACATCAATGTCCTGAGGGACACAGGATTCTTGCAAGGTTTATTCAAGTATAGCTTTATGCGCGAGAGAAATGCAAAGCAATTCTAGTATGGAAATTTGTGTTAGGGTTTTGCCTAATTGATCAATGAGATTAAACTGACTCTTAGGTTTCCACTGCTTAGTGGATGAGCCAAATTGTGGTTGCTTTGCGAATGGACTAGGTATTGTAATTTTTGACTATCGAGGAGGAGGACAAGCTATGGCAATTTTTCCACTTCAACTAGTGGTATTGCATTCAGGGGCTCTTTTGACTATTATGGTATTGACATATTCATCATTAGTTCAAACATTATTAGTAATGGTTCCTCCTGAATAATTTTATGCAGCGCGAGCGTAATTGGCTTGATTTTATTATCTTTGGGACTTGATGTGGAGGCTTTATTAGAAACATGATTTTGCAATGGGTTCTTATGAATGGTATGGTCTGCATTAGATGTGAATTGAGGCCCACCCACTTCAGTTACTCGATTTTCAATGAGGTCTTGGACAATGTTCCTTAGTTGTCATCAAGAAGATGTTTTATGTCCTTTAGACCAATGGTAATTACAAAAGGCATTATCGTCACACCATGATGGTTTAAACTGCCTTGGGTCATATGGCCTAGGGTCCTCGAGTGTGATGAGACCATTTTGAAGGAGCTTCTTAAGGAGATCCCTAATTGTCTCTCCCAAAGTGGTGTATGTTCATCTTTTTGATAATTGTCTTATCTGGCAGGGTTGTCCTTGATTTTGACTATATTGACCATTTTTTGGTTATTTTGACTGACATTGGTGGGGGGTATCAATATTGTCATTTGTTTGTTTTGTGGATGAGCTCCTTTAAGGGTGAGCACTAGTCCCATTTTGTTTGCAGCCTTGGCATCAAAAATTCCATCATGGGTAACATGTTTATTTTTACCCAATACTTATTTTTTTCCTTGTGTGGGTTTGCGTTTGTGTTTTTAGGACAATATTTTAATTCACCTTTAGCAATGAGGGATTTCTCGACTTGGACACCATTTTCAACTAAGTCCGTAAATTTTGTGCAACAATGAACTTGCAATCCATATTTCAAGGGGCCTAGAAGTGTTTGAACAAACATGTTGACCTTTTCTTTTTCAAGTATGTCAATATGATAGCGACTTGCTAGACTTCTCCATTTTTGGAAGAATGGGATAAATGTTTCACTAGCTAGCGTCTTCTTGTGTAAGATTGCATAGGCTAGTGATGGAGGTGTCCATGTCAATGTTATATGAGTAATTCTTTATGAATCTGTCTTTAAGTTCATCCCATGTTTTTATCCCTTTCAAGGTGGTGAACCATTCAAGTGCAGGTCCTGTAAGAATCTTAGAGAAAAGTCTCATCAATTAAGTTTGTTCATAGGAAATGTCCATACATTTGTTTATGAATGCTTGAATATGTTCAATAGGACTAGTATTCCCCTTGTATTTGGTAAAGTGTGGTGCCACATATCTAGGTGGGAACGGTGGTATATATAAATTTGTGTTGAAAGGATACAAGGATAGGTCATATGACGTGTGAATTCTTGTCAGATAATTACATGTTTTCTATGGTCTTTTCTAAGCCCCTCACCTTACCTTGCAAAGCATCAATTATAGGGTTATTTGTGGCTTCATACGTGGGAGTGATAGATATGTCATGGGTCCCCATTTGTTGTGAAAAGATGTTGGTGTTCTATTGTGTGATGTGGTGTTGCAACATGTATGATGTGTTTTGTTTTGCATGTTGTTGATATTGAAATTTTGGATTGGGGACGTGTTGATGGGTGTGAATATGGGATGATATGTTGGAGCGTTCCTTCTAGTTATTTGAGTCAATTTGGGGAATATGGTGACCATGAATATTTTGGTGTTTGAATGATGCCATATGTTGTGTGTTTGGATTGCCTTGTCCAAATTGTTGAAATTTTCCAAGGGGAATATTTGTGTTTTGTCCTTGGGAGGGATTGGTATTAAATTGTGTTGATGTGTTAAAATTTGGTTTTGGTCCTTGAAAAAAGACATGTCAGTTACTTCCTCCTAACGGATTAGATGAGGTACCAATGAGGGGATTTGATAAGGATGCACCCATGGGGCTATATGTAGCTGTAAATAGAGGATTCAAATGGCTTTATGATGCACCCATGGCACTCACTGAAATGGTAAATAGAGGATTCAAATAACTTACCCACATTGTTGATGACCCAAAGGTGGCTCCAAATGATTGTGATGATATTGTGGACATTGTTGGCACTGATTGTGAGATGGGTTGTGTTCCTCCAACAGATGTTGTGTTGATCATATTGAGATTGTTCTGATTATTGGAGGTAGCACTAATGGTGCTTGTGATAGTTTGTGAGGTAGCACCAACAAAAGTATTGCTCATGTTGTTTTGAGGTTGGCTATTAATGGACATGTTGTGTGTATTGTTGACATTATGGTCAAGTGATGTTGGTCTTAAAGTATTCACATCAAAGACACATGGTAACTTAACCCCTTGGTCCAAAAGCATGGCTAGATACCTTTGAGGGTCATCTAACACTAATTCTTCCATGAAATTGGCTACATTAGGATTTTGCGCTATAGCTTCTAAGTCTTCTTTGTATATGTGTCCATGTTGGTCTCTTTGTATGAATGGTTCAAAAACATTTTGTGTTAAAGATGGCACGTTCATGGAAGATTGTATGTTCATGTTGTTAAATGGGTCAGAAAAAGGCTAGTTTTGGTTTGGGTCCCAAGTGTTATTGTTGATATTGGGATTGGAATCTTGTCCAAAGTTTGTCATTTGTCTTTTCTTTCTTTGAAGCCTAGTTTCCACCATAAAAGGGAATTACTCAAATGAGGAAGATGAGAATGACAAATAAATGCAAGGATGACAGTAGCCTATGTTTTTGGAGTTTTGATAAAGGATGCTAATGCAAGACTATGTTTTTGGATTTTTGATAATAAGGGATGACAATGCGACAATGTTGTCTAAAGGAAATGACTAATGCAAAATTAAGACTAGGATGACAATTTATGACACTAATTTTTTTGTATTTTTGGAATAAAGGATGACAATGCAAGGTGATGATGATGTTTTCCTAAGAAAATGATTAATCCAAGATGACAAGGTTGTCAAGGCCAAAGTGTGAAATGAGGACTAGGATGATAATGTTGACTAAGGAGATGATTAATACAAAGTCTAGGTGCAAAATGAGGACTAGGATGGACAATATTAATGCAAATTCTAAGTGTAGAATGAGGACTAGGATGGAAAATATTAATCCAAAGTCTAAGTTCAAAATGAGGACTAGGGTGGACAATATTAATGCAAAGTCTAAGTTCAAAATGAGGACTAGGGTGAATGAAATTTGAAGAAAGGTTTTCCTAAGCACTCTAAGCTTGACCTATGTCTCAATTTTGGTTATCAAAGGACTTGCTAAAGGGACTATTTGACAAGGTCGAAATGAATGGTGAGATTTCCTAACTAGACTATTGAGTTGGAAGTTTTCACAAAAGGGACAATGATTGAAAAGAGTAATGGTGACTAAGTCCCAAGATAACCTACTTTTGAAAATAATGATTTTGCAAAGAATGGTGAGGTAGCCTAATCCAAAGTCTACAAAGATGAAACCTAAGGACAAATCTATGCTGGAAATGATGATTATGAAGCCTAGGGAATGCAACTAAAATTTGGATAATTAAACCTATGGTCAAAATACAAGCTAGTGGATGTAAATGATGATGAGTTTAAGCAATTTCAGATCTGGTTTTTGATAGAGACTTCTAAAAAAGATGTTTTACAGAAGCTAAAAATGTTTGGAATTAAAGTTTTGGTAAAAAAATTTGATTTGTTTGAAGTTGATTGTTTGTTTCTAGATGTGTGAATCTTGTTTTCTTTGTTTCACTAGATCCAGAAAATACTTGGCAAGCATGAGATTTTGATTGTAGAAAAGCACAAATAAGACAATTACAATCCTATGGTTAGGCCATGACAATATCTGCTAGAATCCACATGGGTTTCCCCAGCCGCATATCCTTAGCATGCAAATCCAGAAGCTTGGTTGCACGAGCTCCCCCTTATAGTGCACTCTCTTCTTAGGCCAACCAAGCTTCTGACCCCCATGAAACTCCCATGGTAGATTGATCACCTCTACTAAAGACTACGAAGATGTGGATTCCTTCACAATGATCATTTCTATGCTAGTAGGTAGAAGGTTTTTGGCTACTACACAAGAGTATTTATTTCAGGACCCTCGTTCGAGTGGCCATACATGGGGCACAAGATTAAGCTCCATTTATGAGGCACTCCATCTTGAAGAGGTTAAATTCAACAAGGTTTTGGGGAGTACTACTTGGTCCGTATGACACATCTGCACTTGAAATCTTAGGCTTTCCCTTAGGATTCACATTTATATACAGGTCGTGGGTAGCTTGATGAAAAAGCTCCCTTGCTGGTCTCAGTTGCCTTGGGGTGAGTACTTTTTCCCACCAAGGAAGACCCAACTTCTAGAGGAAATAACCATTTCTCTTACACCTAGGATCACATAATGCTCATGGGGAGAGGATACTTCAATTATTGCATCAAGGTTAAACAAAAGTAAGGTGGGTCTGGTTTTTTGATCACCTAGTTTGCACAAGGTGAGAGCATAGTCAGCTACCACCTTCAAGCACAATAAAAAAAATCAAAGACATGTTCTTTTAGTGCACCAAATGAATTTTTTTCTAATCTAAAAATCACAAATACAATATTTTCAAATTGATATTTCTTGGACAAACGAATCTGCACAACCACAAATTAGTATTTTGAACAAATTGTCTTGGAGCCTCGAAATGTAAATGCCACACACTGCCAAAAAGGATTAGTAACCAAAAATATCTAATCTAGAACATGCAATCTATTAAAATCCTAAACTAAAATAAAAAGTTAAAAATCTAAATTAAAGTAGAACTTGGAAATATAACTAAATTAAAAAGTTAAAAATCTAAGTTAAGTTAGAAATTAGAAATCTAAATCTAACTTATAACTAAATTAAATGAAAAATCTAAAATAAAGTAAAAATCTAAATCTAAATTAAAAATCTACGTTAAATTAAAATCTAAGTTAAAAATCTAATCAAAAATTTAGCTAGAAACTAATGTAAAGATCTAAAATTCTAATTTAAAAACTAATTAAAAAGAATTTAAATCTAAACTAACATAATCTAAATGGAATTAAATCTAACTAAATTAAAAAGTTAAAAATTTAAATCTGAATTAGAAACTTAAGTCTAAATCAAATTAGGAACTTGAATCTAAATTAAATTAGAAACTAGAAAATCTAAACTAAATTAGAAGTTAAAATATAAACTAAATTAGAAATTTAAATCTAAAAGCTAAATCTAAAATCTAAATCTAACTAAATTAAATAAAAATATTAAATCTAAATTAAGAATAAAAATCTATTTTATATCTAATTAAAATCTAGATTAAAAATCTAATTTAAATCTAATTTAAAAATCTAATTTAAAATCTGGATATTTTTTTCACTTGGGAACAAATCTCATATCATGGGAATCCAAGAAACAACCCATAGTTTCAATATCTTCAGCAGAGGAAAAGTATGTGGATGTAACTACAACTTGTCAAACAGTATGACTAAGAAGAATATTGAATGATCTTGCACATATTGAAAAGGAGCCAACTCCCATTTTCTATGATAACAGTTCAACAATTGCCTTATCCAAAAATCATGTCCTCCACAAGAAAATCAAGCATATTGACACTCGCTTTCACTTCATTCAAGAGCTCATCCAAAATGGAGAAATTCCTCGGCTTTTGTGGATCACGAGATCAGCTAGTGGACATCTTTACAAAACCATTGGGAAATAATGCTTTTGAATTTAAAATAAAACACTTGGGGATTGTTAGTGCTGATAATTGTAACAGTTGAGATTAGGAGGGGGTGTTATAATTATATTTCAACTATTCATAACTTTTTACTTTAGCTTGTTTTGGTAGGTATGGTAGGTAAATGTTTTAACTCTGAAAGACTCTAGATTGCTTCGTATGAGGTTTAGCTTCTTGTAGCTTACTCTTTCTCTTGCAAGTTGTTTCTAGCTATTTCCAAAAGTTTGGAGAAGACCTAAATCTTGTATTCCATGTTTTTAATAGATGAATGAACATTTATTCTTATGTTTTTCTACCCATGTTTTCATGCTCTATTTTCCATTGTTTTCATTTCCTCTGCCATTATTGATAGCTATGAAGGTAATAACCAAAATCATTATCTTTGTCTTTGGGTGTTGCATGTGCAAGTCACGAGGGCTTTCCTTTTCTCTAGCTATGCATGTGGTTTTTGCATGCCACTCCAAGTTTTGATATTGGAAAATCATTTTGCATGTGACTAGTTGAAGTCTTTTTTTCTTCTTTACATGTGTTTATTGGTTGTGAAAGACTTTCTTTTCAATCTCTAATTTAAAGCCAATTTTAAGCATTTTAAAAAATTTTAGAGGGTAAAAATAGATAAAGGAAAAATTAAATTTCTAATATCTTTTAGTTTTCGGCTATTGAGAGTTGGTTAAATTATTTATTTGAGTCAAATTTATTGGATATGTTTTTGCACTAATCTTATGAAGTGTCACAATTCATTCTAACTGGGAAAGCCTATGCACTAAAAATATCTTTTGTCACAATCTAAGGGAAAAGTAATACTAAAACAAGGGGGATTTATTATGTTGTATTTTGTACTTCCACATTCCTTTTGCACTTTATTTTTTTATTTCCTTTCTCCAAACAACTCTGATTAAAGCAAGGATTCATAAAAAATGGTTACTTCTTTAACACCTTTTAACTATCACCAATTGAAACCTAAAGTACAACTTGTTCTTAAGAACAAAGATTTGTATAAGATAACTATGGGTAATGAGGTTGAACTAGCTAATGATGAGGCTAAAGTAAAATCGTTTAACAAATGTGTTCAAGATTTTGGGTTTTTGTGTGTCATAATGTCTCCTAAACTCCTCTTTCATGCTAAAGCTTTAGAAAAAATTAATGAATTTTTGACAACCTTAGAAAAAATATTTGAAAAGCTATATGAAATGAAAGTCATGAGTTAGAGAATGAATTCATAAGTTTGAATCCTATGAACTTTGACACCTTGAAGGAATTTTCACTAAGTTTAAGTCATTGACGTTGAAGTTAAAAAAAATGTGATAAAGAAAAAGGATGATCAACTAGTCATTTCTATACTCTCCAAATTAGGTCCTAAATTTTCTATACTTGTGTCTACCTTCTACTCCACCAAAAATGCTATTGGAGCCACATGGGAAATTCCTTCTCTAGATGACTTCATTACTAACTTGAGTAGGGATAAAGATAAGTTAATTTAGATACGAGAAAATTAGAGTCTTCAAAATATCAATCACTTATTGTTGGTAATGAGAAACAATATGCTTCAAGAAAAGAGAAGAGAAAAGAAAAACTGAGTTTAGGATGAGGAAACCAAAAAAGAATAGAAATCCAAATCTTTCAAATCCAACACTAAAAATTCATCTAAGCAAGGTAAAACTAAAAACTAAAATTTATATGTTTCTATTGCAAGAAACTTGAGCATGATGAGCACAAATATATGGAGAAGAAACTTGACCACCTCACATATATTCTTGAGAATAATAACATAGGGGTCCCTAAATTTATTTAATCATCCTAATCAACTCAAGAATCTACTAAGACAAATGAAAAAGTGAAATGTAAGGGGAGAGAACTTGTTACATCTACATTCTCTAAGTCTAGTAGATCAATTCTTGACTTTGTAGCTTCCCATCACATGGATTCTTCATCATATATATTCTTGTCATTACAATCTATAGATACATATAAAGTGTTGATGGCTATCAATATTTATATGAGCGTTTGTGGGAAAGGAACCATTAACATAGGTGAAGGATTTTTCACTAATTTAATTTTTATTCCTAAATTTTCCAACAATATTATTTCCATATATTAGATTACAAATAGAGGGATAGGGAAGAATAATGAGTTCATGTTAGATTTGGTTATTATTCAAAAAATTTAGAGTAGAGAGGTTGTTGTAGTTGGAAAGGTTGATAATTTATCTTATCTTTACACCTTCTCACACTTTTCTCCTAATGATTTCTTCTATAAGGTTCACACTCTTGTAGCTAATGTGGATAGTTCATTAGAGGCTTAGTATAGGTGGAACCCAAGGTCACCATTTGCAGAAAGAACCTTCATAGAAAATAAGAGAAGCAATGTACGCTAATTCACTAGTAAGAGGGAAAAAATGAGATGATTATATTACATAATGCACAGCCTTTTTAAAGGCAAGAAAAAAGTGATAGGTATGAAAATTCCTAATACGGGAAACACAACTACTCGAAGTGAAAATTAATTACACTAAGACCCCCCCTTAAGTGCAAACATAGGGAGAAGGAAAATGAAAAAAATGTAATATGGGTCTCAGCTACACAACCATGTTAGGTACCCATCTACAATGCAAAAAATAAATCTTTCACAACCAGAGAAAAGGAGAAAAACCCTATGGGAAGAAACCCCTCTCCAAAAGAGAGAAAAGATAACAAGACAAGATGCATGGATGGAGGACTCAATCACACCCCCCAAGGACTACATACATCATGTATATACAATCAATGGTCCCTCCAAAGGAAGGAAAAAAAGAGATCATATCCCCCCATAATGAAGAAGCTCCAATGCCAATGAAGTATGCCTGAAAACAAAAGATGATCCAATTCCTGCAAGCAACACTTCTTCCCTTAGGAAGAAAAAATTCCACCAAGTGGTGAAGAAGCCATGCCATGTCCAAATAAATAGAGGAAGGAAACCTCCAAATAGAACAATCCACCACATAATCATGATCAAAGACAACCAAGAAATGTGACAAATCAAATGAAAGTGAAGGATCAACAATGTTAACCACGAAAGGAAATCCAAATGTATCAATTGCCATGCTAAAATTGTCATCAAAGAGGAGAGAAATCCCCTCAAGTATATCTCCCAAATTTGCAAGATGAGACTCCACAAAAAAAATTGAGATGCCTACCAAATACTCATCCAATAAAATAAGATCTAAGGGATCAAAAATATCTCGTTGTGCTGAAAGATCATCCTTTGAAATAACATGAGATGTATGAACATGAGTCTGAAGAACTCCAAAATTTAGATGACCTATCTCCCTTGAGTAATTTTTTTCAACACTAGAAAGTGGGGTGTGAGGAACATAGTCATTATCATAAAAAAAGTGAGAGAATGTATACAGACAAGACTGATGATCAACATTACCAATTGGAATAATTTTTCCAGTATGAGCCTCTTTGATGAAAATTGAATCTGTAGTGACTTCTACAATTTTTGGTACCTCTCCATGGGTGATCTAATAGATGAAGAAAATAGTTGTGTGCAACCCTAGTATACACAATACATACCTCGAACAACCATCACCTATCTCCACATTTCCTACCCCAGCAACATCCCAAATCTTATTATCTCCCAATAGAATTGTGTTGTAGAAAAAATGACCCTTTTCTTGAAATGGGATTAATTCATGATAAAATGGGCTTAATGAGGTATTAATCTAGTATTCTGAGACATTTTATGCATCCACACTAAGTCTTGGAGCCTTGCAAATCGAATAACATGCTTTTAATGACGTCTTGTAAACATGTTGTAAAGTCTTGTAAAGGACTTTCACACTTTTCTAGACTTAGTTAACCTATTTCTCCCTAATGCAACATTATAAAATGTGTTTAATAACATTATTACATCAATCTAGAATGTTCCTAACTTAAACATAATGATAAACTAGTGTTGTAATGTGTCTTGCACATTCACATTGGTTCTTGTGCATTCCTAGGCTATGTGGACCTCATTTTAGTGTTGTAAAGTGTATTTAATCACACTTTCACATTTATTTTTGTTTCCAAAGCCCTATTTTAGATTTACATAATCATTAATAGGCCCCTATTAACCCATATTATGCATCCTGAGGTTCAAATTGATCAAATACTTGACAAGGTTGCATTTTAGACCTTATTTCCTTATTCCTTGGTATCTGAGCTATCAAAATGGCAACTGTGGGACCCATTCACCATGCATGGTGAATCAATCCCATCTAGGTGGGACCTATTTTCCATGTGTGGTGAATGAGTACCATTTCACCCCATTTTGAACTTTGAGCAAGAAAAAAAGTGAAATTTGAGTTTAATTTTGCTTCATGTCAGCCTGTGATGATGTATTAACAAGTAAAATAGGTGAATTTCCTAAAAAGCACATATTTGAACTCATTTTTACATCCATTAACTTAATTTTTCATTATTCATCCTTCAGTATTTCATCTCAATTAAAGCATCTTAGGGTTTGGGTATGTGCAAGATCATCATGGGAAAAATAGGCCCTTAAGTGGCAAAAAATTTAGAAAAATTAGAGTAAGGCAACTTAAAGTAAAAATTTGAATAATTTATCTATATTATTTCAAAAATATGTAGGAATAGAATATGTATAAAATTGAATGTAGTTTCTAAACTACTAGGCTTTTTTTTTTAAAAAAAATCTATTTGGTGAAAATTTGAAATTTCAATACAGTGGTACTTAAATTTCAGGGAAAAAATAAGAAGTAGGTGTCTGTCTGACCACCCTAACCTAAATAAAATGATAATATTTTCTTATAATATTTTAGATATAAGTAGAGGACTCATGCCCCAATGTGACATTTTTTTTTGTAATTTTTTCTGAATAAATAATTAATTATGAATTTTTATTACAAATTTTTAAAAAATATAAAAACTTGTATGTCTGACCACCTTAACTTGGTCAAAACTTCATGAAATTCATTTTTATTTTTTTAATCCTATAGTATGTGAAGCATAGAATGTGACTCATGTTTTGGATTCAAAAAATGTGATACCATTTGAAAGCTATAGATGTTTTTTAATCAGCCTATTAATCAAGACTTTAGTCATAATTTGAATAGAAAATGAATAATAATTACTTATTAAATTCAAAATAGAGCATAATTTATATCAATGGAAAGCTAAGAATCTCCTTTAAAAACCCTTTTCATTTCATCAATTTTGGATAAAAAAATAGTTGTCAGCCACATACCCATCATATTGCCACTTTTTGGCCCATCATGATCCTACACATACCCGTTTTTACATTGCAATTCATCAAGTAAGCTTCTAAGTACATTCAAGGGTTGAATCTTCTTCCATTGTTGCATAATTTCAAGATCAAATTATCATGACAAGGTAATCAACCCCATTTTTGCATGTTTCATTACTTTATATCATCATTTGGTTTAATTACCTAAAGGGGGTTTGACCAAGGAAAACCCCTATATCCTAACCCTTAACACTTTTTCCCCTTTGCATGTGTTTTTGTTTGTAGATTTTATCAAAAAGAAAGGTGAGAAAAGGTGTCCATATCCCATCAATGTCATTCAAGGTGTCTCAAGCATTATTTCAAGCTTGAAAAGAGTCTACAGGTTGAGTTTTTCAAATTCAAATCATAAGCCACAAAATCTTGTCCAAAATTCTCTATTTTCTAGAAGAGGACTCATTCACCATTGATGGCAAATCAGTCTCATTTCTAGGCTTGAATAGTGATTTCTGAAGATTTGGATACCTAATTCCCCAAAACTGGTTTCAACACTTTCTAACAAGAATAGGACCCATTCGCCCAGGATGGAAAATCAGTCCCAATGAGCATTCTTGGTGTCTTCTGCAAGTTTTGAGAGCCTCATTCAAGCCTCTTCTAGCTTCTAGGTTCATATCTTCAATTTGATTATTTTCTGCTACAGTTTTGTATAAGAGTGAATTTCTACCCCCTATGCAAATCCCTTTTCTTTCCCTTATCCACTTTAGAAAACCAATTTCAGAGGCTTAATTCCACTTAATCCCACTGTTGGCGGTCCACTTGGCACCTATTTTGAGCATTGGTGGGGGTGTTTCTGTCTGAGACACCTGCGTGACATGCAAAAGTTTGCACAGTGTGCTTACATCCCTAGCAGATTCCTACTAGTGAACTTGCAAAGGCATTATACTTCTCATTAGAAATGAAGTTGTAATACACCCTTTGGTCGACTGACTCAAATATGGTCATTTTCTTCCTTCTTCATATTCAGTCCTTCAATAAGCATTTAAAAAACTCTTCAAAATTCTACACAACTCTTCGACAGATCAAGCCTTCATTCTTGCAAACTTCTAGCTTCCATACTCACACCCTTGCATCCATTCTCACTCAATTTAAGCATTCAACCATTCCATTAAAAAAAAACTTCACTTCGTCACTTCGGTAGAGCATGTTTGGGACAATGTCATTGCAACAGAGGGTTGAGTTCATCTCATTCTTCCCCCAAGCAACCTTGAGTGCTCTTGGTGGAGGTGGTAAGCTTCCCTCTCCTCTCCTCTATCACTTGGTTGAGTAGCATGGTACTGCTTTCTTGTGTTTGTGTTTTATTTATTATGCTATCTCTTTCTCTTATTTCCTTACTTGTCCATGGAGGTAGAAACACCTAAACAAGGGTCTAACTGAGGCAGGCCCCAATTCAACCATCCAACATTTTCCGTATTGTTGTGTGTAGGTGTGTTTGTTACAAGGAAGCTCAATTGGTGAGTGAATTCCTTGGTGAGATCCTTATTACCCTTCTTACACTTGCTTTTCTACTTTATAACATTAGAGAATACTTCATTTATTTACTTGTTTCATTCTGGCCTTTTAGTTGAGTAGCTAGGCCATTAGTCATTTTGGCAATTACAACATTTTATTTGATGTTGTCTAGCCATATGGACTACAACACACTTTAGAGATGCCAGCGTGTCGTGCTGTCACCCAGAGACCGCGCTGATGTCCTTGGGTAGAGAGCTCCCTAATGTGTAGAGTTGAACCTAAAAACTAACTCGCCTAGCCCCACCTTAGAACTCAAGATTGTAGAGTGATTGTAGGACCTCATAATCCTTATCATTCTCATCCTCATAGCCTACACGTTGCATTTAGCTAAGGTAAGTTAGGGAAGCCTATCACATCTTGACCCCTCATGACCTGGGGTCTTACACATGGTGGTCCCCCTCTCTTACATTTTTGGTGAACCCGACATGAACCAACATCTATTCATCTAACGATGTTGGGACTTCCCTCAAATATTTCATGATTGTTATGTTCTTGAGTGTTGTGAAAGTTTATGAGCATCAGAACCCAATCCACAACTTTTGGGCATATTGTGAGGAGAAGTGTATGAAACTTCCTGATGGATAGGACAAAGGTCTCACTTGGTCTCTCTATAGGCCTTTTCTCTTGTCCTACCATTGGTTTGGCTATGCAGGAGCAATTATCAAGGAATGAGATGGGATTCGTTAACAAAACCAATCACATTCCCAATCCTCTTGCGTCTCCCACACCATCATCAGTGGATGAGCATGAGGCTATTAAAATCCTTGCTGAATATGTGTCTACCCTTGCTAGGGGGTTGGGTGACCTAGAAAACCTTTTGGAAATGAACCTGAAGATGGTTATGGCCGCTTGGGTTGTTAGTGAATTAAAGCATATAATGGGTAAAGATCAAACGGGCGTAGAGCTTCTAAGTAGTCTCCTCGGTCTTTCCGAAGCATGTGCTCCTTCAAGCAACCCTAGCTTTGTATAAGGGGTCAACTTCAAAGAGCATGAGGGACAGTTAGGTGTATCAATGCCTCCCACTTCTATTTACATGGCCGATGTGGTCCCTTTCATCCTTGAGCAACCTAAAGCTATCAAAGTGAATAAAGTCTCATTGGGATTTAGCTTTACCCCTTTTGGCAGCTCTGGTGGTGGAGGTCATGGAAGACTGGGTGTTGGAGGCTTTGGTAGTGGTGGTGGATTTAGTAGTGGAGGTGATGTTGGTAGAGGTAGTTTCAGTAGAGGTCATCGCAGTGGCTCTGGCGGAGGCCCTACCAATGACAACAACTCTGGTAGTGGTTTTGGCAGAAGTCATACCAGTGGTAGTTCTAGAGGTGGACTTGATGGTGGCTCTGGAGGAGGTTCTCCTGGCCCTATTTCTTCCAACAACCCTATTTTGAACACTCTACTTTAGAATATGGGTAAGATGCAGATCTAGTTAGCAAGCCTTTCCCAAGCCTCATCCCAACCTATCTTCCAGCCTTTCTTTTGACATAGTCGATTGTTTGTTTCCATCTTGAACACTCCCTTCCCTCAGGGAATGGAGATTCCTAAATTCAAGAAGTTTGGTGGAAAGGGAGATTTGCAGACACATGTGTCTACCTTTAATGTCCTTTGCACAGACTTCTTCCATCATGATGTGTTGATGGCTAAACTATTCGCCCAATCTCTCAAGGACACAACACTTGAATGGTATTGTTCCTTACCCAAAAATTCTATCTTCTCATTTGATCAACTAGTAAATTAGTTCCTCAGACAATTCCTAGCAAAAATTAGGTTGAAAATGACCTTTTCGGATCTCATCCAATGTAAACAAGGAGATAACAAAAAATATTCTGATTTTATAGTGCCTTATCAAGTGCTTCTTTCACAAATCTCATACCAACTGCCTGATTCTAATGTACAGAAGGTATTCATAGGAAACTTACAAAGGCCTTGGCAAGAGAAGTTTGCCTTGATGAAATACCCTTCTTTCACGCATTTGTGTATAGCTTTATGAGAGTACCAACAAATAGTTTCTCAATTCATGGGACCCTCTTCACATTCCCATTTTGAGGGAAAATCCATCGTATCAATCTTGGGGAAAGGTAAATTCGTTGTGAATGTGGTAGCCGTTGTTGATGACAATGGCCTCGAATGCAACCGAAAGTTCACAAAGTTGTCAGAATCTTATACTTCCATCTTACAAAAGTTGTTGAAGGATAAAGGATAAGATCATAACTTTACCGACCTCTAAGCCTGTTAAGGAACCTTACCCTAATTGGTATGATGGGAGCACTTATTGTCAGTACCATTGTGTTAATGGACATGATATCGAATGATGTATGCGCCTACAACATGAGATATAGGACCGCATCGAGGATGGTACCATTCAACTCGATGGGAATAAATAGAACACTAACAAATCAGTGGCAAAGGAAAATAGTGAATTGTAGATATACACGAACCTATTTTTGTCACACTCTGCTAACATAATTGTTGATCCTACTGATTCTATTACCCAACCCAAGGCCTATGTTAATATGGTCACGGTAACTTCCACTATTCCACCTACACCTAGTTCATCAGATATTACATTTACATGACAATATTTTCCCTTAAACAACAAACATTCACCTGTCTACATTCCCGCTTGTGTCAATGGTAACATTGTGATAGGAGTCTTGATTGAACCCTCAAGCCATGTGAATTTTATTACTAAAGAAACATTAGTATTAAATTCACTACAAAAGGATAAATATGAAGAAATGAGATCTATCATCCACACACATAATGGTATGAGTCTTAAACCCTATGGATCGATTAATTTCTCTATCCTAGTTGGACCTAGGACTGTTGACATAGTCTTCAATGCCATCCCAGAATCGAATCTATTTAGAGTGAGGTTGGGAATTCCCTGGTTAGCTTCCATGAATGGGATCACCTCCATTATTCACAAGTTTTTAAAATTTTCCCACGAGGGTGTCATGCATGTAGTAAATGACATAGGATATTAGCCCTTGGTATCTCATGGTGGATATTTATTGGATCACTTTTGGCCCTCCCTAGGTAGTCTGCTTCCTCTGAGAATGGACCTACTTTACAAAAACTATGTGAAGTATAAAACTAGGGGTAAAGGGGAGCAAGAGTTGTCCCTTCCTGAGATGGAACAATCAGTTGCCTCCTCTTCCAAAGAAGAGAAGAAGAAGCCTATGTCAACTACTATTCCTTCTCTAAAAGAGAAGAAGAGGTCCACACTAGTTCCCTCTCCTTCCCACAAAGGTAAATAGAAGGTTATACTAGCTACTCCCTCTTCCCCAAAGGAAGAGGAGAAGCCTATGACAACTCCCTCCCCTTCCCACAAAGGTAAAAAAAAGTGTCTTTTTCTTGGACTGTCCCATTCTCTTCCCTTTCCTGGGAAGAGTATTGGATGAGTAGACCTAGTGGCCACCCACTGAGATCAATGATCCCTCCTTAGCGTAGGCCCAAGACTAGGATCACAGACCTCCTTAATGAATTTCTTGGACCATGGTATTATTTATATGACAGAAGAAAGGTTATCATAGAAAATTCAATCCATGACTTCCTACTACTCCTACTTCTACGGCAGTAAGCAAAAAAAGGCCCATTTTTGAGGCTCTTGGATTGACTCCTCCTATCACTCCTCAACCTGTTCCACCTGCTCCCATGTAGTAACTTGTTCCTTTTCCTAAAATGGTTGTAGTGGGTGTTCCTATGGTTGAGTAGGAACCTCTTGTCCCTTCACAAACTCTGGCCTCTAACTCCAAGAGCTGTAGAAACTGCCTTGCACATGAATGCAAGTGTCTGCAAAAGGCTCTCCTAGCCGAGAAGGCCACTTCACAACAGAAGGAGGAAGAAACAACCTCTCTTGCTTCAGGACCTCCTGCAGCATCTTCTTCCTCCCTTTGTTTTGTTTCTCTCTAGTCTGGTCCTCTCTCAGCTTCTATTGCGAGCATGAATGTGCCTAATCCTAAATGGGTGCAGGTGTTCATTGCTCCTTAAGTGAGTCCCCTTTGCTGATGTCCATTCTGGATATTCAACCCTTCCCGAAGCCTATAGATATGGTCAATACCTTAGTCGTATCCACTGCAGTTCTTTCTTCCTCTTCCTCTGCACCCCTAGCTTTGTCTATGGGGAGTTCATTTCCTCCAATGAAGAAAGAGGTAGAGGCTGGTCCTTCTAGTAATGAAGGGTGTAAGAGGAGCCCACCTTCCTCGCAAGGTGTTCCTGTGTTAACTTGTTATGTTCTTGTAACAGAACTAGTCTTGGATTTTACTAAGTTTGTCACTGCTCCCATGTCATTTAGCGAACTTAGTGGTGAATCTCAAGCACAACCCATCCCATCTGCTAAAGTAAGACATGGTGCTCCTATGGGGTGCATATTTAACTCTATGGATGAGGTTTCGACCCTTTCAGTGATCTTCGCAAAATCGTTGACTTTGACTCCATAGGAGCTTTGTGGAGAGGACCTTGAGGGGCTCTCTTCCTTGGCCCTTATTGTGGGAGGCCCAGATGCTCCTCCTCTTAACATCCTACCATTGCAGGCTCATCCTTCATCCCCTTATGAGGATTTAGATTAGGAAGCAAACAACCTCTTGTTTGATCAATGTTAGGAGGAGGCCCTTTCTTGAAATTGTGTGTGTGTGTTTTTTGATGTGTTCCCCTTGTGCTTGAGTTATGTGTGCTTTTGTTTGTGCGTGGATATAGGCATGGTTATTTTTTCATCATTCTTCCATGTTTATACTTGATTTTCGATAAATTGGGGATGATGCAAAGTGTTGGGGGAATTTAGGCTTCCCTTCCATGTTGACCCAATTTTTTATTTTTATGTTGTTTTTTGTGCATTCTTCCTAATCTAGTTGGGGATTGATGATCTTTCACCTTGCATTGCAGTTACCTATTATTATATGAGCTCAAACAGATCTGACCCCACTAAACCAGATCCCCTTGTGCCCTTTGTTTGCATTTTTCTTTTCTCTTTTACTCTCTCTTTATCTTTCTCTCTTCTTTGCTTCAGTTGTCCCTTCTATGTGTGACACGGCTCTTCTTCAACACTTCATTTTTCAGAAAAAAAAAAATTGTTTGCAATGAATCTTTTCTTGAAAGTCTTCAAAAAAAATTCCTTAGAATCACATTCTCAATTTGGAACCCTAACCGAATGTGTTTCCTTCATCATGGGTTCATAAAGAATGGATTTGAGGACCTTCCTTTGAAATGAGAACAACTTTTATTTCCCCTCACATGGGGAAATATCCTTCCTTTCAAATTCCTTGATGAAGTGAATATCTTTCTAAAGGATTCCTTGATGACGAATCACTCTAAGATGAATGACTACTTTGAATTGTACGTCCCTTGAGTGGACCTACCTTCTTCCTTATGGTGGGTTCCCAAGGGACCCTTCTTTAAGAGCCTCTATTCTGAATGGAATTTTTGCATAACTAGCCTAGGGGCAACCCGATTAGACTCATTCCATTTGCTCTTTTATGTCTAGCTTGGGGGCAACCTAACTAGACCTTACTTTTCAAATGGTGTGTCCCTTGAGTGGACCCCTCTCCTTTTGAAGGGTTCTTGAGAAATTCCTTTCAAATTTTTACTTATTGATGGTCTGCATGATCGGTCAATTTTAATATGTTCTATTTGCGACTAGACATGTCGCTGGTTCCTGAATCTACGAAGTCTTCTTTCTCAGGTTTCTCCATGCAAGAAAAAGAACTTGTATGGTGCTTTCCTTTGAGCTTCCTCCATGCGAGAGATCTTTGGGGTGGCTCCCCTGTAGGACTGAGAACCTGTAGGGTGCTTCTTTAGGTGTTCTTCATGCTTTAGTTTGTGGAGAATACCTTCCCTGTAGGACCAAGAACGTGTAGGGCACTTCTTCAGTGCTCTTAATGCTTGAGTTCCTAGAGAATACCTTCCTTATAGGACTAAGAGCCTATAGGGAACTTCTGTTTGTATTCTTCATGCTTGAGTTCATGTAGAATACCTTCCCTGTAGGACTGAGTACCTATACTTTGTTGGGGCTTCCTTCATGCGAGACATCTTGGGGGTTTCCTCCTTGCAAGTCTGTGAGCCTATAAGATGCTTTATTTTTCTAACTCTATAGTTATGAGCAGCTATCGATTCCTTTGCTTTTCCTGCACCTTTGAGTACACCAGACTAAGTACTACTTCCTCGATGGTTCAGGTATACATTTTTAACCTTATACTCTTCTTGATCTACTTTACCAAGCACTCATTTGTACTTTTGCTAGCTAAAGTGGGAGAAAAATGTATAAGAGTAAATTTTCACCCCCTACGCAAATCCATTTTCTTGCCCTTATCCACTGTAGAAAACCAAGTTTGGAGGCTTAATTCCTTTCAAGCCCGCTATTGGTAGTCTACTTGGCACTTGTTTTGAGTGTTAGTGGGGGAATTTCTATGAAGGATGCAAGCGTTGTGTGTAGACGTCCACACGGCATGCTTACGTCCCTGGTAGATTCCTGTGGGTGAACCTCCATAGGCATTACACTTTTCATTGGAAATAAATTTGTAATGGCCCCTTTGATCGACTGACTCGAATATGGCCATTTTCTTCCTTTCTTCTTCATATTCAGTCCTTCATCAAGCATTTAAAAAAGTCTTTAGAATTCTACACAATTCTTCAATTGATCAAGCCTTCATTCTTGCACACTTCTAGCTTCCATACTACACCCTTGCATCCATTGTCACTCACTTTAAGCATTCAAGCATTCCATTACAGCAAAAGCTTCACTTCATCACTTCGGTAGAGCATGTTTGGGACCACGCCATTGCAACAAAAGCTTGAGTTCCTCTCATTTCTCCCCCAAATAGCCTTGAGTTCTCTTAGTGGAGGTGGTAAGCCTCCCTCTCCTCTCCTTTGTCACTTGGTTGAATAGCATGGTACTTATTTGGTGTGTTTGTGTTTTCTTTATTATGCTATTTATTTATCTCATTTCCTTAGCTATCCGTGGAGGTGGAAACACCTAAACAGGGGTCTGACTAAGGCAGGCCCCTATTCATCCACCCAAAATTTTCCCTCTTGTTATGTGTAGGTGTGTGTGTTGCGAGGAAGATCAACTGGTGAGTGAATTCCTTGGTGAGATCCTTCTTACCCTTCTTACACTTTCTTTTCTACTTTATAACATTAGAGAATTTTCATTTATTTACTCATTTCATTCTGGACTTTTTGTTGAGTACCTAGGTTGTTAGTCATTTTGGTGAGTTCAACCTTGTCTCTATTGTTGTCTGGCTATATGGACTATAGTGCAGTTTAGAGACACCAATGTATCATGCCATCATCTAGAGACTGGACTGATGTCCTCAGGGAGAGAGCTCCATAAGGTGTAGAGTTGAACCTAAAAATTGACTCGCCTAGCCCCACCTTAGAACTTGGGATTGTAGAGTGATTGTAGGACCTCATAATCCTCATCATTCTCATCCTCATACCCTACACATTGCATTTAGCTAAGATAAGTTAGGGAAGCCTCTCACATGTTGATCCTCCCTGACTTGGGGTCTTGCACGTAGTGGTCCACCTCTCTTATAAGTTTGTTTACATTTCTACTCAAATAGTGTCAATACACAATGTGTTTTCCAACACTTCTGCATTAGGTTAGAATACATTCCTTAATCTACATTTTCATTAAGTTTTCAACATTTAAACACATCCACACACACACACTTCATATCCCTCTTTCCATTTCTTCTAATGAGAACATAAGCAATTTTGGCCCACCTTTCTCCTTCTAGGTGAAAAACCCTAGGAGTGATAGAAAGCAAGTAGGTGCCAAAAATCTATGTTTCTTTTTGGTGAACCCATTGTTTGAATCCCCTCTTTTCTGATTTTGGAGTCAATTAATCACCCTAGAGTTGCTTACATTGCATTTTGCATTAGTTAGCTTGCATTCTAGGGTTTCAATTTTGCATCTTTACTCCTTCAAAAGTTTTGAAATTTTACATTTTTCAATTAGGTCTGCATCATAGCACTCAGAAACCATAAAAATCCCTCAAAAATATCTGAAATTTCTGAAAAGAGTCCATACTGGGACTCATTCGCCACCCTAGGCGAATCAGTCCCTTCTGACCCCTGAAAAAACATTTAATAAAACTTAGACATTTGTTTTTAAGCTTTTGTTTGGTGCCTTAACCTACCTACATTAGTTGGTTGAGTTTCTGTAGCATTCATTTCATGATATTTAGCATAAAATAGTTCATTTCATGCATTGTTCAAATTCAAATTTTGCATTTGCAACATTTCATTTTTCAGCTTGTTACATAGTGTAATAAAAAAATTACTTTGTTTGAAATATGAAAATTTGCATTTCATTCTATGTCTTTATATTGCATCATTAGAAATAAACATTATTTACAATATCATGGCACTTATACTTTTGCAATCTTCATTTTTTACATTAGTTCCTATGTCATTTAGATCACCTTCATTGCACAGTGAAAGCAAAAACACACAAACATCAATTGAACCAATTAGAATAAACATAACATCCAATCCCTTTAGTAGTGATGATTTGGAAATGTTAGATTAAGCCTTAGATGACTTCCTCTCTTCTAAATCATCCACTAAAGCTTTTCCCCAAAAGGATGCATGCATTAATAATCATGATAATCATGATTTTTCTTCTCCTAATATCTCTCCCATTAGTAATGAAGATATCTTGATGAAGAAGACACAATAATTGAAGATCATGAGAGCCTTTCTTTCCTTCCTTCTACTCCCCCTTACAATACCCTTATGCTACACAAATCTGAAATCATTTCCACTTCCTTACCAAGTCCCCTTTCATCTTCCCATACCTCCCCTACTTGTGAAAGTCCTTTAGTGGATATAGATATAATCTTGAACAATCATGATAAACACATTTGTGCGAAGGATATGATTGAGAGATATGAAAATCCTGCTTCCTCCACTCTAGAAGAAATTATAAGACATGTTGACATAGATAATCATGAAAATCCACCCTTTTCTTCTACTATCTTCTCAACACATGAAGAAGGTAGTTTAGTGTTAGAAGATATCGGTAGTGAAACTCATGAAAAAATTATGAGTAACCATGAAACTACTAGTTATCCTTCTCTTGATGCCTCTCCTATTAGCAATGAATCTATCTTTCCAAATCCAATTATGACATGTGATGAACATATTAGCTCTCCTCCTAGGGTCAATATTATGGCACCTAAGAATGATAGCTTAGTAACAACCAACAGCGAAATGGAGCCTCCTATCCTCACTTTTGATACTCCAAAAAATTCAACCATTAATCATCACCATATGCCACCTCACACTATAACTAACCTCATTCTTCCAAATCAGAGTCTTCGTGATTGTCCTTTCATAGCCATCAACCCATCCAACAAACCTTCACTCAACATCCATACTATCACCAACCATTTTTTCCAAGAAACCTTTACCCTTGTTACATCCTAAATCAATACATAAATAACATTAGTTGTTTCTCCTTGCCATGTAATAGTTGTAGGATAATAACATTCTCACTATTACATGTTTCACATCCCTTACAAGGGTCAACATACCGTCATCCACTTTAGGCTCACCCTTGTCCTACACTAAGTGGGGGGAAAAGAGTTAAACAACCTTATCCCTTGTATGTCACTTGTCGTTGTCTCTTTTGACTACTCGTTAAATTTTAATGAACATATAAGAGCAAGGTTGAGATGTGAATGACATGTCTTAAGATTGACTCACATGTGACATACTCTTTTTCATTTTCCTTGACATGACATAGCCTAACTTTGAAACATATGACTTGGCATAGGGCTTTCCAAGTTAGCTCTCATGTATTTTTTTCTTTTTTCTTTTTCTTTCCTTCTCTACTTTAAAGTAATTGCTCATAGAACAATGCATAGCAATTCCTTAAAAGTGGGGGGAATACATTACCATAATTCATGTGCATTCTTGGTTCCTAGTGTAGCCCTGTCATTTATGTGATGCATTTGTCACTTTGTGGTTGGCATTGGGTGTTTTTTCCTTCATAACTTTGATCTATCTAAGCATATTACATTACTCTTGGTGGCTTTATGTGACATACTGCATCCCTTAAATTGAGAATATACTATTCTTTGATTGGTCCTCTCTTTGCGACATTAGACACAATGTTCCCTAAGTAACTGACCTTGCATGAACTGAACAAGAATCCTTTGAACATTAAACACCTTTACATTTTTGTATTTTTGTATTTTTTCCACCTTGCATAATGCAACTTGCATGCATGTGGTACCTTTATTTTTTTTCATGACATTTTCTTTTTGGCACCTTGTTAAATTTATCAGCAGGTGTAACTTTAATATGGTTGAGTGGGAAGCCCAACTAGCGGCATGAATTTTTCCCATAGCCACCTTTTTGTTTGTGAGTGCATAGCAACTAGCGTATGTATCTTACCTTTTCAGGCTTTCTCACCCAGCAGACAACTAGTTCCATGGTCCTAGAGTCAGTACATTTTTGCCTTCTCACCTGGTAGACCATCTTGAGTTTTGTCTCCCCAAAGTGAGTACACATTCTCTTTTTCAAACAATTAGCATAGATCTAATCCACAATTAGTTGGATTGACAATCTAAGCTTGATCCATCCTTTTCACCCCTTCTTCCTTCCCATTACATGATTTTGTATCTTGGGGACTTGACTAAGGATCTTCAATCTTGGGGGATTGGCCACCTCCTTTGATATTTTCCATTCTTTGTCATCTATATTTGTGTATGAGGACCTCTCTTGAATGTCTACTTTAGTGTGAGTTTGAAGCAAGTTTATCCTCTCACTAAAGTGGGGGCTAAATGTGTTGTAGAAAAAAGGACCCTTTGCTTGACATGGGATTAATTCATGATAAAATGGGCTTTATGAGGTCTTAATCTAGTGTTGTGAGGAATTTTATGCATCCACACTATGTCTCTAACCCTTGCAAATCAAATAAAATGATTTTAATGACATCTTGTAAAGGTGTTGTAAAGTCTTGTAAAGGACTTTTACACTTTTCTAGACTTAATTAACCTATCTCTCCCTAATTCAACATTATAAACTATGTTGAATAACATTATTACATCAATCTAGAAGGTTCCTAACTTAAACTTAATGATAAAATAGTGTTGCAATGTGTCTTCCACATTCACATTGTTTCTTCTACATTCCTAGGCTATGTGGACCTCATTTTAGTCTTGTAAAGTGTATTTAATCACACTTTCACATTGATTTTTGTGTCCCAAGCCCCATTTGACATTTAGATCATCATTAATAGGCCCCTATTAACCCATATTATGCACCCCAAGGTTCAAATTGATCAAATAGCTGACAAGGTTGCATTTTAGGCCTTATTTCCTTATTCCTTGGCATCTGAGGTGTCCAAATAGCCCCTATGGGACCCATTGGCCATGCATGGAAAATTAGTCCAACCCAGGTGGAACCTATTCACCATGTGTGGTGAATGAGTCCCGTTTGGCCCCATTTTGACCTTTGAATGGAAAAAAATTGAAAATTGAGTTTAATTTTGCTTCATGTCGGCCTATGGTGAGGTATTAATAGGTAAAATAGGGGAATTTCCTATAAAATCACATCTCTAGACTCTATTTTATATACATTAACTTAATTCTTCATTATTCATCCTTCAATCTTTCATCCCAAGTCAAGCATCTTAGGTTTTTTACATTGCAATTCATCAAGTAAGCTTCTAAGGACATTCAAGGGTTGAATATTCCTCCATTGCTATAGAATTTCAAGATCACATCATCATGACTAGGTAATCAACCCCATTGTTGCATGTTTCATTACTTTATTTCACCATTTGGTTTAATTACATAAAAGGGGTTTGACCAAGGCAAACCCATATATCCTAACCCTCAACACTTTTTCCCCTTTGCATGTGTTTGTGTTTGCAGATTTTATCAAAAAGAAAGGTGATAAAAGGTGTCCATATCCCATCAAAGTCATTCAAAGTGTCTCAAGAACTATTTAAATCTTCAAGAGAGTCTACAGGTTGAGTTTTGCAAATTCGGATCAAGGGAACCTTCAGAAATAGAATTGCAGATCATAAGCCACATAATCCTGTCCAGAATTCTCTATTTTGAAGAAGAGGACTCATTCACCATTTATGGTGAGTTAGTCCCATTTCTAGGATTGAATAGTTATTTCTATAGATTTGGATACCCAATTCCCCGAAACTGGTTCCGACACTTTCTAGCAAGAACAAGTTTCATTCACCCAGGATGGTGAATTAGTTCCAGTGACAATTCTTGGTGTCTTTTTCAAGTGTTCAAAGCCTCATTCTAGCCTCTTCCAGCTTCCAAGTTCATATCTTCAATTGGGTTATTTTCTATTATAGTTTATTTACTTTTCTAGTCAAATAGTTTGAATACATAATGTGTTTTCCAACACTTCGCATTAGGTTAGAATATTTTCCTTAATCTGCATTTCATTAAGTATTCAACAGTTAAACACATCCACAAACATACTTAATATCCCTCTTTCCATTTCCTCTAATGAAAGCATAAGCATTTTTTTTCCACCTTTCTCCTTCTAGGTGAAAAACCGTAGGAGTGATAGAAAGCAAGTATGTGCCAAAAATCTATGTTTCAAGAATTTTGGAAGTGTTAGCAGGATGAAGACCTATAAAATGATAGGGACTATAATTCATGTGGTGAGATGCTCCAAAATCTAAAAACCATCTATCTTGACCAGAATGTGCTACAAAAGTCACTAGTGCATGTCCTTTACCCATATAGTGTTTATCTCCTTTACCACTTGCAAACCCTACATTTCTAGACTATGTAGGGTTGGATGATAATGGAGCAGATGAAGATGCTAAGGCTATAGAAGGAGGAGTTACAGATGAGTGAAATGGAATGTTTTTTTTCTAAAGAAGGTGTGATATCTCATCAATCTTCTTCATATAACAATGGTGTTCTTCATGCCCTTTATTTTTGCAATATACACAATTGAGTTGCTCCTTCTTGGTCTTGTCCTCTTTTGAAGAGGTGGAAGTCTCATTTGAATCTATCTTAGTATTGGATTCTTCTTCCCTTTGCTCCTAGATTCTTGGGCAACCAATGCATGATTTCTAGGGACCCCCTCTAACTGGGAAAGTTTTTTTTGCTCCCTTGTCAACTGGTCATAGAAAGTCTCAAATGAAGACATTTGGAATGCATTACCTAAGACATCCATTGTGGAAGAGAAGGTAGAAGAAAAAATAAATGGTCCTCGTAGCTAATGTGGGATTAAAATCCTAGAACAACTTCAAAGCCACTTCAAAATTGGGCCCCACTCCAATCGGTTGCATAGAAGGATCCCTAAATATTTAAATCAAAACTTTATATAGTATAAAGTTTCAACAAATTATATCCTCCAATGAGCCTTCAAACTAGCTTGTTCACTTGAATCTTCATGTTCTTAGAACAAGCCTAACATATCCTCCATTATCACATGTTGCTACTTGAAAGTTCCATTTTGATTCTTGGAGAGCTTCCAATGATTCCTTGTAGTAGGATATTGATATTAGTTTTCTATATAATTGGGTTACATTTCTACCTAAAATATATTGCTTATTTGTAGAGCCATATTTTGGATCTTGATGATAGTGATGAGTACATGCATCTTCTCTTTGATGATAGTTCTTTTGCTACTGTGGATTTCAAAGATGCTTCACTAAGTTAGACTTCAAAATATTTTTGTAGTTGGAATTCTTGTGGGATTTAGATTATAGAGGCATGGCATGTATTAACCTTCCAAAAATTACTCATTTATATCTTACTCTTCAAAAATATTCACATGCATTTGAAAGGTCATTTATTTTCAATTAGGTTTGAGACACTTGATTTGATTATGACTCATTTTAGTACCAACATTTGGAACACATGAGAATTTTCTAAATGTACAGATCTCAATTCCTTCATACATTATACCTGAGTGGAAATTCAAAAATTTGATAGCTCGGGGTTTCTATCTTTTGAAAGGAAGAGGAATCATTTATTATAGAGGAACCTCCTACAATATTTTCGATGAAATTTTATGTGATGACTTTCTTTCTCTTCTTTGTGGAGGAACACATGGTCCCTGTCCTACATATATTTTAGAAGTATCATATTTGGGTTCTTCTTGTATTATATCTCACACACTTTTACATTTTTATCTCTTTTGGAGGGAGGTTTTTTCTCCTAAGGTTTACCTCCTTTCTCCACTTTACGAGAGATTACAATGTACTTGGGAACCTTGCTAAACCTAGTTTTTGGGACCCAATTTATTTTTACTTACCTAAGGGAAAGTGCACAAACATGAGGGGCCAAAAAGGAGTCTTAAGTGGCCACTTCTCTTTTGAAATCAAAAAATACTGACCTTGGATAAGAAATTGAGGATAGTTACACTGAAAATGGTAGACATTAAGGGGTTGAAAAAAGGGAGCCATAAAAATTGGAATTGTTTTTGTCAAGAAAGCATAGCATAGCATCTATTGTGGCTGCCTCAAAAGGTTAACTTTTTATTAGTGTTTTTTTAAATTTCTTCTATGAGAAATTAGCTAACATGTTTATGCCCGATTTTTTTGATAATTTTTAATGAATATATGATTTTTTACTAGTTTTGAAAGTTGAAACATCTTGAAAACCATAAATTTGTTTGTGCTACCCCTATAAATTTTAAAAATTAATAAAAAATGTTTTATTTTAATATGTGTACAATGGAGTCTATTTTATAAAAAATTATTTTATTTGAAATTTCAATGAACCGTTAACAAATAAAGTAAAAAATACCAAACACTATTTTTTGACAAAAAATGGAAACACAAACAAAAGAAATTAAAGATGAAAGACTTAACATAGTCAAAATGTGAAAAAAATTACATTGTTAAATAGCTAAGAGAGAGCTTAACATTACCCAAGTGTTTTTTCTACAAACCTTGAAACATGTGGAAACCTAATGGTTAGCATAAATGAGATTATGTGAAATTTTGTAAAATATGCAAAAACACATTTTTGGGTGTTTGAAGGGAACTCCAAGCCTTTGGGTTGGAAATCAAAAGAAAATCGAAGCCAAAGGCTTGAGGATTCCCAAACCAAGGCATTATGCACTCATGTTAGGTCACACATAATGTGAGTGCATCATAACACACTGACCTTATGTCTTGCTTTATGTTTTGATTGTTTTTGCTTTTGTATTCCCAAAGAAAGAAATAATGCAAGTGCATTCTAACATGCTTGTATTATGGCTCACTTTAAATCATTTTTGTGTAAGTTTGTTAAATGTATGTTTTATGTATATATGTTTTTATGTGTGTTTGAATGTATATTTATAAATATATGCTTGTATGTATGTGTGTATGTATGTATGTATGTATGTATGTATGTATGTATGCTTGTATGTATGTATGTAAGAGTTTTTCATTTAGAGTATATAAGGGTGAGGGTATAGGGTATAGGGATGAGGGTTGACATTGTAGGGTTTAGAGTTTAAGGTATAGGGTTGAGGGTTCAAGGATTAGGGATTAAATAATAGGTTGAGGGTATAGGGTTGATGGTTGAGGTTTTATAGCCGAGGGATAATATTCACCTCATTGAGTGTATAAGATTATTTTTTTAAGGAATAGGAATTAGAGGTTAGGATATTGGGTTTAGGTTTTACGATATGGATTGATGGTATAAGGCATAGGGTGAAGGGTTGAGAATATATGGTGTATGGTTTAAGTATAGGTTTGAGGGATAATATTTATGGTTTAGGGTATAAAGGTGAGGTTATCAGGTATAGGGATAAGGGTTGAGATTCTAGAGTTCAAGGTTTAAGGTATAGGGTTGAGGGTTGAGGGTTTACATATGAGGGATAATGTTCAAGACTAAGTGTCTAATTTATATGGTTCATGGTTTAAGGTTGAGGGTATAAGGAATAGGGATGATGGTTGAGGTATTAGGGCATATGTATATGGGTGACAGTTTAGGGTTTAGGGTAGAAGGTAGAGGGTCAAAGGATAATGTTTAGGGTTGAGTGTCCAAGGTTAACTGCATAGGGTATAGGTGCATTAGGGATTAAAATATTGGGTTGATGGATTAGGGCTTAAGTATAGGGTTGAGCATTGAGGATGTAGCGTGTAGGGTTTAGAGTTTAAGGTTTGAGGGTTGAGGGTTTAGGGTTTAGGGTTTAAGGGTTTAAGGGTTTAGGGTTGAGGGTTTAAGGGTTGAGGGTTTAAGGGTTGAGGGTTTAGGGTTGAGGGTTTAAGGATTCAGGGTTGAGGTTTTAGGGTTGAGTATTTAAGGGATAAGTGTTTAAGTGTTGATGGTTTAAGGGCTTAGGGTTGAGGATTTAAGGGTTGATGGTCTAAGAGTTGAGGGTTGATGGTTGAGGGTTTAAGGGATTAGGGTTGAGGGTTGAGGGATTAGAGTTTAAGGGTTGAGGGTTAAGGGATTAAGGTTTAAGGTATAGGGTTAAGGGTTAAGGGTTTACGGATATGGTTTAGGGTTTAAATTTTAATGGTTGAGGGTTGAGGGTTAAAGTATTAGTGTTTAAGGTTTGAGGATTTAAGGGTTTAGTATTTAACGTTTGAGGATTTGAGGGATTAGGGTTTAATTTTTGAGGGTTAAGAGATTAGGATTTAAGGTATAGAGTTCAGGTGTTAGGGTTGAGGGTTTACTGCATAGGGTAGAGGGTTAAGATTTAAGGTTGAGAGTTTAAGGGTTTAGGGTTGTAGGGTTGAGGTTTGAGGGTTGATGGTTGAGGGTTTAGGGATATGGATTAGGGTTTAAAGGTTGAGGTTTAAGGGTTTAGGGATAAGGTTTTAAGGTAAAGGGTTGAGGGTTGAGGGTTGAAGGTTGAGGGTAGAGGGTTTAAGGTTTGAGGGTTGAGGGTTTAGGGTTGAGGGTTTAAGATTTGTTTAGGGTTTAAGATTTAATGGTTGAGGGTTGATGGTTGAGGATTTAAGGGTTAAGGGTTCAGGATTTAAGGATTGAGGGTTTAATTGTTTTTGGTTTAACGGTTAATGGTATAGGTTTTAAGGTTTGAAGGTTTAAGGGTTGAGCATTTAAGGGATTAGGGTTTTAGGGTTGAGGATTAATAGATTTGGGTTTAAGGTATAGGGTTGAGGAATTAGGGTTGAGGGTTGAGGTTTTAGGGTTTAAGGTATAGGGTTGAGGGATTAGGTTTGAGTGTATAATGTATAGGGTTGAGGGTTTACAGTTGAGGGCTCAGTGTTGAAGGATTAAGGGTTTAACGGTTGAGGGTTTAAGGGATGAGGGATGTGGGATTAATGGTTTAAGGTATATGTTCAAATGATTAGTGTTGTGGGTTTATTATATAGGGTAGAGGGTTGAGGGTTGATGGATTAGGGTTTAAGGGTTGAATGTTGATGGATTAGGGTCGTAGGTTGAGGGTTTAGAGTTTAAGGTATAGGGTTGAAGGATTAGGTTTGATGGTATAATTTATAGGGTAGAGGGTTATCATTGAGGGTTCATGATTGAGGAATTAAGGGTTTAAGATTCTAGGGTTTAACAGTTGAGGGTTGAGGTATTAAGGTTTTAAGGTATAGGGTAGAGGGATTAGGGTTGAGGGTATAACATTGAGGGATTAGGGTTGATGGTTTAATGTAGAGGGTTGATGGTCTAATGTATAGGTTAGAGGTTTTCTATTTGAGGGTTTAAGGGTTAAGGGTTTAAGAGTTGAGGGTTGAATGATTAAGGGTTTAAGGTATAGGTTCGATGGATTAGGGTTGAGGGTTTAATGTTTAGGGTTGAGGGTTGAGAGTTGAGGTATTAGGATTTAAGGGTTGAGGGTATAAGGGTTGAATGTTGAGGGTATAAGGGTTGAATGTTGGGGGATTAGGGTCAAGGGTTGAGGATTTAGGATTTAAGGTATAGGGTTGAGGGATTACGGTTGACGGTATAATGTATAGGGTAGAAGGATTACAATTGAGGTTTCAAGGTTGAGGGATTGAGGGTTTGAGGGTTGAGGGTTGATGAATTAGGGTTTAAGGTATAGGATTTAGGGATGGGGGTTGAGGTTTTAAGGGTTTAGGGTTGAGGGTTTAAGGTTTGAGGATTAATGGTTTAAGGGTTGATGGTCTAATGTATAGGGTAGATGGTTTACAGTTGATGGTTTAGCGTTGAGGGATTAAGGGTTTAAGGTATAGGGTCAAGGGATTAGGGTTGACAATTTAATGTATAGGGTAGAAGGTTTAGGGTTGAAGGATTAGGTTTGAGGGTTGAGGCTATAGGGTTGAGGGTATAAGGTTGAGGGATTAGGGTTGATGGTTTAATGTATAGGGTTAAGAGTCTAATGTATAGGGTAGAGGGGTTAAGGGTTTAAGGGTTGAGGGTTGACAGATTAAGGGATTAAGGTGTAGGTTTGAGAGATTGGGGTTGATAGTTTAATGTATAGGGTAGAGGGTTGAGGTTTTAGGGATTAGTGTTTAAGGGTTGAATGTTAATGGATTAAGATCAAGGGTTGAGGATTTAGGGTTTAGGATTTAGGGTTAAGGGTTTAATGGGTTAAGTTTTAAGGGTTAAGGTTTGAGGTTTTAAGGGTTGAGGATTTAAGGGTGTAGTAATAGAAAAAGTATCCCTTTTTCCTTAATTTGGGAATGAACTAATAAAATGGAATTACTTGTGCCTTATTTAGGGTGTTGTAAAGTCTTTCTTTACACTTTCACACAAATAAGGGGCTTTAATTAATTAATTGAGCTTAATAAGCCCCATAAATTCATATCCAAGCCTTATTACATTTTCTAAGGGATAAAACCTGACACTCATTAATAATATTACACAACACTTAATTTGGAAAGGTTTATGTCCTAGGATAGTGACCTAGGACCCATTCATCACCTGGTGAATAGGTCCTAAGACAACCTTTTGGCATATTATTTCACATTTCCCGAAACATGTCTTAGTTAAGTATGCTAGGACCCGTTTTCCCTATGGCGAATGGGTCCTCAATGTTGAAAATGAAGGTAATATTATAGCTTAAAATTTGTAAACCTATGATACTATAGATTCAATTAAGTGTTATTTGTCACAATTCTTTGTGTATGATTAATTTGTTTAAATCAATTTTACCAATTGTAGAAGGATATAGAAGATTGTAGAAGACTGAGACAAGAAGATAGAAGTGACACATCATATACATGGAGAAACCCTTTGGGGAAAAAACTCCACCACCATAATCAATAGTTCTTGTATTACTTAAGCTTAGAACAAGATTACAATAATACTATATCGATCCTTGATTTATATGCTTCCTTGACTTACATAATACTTCTTCACAACCTACACAAAACTCTCATACAACTCTCATACACTTGCTGCATTTACAAGATATCCATGCATTCAATGTGACCAAGCATGAATCCACACATACCATGTCATGCTTCAAACCATCACACATGCACAAGCTCAACCTACAAAACCTACTACAAACTATGATGCACTTGCTACAATTAATAGACAAATATGAGCATTGTAAACTCCTAAGAGTTGTAAGAAAAAAGAGAATAAATCTCCCCACAAAAATCTATTCCTAGATTGTTCAAGTAGAGTTCCACAATGTAACCTATGATCAAACCAAAGTCTTCCTTAATTTAGGCACCCCAAACTAAACACTTAACTAAATTCTGGTCAAGAAAATATCTTGCAAGCATCACCTCAAAGTTTCTTCCCAAGAATGGGCCCACTTAACTGATCGCTACAAATATCTTCTCATGCAAAAGGTGTTAACTCAAATATGCCAACTTGGGTGCCCAAGGTGGGTCCAAGTCAATCTTAGTTAACTAAAACATATCTCTCCACCAATTCATGCAAACACTATGCATAATTGATCATCCCTACTTAACTGAAATTATCCAAATGTTATCTATCATGCAACTGAAGTCATTAGTCATGCAACTCAAGTCAAATAGAATGAACAACTCAAAGTAACTACATGTAACTGAAGATAACTAAACCATAACTAAATTAAACTAAACTGAACTAATACTGAACTAAACTGAATTGAATTTAATTGAAGTGAACTAAACTGAACTCCACTTATGTAAATATTAATCCCTAACTTTTAGGATCTTTACATGTATTAATAAAGTATTATCAATCCTCCAAACAATTAACTTAAGCAAGGTGGGTTCCACCTTCCATGTGGGTGCCCCATCTTCTCCTATTTTTTAGGAGCTCTTCTTGGACATACCCACATGTTTCTATCATTTAGGAATATTCACAAATGTCAATTTACATGTTCATTTCACTCGAATTTAATCTCTTTGTAATCATAGTGTTGGGAACAATTTCTGAGGACTTAGGAGATACATAAAATATGTTTAAGATTGCAATTAAATGGAATCCTATTCCCAACATTCTCCCACTTGATATTATACATTGAAATTATTCTAAACAAGGAATCATTATTATAAATCAAGTACATGACTCAAGGCCAATGTACTTCCTGCACCAAGAGAACTTATATGTAGGAACTAGTTTAGTAAGATAATCTGCAACATTAATCAAAGTGTCAACTTTCTCAATCAATACCTTCACACTCTCAACCATTTCTTGCACAAAGTGATACTGAACATCAACATGCTTAGTACGAGCATGATACATAGGATTTTTGGCTAAACAAATAACACTCTGACTATCACATTCAAGTTTAATTTTCTTGTAATTAAAACCAATACCTTTCCTAAGTCTCTCTAACCAAACTGCCTCTTTAAAGGCATGTGTAGTAGCCATGTACTCTACTTCTATGGTGGAAAAAGCAACTGTGGGATGCCTCTTACTCATCCAACTAACTGTAGCTCCAAAAAAAGCACATAGCCACTTGTCGACCTCTAACTATCCAGTTCTCCTACCCAATCTAAATCAACAAAACCCTATATGTCCAATGATCTATGCATAATATCAATATCATTATCACCATGATAAACCAAATAGTAATTAGAAGTACCTCAAAAATATCTAAACACCCTCTTAACATAATTCCAATGTTCTTTACTAGGGTTATACATAAACCTACTTAGAACTCCCACTGCTTGGGCTATATCTCATCTTGTATAGACCATTGCATACATAAAACTACCAACTACACTTACAATGGAGTCACAAAGCCATTGTATAGAATTCCATAGATGCAAAATGATGGGCTCAAAACCATGAGCTCCAAAATCATGGACCAATACAACTAGCATAAAATCATTTGCTAAAGACCACTAAAGGTTAATCCACTAATTCTAAACCAAGAACTAGTTTAGCCCAACTACCACCCCTTACCACCTAGGCAAACTCCTCTCTTACCAGGCCTTTCCTTTTAGGGATTGAGCAAGCCATACTAGGTCTTACAACTATAAACCCAAATACATGTATTAAATTTTACATACAACTCCATTTTTAGTTTTCACATCTCCTAACTAGATCCATTGAATCTTTCAATATCTAGACAAGAACTAGAACTCATTGTAACATACTCTTTTACAAATATGCAATAACAATGTTGATGCCAAAAATTGAAAAGGTAACAGCCTTTATGGGAAACTCAATTAATGGGGGGACCAATTGTCCTAAACCGAGTGACCTCCGAGTTTTTAAAGAAGCTGACTTCTTCTGTAATTGGGGTTTGGAATGGGAAAATGAAGGAGATTGTAACTGAGGGTATTTTGAAGGTTTTAGATTAGATCAATTAAATTGAAAGAAAAATGATAAAAACACAAAGTAGCTACAAAACACAATGGAAATACATAAAAGAACGATTATACCTGATCGCCGAGGTCTCCATGATTCATTTTCGTAGCACCTTCTTACTTGCTGGATAATATTGCCCTCAGATTCGTCGTTCGAGCAATCTGGAAATGCCTAAGTCCTACAACAAGTCTTGAAGGATTTGATATGTCTAAATGCCTATGTCTAAAAGCCTAAAACAAAATGCCAAAGTTGATCAAATGACAATGTTAAATACTAAAATTTCCTATGCCAATAAATGTGAAAGTAAATAAATGCCTATAATAACTATGCAAAATGCCAGCATGTGTCCTTGAAAAATGAGAAGAAGATGGCATTTTATAGAAAATGCCATTTCAAATGGATGGACGAGATAAATCAATGAAATGAATGATCCAGATTACACATAAGAATCCCTAATTAGGGTTAGGGAAAAATCCTTAATCGAACGGTCAGAATAAAATCGGATCAACGATGGAGAATAAATGAGACAATTAATTAAAGAAATAAAGATTTTTGAAAAATCAAGAAAATAAGATTGCCTGATTTGCAAGATTCGAAAAATCAAAGAGATAAGATGTGGACTGAAGATAAGATTTGAAAAATCAAGAATCTACCCGATTGCTTGATTTTTAGAAGATTAATTACTAATTTGAATTAGAATAATTCAAATTATGGATTTTGAGAGATAATAAATAATCTTTTTCAGATTATTTATCAAAAAGGACTGACAGTTAAGATTGACATGACATTTTAAATAATTTAATTTATTTAAAATGAGAAGAATATCAATTGGCAATTAAATAATTAAATTTAATTATATAATTTAGGAGATGAGATTAATTAATTAAATAAATTAATCAATTTATTTAATTAAGACAGTTAGTGATGTATTAAATAAATAAATGTAATTCATTTATTTAATAATCAAGAAGAATTAAATGACAAAGGGGAATTAAATAAATTAAGAAATTTATTTAATTAAAGAAAGACTTAGCCAATTAATGACGTATTTAATAAATAAATGAAATCTATTTATTTAATAATCATGAAGAATAAGTTACATGAATTAATTAAATAATTACAAATTATTTAATCAATAGTCGAATGTGACCAAGGACATAATTAAATGTCTTAATTATGCTAGGACGAAAGTGGTAAAAATGAAGCTTGCAGGCCTAGGTCATTTTTAGGTGTCTACAGAGATATAAAAATAACAATCCAGCTAAGGCGAAGTACCAAGATTTAGATTTAAGGCATGATAAATCTATTTTTTGGATGTGATTTAAGGGCCTATTCAACAATTTGCTATTTCCTAGAATAACATAAATCAAAGATGAAAACCTGAATAATTCATTTAATGACATAAAATAATTCTCACACACATTTACTAAAAAGAAGATTCAAATACATGATCTGAACTAGAAAAATTGTATTTAATTCATAGAAGTTCTTCAGATAAACAATCCAAGACAACAATGACACATATAATGTATTTTTCAAATAGCTTGAGAAAATAGAAAGGATGAATAGTGGCATGGTCTGAGAGTCTTATACAATAATCTAAAAGAAATACAAAAGGCCTGGTGTCTTTTCCCTAATTTTTTGTATCTTCTGAACTCATTTTCAGAAGGAAGAAGTAGCATAAATAGATAAAAAACCCACCGCCTAGCAAGCTTGTAATAGAAAAGATCGTTTATCACGAGTGATGATGCCTACAATAATGATTTCCTTTGGTCATTGCAACAAAAAAGATTTGGTCCATGGAACATAGTCAATTATTGAATAGATGTATCCCCCCAAATGATGGCAGTGGTCCCAAAAAACTCCCATCCAAACATGTGTCACTCACCCATGAAGGAAGTTTAGAATACATGGCATGCTGGCAAGGCTTGTTGTTGCTCTCACCTTCCCTTCGATGAAGTCCCTACAAAAGAAACACGTGGCAATAGGACAGGGCCCGTTCATTGATTCCTCCTCCTTGCATTCAAAAACTACATGGGGAAGACACATGGAGGAATTCTTTATTACCAACATTGACTATGGAGTCCACCAGAAAGTGTACATGAATGAAAGCTATGTGGCATGCAGATGGGGCCCGATTGAAAAGTGAAGGGAAGTAGACCTCAAATGCCCATAGTGAAGACATGTGGAAGCATGGTTGATGCTGGTAGGAGAGTGAAGGAAGGATTCCCTACAAGGAGTGCCTGTTGGACATGTGGCGGCAGCGAATGAAGTTCAAAAGATGAGGTACGGGCTGGTACTTAACAAAAATAAAAACCACCTGTAGGGAGCTTGAGGAAGTTAACATTTTTAGCTTTTGGTGACTACAAAGGGTGTATCGCCTACAGAATGAGGAACCCAAAAAAAAATTGGCTTTTAGACCAAAGCCCTATCCATTGGGTGACACAATGAAAGCTTAGAGAGACCAACCTGTAGAGGCAGCCAGTCAGCCTCAAATGGTGTCGATATGTCACACAAATTTTCTAGTGCTCCACTCAGATCGATCATTTCTTTGTAATGCAACGTCACTGATATACTGGCCTCAGACACATGTTGGAAGAGCATCCATGCTATCACGTGGGTAGCACCCTCGATATCTTCTATAGTAGGAGGTTGACTAAAAATGTAGAAAGTGGATATGTCATGCTGCTTCTCTCATATCTTTGTCATAATCTACTCTGTAGTAGTCACCGAGTCGTAATGGGGAGGGTAAACCCATCTGAGTTAGTTGGGAGAACCTATCCGACATACTATTCATGGTTTGGTCTAATTTGGCAGTGCACTCACTAGCATGGAGGATGGCCACATGGTAGTGGATAAACCTATTTGATGTTTTGGCAGTGACCTTCCAATCCTTGATTTCTATATTTGCTAAGTCCTCATCTGAGACCATGTATAGCTTATCTATATTTTTTTTTTCCTTAGGAACCTTCTCCATGATGATTTGTGGGAATCTCTCAATTGCTCCATGAACTTCCCCACCCAAAATTCTCACCTCCACCATAAATTGGAGCGTCAGTTGAAGTGTCAAGTAGAAGGCCCTGACCTTATCCTAGTATGAAACATATAACTGCTGGGCCACCAGAAGGAGATCTAGTTGGGTAGCAAGGGCTTGGGGAAGACTCCTCAAAAGCCTGATCTCTACATCCCTTGAACCAACATCCTATGTCAGTTTTGTGATTCCTTTATTTTTTAACATAATTTGTTTCGATAAGGCCCTCCATTTGGCGAGCCATTTTTCTTTGGCCTAGTTTTTTTTGTTGATTTTGTCTCAAGGGAAAGCTTCATCTCTTGGAGTTCCTTCTCCAATTGGGCTTTTCAGTTCTCAAAATACACATCCTTATGCTACATTTTTTGCTCCAATTGAGCATGTTGATGTTCAAAATCCTCACTTTTTTGTTACATCCCTTGCTCCGCTAGAGCCAACTAGTTCTGATAGTCTTGTTTTTCTACTGCAACTCAGTGACCAAGTTGGGGTCAAAAGATTGGAACTTTGCAAGTTCCTCTCAGAGCTTAGTCTTCTCTATTTGCACTTTCTTTTATAAGCACACAAATTCTGCTTCTCTCATCTTATCCTTCACTAGCAGGATCTCAATTCTATCCTTTACAAGTTTTAGCTCCTCCTCCCTTTTCTTCAGCTAGTGACCAAACTTGAGGAAGTCGGTGGTCACCACCTGCTATGTTTCTTCCATGAGCTCAACTTTGTCCTACAATTAGGCTATGCTCAAATTGAGTCCCATGGAAAACATGTTGTAATCATTGGGTTGCATTTCCTCTTGTGGTTTGATGAAAGTTGGGTACATGGTTGCAAAGAGCAGCAATTGTTGGGCCTGATTGAAGATAGTTTGTACCTTTGACTCTATCGGCTTCTTGGAATCCTTGGCCTTTTGCTTCTACATTTTGATAGCATGTGCTTCCTTTTTTTTATCACTCTGCACCATCAATTGGGTTGGAAACTGAACTAGCCCTCCTATGAAAGGTTCACCAGGAGGAAGTATGAAAGGGAATGAAAGGGTAGTGGTTTTGGATGTTTTCTTCTTCAAAAGATTGACTATTTGTGGGGAGAAAAGAGGAATATGCTAGGTGGACTGAGTTGGGCTTGATATAGTAGTAGCAAGAGGAATATCAATGGTGGTCACATATGTAGAAAGAGAGGTGATAGTGGATGTGGATTGGACAGTGAAGAAAGTTGAAAGAGTCTATGGAGGAGTAAAGGAAAATGGCTTCACTTGGGAGAATTGGGGGAAACCTCCCGTAATTGTTGCAATAGAAGTGGAATAAGAAGGGCCAACACTTGAAGTGATGGGTCATGTAGAGACACTAGGGGACACCAAAGATTATGAAGTAAGAGAAGAGGGAGAAAAATTTACCTATTGTCTAAATGATTATAGTTCATGGTTCACCATAGGCTCCTGGCTTGCTGCAAGCTCTTGAGAACTCTCTCCAGAAAATGCTTTTGAGTGCTATTGTTTGACCGAAAGGGAATTATCCACCTCCATTTTCTCTAACTATTGTTGTGAGGTTGTCCTAGTTATTTTTGCAGTCCAAGTGCGAGTCATCGAGGCCCTTGCACATGATATGTTCAACCGCACATTTGAAGAGACCTTGATAGGCTGCATTGGAGTCATATGTTCTTCTAATTCCTTCTCCTTTCCCTTCTCAATATCTATTTTATCCACCTTTGAATTGAAATCCTCATCATCACATGCATTGGAATCAGTATGCACTTCATTCTGTAATTTATCAAATCTATCATCGATCTCCATGCTCTGATAAGGGGCATCAAATCATTGGATTTCTTGTTGGTAGATCTAGAAATCCTTAATTTTTTCCTCACTCCAGTTTTCTTTTCTTGACAAATCATTGCAAAGAGTGGCCCAGATGTGAAGCTTCTTGTTATACTTTTCTAAAAAGGAAGTAGCACTTAAGCCATGGTGACATACTATCCTTGGTTGGAATATTAGCTAGATCAACCAATAGCTCATCCTTGTCCTTAAGTGGGTTTCACCGCTTCTCCCAGTAGGACTGGGGGTTGTGCATTACCTTGACATGTTCATTTGGTAAGTCATTTTTTTGGTTGTAATTCCATTTTTCACAAATCCATACCAGCTCTAGATGAGCCAACTTTTCCTCTAGAAGCTTATGTGTCTTATTCTTGGCCATAACCATTGTTTTCAAGCTTAGCAAATAGACAAAAAATAATTTATTCTTGGTTGGTCCTCTACAAAAAGTGTAATCAATAATTGATACTTACCAAAAGATTTTGAGGGCCAACACCTTATTTGTGAGACATGTCAGAAGCCAGAATGGTACCTCGGTGAAGTTGCGCATCCGAATGAATGTGAAATCTTCTCAGAGAAAATAGTCATATTTTAGAGTGAAATTCTACATATACTCTATCTAAGATATGGTGAGTTGGTAAAGACCACCATCCTCACTCAAATATCATAGAATCAGAGTCAAGAAATAATCTGAAAATGCATAATAATCATAAGTTGAGAAGAGGAGAGGAGTCCATACAGAAATTGGCCTTCTTTTGTCCGATTCATCAAATATAGTCAACCTCACATGTTTTTTGAAGAAATCAGGGTTCCGATGCAAAAACATGTGGGAAAGGAAGGAAGGAAACATGAACCTCTGTTGTGTTTCATAGTCCCTTATTTACCTTAGCATCTCATCAATGATGAATTGTGCGAAGTCATACTAGAAAAATGAATGTTTGCTATGCAACGTAAACCCCAGATCCAATTGAAACTCTTGAACATAACTATTAGTGTCGAGGCTGCAAACAAATTTCATCATTGAGAAGGCTTCCTGCATGTCCACAAGGAAGGCACTATGCACCGCTAGAATCTTTGGTGGATTTTTTATGATCTTCCCTGGGCCTTTTAGTTTCTTTATTATAAAAATCTAGAGGCAATTTTCTCATTCTCCATATTTCCTCCCCCTTTGTTGGATTGAATGGCTCTATTGTTTCTTCTTTGGAGCTTTGGTCAAAGATGCATAGCATGTTTCAGATAGCTTGTAGGTAGATGTTAACTTCTAGCTCTTGACCCTCCATGGTGTTGGTGGTTGGGTTAAAATGTTTAATGGCCTCGTCGACTAGTTTCGGGCATAGTGCACAAATGGGAGCATATACTGTGGGAGCCTAGTTAACCATAGCTTATGCACCAAAGAATCTGGGTTGCTAATTTTCTTCATCCTTTTGTAGGCAACCTCCCTAAGAGTCTTATGGTTCTTTGTGAGGATGGGATCATGGATGTTATCCCATTCCTCCTTTATTTGGCTCTAGTCTTTGAGGGTTTTTTGCTTGTCTGAGGCCTGCGTGTTTACCTACTCTAGCTTCTCTGGTTTCCTAGGAAAAGCATAAGAGATGTCTTCAAAGACATATAAAGCTGGTACTGCATGTATGGCATCAAACAAAATTTGCATTTCCTCTACTTGCATTTCTATTTGAGAACTTTATGCCATTTTCCTTTTGTTGTAGATTTCTTCTATGCTCAAATTTTCTGCAATTTTCTTTGGCTCTGTTTGTGCTCAAAACTCTTGTTCTACGTAGCATACTCAAAAAAAAATCACAATGTTAGCTTCTTGCATGCAATACTTAGTTATTTCTTTCTTGGGGTAGCCAAAAACACTCACATTTTAGCATTAAATTTGACATGTATCACCAGTTATTTGGTTGTGCAAAATGAATTCCTTGTCATTTTGAAATGATAAGAATTCATAATGACATTTAGTAATGATGTCCTGCAACGCAATTTTCTTGGAACTTGAGCCAGAAATTTGAAGGAAACTTAGGAATTCACATGCTTTGGAAACTAATATCCCAAAAGGAATGGTTAAGCCCAAATATTTAATAAGTGCTTGAAAAGATACGATTTCTGCTTTAGAGTTTGAAAAATGCCTACAATGCAACAACTCAACATTTATCCATGTAGACTATCACTGATGACTACCACCAGGTTATGCTAATTAATTAGCTCTTATTAATCTTGCATGTAGAAAATTGTACCTAGCAAATGCAACTGGGTGGGAAATTCGAGCAAGCTCTGGTGATATTTTTGAGTTGGTACTCGATTAGCATAATGATTATGGCATGAAAATTACCTTGCATATCCTAGAACTTTCCATAAATAGGTTCTTAACCAATAGAAAAACCACACTTAGCAATTTGGAAAGAATTGTAATAGGCAGTTAGACAAACTTTGGCATTAGAAGTTGCGTAGAGCTAGACTTAGGTAGTAGTGTAGGGATTAGTCTCAGAAAGTTACATAGATCTTGCTACTATGAATACCCCTATTAGGATAGTCTACTACAAGTCCTAGATAGTCTTCCTTGGTGAAATATCGAATAGGCATCTTAAAAGAATGACCGAGAATAAACATTCATTGACCATTATAGCGATGAAGTGGGTTCTAGGAGGGACTGTATTGAATATGAAGACAAGTACAAAGTTAATATTGATGTATTCTCTCACTTCATCATGTTTATGCTTGACATCTAAGTTCCCAAGCCATTGATTCTTTGTCTGGTGCTTGAAGTATTTCCAAAGTACCTAGGCAGCCTTGGAGAGGTGGTGGTGAATGTTGTGTTTGGTCTGGGCCTACCAACAACAAATGACCTTCATAAGTATATTGAAGAAGATATAGTAGTACCATGGGTACCATTCTTGAGTGAGTTCTACATCTAGTCACATGAAGAGCGTCATCAAAGGGTGACCTATTCCTACCATTTCCTATTTCGCTACTACAATGTGGTGCTCTTCTACGATGTTGACTGGTACATCAATTTTAGGAACTTGGTGTTCCCTATATGACTCACCATTGCTCTTACAGAAGTTGTTGTTGTTCCTACTAATGAATATATTCTAAATGTTTCTATTAATGCTTCCATTTCCCCTACCCATGAGTAAAAAAATTTCATGTTTTAAGAAAACAATACTCAGTTAATCTGTTTTTGGTATATATGCCTGAAAAAAGGCTTTACCATAGATATATATGAAGAAGATAAAAAATATATAAATATAATTTTAAACATATGGCCTTAGATCCATTTTGAAATTTTACTTATCAACACATATATATTATGAATATATCGCTTGTATTAAAAATTTTTCTCCTTTGCCTTCTCATTTTGGAATGTGGGTTTTCCTTTCTTTTTATGTATATATGTGTTGATTTCAATTTTGCATATGGGTGTCATTTTTATGCTTCATGGGTGGCATTTATTTTTCTATGATTCTTGAAACAATGGGTTCCATCTATTTCCTACTTCCTCACACTAATGATGAAAATTATAGAAAGATCAGCCGACAAACACGAAAGGAAAAAAAATTACACTATTCACATATTTACACTAGCAGGATAATATTGAAGCCTAATTAAACAATTTTAGGTGAATTTTGTTAACTGGAATACCCAATGCATCCTGCTCCATATTTTATAATTCAAATGTATTTTGTTGCTTACATTGAATTATTTTGAAAGGGCCTTCCCACAGGCTATCGAACTTTTTGTGTTGGCCTAGCTTTGCAGCCCTTTCATTGAATTTTAACACTAGTTCCCTGCACTTTAGACCTTGGTCCGAAGTTTTTTTGTCAAACCATCTCTTAACCACCTATTGTTGGTTGGACATGGCTATCAAGGCCTTCCCCCTCTTTTCCTGCACTTCCATCAACTCAAACAAGTAAACCTCCATGACACCATTTTGTTCTACCTCAAGAGATTTGAGCAATTGCAGTGCCTGAATCTCCATAGAGATAGGAAATAGCACTTCTTTCCCATATACTATCTCATATGGTGAAGTCTTGATGACTTGCTTGGGAGTTATGTGGTCCACCCATAACACTACATGAATGTTTTTATGCCATTCTCTTCGGTGTTTTGACCCGATTCTTTTGATGAGTAAGACTTAATTTTTGTTAGTTAACTCAGCTAAGTCGTTCCCCTATGGGTAGTAATTTGGTGATTTTTTCAACAATATGCCATGCACGAGTGCAAATTGACATATCTTGGAGCCTAGGAAAGCCTTGGCATTGTTGGAGATGATGGTTTTTGGTGGGCCGAATATTGTCACCAATTCCTCAAGGAATTCCACAATCTCTGCCTCCGTTGCATTCTTCAGAGGCATTGCCTTGGTCCATCTGGTGAAGTATTCCATTGTTGTTAGAATCCATTTGTGTCTAGCACTAGAGGTGGGATTGATCTTTCTGATGAAATCAAGGCCCCATATTGCAAATGGCTCATCAACCACTATCGAATTGAGAGGCATCACAAAAAAAAAAACTTCTTGCAAAGAATTGGCATTTCCTATAGGCTTTTACCAAGGAGTATGAGTCATTGAATAGTGTAGGCTAGAAGTACCCAGCACACAAGATTTTGATGGTGATGGTTTTTGCAGAGAAGTGTCCACCCACCAAAATACTATGGAAAGTGTCAAGAATTCTTTTTGCTTGCTCTGTGGTAACACACCACAATAGAACATTGTTGAAGTTCCTTTTGAAAAAGATCCCTTCGACAAGCGCACATCCATTGTTCTATAGTCGCTAGAATCTTCTCTTTTGAGAAGGAAGGCCCAGTGGGTACTTTCCAGTGTGCATGAACCTTACTCTATCAGCAAGCCAATAGCCTTTGTACTCAAACTTATTTGTTAGAACCAGCTCCGGTTGCTCTTCTTCAGCCATTATTTCCCCATTGTGCACTAGATATTCACACAGTCCTCTTCCTGAAACAATATTTGTGGGCTTGACCTCAATGTCATATTCAAGGATCTTAGTGATCTAATTAGCCCTCTTTTTGGTGATTTATCCTTCCATGATGTATTTGTGCACATTGGAATGTGTGACATAAACAATCACCTTATTGCAAGATATTAGATGTCAGAACTTCTTGAGTCCCTTAACAATAGGAAAAGCTTTCCTCTCAATGAAGTTGTAGTTTATCTCATATTCCTTTAGGGTCCAAGAGTGAAATTCTATCAGATGTTTTCCCTTTCCTTTATCATCTTTTTGAGTTAAGACAGTAGCGATACTTGAATTGCTATGGAATAGATACATTATGAAGTCCTTTGATAGGTCTAGATTGACCAACATAGGAGCTCAAGAAATAACATCCTTAACCTTCTTGAAGGCTTCTCTAGCTTCTTTAGTCCATTTGAATAATTTATCCTTTTTTAGCATAAGGGTGATTGGTCTAATTATTCCTGCAAAATCAAAAATAAATTTTCTTACAAAGTTAACCTTCCCCAAGAAAGATTGGACTCCTTTCTTGTTGACTGGTAGGGAAAGCTCTCTAATTGCTTTTACCCGCTTGGGATCAATTGCAAATCCTTCTTTGGACACTACATGTCCCAATAGCTTGCCTTGTAGTACTCTAAAGACACATTTTTTTGGGTTTAGGGATACCCTGAACTCCTGATTTTTTTTTAAAACCATCTCAAATTGATTGAAGTGATCATCCTTATGTTTGGAGAATACAACTAGATCATCCAAATAGATTAGGATAATCTTGTTGATCAATTCATTGAAAGTGATATCCATTTCCCACTAGAAAGTGGCTCCAACATTTGTGAGGCAGAAAGGAATTTTAGCATATGCAAATGTTCCCCACTTGGTAGTGAACATTGTTTTCTGTTGGTCCTCCTTTTGACCCGGATTTGATTGTAACTAGAGAAGCCATCTAGTAGAGAAAACATTTCCGATCCTGCCACTATTTGCAAGATTGACTCCATAGAAGGCAACGGGTGGTGATCCTTTAGTGATGCTTTGTTTAGGTCCCAAAAGTCAACACATAGGTGGATATCTCCATTCTTTTTTTGGAATAGAACCAGGTTGGATACCCGTGTGTTGTGTTTGATTGAGAAGAAGATCTGAGACTAAATTAGCTTTGTTAGCTATTGCGACATTAGTGCCTCAATCTTCAAATTCACTAGCTTCTATTTTTGGAGAACTGGTTTTGCACCTTCCATCAACTCTATTGTATGTTGGATGATGTCAAGATCATATCCCTTAAGGTGATCATATGAATAGGCCACCACTCCTTCATACTTATTGCAAAAGTTGATGAGCCTTTCTTTATCATGACGTGAAGCATCTTTCCCAACTTTGAGCTTTCTTCTATCTCCAACCTAAAGGTTTGCATAGTCTCTTTTTTTTGCTGCAAACTTCCTTTTATAATTTCTCACATTGTCACAATTGAACAAGTTTTCAAGAGTGACTAGCCCCTTCAGAAGCTTGTTATACCTCTACTAAATGATTTTCCCATCGTAGGCCTCAACAATCCTCAGTTGGAGTTGGTTAGAAAACTATCCCAACTATTGGATGAATGAGGCAATGTGTTTACTGCTATTAAACACTTTCCAACTCTAATAATTAGATAGAATATCTAGTCAAACTATCTCTCGTATAGAGTGTTTGTTACAATTAGGTCAAAAATAGGAAAAAAATGAGATCGGATTGTGCCCATGTAGTCTGCATCAACATTTTGTTCTCGGGGCACTATTTGGATGTTGAAGGCTTTCAAACCCTCAATGAGGTCCTAGACTCTATGTGTATAGGATTGCATGCAAACATTATTTGCAGTGGAGACCCCTCGGACTTGGTTGACTAGTAGTTCAAAATCTCCAAACACCATTAATTGCTTGATTCCTATCTACTCTGCAAGGCTTAGACCTTGCACTAAGCCTTCATATTTAGCTTCATTGTTCAAAGAAGCGAACTAGAAGCGAAAAGACCAAAGTGTCTTTTCATTGGATGAGGATATCAAACATATCTCAACCCTTGTTCCCACTTTACATCTTGCTCCATCAAAGTACATCGTCCATAGCTCTAAAGCTTGATTTCTTTTAGGTTCCATCACGACCATCAAAATCACTTAATCTTCATCATAGATGACATAGGTGCCTAACCTAGTAGCATGATAGTTTCCAAAAGGATCAAAGTCTATGTATTCACTTAAGAGAACTTCCTCTTAATTGGTCTGATCTCTGGTCACCTTTTCATCCTCTAGTAGCTCAATGCAATATATTTCCTCTTTGGTGAAAGAGGTATGGGAAGATTCAATGTTGATCATGGCTTCATCGACCACATGCTCTAAATGTAGTGGTTTGGATATTATCTTCATTTTAACCCCATGCTTGGTCCTAAGGACCGAGTGTGACCAATCCAAAGAGAGATACCTGCCTATTTTTGAAGTGAATTCCTAGGATAGATAGAGGCCAAACATGGGAGGAAAGTTTATGATCATAGTATCTTGTCAAACTATGATGCTAGGGCAAGAGAACAGAGTCAAGGCAAGGTATTTGATGAGACTTATGGTTTCAACTTTGTTCCCATCAAGCTACATAACCCCCTTCTTTAAAGGTTCATAGCTATGTCCAAATTCTTTAGTTATCTACTCAAGCATGATTGTAGTACTAGCGCCAAAGTCAATCATGGAATTATGTAGTAATTTATTGTAGACAATAAGAGTTAGGAAAAAATGTTTTTATTTTTGCTTATCTCTAACCTTGGTAGAGGCTTCTTCTATACTATTTATGAGAACTTTGGCAGGAGGTGATGGATCAATGGCCTTTGATTTTTGTGATTGATCTATTGGCTCAATGATTGGATCCTCTTGGACAACCTTTTGTAGTAATGTCTTCTACTCTGGAATAGCTAAGATATCCCAAAAGGACACATTAGTAGAGGATTTTTTCAATTGTTCCACCACATTAAATGGTGGTAGATTTGGAGGCTTTTGCTCCTTAGCTCTAGTGACAACAATTTCTCTTCATGGTGAACATTATTGTCCCACTATGGTGGTATTGGGTGTTTTGTTGAAAGCACTTTTGGGTAGCAGACTAGCTGGTTGCGAGATAAATGGTTCACGTGTGAATCTCCTCTTTGAGCGAGTGTTGTAATCAGACTACATTTGTGGGGTTTTTGATGTGGATACATAATTATCAAACACCACCTCTTCTTCTTCCATCCATGAGAAGAGCGCATGATCAAGAACAATATTAGTTTCTTTCTCCAAGGACATTCCTTGCATTTGTGCAGTGAGCACTGCATTTTCCATTTGCAGTGAGGCATATACTTAACCTGTGTGGTTTGACATCGCAACTTGGATGCATTGTTCTACCACCTTTTCTTGTAGATTGTCATGTGGGAAATTTCATGGCATATGTGTGTCGCTACAAGGGAAGCATGAGGGGTTAATGTCATTGACTAAATTGTTTTTCCCCACCATTAGCACTCTACTTGAGGTTGGGTTAGCACTCTATAATGGAGAAGGTATTGGTACTATTTGATTAGTTAATGTCTACGCCTATGGATTTTTGCACGAGCTTCCTTAGAACTGGTTTTATTGGTAAGAAGACCTTCCACCTTGATAATTTTGGTAGGTTGGCTTTAGAGGAACAGACTTGTTCCACTTGATGATAGTTATTTTGTTGGTGATGGTTTGCAACATTTCCTTAATTTCACTCATCTCATCTTTTGAAGAGCTGGATGTAGAAGCAACATTCTGTGGTGCGCCCATCTATGTATATATAGACTGAGGTGGAGTGGGCATGCTAGTAGATGGTGTCTCCTAGGTGGGAACTAATATTTTGGGATATATAGGCATGATGGGAAAATGCAAAAAATTTCCTACATCTATTAGATTGTTCTCCACTTTAACTATGATGTTATATGCACTTGGTAGAGTGGTTCTGCTAAGGGATTGGATCATTATCGAGATGTTGGCATTGATGGATTTAAAGTAGAACATGAATTCCAAATTGATCGATAGGTGGATAGTAGCTTGAATTCTCTACCAAGTTATATGGAACCAAGCGTTAAAGTCATTCATGGATTCATATAGGGCCTGCTTTATAATCTCCAGCTGATGATATTGCGAGGACCTATCTCCATCATTCGAGAATCTTTCATAGAAAGGGTCTTCGAGTTGATCCCAGGTAGCAATGGTATTAGCTTGCAGCATGTGGTACTAATCTAGCACTTTACCTCTGAAAGAGGTTGCGAGCAACCTTAGCACTATATTTTGGTTTTTGACTCCATGCACTAGACAAACATCTACCACATCTTGCAGATGTTGGGATGGTGTTCTTAAGCCATCTCTAGTAAACTTAGGTATATCCTTTAAAGCAGAGACCAGGATAGGGACCCAAACAATAGGTGCTATTGGTGCTACAAGCGGACTTCTAGCATTCCATGCCACATAATTTTTGTTGGTGTCTTGCAACATGGCTAGCAAAAGGGGAGGAGGGAGAAAAAATTTCACTATCTAGGTTGTGGCTTGTACTGTTCCTAATAGTGGCACTAACAAACTAGGGTTATTCATTGTTTAGGATCTCATAATAGGCTGATGGCTCATACACGCTCTTTAGATTTAGATTCATTTAAGTAGTCCCAGTGGGCGTGCTAGAAAAAAGAAACTATTGATGCCAAAAAATTGGCAAGGTAACAACCTTTATGGGAAACTCAGTTAATGAGGGGGCGAATTGTGCTAAACTAAGTGACCTCCAAGTTTTTAAAGAAGCTGAATTCTTTTGTAATTGGCTTTTGGATTGGGAAAAGGAAGGAGATATAAAAAATAACAATCTAACTAAGGCAATGCACTAAGATTTATATTTAAGGTATGATAAATCTATCTTTTGGATGTGATTTAAGCGCACGTTCAACAATTTGCTATATCCAAAAATAACATAAATCAAAGATGAAAACTTGAATAATTCATTAAATGACATAAAATAATTCTTAAACACATTTACTAAAAAGAAGAGTTGAATGCATGATCTGAACCAACAAACTTGTATTTAAATCATGGAAGTTCTACAAATAAACAATCCAGGACAACAATGACACAATATAATGTTTTTATCAAATATCTTAAGAAAATAGAAAGGCCAAAGAGTGGTACAGTTTAAGAGTCTTATACAATAATCTAAAAGAAATACAAAAGGCCTAGTGTCTTTTCCATAATTTTTCTATATCATCCAAACTTATTTTTGGAAGGAAGAAGTATATATAGATTAAAGTCCCACTGCCTCACGGGCCAGTAACAGAAAATATCTTGTATCACAAGCAATGATTCCTACAACAATGATTTCCTATTGCAATAGAAAAGATTCAAGCCATGGAATGTAGTCATTTCTTGAACAAATGCATCCCCTCCAAATGATGGTAGTGGTCCCAACAAACTACCATGCAGACATGTGTCATTCATCAATGAAGGTAGTTTAGAATATGTGGCGTACGCTAGTGGGGCTCACTATTGCTCTCACCTTCCCTTTGATGAAGTCCTCATGAAAGAGACGTGTGGCAACAGGTTGGGGCCTATTCATTGATTCCTCATCTTTGCATTCAAAAAATACACGGTGAAGACATGTGGAGGCATTCTTTATTACCGGTGTTAACCGTGGGGTCCTCCATAAAGTGTACGCAAATTAAAGCTACATAGCACGTGAATGGGGCTCGATTGAAAAGTGAAGGGAAGTAGTCCTCAAATTTCTATGGTGATGACTCGTGGAAGCATGGTAGATGCAAGTAGGAGAGTGAAGGAAGGATTCCCTATGAGGAGCACCTGGCTAACATGTGGTTTTGGCATATGAAGTTCAAAAGATGAGGTACAGGTCAGTACTTAGCAAAAATAAAAAAAACCCACAGGGAGCTTGAGGAATTTAACATTCACAAACACAATAGTAAAATATCCCACTATAGCCAAAAAAAACATTCAAACTTTTAAGAGAAAGGTGTCCCAAACTCTAACCAACCATTAGCTCTGATACCAAATGTCAAAAATGAAGGTAATATTGTAGGTTAAAACTTGTAAACATATGAGACTGTAGATTTAATTAAGTGTTCTTTGTCACAACTCTTTGTGTATGATTAATCTATTTAAATCAATTTTACCAATTGTAGAAAGAGATAAAATATTGTAGAAGAATGAAACAAGAAGATAGAAGTGACACAACACATACGTGGAGAAACCATTTCGGGAAAAAACTCCACCACTAGAATCAAATGTGCTTGTATTATTTAACCTTAGAACAAGATTACAATAATACTGTATCAATCCTTGATTAATATGCTTCTTTTCCTTCAACAATCCTTCTTCACAACCTGCAAAAAACTCTCATACACTTGTTGCAATTACAATCTATCCATGCATTCCATGTGACCAAGCATGAATCCACACATCCCATGCCATGTTTCAAACCCTCACACATGCACAAGCTCAACCTACAAAACCTACTGCAAACTTTGATGTACTTGCTACAATTAATAGACAAATATGAGCATTGTAAACTCCTAAGATTTGTCCAAAACAATAGCATAAAGATCCTCACAAAAATCTATGCCTCGATTGTGTAAGTAGAATTACACAATGTAATCTGTGATCAAACCAAAGTCTTCCTTAATTTAGGCACCCCAAACTGAACACTTTATTGAACTCTAGTCAAGAAAATATCTTGCAAGCATCACCTCAAAGTTGGTGCTCAAGAATGGGCCCAATTAACTAAGGCTTGTAAATATCTTCTCATGCAAAAGGTGTTAACTCAAAGATTCTAACTTGGGCACACAAGGTGGGTCCAAGTCAATCTTAGTTAACGGGTATGCGTAGGATCATGATGGGCCAAAAAGTGAGGATATGATGGGTATGTGTAGGGTACATGGCTGACGACTTTTTTTTTTACCAAAAATTGATGAACGAAAAGGGTTTTTAAAGGAGATTCTCAGCTTTTCACCAATATAAATTATGCTTTAATTTGAATTTAATAAATAATTATTTTTCATTTTCTATTTGAATTACGACTAAAGTCCTGATTGATAGGTTGACTGAAAAACATCTATATCTTTCAAATGGTATCACATTTTTTGAATCCGAAACATGTGTGACATTGAATGCTTTGCATACTATAGGATTAAGAAAAAAAAATGAATTTCATGAAGTTTTGACCAAGTTAAGGTGGTCAGACATATGGGTTTTTATATTTTTTAAAAATTGTAATAAAATTTTGTAATTAATTATTTACTTGGAAAAAATTACAAAAATATGCATCACATTAGGGCATGAGTCCTCTACTTATATCTAAAATCTTATAAGAAAATATTATCATTTTATTGTGGTTAGGGTGGTTAGACAAACACCTACTTATTTTTCCACGAAATTTAAGTACTCGCATTGAAATTTCAAATTTTCACCAAATAGATTTTTTTAATAAACCTAGTAGTTTAGAAACTACATTCAATTTGCTATAGATTATATTCTTACATATTTTTGAAATAATATAGATAACTTATTCATTTTTTTACGTCAAGTTTCCTAACTCTAATTTTTCTAAATTTTATTGCCACTTAAGGGCCTATTTTTTCCATGATGATTCTGCACATACCCTAACTGAAACGTATCTCTCCACCAATTCATGCAAACAATATGCATGATTGATCATCACCACTTAACTATAAGTATCCACATGTTATCTTTCATGCAACTCAAGTCAACTGAATCAACTAGCATTCAACTCAAACTAACTACATGCAACTAAAGATAACTGAACCATAATTGAACTGAACTGAAATGAACTAATGCTAAACTGAACTAAACTAAACTCCACTCATGTAAATATGAATCCATAACTTGTAGGATCTTTACATGCATTACTGAAGTGTTATCAATCCTCCAAATAGTTAACTTAAGTAAGGTGGGTTCCACCTTCCATGTGGGCGCCACATGTTCTCCTATTTTGTAGGAGCTCTTCTTGGACTTCCCCACATATTCCTATCATTTAGGAATAATCACAAATTTCAATTTACATGTTCATTTCATTCAAATTTAATATCTTTCTAATCCTAGTGGTTGGGAACACTTTCCAAGGACTTAAGAGATACATGAAATATGTTTAGGATTGCAATTAAATTTCATCCTATTCCCAACACTCCTTAATTTAGGACACCCACTTTTGGGTGTGTTTTTCGAGGGATTTTAATAATTTCAAATCCTAGATCTGACGTTAGCTTATGTTATTTGAATTTTTGGATTAAATCTTAAGTATAAATGTAAGGTTACTTCACATAGTTTCATCCTATAAGATCTAAGCTTTCAAGTATTCAAGCATTCTAGCAAAATTATGATCAAGAGAGAATTTTAAGAGCATTTCAAAGGCATTCAATGGTAGATTATTGAATTTTATTGCATAAATCAAAGGTCACATCATCATGTCAAAGGCATAGTGCATCATGCATGTTGTCGAGCTAATGCATTGATGTAGCATTGATGTTGAGAAATTGTGTCTCAACCTTGCTATTTATATTTTATTATTGTAAATCTTGACCGCTCATCATTATGTCATATATTTGATGGTTGATATTTTATTAGCTTGAATTTCCCTAAAATGAAACCTTATTTTATGAGGGTTTTGTATTACGCTTGGGGATTGCAATGTATTCTGAGAGTTTGATAGTGGTTGTGTTGCCTCTAGATTTTTGAGTGGTGATACTCCTATGAGAAGCTTTCTCTACAAGTATGTTATAATCTTTGTGATTACTGAATGATATATTGGGTGGCTTTTGGAGTGTGGAATTTTTCTCCCAAAAGAGTTTTCCCTACATAAATAATTGTGTTATGGTATGCATGATATTTCTATTTATTTTGTTTAAGTGTTTGTAATTGTTAAAGATCTCTAAATTTTTTGCATTATTCTCCTCTCAAGATTAGTGTAGGAAGTTCCACTACCTTATCTTCCTTACAATTGAAGATTCAATTCAAGAATTCTTTCATATCCAAATTCAAGATCAAGATCTACATTCCTTAAATCCACTTCATGTTAGATTGTTGATTTGTACTCCAAGACTTCATCCAAGGTATCATTGTTTCATGTATTTCATGTTTCACTGTTTCATCATAAGGTTTAATTACCAAAATGAGGTTTGACCAATGTAAACCCCTATTCCATAACAATCAAAAAAAATTCTCCTCTTTGATTTGTAATTACAAGTTCTAGATTAGAGATCAAGTGGAGAGAAAAATTGTCATAATTGAAAAGTTGTAAAAGTTGGCACCTTTCTTGGAAGATCATGGAAACTAAGCTACAAAATTTATTTCTAAGTTTCAGGAGTTGAACAGCTAGGATCTAGGAGTGTAGAAATTGAAGAACAATATCCTAAATCTAATTTTCTAGAACCCTAATAGGGACCCATTCACCATGGGGCGAATGAGTCCTTAGTGAGGCCTAAAACAACACTTTTCCAAAAAGGTACACATTATTACATCATATCAAAACATATCTTTTTACTATTATAACAATTAGATTTTTTTTTTTTTTTGCATTTTACCTCTCATAATTGAGTGAAAGATCAAGTCAAAAATGCATTGTACCCATTGATTGGATTAACTTGTGGTCTTAAAGTACTCTCAGAATAAGTTTAATCTTTTAGAAAATGGCTTCCTCAGTTAATCCTAAAGTGTCAATCTGGGAATGTAGGATTTTGAACCATGTTGTGGCAATATGCTGAAGGGTTAAAAGTAATAAACCAAGGGCTGATGAATGCACACTAAAATAAATTTTAATAAGGCAGAAGTGTGAATTATTGACTTCCTATCACAGATGTGACATGAACCTCTAAAAGAATAATTCTGCAATAGAAGATAGGTTACTGATATACTGCATGACAGAATAGAAAATGTCTAATGAAACATAAATCTTTCTATGAATGAATTAAACGGAGTTCACCTTGCAATCCACAGAAATATAACCTTTATAAATTATGCTATCAAGTGCCAATATATTTCTATTTCCAATTAATCATGTAATTTGTCACTCCTAGCTAACTGATTATATAAGCTAACAAATACTAAATAATCCAGCAAATCTTTGAATACATTCAAATAGATTATGGAGATAACTTTAATAAATAACAAAATTTAATAGATAACAAAGCTTAATAGATAATGAAGAGCTTAATAGATAACAAAAAACAAATGAAATAACCATGAAATAATGTAACATTAGCATACATAGAAAAATATAAAGATCACCAACAACTGAGGAAGTGGGCCTTGCCCTCTCTAGCTATTAGGTAATTAGAAACTTACAATCAAAGAATCTACTCCATGCTATTCATTCAACATTAATAAAATGAAGTGTTTAACATAAAAAAGTAGCCTCTTATCAATTCTCTATATATCTGTTAAGCATACATGCATATTTATATAGATCGATTATACTTTAAGCAGGTAACTAAGTTTGTTTGTTCATCTAGCCTATCGGCCACTCACAAACAAGAGTTTATAAAAATGACAAAAGGGTCACAGGCCAATTATAGAGTCAAAACGAAGTATCTAAAATAAAACTATTAGTTTTCTTAACAAAGTATTACTAATTACATGCCACCGATTCCCCAAGGTTCTCGTGCTTGTAACAACTTTGATCTTCTTCTAACTATCCCCTGCCATTTGGACATAAAACAATTAGAATTTATCATGATTTTCGACAATTTACTAATAGTAATCTCTTTTCCACATTTTATTAAATATTTAGGTTTCTTTCTAGAAAATGGTGAAAATAATATGGACAGGAACAAAGGTAAAAAGGAAAATATATGGCAAAAATAAGGGAATATTTTACACTCATCATTCCCCCCAGCTAGACAATTTGCATGTCCTCATGCAAAAAATTACAAACCAGGTAGAGTAGTGAGCTTCTGTAGAGTTCTTTTCATTTCCTCAACCCAATATTACCGCATTTCCTGGACCTTTTCCTTATGTTCCTAGATGGATATATGAGAAAATTTCATTTTGTCAAGCTCAACCTTGAGTTCATTTATCTCTTTTTTCTGTGAATCAATAGTGGAATGGGCCTCTTGTAATAACCCATGCAAGGTCTAATTTTCTGTATGTACCTTAGCCAATTCAACTTTCAGATCTTGAAGATCTTCTTCCTCAAATTCCTCATTCACTTCAGGGTTTTCAGTCTGAAGATTTACATTCACATCAACAATCAATTCATATGTCTTCTCATACTTATGGGAATTAGAAGCAAATGGTCTATCATGCTCTGGCTTCTCTTGTTTTGTTTTATGGACAATACCTTTTTCCCTAATCTATGTTTGAGGATTATTATCAACATTTTCCATTGGTTCCTCTGGAATTTGTGCCTCTATCTCTGAAGTCACTACTTTTTCAGTTTCTTGATTCATTTTTGGTGGTGTCATAACCCTAGCATCCTCTATTTTCTCTAGTTGATTTTTTATTAGCTCATTTTATGGGTCAATACTAGGTAAATCTTCTGGAGACTCACCGGCTTGTTGCCTGGATTCTTTATCTTTTTCCTTCTAGCATTTTTCCCTACTAAACTCCCTGTGGAATTTTCCTCATTTCCTGGTTACTTCAAACAAGACATCTATTTCCTCAGAACCCAACTCACTACCAGCTACCTAGGCTAGGTTATCTAATTTGGTTGAAACACCCAATTTTTGTTTTCTCTTCCTATCAACAGATTGGTTAGTGGCCAATGGTTCCAAGGATTTTTCATTTTTACAGTCTTCTTTACTTAGGGTAGAGGGTTTTGAATTTTTAGATTGAGATGCAACTTGTCGTGCAACATTCTGAGTTACTCTCTTACTAGACTTTTGGGTTTGTACAAAATCTTCACCAAGGCTCCCCTTGTTTTTCTTTTCACTAGCCAACCTAGGTGACTTATCAGAACCAGATTCCTCACTTACAAAATTGTCTTCAGAGGAACCCTCGGTGAAAGATTCCTCTTCTGCAGAGGGTTTTGTATCCTCTGAGTCTTGAGAATGAAAAACTGATTCCTAGTTAGCAGGAGAGGTCAACAACTTCAATTCTCTAATTATCAATAGTTTAATCAGACCATGGTGGGACAAGCAATGAGGTTTAACACTTCACATAGTTTTAGACATTCGTTACAGGGCACGGTAAAGAAAGTATGGAATATTGACCAACAACCCTTGCTGCAAATGTAAAATTAATTTAAAATGTTGGGAAAAAACATACTGAAACCTTCCTCCACAGGTAATATATTGAATAATGTACTTGGCAACTTCCTTCCAATGCCCTGGGAAAGATTGCAATTTGGTTTCTTGCCCCACAACCATTTCCATGGACTCATTCCTCTATAGGAATTTCTTCTGTATTGGTTGTAACTTTGTGGACCGTTTAGACTTCTTAGCGAAATATTGTTCTCCAGTGAGCAGAAGTCCAGAAACATCTGTAATGGTATCCATGGTGACTATAATTTCTAACCCTCTAACAATAGCTTTCTGTTTGCAAAAGTTAAGGAAAAATTCTAGTGCGACTTTATCATTGAATCCTTGTAGTTGTTTGAAGTAGATGTCCCAACGAGCCTTCTGAAACTCTACGTATGCTTCGAGATGTTGTTTTAAACCATGCAGGGTGGTGGGTTCATGGCGTGGGCAGTGACCTTTAGCCATGTTTCAAAAACTTACTGTTATAACAAGTCTTGCTGGAGCTCAACAACAGTGATGCAGACAAGGAGAATGCAAAAGGTGGTTTGACAGTAATAATGCAACTTGGGGAAATAAATTTTTTAATTAGGGTAACATTAACATAGAATGATGACATGGTATAACAATGAATTGTTAATGCTTAATAGTGGAAAAATATGATTACAATGAAAACTCCTCCCCCTAACTGATTGGTTGAACCATCCACTAGGAAACACACCATTTGTGAAAAGGTAACACTAAATATAAAATAAAACAATAAAATAAATTAAGAGTTACCAAATCACTTATTACCATGATGGAAATGTGACATGATGAGTCTAGGTTGGAAGCGGTCACACCGCACACTGTGAAATGATGAAGAAGGAGACATCGGTGAGGAAGAGATCTGAAATGGTAATAAAGGTGATGGATTGGGCTGATCATATAACACGGATGATAGCAGCTTAGAGAAGATCACTTGAAAGGGATGACTAGGTGGTAATAATGGATAGAGATGTGGCAGTATGGAGGAAAGAAACATCAAAGTGGCCAAAAAGTAGATGATGGTAGTAGGATAGGAAATTAGGGCATCCATCGGTGGAAGAAGATGATCAATGAAGGTCATTCATCATACGTGAAGAAAAATTGTTGAGGTTGGCGAGGATCTAAGAACAGACCATGGATCTAGCTACCGGAAATAAAAGTGATCATCTCATAATGGACACAAAAAGGCTCTTGGCAATGAAAAGACAAGAACTTGAGCTAGAAGATTCACTTAGCACTGCCTGTCACAAAAAATGATAGGAAGGAAGTGCAGTCCAAATAATGGTTGTTGGCTATAAGCCACAAACAACTAGTATAGTGTGAAGTGTGAAAGCAGGAATGGAGTTGTGCGGAAATCTGCCAGGAATGGGAAAAGGATATGAATGGGGATGAGTCAGAAAAATGAATGGACCAAAGCACCAGCAACTTAAAGTGAGATAGTTCCTAGTAGGAAAGTGACATGAGGGTTTTTTTTTTTTTTAACAACAATAGATCGTTGGTTGCTCAGTTTTCAACCTACCACCGCTTAGTGACGCCGAAAAATTAGTTTTCACCACTAAGTTTATTGAACAGGTAATGATTTCTGAAAACCAGTTTTCAAACATTAACTGACCAACAATGCCCACAAGAGCTTTGGGTATGTGCAGGATCATCATGGAAAAAACAGGCCCTTAAGTGGGAATAAAAATTCAGAAAAATCAGAGTTATGCAACTTGACGAAAAAATTTGAATAAGTTATCTATATTATTTCAAAAATATGTAAGAATATAATCTATGGCAAATTGAATGTAGTTTCTTAACTACTATGTTTATTTTTCTAAAAAAAAATCTATTTGGTGAAAAATTGAAATTTCAATGCAATAGTACTTAAATTTCAGGGAAAAAATAAGAAGTAGCTATCTGGCTGACCACCCTAACCATAATAAAATCACAATATTTTTTTATAAGATTTTATATATAAGTAGAGGACTCATGTCCAGATGTGATGCATATTTTTATTTTTTCAAGTAAATAATTAATTATGAATTTTAATTACAATTTTAAAAATATAAAAACTTCGTATGTTTTATTTTAACTTGGTAAAAAATTCCTTGAAATTCAATTTTTTTTAATCCTATAGTATGTGAAGCATAGAATGTGATGCATGTTTTTGGATTCAAAAAAATATAATCTGCTTTGAAAGTTATAATTTTTTTCAATGGGGCTATCAATCGGGACTTTAGTCACTTGTTCAATAGAAAATGAATAATAATAATTATTTATTAGATTCAAAACTAAAGTATAATTTATTGTGGTGGAAACTAGAAGCTCCTTTACAAACCCTTTTTCATTTTATCAATTTGGGTAAAAAGAGTCGTGATCCCGACCATATCTGGAAGTCACGGAAAAACAAGGTAGAGGATTACTAAACCGTTTTGTGTTGACTTCTTAGGATTGGCGGGTCTGAACCAAAATCCAAAGCAAGCCCGAGACTAATCCCTAGGCATTAATTTTGTGTTAGAAATATTGGATATCTGATTTGAATCCAATATCTGATATGTTCTATATAGAGTTGTAAAAATGTTATACAATTTATAATATATGATTTTAAAAATACAATAAAGTTTATAATTTAGTATATAATATACAATATAGTTTATAATGTAATATATAATATACAATTTATGATAATCTCTTACCAAATTATGTATTTGATATATAATATATTATATTATTATGTTTAATATTTCAATATTTTTGTTAATGTATAAATATTTAAATATATATATTACTAATATATAAAATATTTAAA
>VDFB02270651.1:413281214-413433864 GCA_007258455.2 Sequoia sempervirens | reverse complement strand
GCAATGCATCTTCTGAAATCATCAAGGGACTTGCTAGATCTATTTTTATGTTCTAGAGATGATGGTTTCTTTTTCTATAGAAATGACTATTTAAATAAAAAGTTCTCACAATGTTGTGGCTTGTCAAAGTTTGTTCAATGTTTTCATGAGAGTTTCTAACATGAATTTGGAAAGAAGCTTGTTGAGAAAAAGAGATATGAGATACTCAAATATACTTTGCAAAGTGGAGGTGAAGGTTCTAGATGTGAGTTGGTTACAAAAGAATGCAGTGTTGCTGATTGTATTTTAGATTTTAAGGACAATATTTTCTACAAGTATGCAAGGCATAGTCATAGGTCTCAGTGGTTGGATCAACAATTTAGGATGTGTATGGACTCTTTTCTTATTGGCACTATTATATTAGTAGATGATTTTGTAGAAAACTACACATTGCAACCACAAAACAAGGTACAATCTCAGTATTACAATTCCATTCAGATTGCTATTTTTGTCCACATAATGTTTAGACATGCACCTGATAGTACAGAGGAGGATCGAAATATAATTAGAGAGTATCATTTTTATATGAGTGATGATAGATCTCACTCTTTCGAGTATGTCCAACATTGTTTCAAGATTTTTTTTGAGTTCTTGCAGGAGCATGATATAGCACTGGGCCGACATCTAATTTGGTCAGATAATTGCGCAGGTCAATTCAAGAATGCTTGTATGTTTTATTGGTTGAGTAGAATGCATGTAGAGAGGGGTCTACCTCATATTTGGAGGATTTTTGAATCTGGACATGGGAAAGGGGAGCATGATGGAGCAGGTTCATGAATAAAGAGAGCTCTAGTTAAGGAGCAATTGAAGATTTTAGGAGAAAAATTCAGCGATGCACATTCTATTGTCAATTGGTGTAGTTCAGCATTGTCACAGGGAGAGACACTTGATTCAATAGTGCACAGATTCTTTTGGTTCATTGAGGAGGGTGCAGTGGGAGCTAGATTGGATTGTCATACAATCAAAGATTCTTCAAAGATGCATTCATTTTGAAGCTCAGATGCAGGAACATGGACCATTTGGACACGAGAGTTGGTTTGCTTTTGTCAGAGTTGTATTTAGTGCAAGTGGGATCACTTTGAGTCAAGTGAGTGGGTGGATACATGGGTACCACAGTATCTAACTCCTTTGTCTCAAACAATATCCATTACAAATGACACAATGGAAATTTTAGTTGACTACGACCTACTTTCAGATCTACTACAGCTAGGACATATTTTTGCAGTTGTTGCACCGCAAGGGAATGAAGAGAGATCATACTATTGGTTGGCTTGATGTGTGTGGGTAAAGCATAAGCTAACACAACCGATGGAAGATGATGATGGTTTCGTGTATCCTACAAGTTTAGTTGTGGTTGCAGGAACTTGGTTGCAAACATACATGATTAGAAAGAATGGCGTACCTGCATTTGAAGACTACGAGAAACACAAAACCATTCTAATGAATTCGCACCTTGTTATAGCAAAAAATGTTAAGTTGTTGAAGCATCATGCCAGACCAAAGAAAAAACAACTATGGACACTTAGTAATGTTGATCATGAAGCAATATTGGATACTCTTAAGCAAAGAGATGACCCTTCAGGCACACTTGAATAGCATTTTCAAGAATGGAAGGTATAATGCTTATGTTCATTAGTGTTCTTTATTTAATACTGATATTTTATATACTATTGCAATGTAGGTGTATTTTCTATGCACTTTTGTGATATTTTTGACAAGATTGATCATGGACCTGCTGCAAAATAGCTAGATCTAATCCTTTCAAAGAGTAATGGGACAGATTAGAACAATATAGATTGGTTATTCTAAGCATCTTTTATAGTTTGCATCACCAAATCATCATCATTTAGGTTGCTTAGATTAATATAGATTTGTTAGTCTAAGCATATTTTCTATTGTGATAGTATAGATTTCTCATTTTCCCACTTTTGTGATATTCTTGGCACGATTGATCATGGACATGTTGCAACAATAGCCAGCTCTGATCCTTTTAGAGAGGTATGTGACAGATTAAAACAATATAGATTGGTTATTTTAAGCATCTTTTATAGCTTGCATTACCATCTCATCATATTTTGTGTCATTTAGAATAATATAGATTGGCTATTCTAAGCATCTTTTATAGTTTGCATCACCAATTCATCATCATTCAAGTTGTTTAGATTAATATAGATTTGATAGTCTAAGCATCTTTTCTATTGTGACAATATAGATTTCTCATTTTTCCACTTTTGCGATATTCCTGGCATGATTGATCATGGACCTGTTGTAACAATAGCCAACTATGATCCTTTTGGAGAGGTATCTAACAAATTACAACAATATAGATTGGTTATTTTAAGCATCTTTTATAGTTTGCATTACCATCTCATCATATTTTGTGTCATTTAGAATAATATAGATTGGTTATTCTAAGCTACCTTGATGGTTTGTATAGGTGCTTGTCAGTCCAGAACATGAACATACTACTATTGTCGAAGACTGTGCCCTGAATGCCTCCAATAGGAAAATTTTGTAAAATTTGAATTCTCAAATTGGAAACAATGTAAAAATGTCATAATTGTGTATGGGCATAATCTATACCCAGTAATGTTTTTTGAAATATGGGTCAAATGTCTAGCATTGTATAAAGGGTATGTATTTTGGAAACTCATAGGTTTTGTAAAGGGGTATGTTTTTGTACTTAATTGAGCTACAACCAAAGGTTTTCTTCCTGGTTCTTTCCTATCAGTATGCTCATTTGAACCAAGTTTTTTAATATCTCCAATTTATATATAATAAATTATAGTGGCTTGCAACCTTTTCTCCTCAAATCCAACTTGGGTGCAACTTCATTTTTAGCAACTCAATTCCTCAGTTCATATCTTACTATTTTTCTTGTGTTTTTTGCCTGTGCACAAGCCATTCAAGCATTTTTGTATCAAAACTTTATGTAGAAATGTTATTACATGTATTGAATTTATTCTGACTTCTTAATAGAGGGTTTCTTTATTCATTTTGTGCCTCAAAACTCATACATTCTTTAGACAGGTTCCTGAACAAGGGAATAAGAGTTTTGCAATTTGAATGGCTTGAATCTCATCCCACCTATTGTGTGCCAATGTGAATTGGTGGGATGAGTTGGTAGGAATTAGGAAATGATATTTGAAGAGTGGAAGGTGTGGAGAACTGGGTTTTGAAATAAAATGAAGAGTTAAAGATCTAAAAATGGTGTTTTTTTTTTCACTTGAAAATAGAGTTTTTACCCTAGGGTTTGCAAAAATGAGATACTAGAAGTTTCTTTATTTTCTAAGCATATTGGGGCCTAAATAAAGGTGTATAAGGTGGTGATAGATTCTGAAAGGTTGTGGAAGTGCTACATCCAATAAACCCTCAAGAATTACACTAAAAACAAGGGTTTTCTGATTTGATGGTTACAGGTCCATACAAATGGAATCCAATTGCAGAATCTTTGTTTTCTTGGAAATTTATTTTCTTTCCAAAGGTTTCAGGGGTCTGTGTGGTGTTTGAAAGTATGTTGCTTTGAATTTTTGGGCTAATTGAGTAGCCTTTTCAAGGGTGAATGTATAGGAAGTCAATGCTGGTCCAAAGGAGTCTATGTTGTTTCTCATATATGTTGTGTAACTTGGATATGGGTGTTTGAATTAGTTATGTGTTGGTTTGGTGTTTTGGAAAATTGCTTGCATCTGACAATTTTTCCCTCAACCGAAAACTTGCCACCACGAGAAAACACCTCTGAGATAGCAAAAACTGAGAGAGGTTATTGTAGATGGTCCCAACACAATCCCATAGCCTTGGAAAAAGATTCTGTAAGTCTCACGGTCTCTGAGAAATAGCCCTTCAAAGATTGCTTCCTTTTAGCACTTTGGACTCTTAAGGAAAATCGTTGGTCCAATGTAGCTCAGAGTGATTTGGCATATTTGGTTGCAAAAGAGTACCATACCAAGCGTAAAAGTACCCATCCGGATGTGTTGGAATAGTTTGTTTTGTCGTACGAGTTGTAGAATGAAAGTTGCACCACTTTGCAACTTTACACTACTTGCATCTGGCAACTTTTCCCTCCACTAAAAAGTCATCACCACAAGAAAACACCTCTGAGATAACAAAAACTGAGAGAGGTTTTTGTAGATGGTCCCAACACAATCTCATAGCCTTAGATGAAGATTCTGTAAGCCTCATGGTCTCTTAGAAATAGCCCTTCAAAGATTGCTGTCTTTTAGCACTTTGGACTCTTAGGGGAAATCATCGATCCAATGTAGCTCAGAGTGATTCGACGTATTTGGTTGCAAAAGAGGACCATCCCTAGTGTAAAATTACCCATTTAGATGTGTTGGAATAGTCCATTTGGTTGTACAAGTTGCGGAATGAAAGTTGCACCACTTTGCAACTTTACACTACTTGCATCTTGCAACTTTTTCCTCCACTGAAAAGTCATCACCATAGAAAAACGCCTTTGAGATAGAAAAAAATGAGAGAGGATTTTGTAAATGGTCCCAACACAATCCCATAGCCTTATACAGATAGTTTTTAAGCCTCACGGTCTCTGATAAATAGCCCTTCAAAGATTGCTACCTTTTAGCACTTTGGACTCTTTAGGGAAATCGCTGGTCTAATGTAGCTCGAAGTGATTCGGTATATTTGGGTGCAAAATATGACCATCCCTAGCATAAATGTACCCATCTGGATGTGTTGGAATAGTTTGTTTGGTCGTATGAGTTACGAAATGAAAGTTGCACCACTTTGCAACTTTACACTGCTTGCATCTGGCAACTTTTCCCTCCACTAAAAAATCATCAGCACAGGAAAACGCCTACAAGATAGCAAAAACTGAGAGAGGTTTTTGTAGATGGTCCCAACACGATCGCATAGCCTTAGACAGAGAGTCTGTAAGCATCACAGTCTCTAAGAAATATCCCTTCAAATATTGTTGTCTTTTAGCACTTTGGACTCTTAAGGGAAACTAGTGGGCAACAGAGTTAACTTCTACACAAACTTGGTTTGAAGTAATTTCATTTTTTTTTGTGTATTTAAAATGGAGTTTTAAGCCTTCCACCCTGAAAGTGACCTCTAAATAACTTCAAACACCTTAACTACCTCATTCTTATTCATTTGCTTTCCAAACAAGCATTTTCATTCTAAGAGGCTGAGCTTTCATTTTGCTTGTTGGATTGAAAGTGGACCGTGACACAACTTTCTTTTTTCAAAAAAAATTCAGCATCATTGAACTAAGAATTTATCACACATCTGCATACAAAATAATGTTTGAGACTGCAAGAAGACATCAAAATGGCTAGTGTACTAAAAAAATTCTTATGATTTTTAAAAAATGTTGATAACTCTACTCAGTTGTCTTCTTTTTTCAATATCATACAATTTTTTATGATTTTTGAAGAATGCTGATAACTCTACTCAGTTCTCTTCTCTCATGTGGAGAGTTAGAATTGCTTGGACATGCCTTTGCATCATTAGGGAAGTTTTTCTCTTTTTGACAATGTCAAAAGCATGGCTGCATACAAATTAGGAAAAAGACCTTTCCTTTTAGATTAGCAATGCATGGAAAATTCAAAAAGTATCCTTGATATTACAAAAAGGTATGTGTTTATACACTTCAAACGTGCAATCACCCTTTGGTTCTTTCAAAGAAAAATCTTCCTATGCCACTATTACACTACACAAGTAAACCAGATTTTTGTATTATGGACCTATATTAAGCTACCACTCTCAAGACCAATGTAACAATGATACAAAATATCATTTGAGAGTAAAAGAAGACATCAAAATGGCTAGTGTACTAAAAAAATTCTTATGATTTCTAAAGAATGCTGATAACTCTACTCAGTTGGTTTCTTTTTTCAATATCATACAAATTGAACCTTGGCATCAATAGACTTTGTATATCATATAATTCCATGCCAAGTTAGGTTTTAATAATAAAACAAGGACACATGTATGTATTTTATACTTAAACCAATGACAACTCAAATGAACTTAGAGTTCAACCAGTTCCAAGAAAGAATTCATAATTTAAAGAAACCATGCAATATATGGTTTGTGTGTGACTTCTCAATTTCTTGGTGGCCTTGGTTTTCTTCTTGAATCTGCTACTCTCTCTAGTGGTGCTACAACTATTTTATCTCACATCATAGGAACCACAACTTGGATTCAATCTCAAATATGTTATATAAATAATTAAAAAAATTATGCAAGTCACCTCAAACTATCTTTAAACACACTTATTTATGCTACCATTATGAAAATATATATATACATGAGGAAAATTATCTTAGAAATACATATTTAATTTTATAGTGACTTGAGAGTAAATAGAAAAATAATATTATAAATTTAATATTATATTTAATATATAATAGAGAATGATAACATATCCAAATGTTAAAATTTACATAGTCTTTTGAAAACGATTTTATATCTTTCATCCCTTAAATATACTCTCAAGTCTTCTATCTTTTATATGATTAGGATCTCAACATACACAAAATGGAGTTCAAGTTAACGTGCATAAGTTGGGGTACAAGTTGAGCTTGATTTAGATACTAGAGTAGAGGAGGCCCAGCCACACATAGTTGATGTCAATGAGAAGGCCCAACAAAAATTTGATGTTAGAGATGGGTCAGGATTGCTTCCTTCTATGTATATGTTATGAGCTATCTAATCGGTTATGATTAATCGGTTATATAATTCCATATCAAGCTACTGATTATGCCAAGTTTCCTCAAAGAAATGTGGTCTCATAGAATTCCATGACAAGCTAATGCAATTGATAGTTGCTCCTAGTTATTATTTATGTAATGTGAAGTAATTGCATAACTGCTTAGGTTGACTTTGTAAAAACTATATTGTTATTGAATTTTTTTCATCTATCAGCATCTAGTTGTTACTTATACAATGTGAAGTAATGCTTTGAGTTTGAAAGATGTGCAATAATGTAATCAACAATATGAATATAAAATACATAATATAACCATTCTTTTTATGCTATTGTACATTGATATTTAACCATTGATCACTTGATTAAATTTTCAAAGAGTTTAATCATGCACATGAGGAAGAAATTAAATTTTGATTGTTAACTTCTATATATCAAATTATCCAATAATCTTGAGTGTATCTCCATATACAAAAATGGCATCAATGCCAACTCAAACAAAGTTTTACAAAATGTGGCATATGCCATCTCGATGTCTATTCAAAATTTGCATGCCAAAATGTCTATCTCATCCTAAAATACTAGTGGATCATCAAAATAGAGCCTCTTTGCAGCACTTGTTGGCTCTGAAGGTAGCTGCACAAGAAAAATTCAAACCACAATTGAGATTAGTTATACTATATGATTTAAAATCAAGTAATTAACATCAAAATTAATATACATTGAGTTATAATTGAACTCTAAAATTGTAATCTTGATTACCTAAAATACCTGTCTCTTCAAAGGGTCAGGAGTCCTAGAATATGCCCCTCTCAAAGAATTGACCAAACCAACTTTTGTAATGTCAATCTATATATGTGAACAAAAACATAAAATTGATCCAATTTAGCATACAGTTGTCAGTAATAGGAACATATAAATACCAAACACAAAATAAAATAAACACATACCTCTTTAGGTTGATCTTTTTCTTTATCTCCTATAGGTGTTTCGACACCTCCTCCTTGAGGTGTTTGAACACCTACTCCTTCAAGTGTTCCAATATGTACTCCCTTAGGCATTATGGCACTTGTCAACAATAATGTATAGCTCACAACTACTTGTAAATAAAAATGGCAAGTACATATGAAACTACCAATCTATAAGATATATGTATAATTAATCTTAAAAATCTTAATTCAATTGAATTTGAGTTCAATTACCCCCTTCCTTGTCTAACATTGCACTTCCATAATATGGACAAGGTTGTACCTTGCTCGCACTTGTCAACGACGTATAGCTCATAATTTCCTGTACATAAAAATGACAAGTACATATGAAACTACCAATCTATGTTGATGTATGTATAATCAATATAAGATCTTAAAATTCTTAATTCAATCAAATTTGAGTTCAATTACCTTCCCCTTATCTAACATTGCACTTTCATAATCTGGAAAAGGTTGCACCTCGCTCGCACTAGGTATTTCCTACAAGAGGAAAATAAGATAAACATATAAGTTATTATATAATTTCATTTATGAAAATTCAAATGACAAGCAAGTATATAATAGAAAAATTTAAACGAGTGAGTGCAAAAATATATACTATGTGTGTGTCGAGGCCAAATGAAATGGCCCTAAGGGTGTAATCAGTCACCTGTGCGAGCTCCTCCTCAGACATCAACTGTTAAATAGACCATGTTAATAAATATTAGTACATTATACTATATCTTATTAATATTCATTTAAAAACAAATGCAAGTTATGAATTTACATCTTAAATCTTACCTGTGTCACTATTCCAATGTCCCCCTCTCTAGCAAGAGAGGACTCTATAGGGTGCACTCCACTCCCCTGAGTCTAATCTATAATTTCCACATTATGGAGGTGATAATCAAAAGTGTCCAAGAGGACCCAAGCATATCTAGCGACACATGGAGCAAGTATGTGGCACACAGATATGTGGACCTGACGAGGATGACGAAGTAACACTCAAACCATCACCAACATCACCAGAATGTGGCTAAGCTACTGTAGAAGCATGTGAAACCAAAAGGTCACTCAAAGAGTGAATAGCCTTGATAGTTTGTGTGGCCGCATCCTGCATAATATTTGGATGATATACTGGAGGTGGCAGAGGAAGGGGAGGAGGGGGAACATATGGGCGAGGGACTACTCTAACTTCCCCTGGTCTATCCTGGGGCATACCTCCACCAACGCCTTGGAAGGGTTTAATGTCAAAGTAATTGACATGATACCCTAACAAAAACTTAGCATATAAGTTTTTAATAAAGTAAAATGGTATATCACATTTTTTGTTTGGTGGTTTACCAAAAACCATACACCAATGATCCCAAAAGTTATCTACAATGTCCCTATGCGTGCACCATTTTATAGAAAGTTTTGGTTTATTAAAATTAACTAGAAAATCAGTGCAGATGTTAACAAATAAAGAGGCTATTTGGGCTTTGGTTATTCCGAGATCTTTTATAGCATCATAAGAAAATCCACATGCATAATATTCCCTCATGTCTTCTCACCACGAATGAAAGGAATTATGTTGGGTGAAGAGGGTTTCTATATTTTTAATTATATCCTTCAATGTGTTTGACATCTTGAATAATCAAGGGATTCTCTTATAAACTTTAGAAATTCCCTTTAATTGCTGCAATTTTTCACCAATTAATTCTTCAATTGATGGCTGCAGAGGTGGTGGAGCGTTTGGTATTTGTGCATTTTCATTCTCAGCTAGTGGATCATTTGGAATTTGTGCATTTTCATTTTCAGTAGCCATAATGCCTCATTAAAGTTAAAAACTAATTAATCTAATTGAAATTAGATGGTATAAATGAAAATATTGTAAAAATACCCTAGTTTTTAAAAAAGAACCAAACAAAAACCCTACTTTTTAACAAAAATCTATAAAATTCTTTAATTTTTAATACAAATACATAAACAACACTATTTTTAAATCAAAATCCATAAAAAAACATTGATTTTTAATGAAAATCCATAAAAAAACATTCATTTTTAATCAAAATCCATTCTAAACTCAAAATTTTCATAAAAATTCAATCAAAAACCCTATTAAAAAAAATCATAAAAAACTAACTAAAATTATACAAATCTAAGTCAAAATTAGATCAAAGCAAAGGAAAATCTAAAATCTAACCTTTTCAAAATGGATATCGGATAAACTAGATATCGGATATGTGGAGAACCTCCTCACTGTGTGCCGCTGCCTGTTTATGAAAGCCAAATGATTTTAATAGGCCCAATTTTTTTTAGATATGTTTGCTTCAAATTGGATATCCAATTTGGATCAGATATCTGATTTGGATCGGATATCCAATTTGGAGATCTTGGTTTGGTTTTTTCTTTGGAAGTGTGTATTGAAACCCAAGGCATAAATAAGTCAACTCAGAATTTTTGTGTTTTTGGGTCGATGAAAAACATAATTTTTTCTCCATTGCCACTTTTTGGCCCATCATGATCCTGCACATACCCCTTTCATTGTTGAATCTTTTATTTATTTTTTTATTTAAGTGATCAATTATTAAAGAGACCAAAAGGAACAATAGTGAGTTCTTGCACCACCTCTAAAAAGAAAGCTTCTTTGGAAAGAGGCTTTTTGTACAGTTTGAGGTGGTTCCCATTGACAAGGAGAGTCCTTTCAAAATCCACTATATAGAGATGAACAACACCATTATCATATACATGCTCAATCTTGTAAGGTCCCAGCCACCATGTGTGAAACTTTCCTTTGAAATCCTAGAAGCGAGAGTCATATAAAAGTACCCAATCTCCAGGTTGGAATGACCGTTGTCGGATGTGACGGTCATGCCATAGAGCATGTTGTTTTTGAACAACCTCAGCATGAAAGATTGCTTCCTGGCACAATTCATCTAAGGAATGTAGTTGATCAATGCATTCCTTTTGTGCATCAAAAAGACTCATACCCAATTGTAGTGTAGTGCGAAGATTTTTTATCTCAAACTCAATAGGAAGCACCACCTTCTTACCATAGACGAGTTCATAAGGGGTCAAACTAGTGGTGGTCTTCCACATTTTTTGATAGGCCCACATAGCTTCGGGGAGTCATGTAGCCCAATCGCGCTTATGAAGAGCAACTATCTTAGTAAGAATATTATCAATCTCTCTATTGGTGACTTCTACCTGCCCATTGGCTTGAGGGTGATAGGGTGTAGACTTATGATGGCGAATTTCATACTCATGAACCAAGGAAAAAATGAGCTCAGAAGTGAATTGTGGCCCTTGATTTGTGCTTATCTCTCGTGGTACACCAAATCTTGTAAAAATCTTGGAGTACAAGAAATCTGCTACTTTTGCATCTTTGGCATGTTTCACTTCGACCCACTTTGGTGACATAATCTGTATAGACAAGGATGTACTCCTTGTTTTGTGATGGCAGGTTGATTGGGCCTAAAAAATAAAGGCCCCACTTCTTGAATGGATCTATGGACAACTGTAGGTGTAAAGGCATCTCATTGGAGCGTGTAGGGAAGCCCATCCATTGACATTTGTTGCAATGATGAACATAGCATTTACAATGCTTGTGGATTGTAGGCCAACAATAACCTACAATGAGAATCTTCTGAGAAATCCTCTAAGCAGAAAAGTGTCCTCTGCATGGTTCTGTGTGGCATGCACAAAGCATATCGAAGACATCATCCTTGGCTACACAATGTCGCATGACATTATCAATGTTGGTTCGGAAAAGAAATCCATTGATCCATGTGATTGTCCACTGATTTTAACCATTTTTTTTCATTCCCTCGAAAAGAAATGTGGTGGAAACTTGCATGTAACTAGATAGTTTGCAATATCGGCGAACCAAGGTCTCTTTGCTGATATAGCAAAGATGTTTTCATCTAGAAATGCATCATCAACTGGAGTAGGTTCATCATCTGGCTATTGTAATCCGGATAAAATTTCTGCAACCACATTTTTTTGACCAGGCTTATCAAGTATATTTATATCAAATTCTTGGAGTAAAAGCAAGCATCTAATAATTATGGATAAACACTTTATACCCAGTAATATAATGATGAAACTTATTAATTGCATACACAATAGCTAAAAACTCTTTTTTAGTTACTTTTTAATTTACCTCAGCCCCTATGAAGTTATTGTTGATGTAGTAGATGGAATAGAAGAGATTGTCCTCTTTTTGTCCAAGCACAACTCCCATTGAACAACCTGAGGCATCTGTGTGAATATGAAATGGTAGTTCCCAATTTGGACCTCTAAGGATTGGTGTGGTTACAAGTTTTGTCTTAATGGTCTCAAAGGCTTCTTGACACTCAGATGTCCAAGAGAAAGCAACATCTTTAGCTAATAAGGAAAACAAGGGAGAGGCAAGCTTGCTGAAATTTTGGATAAATCTTCGGTAATATCCTGCATGATCGAGAAAACAATGAAACATCTTTTTGGATAGATGTAGGAAAGTCTTGAATAATTCAAATCTTTTTAGGATCCACTTGGATACCTTTAGAGGAGATATAATGGCCAAGGACTATCCCTTCAGTCATAAGCATATGGCACTTTTCATGACTCAATGACAAATTGGTATCTATACAATGCCTACATACATTTTCTAAGCTTTTTTTATCCTCTTCATAAGTATTACCATGGATAGTAAAATCATCCATATACACCTCAACACAATCATTGAAAAGATCCACAAAAATTCTCAAAACTACACTTTGAAAAGTGGCAGGGGCATTACATAGACCAAATGGAAAGACACTATAGGCAAAGGTGCCCCAAGGGAAAGTGAAGGTGGTCTTGTCCTAATCTTCTAGTGCTATGCGAATCTGGTTGTACCCGCTGAACCCATCCAAAAAAGATAAGAACCTCTTACTTGCAAGAGTGTCCAATACTTGATCAATAAAAGGTAATGGAAAATGATATTTCTTAGTAGATTTATTTAATGCTCTATAATCAACAAAAAATTTCCATTTACCATTCTTCTTAGGAACCACAAATAAAGGAGAAACCTAGTGACTCTGAAATAGGATATATAAATCCGACATTTAATAGTTTTTGTAACTCCTCCTTAACTATTTCATGCAAGGTGGGGTTGAGCCAACATTGTGGTTGCCTAATTGGACAACTACCTTCTTCAATGTAAATACGGTGGGTGCAAGTGTTAGGATGAATTCCACACATATCTTGGTATTCCTAGGAAAATGCATTTTTGTTTGTTCTAAGAATGGTGATAAGATCTTGGACTTGTTCAGGGGTTAATTGTGGATTAGTGTTAAGTGTGTAATTAGGAAAAAAATTCCATAGCTTCTAATTGTGTAGGTGATTCAATGGGTAAGACTTGGGAGGTGGATGGCATATCATGTGAATTTTCAAAAGATAAGAATGAACCATACAAGCAATTATGGGGCAACAACTGATGCAATGTGATAAAGTGTTGATCAAAACGTGAACTACCTACCAATGGAAAGTTCCCAAAAGGACATTGAGTATTTATACCTAAATGGAGGACCATGCTTTCAAAAATTTCATTAAATGTATACCTATTCTGAAGAAAATTAACAAGAACATTATCCTCAAAAGGTTCCTCCATATCTAAGGCTTTATCAATTGTCAGAATTGGCAATGACTGATCTAAGTCACTATCAATCCAAACTGGGTCCTCCGTTTCCAACAAAGGTTGTGCTAGCTAGTATAGAGTTAGTTGCTTCTTGTGCTCGCCATTGGAAATGACCATGTTCCATGATCGAAAATTAATAAATGCATCTATGGCTGCCAACCAGGGTCATCCCAAAATCATGGGGTATCCCCCTAGCTAAACTTTTGGCTGCAAAATCACAAAATTAGTTGGGTATTCCGATGAATCAATAGAAAGGATTACATCTTCAATCACACCTTTAGGCTTGACCAAATATTGATCTGCCATTTGAAGAACTGTGGGAGTAGGCCTAAGTCCTTCTAATGATAGTCTTTCCTTTGTCTCATTTGTCATAACATTAATTGCAGCACCCAAATCCACAAGGGTATTAGGAATACTTACTTTACCGATAGATACCTTAATGACATGACTCGATGGGTCTGATTACTTTGAAATGGTTATGTTCCCAAGCATAAGATCTACGAATTGTCTGATGACTTAGACAGTCTTTGGGTCTTGCTTCTTCTTCTACTTCTAAGTACATATATCACAAATTGTTTTTGTGTAGATGGGAATGTCCTTGATGGCCTATAACAAAGGAATCTTGATGTTAATATTGCACAACTCATTAACAAAATAAAATTTAGATGGAGAGTCCTCTTTTTGTGTTGATTCAGACTAAAATCATTCATAAAAGGGAGGTTCTTTGGATGGCTTTGTTTCTGACTCCTTATTGATTTCTGTGATGGTGAGCCCTTCAAGAGCCTTCCCCGACCTTAACTGAATTCCATCTAGCTCTAATGTATTTATGGGATAGGTGGGGTAACCTGTTGCCTCATTATTATACACAGGTTGGGTCCCCTTATTGTTGGGATTCGGATTTGGTTGGGCTGGCATTGATGTAGGTGTCAATGGTTGTGGCAGATGGTTTTCTGGATTAACAGGTTGAGTAGCCGATGATGGAAAGTCTAGAAGAAATTCTTGTGCCTGTTGGTATGGGTTGATCATAGGAGGTGGAAATTGTGATTGTGACAAAAATGGATGTTGTGGGTATGGTGATGGCTATGGTGATTGTGGCCTCCATGCTTGTTGCCACAGTTGTGAAGTATACTAAGATTATGGTACCCATTGAGGGTATGGGGATTGTTTCCAACCCCCATACTATCCCAATTGATAATAATTGTGTTGACTAGGTCTAGGGGCAAGATAATTGTTCATCATGTTAGGGTGCATTACTCAGGGCGAAAAGGGTTGCCTAGGGGCCATGCAATAGACAAGTTCTTCAGAATACTCCATTTCAGGCATACCTATAGGAATAGGCCTCATAACTTCTATTGACTTCTTCTAAGGGGGTATGTGCATGATCATCGTGCACAAAACAGGCCCTTAAGTGGCAAAAAATTCAAAAAAATTAGTGTTAGGTAACTTGATGTAAATATTTGAATAAGTTATCTATATTATTTCAAAAATATGTAAGAATAGAATTTGTAGAAAATTGAATATAGTTTCTAAAATACTAGGTTTATTTAAAAATAAATAAAATCTGTTTGGTGAAAATTTGAAATTTCAATGTAGTAGTACTTAAATGTCAAGGAAAAAATAAGAAGTAGGTGTCTGTCTGACCACCCTAACCATAATAAAATGATGATATTTTTTTGTAAGATTTTATATATAAGTAGAGGACTCATGTCCAGATGTGATGCATATTTTTTTATAATTTTTTTCCAAGTAAATAATTAATTATGAATTTTTTATTACAACTTTTAGAAAATATAAAAACTCGTCTGTCTGACCACCTTAACTTGGTCAAAACTTCATGAAATTTAATTTTTCTTTTTTTAATCCTATAGTATGTGAAGCATAGAATGTGACAGATGTTTTGGATTCAAAAAATATGATACCATTTGAAAGTTATAGATGTTTTTCAATCAGCCTATCGATCAGGACTTTAGTCATAATTATAATAGAAAATGAATAATAATTACTTCTTAAATTCAAATTAAATCATAATTTATATTTTTGGAAAGCTGAGAATCTCCTCTAAAAACCCTTTTCGTTTCATTAATTTTGGGTGAAAAAAAGTTGTCAGCCACATACCCTACAAATATTGCCACTTTTTGGTGCACCATGATCCTGCACATACCCAAGGATGAGATGTTTGTTCTATTATAAGGGAAGTATTCATTGTCATGTTTCTTCCTACATGTAGGAAAAAATACTGCTAAGGCCTTTTCTGCCTACTCTTGCTTTCTACAGGTATACAATGTATCTATATTTACCCATTTGACTCAATAAATTAGTTTTAAGGTCTTCGAGTAAATTACCTATCTCATGCTTGGTGATACCTATTGAAGTTCCCACAGAATGTAGCTTTCCTAGATAGTTCCTTCCTGAGGGCTGCGACCTAGAATAGTTCCTACAAATATCACAAATATCATCAAATTCCATTTAATTTAGCCCTTGTTGATGAGATAGTTGGAGACTGAACATAAAGTGTTCAAGATAATCTTCCATAGACTCATCTTCCTTCTATAACATATGAAAGAGTTTTTTCTAGTTTTCCTTGGTTTTACAATATTCCTGGTACTTGTCCAAGAACAAATTCCTCATGACATTCCATGTCCTAATGTTTTTGAGGTTCATAAACCAACATAGGGTTGCATCCTTCATTGTGGCTGGGAACAGTTTGAGTTTCTGCGCATCATTCTGATAATCATAACTATTGCACAACACATCAAATTCAAATAGAAACATGCCAGGATCCTCAATAGAAAGGCCACAAAAAATAGGTAAATTTGAATGGAGAATATTCTTCATAGGGGCATCTCATTCAGGATATGCGATAGGAAACTCAAAAGTAACTAGATCATTATTGGCCAATGCCCTATTGCCGTTATTATTTTTTTTGTTGTTTTTGTTGTTGTGATCCATGTTGTCTAATTCCAAAGGAGTAAAATAGGTTCTAAATGGCTTGTGGGTTTCTTCTGAGAATGTACTAGCTTTAGCCCCGTAAGATTCTTGGAAAAAAATTTCAACCTTTTTGTGTAATATCTCAGAAGAGCTTGGATGAATGGTGGTCTTGATAGCACACTTCTCAAGATCAGGTTCAAGAAATTCTAATGGTTGCAACCTAGCTTTCAATTTCTCCTAAGTTGAGCTACCTCCTTCAGTGGGTGATTTTGACTTATCTTGTGATTCTTTGGGTTGTGGACCCTCGATGGATGGTTTTGATTTATTTTTGGTTTTTTTGGGTTGTGAACTCTTCCCTTTTCTTTTCTAATGAATCTTCCTCTACTATCCCTACTACGATTCATGCACCTAAATGACTTACAACAACAAAAATCAAGAGTATTCACCTAAACAAGGTCGACAACTATACAGGCTTTCTTCAAGATGCACTGATCCTAACTCAGTTTACTAAAAATGCAGGCCTTTACAACAACAGTGCCAAATGATTGGATTAAACTATGGTCTTAAAGTACTCTCAGAATAAGTTTAATTTATCTTTTAGAAAATGGCTTCCTCAGTTCATCCTAAAGTGTCAATCTGAGAACGTAGGCTTTTGAACCATGTTGTGGCAATATGCTGAAGGGCTGCAATTAATAAACCAAGGGTTGATGAATGCACACTAAAATAACCTGTAATAAGGAAGAAGTGTGAATTATTGACTTCTTGTCACAGATGTGATAGGAACCTATGAAAGAATAATTTTGCAACAGAAGACAAGTTACTGATATACTGCATGACAAAATAGAAAACATCTAATGAAATAGAAATCTTTCTATGAATGAATTAAACAGAGTTCACCTTGCAATCAACATAAATATAACCTTTATAAATTATGCTATCAAGTGCCAATATATTTCTATTTCCAATTAATCATGTAATCTATCACTCCCAGCTAACTAATTATATAAGCTAATAAATACTAAATAATCCAGCAAAGCTTTGAATACATTCAAATAGATTATGGAGATAACTTTAATAAATAACAGAGCTCAATAGATAATAGAGCTCAATAGATAATGAAGAGCTTAATAGATAACAGACAACAAATGAAATAAACATGAAATAATGTAACATTACCATACACAAAAAAATATAAAGATCACCAAAAATTGAGGAAGTGGGCCCTGCCTTCTCTAGCTATTGGGTGATTAGAAACTTGCAATCACAAAATCTACTCCACATTGTTCATTCAACAGTAATAAAATGAAGTGTTTAACATAAAGAAGTAGTCTCTTATCAATTCTCTATATATTTATTCAATGTACATGCATATTTATATAGATCTATTAGACTTTCAGTAGGTAACTAAGTTTTTTTGTTCATCCGACCTATTGGCCACTAGCAAACAAGAGTTTATAAAAATGACAAAAGGGTCATAGGTCACTTATAGAGTTAAAAAAAAGTATCGAAAACAAAACTATCATTTTTCTTAACAAAGTATTACTAATTCCTCACCATGAATTACCCAAGGTTCCCATGCTTGTAACAACTTCGATCTTCTTCTAACTATGCCCTTCCATTTGGACATAAAACAATTTATCCTAATTTTCGGCAATTTTCTAATCCTAATCTCTTTTCCACATTTTATTAAATATTTAGGTTCTTTAGAAAATGGTGACAGGAAAATGGACAGGAACAAAGGTAAAAAGGAAAATATATGGAAAAAATAAGGCAATATTTTACACTCATCACCCATTTGGTAATCTCATTTGGTGATTGCACCCTCCTTTTTTGTGTTGCATTTTGGTGAACCCAACTTTTTGAACATTGTATATTTCTAATTTTAGGAGTTATTTTTATCTTAGAATAGATCTTGCATTCATTTGCATTTGCAATGATAGAAAAAGTGCTCCCTAACATGGCCTTGATTTAGTGTTGTAATATGTCTAACATATTCACATTAGGTCTTGGGTTGTTGTGAACTAAATGAGCTTATTGATGCCTTATTTGGAGTGTTGTAAAGTGTTGTAGCACACTTTCATACTTTTCTAGGGTTTTATTAAATAATTGGGCTTCTTTATTCTTTAATTGGCCTTATTTTCCATCCACAAGCCTCATGTAATGCATCTTTTTTAGTGACATAAGTCAGCATCCAATCATAATTCAGGTGTTTTTAGGTTGTCCAGCCTAGATTAAGTGGTCTAGGACTCATATGCTGGGTGATCCCATAATAGTGGTTTACAATTTTTGGCCAAACTAGACACTCAAATTATTATTTTTAACTAAATCTTCACATTCGGGCACCTATAGTGGCTAAACTGTGAGGAATTTGAAGATGGTACAAACTAGAGTCTCATCAAATTTTGTCTGCAGATTCTAAAAATATTTTTTTCAAAACTTTTATAATCAAATTGCACTTCTTTTTCCATCTCCCATGAAAATATATTTTTTTCAAAAAGTAGCATTTTTAAAAAGTGACACACACCGTATAATGCATAACTTTTTTTCCATGAAGGATAAAATTCTAATTCTTTCAAATTTAAATTTGTAACTCTGATATATAGTGCTTCCACTTAGTTAGATAGTTTTTTATTCAATATTTTTTCCTTAATCAAGTTTCAAAGTCAAATGAATTACAATTCAGACACAACGCGGTATAAGCGTAACGTTTTTTGTATATGTCAAAATTTAATTTAATTTTTTTTGTTGGATCAAGGACTTCAATATTTGGTGCACTCATATTTTTCAAATTTTTTTTTTTATAATCTTCTATTTTTCCACATGTGAAGAACAAAGAAATTTAGTTTCGATGAAAAACCTATGTTTAATAAAACTTAAAAAACAAATACATAACAAAACCAAAACATATTAAAATTATATTCATTGGATAGCTTGTTCTAAGGAATAACATAATCATTTGAAATAAATTTTAAATGAATTCATTTGATCCCCAAAATCTAAATCAAAAGTGATTTTTTATCAGCATTTTGATAGGTGTAAAGGAGACGCATTTATAGGTATGGTTTAAAACTAGTGAGGTTCTATCCAAGGGGGTTTGATCTAAGGTGATTTGATCAAACCCTCTTCAATTGGAATCCTTAAAATAGAACTTTTTAAGGCTTAAATTATTATATTTTCTAAAAATATGCGATTTCAGCTAAAATTCGTTCCTCTCAGGAATTGTAAACCACTATTATGACAACACCCTGCCACCTTGGGTGTATGGGTCCCACCTAGGGTTTTGGGTTTGAATCTTGATTCTACACCTTTCTAAGCATTTTTGAAAATGGTCCCATAATTTATGCCTCATGGGACTCATATGCCATCTTGGCTGTATGAGTCCTGTGTAGCCCAAAAATCAAAAGTAATTCAAATTCTTGGAAGCTTTTTATCCTCCTAGATCTAATATCAGCTTGTAGTGTTGAAATTTTGGGATTTTTTGGATAATTAAGTATAAATACAAGTTTCTTTCACTCATTTTCCTCCAAGCATTCAAGTATTCATTCATATAGGAAGTTTGAGTTCACAAGAGCATTCAAGTGTTTACAAGATATTTCAAGAGCATTCAAAGGAAGATTATCAAATTTTTAAGATCATTAGTGACGTATCAAGTATCATGTCAAAGCCTTCATGCATCATGTTTGTTTTGGAGCTATCAATTGTGGTGTGCAGTTTCATGATTCAAGCTAGTGTTCCATTCAAGATCTATCCTATTCAAGCTAGAGTCAAGACTAAATCCATTGGAGCCACTTCATGCATGTTTGCAACACTTTATTGCTAGGGTTTGGTGAGTTGCAACATCTTATTTTTTTCATTCATCCTTCTCCATTCCTATTTCATTTCATTTTAAGGTTTGATTACCAAAATGAGGTTTGACCAAAGAAAACCCCTTTCCACTAACAAAACAACATTTTCCCCTCCCTTTAGTGAGTGGTTTGCAGGTCTAGGTTGAAGAAACATTGAAGACCAAGTTTGGAGAAAGTTTTAAAAGTCTCCAAAGTTATCAAAGTTGTCACCTTGCATTGGAGGTACTTGGAAGACTTCTACAGGCTACAAATGAGGGTTTTGCATCCGAAAATCAATTGGGAAGGATAGAGAATACATTAAAGAGCATATTTAGACTTTGAAGCTTCAGAAAATCCTAACTAGACTAATATGCCAGTTTTGGTGTATGATTCCTAGTTTAGGTCATTTTTCAGGTTTTTGCATTTTCAGACACCCATTTTCCAAATTTTAGTTTCTACACAGAAACCCAAATCTAGGACTAAATCACCCAGACTAGCGTATGAGTACCATTAGGCTTCAAAATCATTGTTTTCAACATTTCAAAGTTCATTCTAGTCTTCTACATATTCCCAGGTGCACACATTTCATCTTGTAGCTTTCTATTTTGTTATACATGCATTTTTAGGTCATTTAGTGAAAGATTGTATCATACTATGTTTAAGCATTTTGATTTGCAATGCATTCATCTTTCCAAACCCTAGCTTGATGGTGAACCACTCATTAGTTTACAATCAAACCTTAGGACAACCCTATTGTAAGATCTCTTTCTCATTTGCATTGAGATCTCTAGGGTTTCCCTTCAATCATGAAATAATTGTGAAGTGGGTTTGCTCTATCTTAAACCATGCAAAATAGAATTATCCATTTTCTATTATTTCATTTTGGTGAACCTGCATTTAGAACATCATAATTCTAATTTTGAGTGCATCATCAACCTATATCTTTCTTGCATTAACATTGCATTAGGGTTTGCATTTGTTAATTGACATTCTAGGGTTTCTAATTATGCATTAGTGAAAGTGCATATAGGTTACATTTTTGCATCTCAAATCATTGAAAATCATTTGAAATCTTCATTTGAATTTAGGTTAAATATCATACAAATTAAAAAGCATAAAAATCACTTAAGTTTTTTTGAAAATTTTGAAAAAAACCCTTAAGTGGGACTCATACGCCCCTTTGGGCGATTTAGTCCCAGTGCTAATTTTAAACTACATTTTCTAGAATTTAAAACTCTATTTTTGTGCTCTTGTTCATTGTGGATAACTTTATTTTTTAGTTGACAAAGTTTTGTTATATTCATTTCATTATACTTAGCTTAAATTGCATTTTCATTTGTTTTGCATTTAGTATCCATTGCATGAGTATTTAGTGTTTGTGCCGTAGAAAAATGGCCCCTCATCATTTTCATGGCCTTATAAGTCTTCCTTCATGATGCTTTGTCCATTTTTCTTTGATTTAATGTTGTAATATGGCTTGAACATTCACATTAAAGGTCTTTAAAATTTAAATTATAATGTATTGTGAAGGTGTTGTGAACTGTTTTAAGAAATTTTTACACGTTTCTAGACTCTATTTATTACAATTCACCTAAAAATAACCTTTTCATCAGTTATCAAGTCCTATTTTAAAGTGTTGTAAAGTATTGTAACAATATTTCACTATTTTCTAGGCATAATTTCACTATTTACACCTTTCTTATGCTTTATTTGACCCCTTTATGCCCTTATAAGGCTTAATTAAGTGTAGTTTTGAATGTAAACCTTAAAAATAACATTAAATACAACTTAATTCCCAACACCCACTTTCAAGTCCAAGGTGGAACCCATTTTCCATGGGTGGCAAATGAGTCCCTCTTGGCTCCAAATTCAAAAAAAATTAAATTTCCTTTTGGGTTTTTATTTAAAATTACTTGATGTCGGCTTGTGATGAGGTATTATTGGGTTACTAAGGCACAAGTGTGTATAAATAAGTATTTTTCTCATCATTTTACATCTCCTAATCTCACAATTCATTCAAGCATTCAATCATCCATTCAAAAACTTTGCATCATCTAATCAAGCATCAATAAAGTATCTTGGAGCAACCATTGTTATATCTTCATATTTTATTCAACAAGGGTTTGGTAAGTTGATAGCATTTGCATGTTTTTTGTTTATCATTCTCTTATATTTCATTATTTCATTAAGGGTTTGGTTACCAAAGCGGGGTTTGACCAAGGCAAACCCCTATTCTCTAACCCTCAACCATTTTCCCCTCTTTCATGTGTATTTGCAGAATTGTGTATGCAGATTTAACAAGCATTTAGGTGTTGAAGAGTGGTCAACAAGTCAACAAGGTGTTTCAAGTCAAATCAACCTCATTTCAAGCTTGGAGAAGACATTTTATCCATTTTCTACATAATTAACTTCCTCAACCCGACAAGCAAACACTCAGATCTGGTGTTGTAGAATTGTCCCCTAATTTCTCAAAATTTTGTGAGAGGATTGATTTTCCATCAGTGGCGAAATGAGTCCCACCTAAAGGCTAGAAATCTAGATTTTATCATATTCTAGATCCCGACACTCAGAATCCAGTTTCTGATAGTTTTCATCATTAGCAGGATTGATTTTCCATCAGTGGTGAATCATTCCCACTGGTGATTTATAGTGACCTATGATAGCATTTAGAATATTTAAGATTCTTCGTTCTATGTCCAACTGCACTCTAAATCAACCTTTTTTTATGTTTTGCATTTGTTCACACTTAGTTCATGTTTGCATATCACATTGTGTTTCCCAACATTGCATTACTCTTAGGTCTTGCATTCATAATCAGTCAAATATATCATCCAATTGTACTTAGTTCATTCCATTTAGTCTAAATAACATCATAAATTTCCTAATTTGAGTGAACCTAGCTAGACTTTTGAGTGGGGTTTATCTCTCTCCTTTTAGGTGAAACATCCTAAGAGCACAAGAGAAGCCTATAAGCCCTACCCAAAAATATACAACTCATTTTGGTGAACCTATAGATTGAGCACTTTTAGATTTCTAATTTTAATTGCATCTTGCATCCTAGACTTCATTTGCATCAACATTCAATTAGGGTATTGTCTTGTTTTTGCATCTTAGGGTTTCTCAAATTGCATTAGTGAAAGACTAATTTAGATTTCATTTTTTCATTGCATATCATTGAAAAAAGTAAAAATGAGCATATATGCATCATTCATTGGCATCTGAAAAGCATTATAATCACTTTAAATTTTCTAAAAAACATAAAAAATATCATAGTTGGACTCATTCGCCACCTTGCGCAAATCAATCCACCTGCACATTTCATATTGCATTTTCATGGATTTTTTTGGCATTTTTTTGCATTTCTCTTATTTTTTGTTAGTTCTTTATTTCAATTTGCAATTTTTTTGTTATTTGCATTTTTCACTCCTATAGCACCTTGCATTTGTATTCATGCCATCTTTCGTGGTACTTGTATGAGTGTTTGGTGCCACATTGATAATACTTTAGTAAGAAAAGGTTCTAGAATCATGGCTTCCCATGATAGTACTTCCATTGTGGACCTTGGGATCTCAAGAAATCCTAGTCCTAGTATGGAAAATGGTGCATTAGGCATCGAAAATACTAGTTTTATTCCCTCACCTTTCCATCCATTGAATGTTGACACACAAAATAGTTCCATCCCAAAAGAAAAAGTCATTAGTATTCATGAGGATTTTGCACACTTACAACAAGACTTGTCCCTTGAAAACATTTCCACCATAGCCATACTAGCCATAGAAAACCTTCATCATTTGATTGAAAGTGATGATGACCTACAAGTTATGAAAAGAATTGTTGATATTTACAATAAACATGCTTCTTCTAATTCCCAATCAAGAAACATAGTTGCAAACAAAGGAGGACCTCACATTCCTCCCCCTTCAACCATCACATCCATACCCACTTATACCACTCCTTAGGTTACAACAACTATGCACCAGGTTAGTCATGTTTCATCCATGCAAGAAAAAATTTCCACCATTAGCCAAAGTCAAAATACTCCACCCACATATCATGTTCGTAGTAGCCCCTTATCTTTAGAAATATTACGAACCCAAATGCCACAAGGGATTGAAATGCCTAGGTTTGAGAAATACGGAGGTAAAGGAGACCCTATTAAACATGTTAATGCTTACACAACCTTGTGTAGTGATTTTTTCCTTGACAATAAGCTATTAGCCAAAATTTTTCCTAGAACCTTAAAGGACACTGCATTAGAGTGGTTTTCAAACTTACCTAATCATTCCATTTGATCATTCAATGAACTTGTGGATGCCTTTATAAGTCACTTCCAATTTCATATGACTCATACAAAGACAATCGCTGATCTAATGCATTGTAGACAAAATGTTTCAATGAAGAAGTAATTGACTTCATTTCACATTATTAGTCATTGTATGCTCAAGTCGATGTCAAAATTCCTTATTCACATCTGTAGAATATTTTTATCAAAAAATTGCACACAAACCTTTAGGATAAGTTAACTATGACAAAATTTCCTTCGTTTATGAATTTATGCACAATATTATCTGATTATCACAAACAAGTTTCTAGTCATGATTCAAAGTCCACTTCTAACCGAGTTGAGAAATCTAAACCACAAAACCAAAACACACAATTTTTTTTTAAACCAAACAAAGGCCTTTTACAGTTCATCTGCCTCCTTAGCCACAAACCCAACCTATTCAAAGTCAAGTGGTAGCTATTCAAGCCACGGTGCCTTATACCTATCATGATCCGAATAGAGAATTTACCCCCTTACTTGATACCCTCCATAATACAATTAACCAATTACTCCAACAATAAATGATCACCTTTCCTACCATCAAACTAGTTGATACCACAAAACCTTTACCACCCACCTTTAAACCAAACACTTATTGCCATTTTCATCACCAAAATGGCCATGACACTGAATAATTTAACTGTCTCAAAAACTTAGTTCAAGACCTCATTGATTCAGACCATTTGTCCATTGTGGGTGTCAATGACCAAGGGAATAAGTCTATTGCACCCCCTAACCAGAATTTACAATTTTTTCACCAAGCCCATGCCTAAACACAATATTTCATTTTTCAAGGCTAATGAACCTTCAAATACTGATGTAATGAATGTTGATACCAATAATGAACAACATGATATAACTCCAACTATTACCCATGTTAATCATGTGGATGAACTTGTGAGTGCAATAGATGTTATCCCTCATAAGGTCCCAACCAAAAAACTCTTGATATCACTTTTTCTTCTAAAGATATGCTTCAAAAACCTCTTGATGGTCCTCTTTACATACCTGGTAGGATCTATGATAAGCCCACCAATGGGATATTAATAGATCCTGCCTGTGGCAAGAATGTGATCATGAAAGAGTTTTTAGTATTACATGAGCTATATCAAGATGACTATAATAAGCCAACTGCATGGATTAAAAAACATACTAGTTTTGCATGCCCTATGATCAGATTGATCATCCTCCCCTTACAAATAGGACCCAAAACATTAGAGGTAACATTTTCAATTATTCCACAATCAAACCAATTTCGTCTATGGTTGGGTCATCCTTGGCTTCACTTGATGAAAGCGGTCCCCTCAATTGTTCACAAATGTTTGAAGTTTCCACATAGAAATGAAATATTTACCATACACCATTGTGGCTTTAATCCATTATCGTCTAAAGGTAATTTTTCCTTAGAAGCCTTCTGACCTGAACCTATGCAACCCATTACCCCCCATAAAGATTTCTTTTTCATAGCCTATCAAAAGTTCAAAGCCAAATGAATAGCCGAGTTGTCTCTTCATATCATGTCCCCATCCACTTACACTCCTCCTATCCTAGATGAAACCATGATTCATCCTGAGTCCAACATTGAACAAACAATACAACCTCATGAGCACCCAACCATATACACTTCCCTTCCATTTAAATGTCCAAGAGAAAGTGACACCAATCCTGTCATGCCTCCCCATATTAAACAAGTGTATAAGCTAAAGAGAAAGTGATTGAACCATCTTCTTCAATTTCTTTTGTTCTCCCCCCTTTGGAAGAAAAGGAACCTATGATGGATCAACCCAATCATACACCTCAACAAATTGAAAATAAAATTAAATGCAACCATAGTGCTAGGGAACATAGGCATCATCGTCGTCTCCTCGCTTGTCAATCTCAAATGGAAGAAAATAAAGAAAACGAACCTCCACCTTTGAAAAATGTAATAAATGATCACCCTCTTCCTCCTAAGATGCCACAAGATAGTACAATCCATCCCTCACAAAAAATATGAACAAATCCAATAGCCACAACTTTTAATACATCCTTCCTTAGAAATAATCCTTTGTCCTCCCATCGTAGTCAATCTTGATGATGATGATGATGATGAGATCAAAATAATAGATGAAGAAGTGCACAATGATTTAAATTATTTATTTTCATCTAGCATGAGCTTAAATGATAAATCTTCTCAACCAGGTGAAGAACCTGGCACATCTCCTAGTTCGGCACTTGCAATTCTTCCTTTGGACAGTCAACTGCCCTTACAATACACTAAACATGATTGGGAGGTGGATGACCTGTTAGATGGTTGACTTGCATTCGCCCTACTAGCCTTTTATACTTATTTTCCTTTTTATTTTTTTCTATTTTATTTGAATGTATGTGTGTATCGTATTCCCTCATATCATGTGTTTGATGTTCTCTCTCTTTGTACACTTCCTCTATTTGTCCCTCTATTATTCTATGTCATGCATTTTCTTTTTTCCTTTACGTTTTCCTTTTTGGGATGATGCAAAGCGTAGAGATTCCCTATGTCTCTTCCATGTTGAACCAAAAGGTCCCCTTCTTTTTTTAATTTTTGTCTTGTGTTTTCCTTTTGTGGATGATGCAAAGCATAGAGATTCCCTATGTCTCTTCCATGTTGACCCAAAAGGTCCCTTTCTTTTTTTCCTTTTTCTTTTGTGTTTTCCTTTTAGGGATGATGCAAAGCATTGAGACACCCTATGTCTCTTCCATGTTGACCCAAAAGGTCCTTTTTCTCTTTTGTTTTTTCTTGTGTTTTCCTTTTAGGAGATGACATAAGGCATTGAAATTGAAATGTCTCCTTCATTTTGACCCAAAATATTTTCCTTTCCTTTCACCTTTTTGCTTTCTTTTCACTTGTATTTTCCATTTGGGTATGATACAAAGCATTGAGACCACAATGTGTCTTCCATGTTGACCCAAAATGGATCTTACTTTTCTTCTATTTCCATTCTCTTTGTGTCATTCTTCTAGTTCTATGTGCTTTGTGGAATGATGAAAATTCCAAGCTCCTTCATAAAAACATTGTAGTAATGAACATACTAACCCCAAATCCATAGATCCTTTATGTGTTTGGTATGTTCCTTTCTCTAGGGCAGCCTCCCTTTCTTTCATTTTCTTTTTGTTTACATGAAGCAACCTTACTTGGAAACATATGACTTGGCATAGAGCTTTCCGAGTTGGCTCTCATGTCTTATTTTTCTTTTTTCTATTTTCTTTCTTGTGCTACTTTAAACTAATTTCTCACAGAACAGTGTGTAGCAATTCCATTAAAGTGGGGGACATACATTACCATAATTCATATGCATCCTCGGTTCTTAACTTGCAACCTTGTCATTTCATACGATGCATTTTTTTACTTTGTGGACAACATTGGGTGTGATGACAGTTTGTAAGTGTGATCTATCTTAGCATATTACACTCCTCTTAGTGGCTTGATGCGGCACAATGCATCCCCTAAGTTGTGAATATTTTATTCTTTGATTGGTCCTCTCTTGGAGACATTAGACACAATCTTCCCTAAGTTATAGACCTCGCATAAACCTAACAAGACTCCTTTGAACATATTTTCTATTTTACACTTTTACATTTTACATTTTTCATTTTTGCCACCTTGCATAATGCAACTTGCATGCCTGTGGTACCTTTGTCTTTATTGATGGTTTTTAAGCATACAAATATTTTCTTGTCTCATGAAGCATGAACTGGCATTTTCCTTTGTGGCACCTTGTTAAAGTTATTAGGAGGTATAACTTTGATATGGTTGAGTGAGAAGCCCATTCAGTGGCACGACTTTCCCCATAGCCACCATTGTGTTTGTGAGTGCATACCAACTAGTGTATCTATTTTACCTTTTGGGATTTCTCATCCGGTGGACCACCATGATTTTTGTCACCCCAAAGTGAGTATGCACTCTTCTTTTCAAACAAACAACCTAGATCTAATCCACAACTAGTTGGACAGACGATTGAAGCTCCATCCGACCTTTCTTCTTTTATTTGAACACTTGTGTGTTCCTTTGTTCTTATGTTTAGTTTTCCATGGGATCTTCATCTTGGGGGCTTTATCATCCATCTTGATAATTTTCATTCCATCTTGCTAACATAAGTGGATTGGGATCCTTCTCAATATGCATGGCTACTTTAGTGTGAGTTTGGAGCAAGTCCATCCTCTCACTAAAGTGGGGGCTAAATGTGCCATAGAAAAATGACCCCTTGTCATTTTCATGGCCTTTAAAGTCTTTCTTCATGATTCTTGGTCCATTTTAATTTGATTTAATGTTGTAATATGGCTTGAACATTCACATTAGGCCTTTAAAATTCAAATTATAGTGTCTTGTGAAGGTATTGTGAAGTGTTGCAAAACATTTTTACACTTTTCTGGACTCTATTCATTACAATTCACCTAAAAATAACCTTTTCATCACTTATCAAGTCCTATTTTGAAGTGTTGTAAACTCTTGTAACAAGATTTAATGCTTTTCTAGGCATAATTTCACTATTTACACCTTTCTTATGCTATATTTGACCCCTTTATGCCCTTATAAGGCTTAATTAAGTGTATTTTTTAATGTAAACTTGGCAACTAACACTAAATGCAACTTAATTCCTAACACCCACTTTCAAAGGCCAAGGTGGGACCAATTCGCCATGGGTGGCAAATGAGTCCCTCTTGGCTCCAAATTCAAAAAAAATCAAATTTCCTTTTAGGTTTTTATTCAAAATTACTTGATGTAAGCCTATGATGAGGTATTATTGGGTTACTAAGGCACAACTGTGTATAAATAAGTGTTTTTCTCCTCATTTTACATCTCCTAATCTCATAATTCATTTAAGCATTCAATCATCCATTCAAGAATTTTGCATCATCTAATCAAGCATCAATCAAGTATCTTGGAGCAACCATTGTTATATATTTAGATTTTCTTCAATAAGGGTTTCATAAGTTGATAGAATTTTCATGTTATTTTTTTATCATTCTCTTAAATTTCATTAATTTATTAAAATTTTGTTTACCAAAGTGGGATTTGACCAAGGAAAACACCTATTCTCTAGAACCCTCAAACATTTTTCCCCTCATGCATGTGTATTTGTAGAATTGTGTATGCAGATTTAACAAGAATTTAGGTTTTGAAGAGTGGTCAACAAGTCAACAAGGTGATTCAAGTCCAATCAACCTCATTTCAAGCTTGGAGAAGATATTCTATCTTTTTTTGTAGAATTAACTTCATCAACTCGACAAGCAGACAACCTCAGATCTGGTGTTGCAGAATTGTCTCCTAATTTCTTAGAATTTTGGGAGAGGACCGATTCTCCATCAGTGGTGAATGAATCCCACCTAAAGGTTGGAAATCCATATTTTGTCATATTCTAGATCCCAACAATCAGAAACTGGTTTCTAATAGTTTTCATCAGAAGCAGGACTGATTCGCCATCAACGGTGAATGAGTGCCATTGGTGATTCTCAGTGATCTCTGTCAGCATTCAAAATATTCTGCATTCTCCATTCTCTACCTAGGTGCACTCTAAATCAACCTTCTTTTTTGTTTTGCATTTGTCCATATAGTTCATTTTTGCATATCACATTGTGTTTTTTGACATTGCATAACTCTTAGGTCTTGCATTCATAATCAGTGAAATAGATCATCCAATTACAGTTAGTTCATTCCATTTATTCTAAATAATATCATACATTTCCTAATTTGAGTGAATCTAGTTAGACTTTTGAGTGAGGTTTATCTCTCTCCTTTTAGGTGAAACATCCTAAGAGCGCAAGAGAATCCTATAAGCCCTACCCAAAAATCTACGGTTTAGTGTCCTATTGCTAATACTATAGTGAGACAAAGTTTGAGACTCATTTCATCCTACAATAGGAAACTCGTCGTGGATCTTGGTTTGTCTAGCTCTTTCACTGTTAGTATTGACACCAGTACACTAGGTATGGACCACACCCTTAACAAATCTTTGTGTTCAAGTAGTGGGATGAATGTTGAAACAATGGTTGCCAGTATTCAACAAGAAAACATAATTCAAATCCTTGAAGAATAAAAAAACCTACAACATCAAGTTCAAAACAACAACATTTCAACTACTGCCATCACTACCATAGATAACATTCATCGCATGCTTGAAAGTGAAGATGGACTTGACCTTGTGAGAAACATAGTTCAAATCTTTGGAAAACACTTCCCCTCAAACACTAGTTTTCCTTTACCTACCAACAATGTCACAAGCTAAGGAGGAATTCAAATTCCTCATCCCACAACAATTTCCTCTATTCCTACCTATACCAACCCTTAAGTCACAACAACAATACAACCAACTAGTAATGTGATTCCTTCCCTAGGTATTTTTGCTAGCATCTCTAGTACCCTTTTGGTATCACATGTCATCTCTCCTACTACCATACCACCTATAAATATTCCATTCACTTTCCCCTTGAACGCATACACCCCTTCATCTTTTTCACCTCCATCTCATAATACAAGCAATGACCCTCTCATAATTCAACTCTTACAAACTGTTTCATCCCTTCAAAAGCAAGTTTCCACCATAAACCAAAATAAAAATGGCCCACCTACATATTATGTCAAAAGTAGCTCCTTGTCCTTGGAGATATTGGTAACATCGATGCCACAAGGTATAGAGGTTCATAGATTTGAGAAATATGGAGGGAAAGGGGATCCTTCTAACCATGTTTTCTCCTATCCCACCTTATGTAATGACTTTGTCCTTGATGATAAACTCTTGGCTAATATTTTCCCTAGGACCTTAAAAGACACTGCCTTGGAATGATTCTCTTCATTACCAAACAACTCAATTTGTTCATTTAGTGAACTTGTTGAGGAATTTATAAACCATTTCCAAGTTCATATGACACCTAAAATTACCTTGTCTAATTCGGTGATATGCAAGCAAAAAGAAGAAGAAAAGATTATCGACTTTATCTCGTGACTCCAATCACTTTATTCCCAAATAGATGTCAAGTTTATTGGCCCTCACCTTAAAAATATGTTCATGGAGAATTTTTAAAGTAAGATACAAGATAAGTTACCATGATTAAATTCCCCTCCTTCATGCACTTATGTACTGATCTCTGTGATTATCAAAATTTAGTTAGTAGTTGAGATACAAAATCCACTTCTAGCCATACTGAGAAGTTTGAGTTTGCAAGTCAAAACAGTTCTCAACATTTTATAAAATAGACTAAAGGATTCCTCTAGTTCAATCCCCCTCAGCAAACAACTCAAAATGCTAATAACCAAGTATTTGTTGTTAAAGCCACGATACCCTTTAGCTATGGTGATCCAAAAAGACAATTCACTCCCTTACCCAATGCCCTTCACAACACAATGAAACAAATCTTAGAACAAAAGATGATTACCTTGCCTCCTGTTAAAAATCCTGATCCTAATAAACCATTACCCATAAACTACAAACCAAATTATTATTGTCATTATCACCAAAAAAATGGACATGATATAGAACATTGTAAGTGTCTTAAATATCTTGTGCAAGACCTCATTGATTTTGGTCAGCTTTCCATTGGATGTGTTAGTGATCAAGGAAATAATTTTGTTGCCCCTCCTAACCAAAATATGAAAATTTTTACCAACCCTATGCCTAGTCATAACATTCCATTTGTCAAAGCTAGCGATGAATGTTGATATAGATGATGATAACAATGATATTGTTCAACATGATCCTATCGATATTGATCCTATGGATGATAAGGTAGGATTGATACATTTTATTCCTCGTAAGGGCTGAAATAAAAAGCCTCTTGAGATTGCTTTCTCCTCACAAGATATACTTAAACATGCACCTGGTGGTCCTCTTTACATAGTAGACTAAATATATGACAAGCCCACTAATGGGATATGAATAGATCTCATCTGTGGAGAGAATATAATCACCAAATAATTCTTACTTTTGCATGAGCTCTATCAAGATATATATGATAAACTAAAATCATGGATCAAGACGCATAATGATGTCACTTGCCCTACAATGGGATCAATCACCCTTCCTTTACAGATAGGACCAAAAATATTATATATCTCATTCAACATCATCTCGCAGTCAGACCAATTTCATCTGAAGATAGGCTATCCATGGCTTCACTCCGTGAATGTAGTTCCTTCAGTTGTATATAAATGCTTAAAGTTTCCCTTTAACAATGAAATTTTCATCGTCTATCATAGTAGCTTTATCCCTTTGTCTTCTTGTGGAAAAATTTCCTTAGATTTCTTGTGGCTCGAGCCTATAGAACCTATCAAACCACAAGAAAACTTCTTTTTCAAATCCTACCAAAATTTTAAGGAAAAGAAAATAACAAAATTATCCCTTCAAAACATGTCTCAACTTACAACTGAGCCTACAATCCTTGATGAAACCATGATTTAACCTAAAGAATTTCCAAATATCCAAGACCGACCTAAGACAAAACCTTCACCTACTTCCTAGAAGAGACCAAGAGATAACAAAAACAATCTTGTCACATCTCCTAGAATAAAACAAATTTATAAAGTTAAAGAGAAAGTGGTTGAACAATCTACCATGGTTCCTATGGTTCCTCTTGTTCCTCCCCTTGAGAAAGAAAAGAATCATATGGTTTATCAACTTGCTTCTACACAAATGCAACTGGAAAAACAAACTAAAAGAAGTAGAGGTGCTAGAGAGAGTAGGCATAGATGTTGTGCCCTTCCTCACAGATTAAAAAAAGAAATAAATCAAGAATTTATCAAGATCCAAAATTGACTAAAGCAATGTATGATGAGTCTACCATTTTCTTGAAACAAAAAGATCCTATAACTCAACCACAACAAGAGCTAAAACCTTCTTTAGAATTATCATTCAACCACCTATTATGATTAATTTAGATGATGATGAGGAGATTACTAAAATTGATGAGGAGGTGCATAATGAATTAAACACGTTTTCCTCTTTCATGAGATTAAATGAAAATTCTCCTAGGAAGAGTGTTGAACTTGGTAATGACCCTAGTTAGACACTTGCTATTATCCCTTTGGCTAGTTTCTCACCTTTAACATATCATGAACATGATTGGGATGCAAATGAATTGCTTTAGGTTGACTCACATGTGCCTTATTAGTCTTTTGCATTATTTATTTTTCATTTTCATTTGTTTTATTACATGTGCATGATGTGATTCCCCATGACATTCTATTTGATGTTTTTTCTCTCTTTGTGACATTCATCTATTTTTACCTACATTCATCCATAGATCCCTCATGTGTTTAGAGTTTCATTTTGAGGCAACCCCTTCCCCCTTTTCATGACGTAACTTTATTTGGAAACATATGACTTAGCATAGAGCTTTCCAAGTTTTCTCTCATGCCTTCTTTATGGTTAGCATTTATTATTTGCTACTTTAAAGTAATTGCTCACAATATGGTGTTCAACAATTTCTTTAAAGTGGGGGCATGCATTGGCATTATTCTTTTTCATTTTTTATTTTCATGTTTCATGGTGTAGTCTTCTCATTTCATACAATTCATTTTTGGCTTTGTAGTTAACATTGTGTGTGATGTTCCTCAAGAGTGTGATCTCTCTTAGCATATTATATTCCTCTTATTGGCTTGATGCAACACATTACATTCCATAAGTTGTGAATATCCTATTCTTTTATTGGTCATCTCTTGGAGATATTAGGCACATTTTTTTTCCTAAGCTAAGACCTCATATGAACTAAGAAAGACACCTTTCAATGTTCTTTCTTGTTGCATTTGGATTTTCGGTTATATGGCCACCTTGCATATTACACTTTGCATGCATGTGGAGCCATCTTGTTTGTTCATGAGTTCCAAGCATATGAAGCTTTTCTTGCCTCATGAAGCTTGAAATTAATTGTTATGTGGCACCTTATCAAAGTTATTAGGAGGTATAACTTTGGCATGGTTTGATGAGAAGCCTGAATGAGGGATGACTTTCCCTTAGCCACTTGTGTGTGTGTGTGAGTGCATACTGACCATGATTGTATGTGTCTCACCTTCTTAGATTACTCAGCCAATAGACATCTTGAAGTTTCGTTACCTCAGTGTGAGTGTGCATTTTTTGGATAAATAGTCTAGATTTGATCCACATCATGTTGGACAAATGGTCCAAGCTTGATCCACCCTTCTTTTGTTTTGTTATTTTTCTATTTGAATTTGGCATTGTATTCTTGTGCCTTGTTATTTCTCTTCATATTATTTTCATGTGTGTTCTTTTGTGCCTATGTGGGTTTGTCATAGGACCCTGGTCCTAGGGGCTTGCAAAACCCTCTTGATCATAGTTGTCCCATCTTACTAGAATTGGCACATTTAGACCCCTCTTGAGGTTGATTGGTCTACTTTAGTGTGAGTTGGAAGCAAGTTCCTCCTCTCACTAAAGTTGGGGCTAGATTTAATGATAATAAAAGTACTCCCTAACATGGCCTTGATTTAGTGTTGTAATATGTCTAACATATCCATTAGGATATGGGCCCTTGTGAACTAAATGAGCTTTTTGATGCCTTATTTGGAGTGTTGTAAAGTGTTGTAACACACTTTCACAATTTTCTATGGTTTTATTAAATAATTGGGCTTCTTTGTGCTTTAATTGGACTTATTTTTCTTCCACAAGCCTCATTTAATACATCTTTTAGAGGATTATCTTGACATAAATCAACATCCAATCATAATCTAGGTGTTTTCAAGTTGTGTGGACTAGATTTAGTGGTATGGGACTCATATGCAACCTTGGTTGTATGGCTCCCACCTAGGGTTTTGGGTCTCGATCCTAATTTTACTCCTTTCTAAGCATTTTTTTAAATGGTCCCATAATTTATGCCTAATGGGACTCATACGCCACCTTGGGTGTATGAGTCCTGTGTGGCCCAAAAATCAAAATTAATTCAAATTATTGGTGGTATTTTATCCTCCTAGATCTGATGTCAGCTAGTAGTGTTGTAATTTTAGGAATTTTTGCATAATTAAGTATAAATACAAGTTTCTTTCACTCATTTTCCTCCCAAGCATTCAAGTATTCATGAATAAAGCAAGTTTGAGTTCACAGGAGCATTCAAGTGTTTACAAGAGTATTCAAGGTAAGATTATCAAGTTTTTAAAAGCATTATTCAAGTATCAAGTATCATGTCAAAGCCTTCACGCATCATGTTTTCTTTTGAGCTAACAATTATGATGTAGAGTTTCATGATTCAAGCTAGCATTCCAATCAAGATCTATCTTATTCAAGCAAGGTTCAAGATCTGCATCCATTGGAGCCACTTCATACATGTTTGCAACACTTTATTGCTAAGGTTTGGTGAGTTTCAACATCTTATTTTGTTCATTCATCATTCTCCATTCCTATTTCATTTCATTTCAAGGTTTGATTACTAAAATGGGGTTTGACCAAGGAAAACCCCTTTCCACTAACAAAATAACATTGTTCCCTCTCTTTTGTGCGTGATTTTTAGGTCTAGGTTGAAGAAACATTGAGGAGAAAGTTCTCAAAGTGTCCAAAGTTGTCAAAGTTGTCACCTTACATTAGAGATACTTCGAAGATTTCTACAAGCTGAAAATTAGTGTTGTGGATTCAAAAGTCAATTGGGAAGGACATGACATACATTAAAGAGAAGATTCAAACTTTGAAGCTTCAGAAAACTCTAATTGGACTGATACAACACTTTTGGCATATGAGTCCAAATTTAGGTCATTTTTCAGGTTTTTGCAATATCAGACACTCATTTTCTAGATTTTAGTTTTTGTACAGAAACCTGGATCTAGGACTAAATCACCCAGAATAGCATATGAGTCCTATCAGGATTCAAAATCAACATTTTTAGCATTTTCAGCATTTCAGAGTTCATTCCAATCTTCTACAGATTCTTAGGTGCACACATTTCATCTTGTATCTTTTGTTCTATTTTACATGCATTTTTAGGTCATTTAGTGAAATATTGCATCATACAAGGTTTAAGCATTTTTATTTTCAATGCATTTGTCTTTCCAAGACCTATCTTGGTGTGGAAACCCTCATTAGTTACAATTAGACCTTAGGAAAGCCCTATTGTAAGATCTCATTCTCCTTTGTGTTGAGATCTCTAAGGTTTCCCTTCAATGAGATAATTGTGAAGTGGGTTTCCTCTATGTCTTAAACCATGCAAAAGAAAATCATCCATTTTCCATTATTTCAGCATTCATTTGCTTTGAATTGATCTCTCTTAGGATGTCTAAGTTTGCATTCAAATTTCCATCTCATATAGGGTTTTAGGATTGTATTGTTTGCATTCTTTAAATCTAAAAAATACAACAACAAAAAAACATCTTACATATCATTTATATCATATCAACTTGCATTTGAAAATTGAAAACAAAGTTGCATATCAAACTAGGTATTGTAGTTTATCATTTCGTCACATTTTCAACTTGCATTCCACATTGTATTTACAAAAAAATAAACTGGAATTTGAAAATCACTAGAGAAGGCTTAAAATTTTATAAAATCAATTTCAAAATGCTAATCTAGGACCCATTAGCCCTAGGGAGAATGAGTCCCTATTTAGACCTAAATCTGTATTTATGGAATTTAAAAACTTATGTTCTATGCTTTTTTTTGTTGTCATCTACAATCTGTTGAGTTTATGTTTCATTCATTTCATTAGATCTAGCTTAATTCGGTTCATTTAGTGCATTGTCTAAATTCAAAATTGCATTTACAAAATTTCATTTTTAGATTGTTGTATAGTGTAATCATCAAATTTCCTTGTTTAGAATCTAAAAATTACATTTACACATTTCATTCTAGGTCCTTGCACTATATTTCAAGCCTCTTTCCATTTTGGGTTTGCACACTAAGTTTGGAAAACTTGTATGAGCTTGACAACTTGGTGTCCTATTAGAAATACTATTGTAAGACATAGTTTGAGACTCATGTCATCCCGTGATATACCATTTTCCATGGATCCTAGCATTTCTATCTCTCTTCCTAATAGTATTGATAATCAACCCCTATGGATCATAGTATGCATAATTCATTTCCTATGACTTCCATACTTACAATCAATGTGTATGATTTTCATTTCTCACAAGAAGATATAAAAATACTAGATGAAGGCCTAGAAATGTTCCAAGAAATTATACTTACTGAAAGTGTGGACATTAGTATACTCACTACTTTACAAAATCTAAGCAAAATTCTTTAAACTAGAAATGGAACACAAATTTTCAGTAGCCTCAGTTACTTCCTTTATGAGAACTTAAACAAAAAAGAGAATAGTAGCATCCATGCTGCACTCAACTTTATCAAAGCTACACCTCGTAAGGGCTAAACCAAAATGCCTCTTGATATTTCTTTCTCACAAAAAGACATACTTAAACATGCACTCGATGGTCCTCTTCACATAGCTAGAAGAATCAATGACAATCCCACTAATGGGATATTTATTGATCCTGTCTTTGGTGAGAATGTGATCACTAAAGAATTTCTATTGGTGCATGAACTTTATCAAGATACATATGATAAACCAAAAGAATGGATCAAGACACATAATGGTTTTCCTTGTCCTATGATAGGCTTGATAGATCTCCCTTTAAAATTTGGAACAAAAACATTAACTATCTCATTCACCATCATCACGCAATTAGACCAATTTCATGTGAATTTAGGCTACCCATGGCTTCACTCCATGAATGTCATCCCCTTGGTTGTGCATAAATGTTTAAAGTTTCACTTTGGAAATGATATCTTTATTGTGAATCATAGTGGGTTTAATCATGTGTCTTCCTATGGGAACTTTTTATTGGATTTCTTTTGGCCCAAGCCTATTGAATCTATTAGACCTCATGAGGACTTCTTTTTCAAATCCTATCAAAATCTCAAGGAAAAACATATAGTATAATTATCTCTCAAAAAAATGCCTCAACCCATGATTGAGCCACCTATCCTTGATGAAACAATGATTGAACCAAAAGTATTTCCAAACATCCAAGAGTATCCTATGAAAAAACCTCCTACAATTTTGTATAAGAGACCATGAGACAACCAAAACAATCCCATTGTGCATCCTAAAATTAAACAATTTTACAAAGATAAAGAGAAAGTTGTTGAAAAACCTCTCGTGGTTCTTTCCATTTCTCCCCTAAAGGAAGAAAATAAACCTATGGTTGAAAAACCCTCTCCTACACAAACACAAATTGACAACAAATTGAAATGAAACCAAAATGCTAGAGAGCATAAGTGTAGATGTCGTGCTATTGCTCGTATGCTACAAAATCAAGAAGAAAAGAGCTACATAGAAAATAAAAATCCAAAATTACCTAAATCAATGCATGATGATTTTATACCCTCACCCCAACATAAACAAGAGCCTTCAAGACACATTATCATTTGACTTCCTATTGTGATTAATCTAGATGATGACATTGACATTGCAAAGATTGATGAATAGTGCATAATGAGTTAAATACATTTTTTTCTCTTCTATGAGCTTAAATGAAAAATATACTAATAAGAGTGTTGAACTTGGTTCTTCCCCTATTTCAACACTTTCTAATGTCCCTTTGTCTACTTTTTTTCCTTCTATTTATACCGGCTAAGATTGGGATGTGGATGACCTACTATAGCTTGACTTGCATGTGCCTTACTAGTATTTTTCTTTTTTTCTTTTTCACATTTCTTTATGCAATTTCATGTGCGTAATGTGATCCCTAGTGCTATTTCATTTGATGTATATCTCTCTCTCTTTTTGTGCATTCCTCTATATGTATCTACATTCTTCTTTATGTCATAAACATTTCACCTTTTTTGCTTGTCTTGTCTTTTCCTTTTGGGGATGACACAAGGCATCGATAAATTTAGGTCTATTCCATGTTGATCCAAATGATTTTTCTTTATTTTCACTCTCTATGTGTCATTCTTCCAGTTCTATGAGTATTTAGGGAATGATGATAGTTCTATGCTCTATAACAACATTGTAAGAAAGACATATTGACCTTGGATCCATAGATCCCTTATGTACTTCTGAGTGCAACCCCTTCCTCGTTCATTGTGTAGCTTTATTTCAAAAACATATGGCTTGGGATAGGGTTATTCGAGGAAAGCTCTCATGTCTAAGGAGAAAAATTTGGCTACTTTAAAGGAGTTTCTCATAGCAATGGAATGGTCTTAGCAACCACTTTAAAGTGGGGGCATACATCGATAACATCTTTCAACATTTTGTATATTTCATGGTGTAATTTTCTTTTTCTTGTGATGCATCCTTTTCTTGGTGGTGTCATTGGGTTTGTTGTCCTCCAAGAGTGGAATATGTCTAACCGTACGAATTTCCCTTAGCGGCATGATGTGAAGCAAGGCATCCCATAAGTGGAAATTTGATATTTTTGACTTGTCCTCTCTTGGAGACATTATGCAAGATGTACCCTAAGAAGAAGACATTACATGAAGCAAGATCCCCTTGAACAATAACCCATAGATCTATAATATTCATAAGCATTCAACATTGTGGTTCCTTATTGAAGTTGTCAAGAGGATGACTTTAAAATGGTATGGGAGGCTCTAATGATTCTCTCATTTTCCACCTTTTCGGGGTACTCACCTAGTGGACGGCTTGAGGTTCCACTATGCCAGAATGAGCATGTGTCGTTTGCATAGTGGACATCATGCTTTGCTTTTGAATATTTTTGGAAAAATATCTTAGACTTGGTCCACATCATGTTGGACAGAATGTTGAGGCTTGATCCTTCCTCTTTTTCTCGAACAAACAGTAGCATTCCAAATCACATTGGAACAGTCAAAGCTTGATCTTTTATTTTCCTTTATTTTCTTGGTCTTTGATAGTGTATGATTTTATATATTTTTTATTATTGTATATATATGTTTCTTGAATGTTTACTTTAGTGTGAGTTTGACATGGGGTCATACTCTCACTAAAGTGGGGGCAAAATGCAGTAGCAAAAAAAGTATCCCTTTTTCCTTAATTTGGGAATGAATTAATAAAATGGACTTAATTGTGCCTTATTTAGGGTGTTGTAAAGTGTTTCTTTACACTTTCACACTAATCTAGGTATTGAATTAATTAATTGAGGTTAATTGAGCTTAATTGGCCTCTTAAATTCAAATCCAAACCCTATTTATTACATTTTCCAAGGGATAAAACATAACTCATTAATAATATTACACAACACTTAATTTGGCAAGATTTGTGTTCTAGGATAGTGACCTAGGACCCATTCACAACCTGGCGAATGGGTCCTCACTATGTCCTAGGACCTCCTTTTGGAATTTTATTTTGCATTCCCTGAAATAGGTCCTAGTTAAGTATGCTAGGTCCCATTTTCCCTATGGTGAATGGATCCTCCTTAACTTAGGAAACCCCCTTTTGGGTGTGTTTTTTGCAGGATTTTAATAATTTCAAATTGTAGATCTAATGTTGGCTTGTGTTATTTGAATTTCAGGATTAATCTTAAGTATAAAAATAAGGCTATTTCACATAGTTTCATCCTAGAAGATCTAAGCTTTCAAGTATTTAAGCATTATATAAAAATTATGATCAAGAGAGCATTTCAAGAGTATTTCAAAGGAATTCAAGGGAAGATTATTGAATTTTATTGCATAAATCAAAGGTCATATGTATCATCATGTCAAAGGCATAGTGCATTATGCATGTTGTTGAGCTAATGTGTTGATATAGCATTGAAGATCCAATTCAAGCATTGTTTCATATCTAAATTCAAAATCAAGATCTATATTCCTTAAAGCCGCTTCATGCTAGATTGCTAATTTGTACACCAAGACTTCATCCAAGGTATCATTGTTTCATGTTTCATGTTTCGTTGTTCCATGATAAGGTTTAATTACCAAAATGTGGTTTGACCAAGGCAAACCCCTATTCCCTAACAATCAACAATTTTCTCCTCTTTGATGTGTAATTGCAGGTTCTAGATTGAAGATCAAGTGGAGAGAAAAATTGTCAAAATTGTGAAGTTGTAAAAGTTATCACCTTTCATGCAAGATCACGGAAACTAAGCTATAGAATTTATTTATCTTTTGGGAGTTGAACACCTAGGATCTGGGAGTGTAGACATTGAAGAGCATGATCTTGAAACTAATTTTCTAGAACCCTAATAGAGACCAATTTTCTACTGGGTGAAGGAGTCCTTAATGAGGCCCAAAAAAACACTTTTCCAAAAGGGTACACATCATTTTAATAAATGAAAACCAACATTTTTACTATTATAATAGTTAGTTTTATTTTCTGATTGTTATTTATGCATGATTTTACCTCTCATAATTTATTGAAACATGAAGTCAAAAATTGGGTGCACCCATTTGGTAATTTCATTTTGTGATTGCACCCTCTTTTTATATGCTTCAAAGGGATTAGGGTTTAATGGTTGATGGTTTAAGTGTTGAGGGTTAAAATTAGGGTTGAAGGTATAAGGTTGACGGATTAGAGTTAAAATTAGGGTTGAAGGTATAAGGTTGAGGGATTAGTGTTGAGGATTTAATGTATAGGGTAGAGGGTAGAGGGTTGAAGGTTTAGGGATTAGGGTTGAGGGTTTAGGGTATAGGTTTGAGGGTATAGGTTTGAGGGATTAGGGTTGAGGGTTTAGGGTATAGGGATGAAGGTTGAGTTTGTACGGTTTAGAGATGAGGGTTGAAGTTCTAGGGTCTAGGGTTTGAGGTATAGGGTATAGGGTTGAGGTATAGGGTAGGTGTTATGTATTAAGGGTATATTGTATAGTGTTAAGGTATAGGGTATAGGTATGAGGGTTGAGGTTGTAGATTTTAGGGTTTTAGGTATAGGGTTTATGGTATAGGGATAAGGTATAAGGATGTGGGTTTAGGCTATAGGGTTTAGGGTTTAAGGTATAGTGTTTAGAGTATAGGGTTAAGGGTATAGTGTTAAGTGTTGAGGATATATGATATAGTGTTAAGGTATAGGGTATAGTGTTTAATGTTTAGAGTTTAATGCATAGAGTTGAGGGTTGAGGGTTAATGTATAGGCTTGAGCGTATAGGGAATTATGGTGAAATTTCATATCACAGACAATGAGACATAGATAGCACTTACAAAATGTCATAATTTCTCGAAGAAAGGTCTCATAGATGTACTTAAACCAAACCCCCTATTGAAACATGATGATGGTTAGAGAACCTTTACAAAATTAAAATTTTGAAAACACAAGCACACTTTAAAAAAGTTGAAATTTGGCTATTTTTAGAGCAAGCCAAAATGCAAGTGCATTTTTTCTTTCTCTAAAAATGGTAGAAAAGGTAGGAAACTCATGATATAGGCCCACATTCCATGTTATTCTCCTTCTTCTAAGAGTTATTTGGTAAAAAATATATTTTCATGTTGTTCGAGAAAGCACATGTAGTTTTTACACATTCCGCCACCTTTGCACCACCTTTTTCTAGTTTTCAAACTTAGGAAGGACGAAATAACAGGGTTTTTACATCGAATTTGATTATATGAACTCAAATTTTCATGTTTGTAGTGTTGCAATGTTAATTAGGATTTTACTATTATAATTTCACATTATAGATTGGTCAATTCCATAGTTTTTAGTAATTCTATTAAAGTTATATAGAATAAAAGTTGAAAAGGAAGAAAGTTCATGAAAGTCTCAAATTCTTGAGGAATTGGTGTAAGAAGAAAAACAAACTACACATAATTAGGTAGTTTCTCAAATTGAATCTATGATTTTAAGGTATGTCAAGTCTTTATACACATGTGCTTTACATTTTCCTTCGTTCTCTTATGTTTCTTTATCACTTCTTATCATACATGCTTAATATAATGCTTTTATTTTGTTATCATGTTGATTTTGGGATTATATTTTATTAAGTATTCAAAGTTATGAGTGCTCAACATACATAGCCTTAATTAGATGCATTAGATTTTTCCAAGGGATTACATTATATTTTTTTAATATAATCAAATGCATCATATTAATCATATCTTTAACTTTATTAGGTCTTTCAAAATCCTCTTAGGAAAGCCATAGCTTCATTAGGTATTCCATGTATCATATAAAATTTGAAGTTCTTTATGCTCCATTTGCATTTTTTCCATGATTCTTGTGATATCATGTCACACACAACCTTTGAGGGATATCTATTTGGAAACTATAGTATTTTTGCAACAACTCCATATTAATATTCATTTGGAATACCCTTAAGCTTAAACAATTTCTTGCAATATCCATGATGATCCTATTCTTTTTCTTTGCTACAATATCTTTTTGTTAAGTATCCTTTTTGTTAAGTATCACTAGTTGTAAACTCTCTATTAATTCTTTCATTATTGCAAAAGATTATAAATTATTTGGAGGATTACATGAACCTTATTTATCTACTCTAACTTGAACTTAAAGAGTTTCTATATTTCTTCTCAACTTGGCCCTTGAATTCTTTTCAAACTTATTAAAAGTTTTAGATTTATGCTTCAAGAAGTAGACCCATGTCTTTTAGCTATAGTCATCAATGAAGGTCATATGATATTGATTTTTGTCTAGGGTGAGACTTTTCTTGGGGTCACACAAGTCTATATGCATCAAATCCATTGCTACTTGCTCTCTTGTAGAATTCCTTCATTGAAAGAATTATCTATGTTGTTTCTACCTAAAATATAAACTTTATATTTTCTTTTAGACTCATTATAGTTAGTAACCCCTAACCATATCATCCATGGATAAAAGAATAAGCTCAAGATAATTTAAATGTGAATACCATAAATTTTGGAGCCTATACTTTACTTTTTTCCTCCCATTTTTTAAAGATAATGCACTTTTTTATTTTTTGTCAACACTTTCTAGCCTTTTTGGACTAGTAGTCCAACACTTAAGAAATTATGTTTTATGTCTAGAGCATAATATTATTGTTCCCTATTTTGATCAAACTGAATATTTTAAAAATGAATGCTAATAAGTTTCATTTCCACTCATATAATTGTGACATCCACTATCTAGGTACGAAACTTTATCAATATCCACACCTCTTATGTTGGTTTGATCTTGTATATTGTTTTACCTAGTTCACATAATCAATCACACACACACACACACACACACACACACACACACACACACACACACACACATATCATGTATCAATCCATCAACAAACAAAAAGGGAACCAAAACCCTACCCAACTATTCATGCACTTCCTTGAGGATAGTATCCTAATAGTTTTTATTGGTTACTTTTATGTTCCCTAATGCCAATGGTAGAATGTGTAATTTAGGTTATTCATCAACCTTAGATTTTTGGCACTTGTTGGATCATTGATATCAAAAATGGTTGGCAGTGGTTATCATTGGTGTCAATACTGATGTTGTGCATGTTTTGCACACACACCCTGCGGAATGTAGGGACCTCCTATCTTTCACTCCTAACAGATCATTTTCGCTCCCAACAACTTGTTTTGCTCCTGCCTCGCTTTGTGCACCCCTACTCTTGAGCCTAGGTCAGTCACATGCCCTAAAATGATCAAATTTCCCCCACCTTAATTTCACTAAGTCTTTTTCTTTCGCAAAAATTCCCTTGCGGGTTTCCCTTAGTTTGTTGCATAGGCGTCCTCCAAGACTTGCGGGCCCACAGTTGTAGGTCTCCATTTGCACAACACTGCAATTCCTTCACCATTTGACTAACGACTAACTTCGGACGTCTGCCCGCATGGTGGGCGCCGCATCCACCTACGTCGTTGCACCCATCAGACACCACTGACCCGCAACTGTGGATTGCCTCATGCGGGTTTCCGCTTCTATTTTGCCACTAAGCAGCGACCGACCTTTGATGTCTGTCCACATGGCGGGATCCATAGTTTGTCTTTTGGTCCTTGCCTTCGCCGTAAGTGATCCAAACTTAGCACCCTCAAAACATTAGCCAAGTCAGATGATTATGCGGGTTCATTATTACAGGTGTCTGCCAGTGGAAGGTCGTCACCTAATGGCCGTTATTTGAACAAAGTAACCTTGGGGTTTCTCTATCATGTAGGTCTCGCATACGTCATTTTCTCGACGCAAAATCTTAAGTTCGTGGGTAAATTCTTGAGTTAGAGATCGCTGACAGGTATGCCTATCCAGGTTACCGTTGGCGGGAGGCCATTACCACAACATCATCCAATAATGGTGAAACCTCACCGCTTCCCCGCTATGTGGACCCGAAGCCCACTGATGTCATCCTTGAGTACCATTTTCTTCATGCGGTTTTCTGATTGTTCGTCACAATTTCCTACAGCTCTCCCTTGGCGCCCACCTGCACTTTGTCGCCTACATCATCGAAACAAATATCATACATAGTCCTCCAGTCAATTTTCCCTTTGTCACTGAGGATATTCATCTATGGGGATGCTAAAAGGTACTAGTTGATTTTGGCTTCTAAATTTCCTTTTGCAAAGAACCAGATAGCATTGTAGCAAAGAAACTGAGGATGGAGTGCATGTTGATTCTCTCCTCCAAGTTCTCATTTATCGATCATGGGACATCCTCTGGTGGACGATGTCATTCAAGATTAGTGCCACCGACGACAGTCATCTATACAGGAACCACTATGCGGAATTCCACCCATTTCTCATCGTTGTCTTTACAGCTTCCTCTTGCAATGTCCCCGTAGCATTTTCCCACACGACATTGGTCACCCAGTCATCCACATCCTTTATCTCGCATATCCTTCCCGCACCAGTATTTCGACGCCAAACCCAATGTGATGTGCATGGGTGATATTGATTTCAAAGAGATAACTTATTCATATTATAAACAAACACCAAATTCTCAAGGGGAACAATACAGATAATTTCCACAAGGATTGTCGGCCTTGGTGTTGGGCTCTCATATACAGTCCCCACTTCCTGTGACCAATTCATAATAACAGTCCATGTGGGGAGTGGCCCACCAACACAGAGTAAACGACCTCCTCCGACAATAGAAGCAAGTCATGCATAAGAGTGGGAAATCTCGCCCCTTTCCATCAATAAGAGATAAATGTTAAACGACAACAGACAGTGCATAAATTGTTTATATCGTTGGAAACGCATTGTATTACGGATTTTCTAACTAATGGTGTTGTTCTCATCTTTTGCACGGGAATTCATCCCATCGGACAATAAAGAAGGTTTGTGAAATATATCCAATAATGAATGAAGAAGGGTCATCCGAGATCACCGAAGGTTTGACTTGTCTTTCTTGATCTTCACTGTTTGCAATCACTATTTTGGCGTACCATGGCCCCGCTCATCATGCTCTCCCCTCCCACCTTATGCGGGTCTTTTGCACGTGGGAGCCGCTGTCTTTTCTATCATTTCAAGCGAAAATCATACACGACATCCATGTTGTGGCTACCCATAGTATATCCTGCACATTCATTATGATAGACATACACCATGCGGAGCCTGCAGTAATTAGAGTTGTCCCGTCTGGAGTTCTTTACTGTATCAACGAAGTGGGTGATTGAATGGGATTACAGAGATCTCTTAACAATTGCAAAGTCTATGGGCATCAACTTTTCCTCGATATATTTGGAGCCCTCGTTGAGGTGGGGCTTCCCCTTGCAGATGATGTTGTGCGGGCAGCCATTAGCTTTGTGCCTTTATTTTTGGCCCCTTCACAGCCGCCTCCCGCTCTTCCTCACCCGCACAATCTGCCCATTGTATATCTCCACACCAAATAGTGACATTACTCTAATTCTTGAAAAAGCTGACTTTGAACTATGGATGAGGGTGGATGTTGTATTCCTAAAACTCCATTTGGCTCGAGGATTCTTCTGTTTGATAAAGTCCCAAAGCTCGTGAAAGAAGTGGCCAACATGCCCCCTGAAGGAAGGTGATAGGCTGGGTAATACCTCAAGAAAGATCAGGATTTCCTCATTACAAATACCTTTATCAGACGTAGCCATGGCCATGTCTATTACTGCCAGCGCTTCAAAGGTTAAAGAAAAGAAGGCCGAAAAGACTACATTAATATAAAGCTCGAATGATTTGGTAGTGTCACTAAGATTGAAGTTTTCAAGGAGGTTGTGACACTTACTAATCTAAGGCTAAAGGATACCATGGAGCTTATTGTGAAGGTGTCTAATGGGATTTTAGAAAAGAACAAGGTCATAAGGGGGGTGTCACGATTGTCGAATGAAATATGGATAAGAGGTATTACAGGAATGAAGGGACGAACCGCAAAGGGTAATGACCAGCAAGGCTGTGAGACCTTGGAATCATCGAAGTAGGAATCATACAACATGATATCATGATGAAAATAGAAGATTCTAAATGACAACCCAATGTCAAGATGCATATAGGTTGTAGATGCTAGCACATGGAAATAAATCCTTTAATCAAAATTTGTATAAGTTCCTTACATGCTAGGTGCGATGAGTAGGTTGGCAACGTGAGCTCGGGTAGCATACTCTGTTTAAGAACTTGAATTGGATCTTATGAAGATGTTTGAAAATGCAGGGGTTAAGGAATAACAGACATTACTAGGTGGAAGAAAATTTTATTTTACACATTTTCGTGATGTAGATATTGACTGCGAGTGCGCTCACCACGGAGACCGCTGGTCACTCTACCATTGTCTCTACTGCTTGCTCATCGCGTCCTCCCGCATGCTTCTTCCCACACTCTTCCACCTGCAACCGCTACAACGAACATTCAAAATGTGGGTTCCACCCACCTCAATGCCTCATTTCTTTGAAGCTGTTAATAATAGTGTTATCATCATGGCATCTCGCACCCCCATTCTTGTGCCAATGTTGTTTTCCCACCTCGTCCCATTCCATGAATCTTTAAGGGCAATTCATATGATTGGCCCGACATTGGGTGATCGGGTGTTGGTTAGGAGAAATTGTTTTTCCAAAGGGGGTCACGTGTGGATCCTTTATGAATCATAGCAATATATATTGAAGTAGAATGAGAGCATTCGCTGAAATACCAAATGACAATCAATGGTACAATAGGAAATATACAAATTTGATGAAGTATAGTACAACAGTATCCCACGCTTGATCTGGAACAAGTGGTCGCCTTTGCACACATGGGTGCATTAGAAGATAGTGCTATGATTCTCAACACGTTGGTCATCGTTGATTCGTACACGATAGTGAGTTTCTTCGTTATGCGGGCCATTACCCCTTCCGCCATCAAATAATGACACTTATACATAGCTAACCTGCACAGTATACCTGCAAAGAGGTGCTTGCTATAGTTTAGGATCTCACTTCCAATCCTCCAAGTCAAACAATTAATGGATGAGTAATAGTGACGATGTTCGATGCAAAGGCCTATCAATAGGTCACTAGCGGGTGCATGAAGTTGGGTAGCAATTTTGTGGCCACTTTTGAAAAATAAAATTAAAACTCATTGTTACATCTCTAACTTAATTCAGTTTTACTTTTTACTTTTGAAGTAATTAGTAGATGATTACGCATGATTCGATTATTTGATGTTTAGGAAAATGTCTAGAAAAATCAATGTTTTCATGAGTTATGTTTATTTGACTAAAATTGACATGTGTTTAAAAGTAGTCAAGAGGTGACGATTTCATGACGATTATGAAATGATTAATGATACACTCATATTGTGTTGTTGATGGCAAGTTGCATTCAAGAAACAGGGTTCCGACCTCTGAGAAAGGAGGGGAGAGCATCATCGGAGAGAAGGGTATAGATACAAGGAAAAGAATAGGTTGTCGCCATCTTAGGTCTTCTGTTGATGCAAAATGGTGAACCTAGTTGAATTGGGTAAATGATACACAATCCCCCTTTTGGTTTGAATTTATTCCTTGACTCGACAAGTTGTCGATGTCTTTTACAGTATATTTCATGTTGTTCAATGCCAACCTAGTCGTTTGGGGAACGCGACATTGTCAAGGTTGAACATTATTTGTTTTGCAACTGAGACAACTTTTCTCTAACACGTCGCTTCTTAGGTCATAAACGAGTCTATGTTGTGACCTATTGCGTAATTGGTTTTATGGATAATGTGTTCCTTGTTAGTAGTTTTGATGTCAAATTCCAGATTTAGTCTAATTGAAAACGACGTGATTTTTCTTCTAACATGAAGGGTAGCATGTCTCAACCCTTTTGATATTAATACACGTATATGCTTATACGCTGCATATTATATGTGAAGATTTCAATTAATTGCTAACTATTGATAACTTATGGGTTTCATTGGAGATGCTTATCGGCCAACATGGCCATGGGTTTTGTGTTCTTGCTCGACTCTTATTAAAAGAGGAGCACGTGGAATACTTGTCTTGCTCGACTTTTAATTCAAGGAGGAGCTCATTGGGATGTATTTATCTCATCGTTTATATGCCTTATGCAAATCCCATAGGATGCGACATAGCATTAAGATGTGTCAGTTCTTTATATATGTATAGTTAATATCATTATGCTAATATCAGCGAATATCAATGCTTATCAACTCGTACCCATGATGGCATGATCAATGATTGGTCATTGTCACTTGCTGAGTCACCCACGCATGCCAAAGTTCTGTTGCAACCACCGGTAGTGGCCTTAACTATCAATTAAGAAATGGTTACATAGGAGTGGAGGCGTCAGGAGAATAGATAGTTTTTAACTATCATGGAATGGTGTGGACGTCAGGAAAATTAGATAGTTTTTAACTATCATGGAATGGTGTGGATGGGAGATATATCATTTCTAATCTGTGAATAGATAGGCAGAGGAAGGATCTCTTTACCAGCGTGAGGGATGGAAATTTGAAAGGAAACAATTGGGAGCAAGACTACGGTCATGGAATGGGGATTACTCTCACTCTCAAAAGATGGAGCTTAGGTAGTGTAAGAATGATATTCTTATTTACACTATGGGGTATGATTCTCTTTATAATGAGCTCCCTCGTCATATGTATATCATTGGGGAATCTTTGTTGTTTAATCGTTTAAGTGGTATTGTATCTCTGTTATATACTTTGGCAATAGCTCCAGACCATGGGGGCTACACTTGCAAACTTTTGAAGAAAATTTATTTTGTTTGGAGGCTCAAAGCACTACAGCTGAGCCGTATTACAATGGTTGTTTTCCATATGCTTATGCTCGAGGCCAATGGCCAAGCTACATTATAACGTATTTTTATCTTTGTTAAAACTCAAGGCCAATGGCCAAGTGGTATAATAATGTATTCTTGTCGGTGTCTAACTTGAGGTCAATGACCGAAGCTACTCTGTAATGCAACCTCGACTGTAACGATGCTCAAAACCAATGGTCATGGTCGAGCTATATTAAATCGAATTCCTTATTGTGTCTTGGCTCATGGCCATGAAGGCTGAGCTTAAAACATTGAATCTTATACTATGTCATGGCTCCAGGCCTTCACAACCGAGCCCATGTGTAAACTGTAGTGTTTTTCTTTTAATTATGACATGGTCTGCATTGAATGATAGCGATCATTATAACTGTGTTGATGGTCGATACAACTTTAACCAAAACTCTACTTAAGGCACTCAAACTAGACGAAGGCTCAACATATATAAAGGGATTATGTGATTCAATAAGGGTATTTAGAATTACTAGGACCATGCTTGTTACCTTTGGCTAAGAAGGTGGTATGAACATTTCAGAACATATATATTATTTCAAGATTGGATTAATATATATCTTCTTATGAATGAACATTCTAAGATAGTGCTTAACACTAAAAGCTCACACGGCTAAATCTGAGTTGTCAGCCATTATTAACTAATCTTTAGTCTAAGGCATGGTATGCATAGTAAGTCAAGATTTGACTCTTACTTTCAAGGTTGATAAAACCAAACTTGTGAACCATAAAGGACCTTGGATGGTGATTATGGTCGCTTTTGTAATAAGTTAAAAGGTGGAATAAGGTGAGGAGGAGTCACAATTCCCCATTACTTTAGTAACCCAAATGATCAAAACAAACCTAAGTTTGGGCATCACTGAAATGATTTTCCTCAAGGTGGGACATACTGAGAGACTCGTAACTCAATTCAATATGATGGTAGTAATCTATAATGATTGATAAGGATTTATGTGATAAGGGAGTTATTTATGAGATCATAACTTAACCTATGTTGAAAGTCAGTGGACTCAACTAAGACCAAGGGGTCGAAAGTAGATTATTATCTTTTAAATCGAACCCTTTATGATAGAAAGATTGTCTCAGATCTAAACAATTGATATAAATGATGTATTCATTTAAATATCATGTTAGTAAGGATTACCTTGAATACTATGTCTAATCATGTTATGTAAAATGTGAATTCAAGCAATGCCAAGTGGTCTAGGAAAGACTAGGGGTATTTGTTCTTATGTTTTGTTACACTCATGCTACTACCTTGGAAAATGAGGATGTTGATATTTCCATGTATTGGGTTAGAAAAGCTAAACCCTAGTATTGAAACAAGGAGGATATAGGAAATATGTAACATTTATGTCAGATATGACACTGTATATATATATATATATATATATATATATATATATATATTGATTGACAATGAGAGGTCGAGAAACCATAGAACAAGGCAGGAAGTCTTTATAATACCTTAAGTGATTCTACGATAATGTCAAAACTGGATTTAACACATCAAGATGTTGGGTATTGAATCTTGAGAGTAAAATGACAGGAAGTCATAAACCCTAGATATTGCAAGGATGCAATAAGGGACTTGTAAAAGGTTTAAAATACCTAATTTTTTACATTGAATGAATATCCTAGATTAAGGATTAGTTCTAAGTCAGATTGGCTAAAATGGATTTTCTATATAAACTAGTTTGTGTCTTGAGTACCAAATAAAGTAAGTAAACTATAGGATGAGACAGTTCCAAGTCAAGTCAGAGGTGAGTGTCTAGATGGCATGACCAATCAGAATGATCATACTTAGCTAGAAGGGATCTAGAGTTGTATGGTCGACTGAGTTTTGTAGGACACATCCCTAGGACTAAGATGGAGAAACTTGGCAGTTCCTGATATCTTCACTCTTCGAGAAGCACTGGGTCACTTCCAGTTAGGAAGTGCGCGGGGGACCACTTGAGTCCGTGGTTGGAGGAAAAGCACTCGGATGATGCTCTCCCTCTGTAGCAGTAAACTCTCTGAGCCTTGTGAAGATAGAGATCAACATTCCAAATGCAATGAACTCCATGTTCTGGCTTATGACAGTCAAAACCTATGAGGTAAAACTATTCTTTATGCTAAGTGTATCTTATGTGATATAAATGAATATTGTAAGGAATTATCTTGATTCTAGTTATGATTACATGTGAATTCAAGTTTGAAATTTTATCTGGAAAAGTTATACTTTATTCTTGTGCTTATGCAAATGAAAAAAAATAAAAATCCCTCGCATGTTTACTAAGTTGATTTACCTTCTAGTAAATTCTTGAGATTACTTGAGTATTAAGATGAGGTATGTTACACTCATAGCACAAGTGAGATAAAACGCGCTAGCGTTATAGCGTGAGCGAGATAAAACGTGCTCGCGTTATAGCGTGAGCGAGTTAAAACGCGCTCGTGTTATAGCATGAGCAAGTTAAAACGCACTTGCGTTATAGCATGAGCGAGTTAAAACGCGCTGGAGTTATAGCGTGAGCGAGTTATAACGTGAGCCCATTATAACGCACTCATGTTATTTCACGTTAAAAACAAAGAAAAAAGTGAAAGAATTTTCCTTAGAATACCAACCCAAAGACTTGGAGGGCATTCCCAACGAGGTCAGAGACATGTTTTTGCAAATTCTACACTTTTTCACATAATCGGGTTCGTGCTCACCATCAAGATTGCATCTAGTTCAATATTGAAAAAATTGAACACATGGGTAATGTTAAGTTCTCTCTTAGCTATCCAACGATGTAATTTTTTTCACTTTTTGAAAATGTTAAGCCTTTCATCGATAATTTATTTTGTTTGTATGTCTCTTTTTTGCCAAAAAGTAGTGTTTGGTGTTTTTTTCATTATAAATTAACCATTTATCGAAATTTCAAATAAATTAATTTTTTAGAAACTAGACTCCATTCTACAAATTTTTTATAAAAAAAAAGAAAAAAAATCAAATATTTTCCAAAATTTGTAGGGAGAGCATGGCCAAAATTTTCTTTTCAAGAAGTGCCCGCTTAGAAAATTAGTAAAAAATTAAATATTCATTAAAAAATTATCAAAAAAATTGTGCATCAACTAGATACTGTTAGCTAACTTCTGACCATAGCGATTTTAAAAATACTACAAAAAATTTGACCGTGCTAGGGTTGTACAACAATTGCTATGTTATGTTTTCCTGACAAAAATAACACCAATTTGTGTATGACCCTCTTTTGAACCCCTTAATCTCAACCATTTTCAAAATAAATTAGTAGTTTAGAAAGTAGACTCCAAGCACTTTGATCCTTTTTTTGTTCCATCTCAAAATTTTGAATGTAACTATCCTCAATTTCATGTCCAAGTTCATTATTTCCTGATTTCAGAAAAAAAGTGGCCACTTAAGCCCCATTTCCCATGATTATCATTCAAGATCATTGTCAAGAAACCATAGGCTTCACATAATGTTTTCCACATTCATCAGAAGGTGGTCGAGGGAAGGTGACCGGAGTGAAAATAGTATGGGATCAAAGCAGTGCACTAGTAAGGAGGGGAGGGCCCCGTTTTTGCATCATGAGGTATCAATTGAGGTTAAAGTCTTAGGGTCATGGACTTCTTTGTAGGAGCCACCACTCCTTGACCGTTAACTACGGTGGTCTCCCCACGTTCCTTCCCCAAAATGGTATTCATAGGCAATGCTTTTTCATTGTTATTTCAAAGCAGAAGGGGGGTATTTAGTAATCTGGACAAGTGTGCATAGTTGTTTAGACATACATTGATAAGGAAATTGGAAGTGTAGAAGTTGGTCGAGCAATGATTTAGTGGTTCCCAGAAAATAAACTATATGGTCATGAAAATACTATTTTCCCCTGTGACTCTGAAAATTTGATAAAGTGAATAATTAAAATGAATCAAATGACCATTACAAGGAATTTAAAGAATTTCATTATGGGTATTGGATTATTTGCATGGGCCTAATTTAATTCATTGTTTCATGTAGGGATGTGATTATAAAATGGAGCTTGTTATAGAAGGAGATTACTCATGGATGCTTTCCTATGACATTGTGCCATCGGGAGATTCATCTATAGAGCCATGCTAAAGAGAGTTTCAACTTAAGGCTTGATCTAAAAGGAAGGAGATGAAATCATAAAGTATGCAATCTAAAGGAAGGTTGACCAACATATGACTGCATACCAAAGAAAGTCAGTGCCAAGAAATTAGAAGGTTGTCTACCAAAGATAAAATAATAGGGAGTTGTTTTATCCTTTCATCAAACGATAATGATCTGGTAGGAGCCATTCACCAGGTTCAGGACCAGCTTTTCTACTTTTAAATAACACAAATCTGCAAGGGAGATGTGCTTGATTGGCTGAAAGAATGTTGCAAACACATCAGACAAAGGGGCAGCTTGTAGTAGTTTGAGCTACAACCAAGAAGGCAGTCACTACAAGACAAAATTGCTACAGTACGGGGTTACTAGATGAAAAATAGGGAAAAGACAAAGATGTATATTTAAATTGCTATATATTGGGGGTAAGTGAAACCTTAACTTGTACTTAATCTAGGCCACACAATGAAAATCAATCTTGGTCATTTGTTTGGACTTTGGAAAATTATAAATAGAGGCTTGCTCCTCATTTTTGGTTGTTGGTGAATTGGTGTGAAAGGAATTTTGTAGCAATAGAAAGAAGCATTGCATGAATTTGTGTGCTTCTTTTGAATTTGTTCATTATGCATGCATGATTTAGCATCCATGTTAGTTTTAGTTTCTTGAATGGTTTTAATAATGGTTGTTGTTACAATATTTGATGGACTTCTAGCCCATACTTTTGGCACTTTTTGATGAAAAACTATTGTGTAAAGTTAGCTTGGGGTTGTTTATTTCATTGCTACAACCCAGTTCAATTGTATGTTCATGAAGTGCATGTGCAATTTGAAAATCTATAGACCTTAGGAGACCGCACTGGTTTTGTGCAGTTGTAGGCTCTCTTGGTCAAGAAAAACTCTGTTATGAGAGTCTATCTACTATAGCATCCTCCATTATTACTTTTCATTCATATCTTAGACTTAGATATTTATCTCTCTCAACCCTTTCTCTTTTGTCATTTCTTTCATTCCTTTGTTAGAGTAGGATGTAAAGCATCACAACAAAGCTAAATTTGATGAACATGGTGAGTTTCAGCTTGCTTTTGAGTGAGCAACCACTGTTCATTCATTTCCAACATCTTAAAACTCCATTTGTAGACCTATCTTCCCATGCTTTTTAAACCATAAAGGCCACTCTTTGATTACTAGCAAATCACATCAACCAATTAGACTATTCCAAGCATTGTCACGACCTAACACCCGAGCGACCTTGGGATAATTTTCTACAACTTGTTGTAGGAAGTTATCTTTCAAGAGACATAGTGCACTTGTTTGCTACCTATGTTGAGAAAGCTCAAAAACATCCATCAATAGAACTAGTGCTAGAAGGAGGGCATGGCTAGGCTTAAGGCTACAAAGCTGAAAGTCGGAAGTTGAAAAGCACTTTCAAGTGAAATCTGAGATATAGATAGATCTCATCATATGCTGGAATTTTAAAAGAATTAGAAATTTGAAAATAAAGCAAACATCTAAACCAATATGGAGCAACAATTACAAATCAACATCACTTAGTTGAAAGAAGATATGAATAGGAGATTGAGGAAGTTGTTCCAAAACTTTGCATTGGAATACAAATGCATAATCCATGACACTTGCTGACATAATGAAATGGAATGTTTGACATTTTTGGCAGAATTGAAAGGATTTTGCAAGTAGAAATTCCCTTTTGGGAAATATACCAACCCTTGGCTTCGCTAGACCTAGAAGAAGAATTGGTTAACATGGAAACCAAATCCTTAAAAGAGTTTATTCAAGAACACTTGATCAGAAAGGATGGACTAAGACTAGAGGAGGTATTGATGTCTAGTTGGTGTAGATTTCATAATGCAACTCACTTAGAATTTACTTGTACATCATGCACATACCTCATCACTCAAGTCAGGAGTTGTTTGGACAAGTTAGAGAATCCAACTCTCAATGAAAAGGAATCATCCACTAAATCGGGAGAGCAATCAACATTTGGAGGATATCCCATTGAGGTTGAACCAAGAAATTCCATAGAAGTAAGTGTTGGGTCAGCCTATGCAGAGATTGAGAGTCAAGAGGAAGGAACTAAATTCCTTGGGAAAGTAGGGAGACCTGATGAAAGTTCAACTAGAAATGGATTAGAAGGACTTTTCTCCATAGGAAAAGAGCATCCCTTCACTCAAGAAGAAGAACCATTGGCAGTTGATGATGAATTAGAAAAATATGCAACACTATATGTTGAGACATCCAACATGAACATTGAAGATTAGAAAGAAGAAGATGTTGAAAGTCTGGGGGCAACATAAAACAATGATGAAAGCTCCAGTGAAATGGAATTCGAAGACCCATTTTGGATGGATGAGAGAAATCAAATAGTTGAAAAGGAGGATTTATAGGAGTGGGAGCAACCACAAGCCACGACTGTCTACCATCAAACTTCCTTCCCAACTGACAATGAAGATCTAGTGGTGGAAAGATATAATGATCTCGTCTCAAGACTCGCAAGGGATTGGTCCTAGTTGAGACACCAAGTGGATTTGGAGGTGTTGATGCTACCAAATTGGTGTAGACTCCATGATTTAGCACATTCAGAGTTCATGTGCAAGCTATGCCAAGAGGCCATAGAACAAGTGGAGCAACCAAGTGCCCATTCCCCTGCAGTTGTTTCAAGGATTGAGCCAAAAGTTCAAGAGTCCGAACCAAGTGACAACTTAGCTGAGAGCAGCCCTCAAGAAGGTGTCGGGACATTAATGGAAGAAGAATTACATAGTTCCAAACCTCTTAATGACGAAGTAGATCAAGTGTGAGAGTTGTCCATTGATCATCAAGGGTCCTCCCCTCTTGTAGAGAATCTATACATGATTGATGATCAATATCATGAGGAATTCATAGAAGGAAATCACACATGGGATTTCAGTCCCCTTAGGGAGGTGTTGTGAATTGATGAATTCTTTTTGTTGGGAGCTATATTGCAGAGGTATGCCGAAGCTAAGGAATAATGCATTTTAGAGGATGGTAGTGATGACGACATACTACCTGAATCTCTGGATGGTAAAACATTAGAGCTCCCTGATTGGGAAAGGGACTTCACATCCATATATAGTGACGATGAACAAGAGAAATGGTTGAGCATTTGGATGAGCTATATGGGTTGCAAGGAGAAGAAGACCAATGCCCGAATGTCTTGGAGGCTGCCCACAAAGATGATACTCCCTGCCATCTACAATTTGCAACTGGGGATATTTCCTCCTTGCCCTTTATTTATCCTCTATACATTTAGAGAGCTGCAATAGGATAGATTCATCCATGTCATGTTTCTATGACATGAAACATCATAAAACTAAAATTGACCTAATGGAAATGAGAATGGACAACATGCTTCCTTTTGAAGACAAAAATCAAGTAGACATCAGGATTATTGATGGCCAACATGATAGTGTCTATCTCCTATAGGAACAACCAATGGAGGTTTCAAATCCCACACAGGGCTTCAGAGAAGTGTTGGTTGTTTCGTTCTCACAGCCTTATGTAGACCCAAGATCAGGTACATGGTTCCGTAGATTTAAATTTTTTTCTTCACAATGTATACTACCTGATCAATTTGATTGTGATCTATAGATTTGTAATGCAAGAAGGATGTTGCACCATCCATTGTTTCCACCTAAGGCTGCCAACGCAATCATCGACGATGTAGTGCTCTCTCTTGACTGTCAAATGTTGCCACCTTCACATGGCTACATCAGGTTTTATCTTTCCTTACTCCTATGAATACTCACAACTGTGTTTATCATTTTGATTATGGGAATGAGGGGATATGGACTTGTTTATGTATTGACTATGGGTTTAATGAATCACCTCAACTATTGATTCTTCCTGAATGTGTTATTGAATTTGAATGTTGCAACATTAAGCTTCATTTTTCTGAATATAAGGATGATTTTGCATGGTTTAGAACTAAAATCATTTCTCTTTTTCTTGTACATGTGTTCTGAAATCCAACAAGCGTAAATGTCAGTTTTTCTTGCTTGAACATGGTCCTTTGTAAATATCTTTGTACATAGTTTTTTTTGGGTAGTTTAGGTTTCATGTAAATACTCCCACTTTTCTGCTTTCATTAGGTTATTTGGCTTGTCATAGATTAGTATACTTTAGAGTAGTTTCCTTGTTGTTTGCTTTCACTTTCCTACTATTTTTAGTGTAGGTTGTTTGCTTTCTATCTGCTTTCCATTTCCTTTCTATTTGCTTTTTGTTTGCTTTCGCTTGCTTCCACTTTGCTGCTTTGTAGGGTCCCTTTTGCTTGTTTCCAAGAAGGTTTGCATACACAACAACCATTTCTTGTTGCATGGGGTTGTTCTATTTATTTATTCGATAAAATCTAATCAAGTTTTCAAAGTGGATGGTGAGGTTTTTCTATTAGTTCCAAGTGACCTAGATATTTGATTTAGAGGGGATAAGTTGTTGGTTGGTCCGATTATGATGTATTTTGAAATCTTATATCTCTTACACATATTAAGAATCCTGAAGTCGTTGTAGGTCCTTTGTGAATTTCAGTTAAGTGAAAAATCTAAAATTATACTTCAGCACCACTATGATTCTCATCCCTGAGTGCGAGCTTCATTGCTTGAGGGTTGAAATGAAAAGAATTGAAAAGAGAAAAATCAAAATAAAAGAAACAAAAGAATGAAAAAAGAAACAGGACATTGAAAATCAAAATGAAAGAAAATTCAAGCTTTCAGGGGGATCCAAATAACTCCACCAAGGCTATGGATGCTCAGTTGATAGTAGAGCAATGTTTGGGAGAATCACAATGACAACCTCATCAGGGCTTTGTATGCCTGACTAGCATTGAGACAATGACCTGGATTCTTTTAGAGTTAGAATAAACTATGTAGCTTAACTTGATAGAGGTTAGGTTCTTGCAGTAGCTTAAGGATGGGAAAAAATGCATCTACACACACTTGGATTTCCAATATACATAAGGTTGGGTCAGCTAGTGGTTTTGATCCTTTGGTCAAGTGTTCGGTTTGTTCATCCTAGTGTGAAGGTTGGAACCAGAGACTCTGGGTTCATGATTCTAGTTTGTCATTGAAATGCTTTGGAGCATTTCCCTAGTGAGTCGCCATTTGTTGTGCATTTTTTGCACACATTCCTCGCCGAAGGCAGGGACCCCCTTTCTTTCACTCTCAACAAATCATTTTCGCTAGATCCATAGGTTGTTTTTCTCTCACCTCACTTTGCACACAATCTGCCCATCATATATCTCCACACCAAATGGCAGAACTACTCTAATTCTTGAAAAAGATGACTTTGAACTATGGATGAGGGTGAATGTTGTATTCCTAAAACTCCATCCAACTTGAGGATTCTTCCATTTGATAAAGTCCCAAAGCTTGTGAAAGAAGTGGCCAATGTGCCACTTGAAGGAAGGTGATAGGTTGGGTAATACCTCACAAGAAAGATCGAGATGCTCTCATTACAAATACCTTTATCAGACACAACCATGGCCATGTCTGGTACTACCAACACTTTGAATGTTAAAGAAAAGAAGGCCGAAAAGACTACATTAATATAAAGCTCAAATGATTTGGTAGTGCCACTAACATTGAAGTTTTCAAGGAGGTTGTGAAACTTACTGATCTGAGGCTAAAGGATACCACAAAACTTATTTAGAAGGTGCCTAATGATATTTTAAAGAAGAACAAGGTCACAAGGGGGGTGTTACGATTGTGGAATGAAATATTGATAAGTGTTATTGCGTGGATGAAGGGATGACCCACAAAGGGTAATGACCCATAAAGTTGTGAGATCCTATAATCATCGACGTATGAATCCTACAACATGATATCATGATGACAATAGAAGATTATAAATGACAACCCAGTGTCAAGTGCATATAGGCTATAGGTGTTGGTGCTTTGAAATAAATCTTTAATCAAAATTTTGGATAAGTTCCTTACAGGCCAGGTGTGATGAGTAGGTTGGCAACGTGAGCTTGGGTAGCATACTCTATTTAAGTTTGAATCGGACCTTATGAAGATGTTTGAGAACACAGGGCTTAAGGAATAACCAACATTACTAGAAGGAAGAACATTTGATTCTACACATTTTGGTGACACAGATATTGACTACGGATGCACTCACCACAAAGACTGCCAGTCACTTTGCCATTGTCTCTACGATTTGCTCATGGCATCCTCCTCAATGATTCTTCCTACACTCCTCCACCCGTAACCGCTACAGTGAACATTCATGATGTGGGTTCTGCCCACCTCAACACCTCATTTCTTTGAAGTCGTTAATAATGGTGTTATCATCATGGCACCCCACACTCCCATTCCCATACCAGCATTTTTTTCTAGCCTTGTCCCATTCCATGAATCTTTAAGGGAATCTCTTATGACTAGCATGACATTGGGTGATTAGGAGAACATGTTTTTCTTTCAAAGGGGGTCGTGGGTGGATCCTTTGTGAATCATAGCAATATCTATTGAAGGAGAATGAGTGCATTTTCTAGAATACCATATGATGATCAATGGTACAACAAGAAATATTCAGATTTGATGAAGTATAGTAGAACAGTATCCCATGCTTGATCCAGAACAAGTGGCTTCCTCTACTCACATGGGTGCATTAGAAGACAATGCTATCATTCTCAACACCCTAGTCATTACTAATTCCTGAACAATGGAGAGTTTCTTCGTTATGAAGGCCATTACCTCTTCCACCATTAAATAGTGACACTTATACATAGCTAAACCGCATGGTATACCTGCAAAGAAGTTCTTTCTCTTGTTTAGGCTCTCCTTTCAATCCTCTAGGTCAAAAAATTAATGGATGAGTAATAGTGATTATGTTTAATGGAAAGTCCTATCAATAGTTCACTATATATATATAAAAGGGCCCCAAGCCCCGTTTCCCATGATCATCATTCAAGATCACTGTCAAGAAACCGCGGGCTTCGCATAAGATTTTCCCCACTCATTGGAAGGTGGTTGAGGGAAGGTGACAAGAGTGAAAGTGGTATGGGATCAAAGCAACACACTAGTAAGGAGGGGAAGGCCCCCTTTTAGCATCATGAGGTATCAACCGAGGGTAAATTCTTAGGCTCATGGACTTCTTTGCTATGAGAGTCGCCACCTCCTTCGCTATTAACTATGGTGTTCTCTGGTTGTCACCCTGCGTTCCTTCCCTGAAACAACATTCATAGGCAATGCTTCTGCATTGTTATTTCAAAGGAGAACGGGGCTATTTAATAATCTAGATGAGTGTGCATAGCCATTTGGGCATACGTTGATAAGGAAATTCAAAGTGTAGAAGTTGGTCGAGCAATGATTGATTGATTACAGTAAAATAAAATATATCATGGTCATGCAAATACTATTTTCCCCTATAACTCTAAAAATTGATAAAGTGAATAATTAAAGTTAATTAAACGACCATTATAAGGAATTTAAAGAATTTCATTATGGGTATTAGATTATTTGCATGGGCATAATTTAATTCACTATTTCATCTAGGGTTGTGATTGTAAAATGGAGCTTGTTATAGAAAGATATTACTCCTGGATGCCTTCCTATGACATCATGTCATTAGGAGATTTGTCTATAGAGCCATGCTAAAGAGAGTTTCAACTTAAGGCTTGATCTAAAAGGAAGGAAAATAAATCATAAAGGATGCAATCCAAAGGAGGGTTGACCAACATATGACTACATACCAAAGAAAGTCAGTGCCAAGAAATTAGAAGGTTGTATGCCAAAGCTAAAACAATAGAGAGTTGTTTTTTCCTTTCCTCAAATGATCATGAACTGTTAGGAGTCATTCACCAGGATAAGGATTAGCTTGTTTTCTTTTCATTAACACAAATCTGCAAGGAATATGTGATTGATTGGATGAAAGAATGTTGCAAACACATCAAACAAAGGGGCTGCCTATAGCAGTTTCAGTTGCAGCCAAGAAGGTAGTCACTATAGGACAAAATTGCTATAGTGCCAAAGTCACTAGATGACAAAATAGGGAAAATACAAAGATGTATTTTCAAATTTCTATATATTGGGGGTAGGTGAAACCCTAACTTGTATTTAATATGGGCCACACAATGAAAATAAATCTTGGCCATTCATTTGGGCTTTTAAAACCTATAAATAGAGGCTTTCTCCTCATTTGTGGTTGTTGGTGAATTGGTGTAAAAGACATTTTGCAGCAATAGAAAGAAGCATTGCATGATTTTGGGTGTTTCTTTTGAGTTTGTTCATTATGCATGCATGGTTCAACATCCATGTTAGTTTTATTTTTTCGAATGGCTTTGATAATGGTTTTTGTTACAATATTTGATGGACTTCTAGCCCATACTTTTGGCACTTGTTGATGACAAACTACTGTGTAAAGTTTTCCTAGGCTTGTTTATTTCATTGCTACAACTCAATTCAGTTGTATGTTCATGAAGTGCAAGTAGAATTTGAAAATCTACAAACCTTAGGAGATTGCATTGCTTTTGTGTAGGTCTAGGCTCTTTTGCTCAAGAAAAACTCAATGGGAGTCTTTCTATTGTAGCATCCTCCATTATTACTATTCATTCATAGCTTAGACTTAGAATAGCTCTCTCAAACCTTTCTCTTTTGTCATTTCATTTAGTTCTTTGTTAGAGTAGGATTCAAAGCATCACAACAAAGATAAATTTGATGAACATGGTGAGTGTCAACTTGCTATTTTGAGTGAGTAGCCACTATTCATTCATTTCTAGCATCTTGAAACTCCATTTGGAGACCCAACTTACCATGCTTTGTACACCATAAAATCCACCCTATGATTACCAACAAATCACATTAACCAATTGAATTGTTCCAAGCATTTCCATGACCTGACAACCAAGAGACCTGGCGATAATTTTCTGTAACTTGTTGTAGGATGTTATCCTTGAAGAGAGGTAGTGCAGTTGTGTGTTGCCTATGTTGAGAAAGTGCAAAAACAACCATCAACAATTGATTGCTTGAAATGGTTGTCATTGATTTCAACAATTGAGGAGATTATTGTTTGGTATTGATTGTCTTTGATTTCTACATTGTTTAAATTTTCATTGATTTATGGCGGTGTTGTTGAAGTTCATGGTTGGATGACATGTGTTGTTTGATATCAAGTAAAGTTGTATTAAGTACATTTAGTAGAGATGATATTATATTGTTATATTAAGAAAAGGATTGGAAGCATTAAGATGAGGATTAGAATTAATACAGATGGTGGAGAAAATGTTGTTGATGGTCTCTAGTATGTTGTATGCTCTCTCTTTTTGTTTTTGAGTAAGTATGTGTTGTTGGAAGTGAAAGTTAGTGAAAATTGTCCTCCCAGATCCTAATCCCCCTAGGTGGAAAGCAACACAATATTCCAACCCTTCAACATTAAGATGAGCTTTCACTAATGCAAAATTTGAAAACCTAGAATGCAAATTAACTAATGTAAACCTTAATGTAATGTTAATGAAAGTCAAATCTAGGATGACAATGCACTCCAAATTAGAATTAATATTTTCTAAATGCAGGTTCACCAAAATGAAAGGTGGAAAAAAAAAATTCTTTCCACCTAGGGGTTTTAGGACCTAGGAGGATAATTTTCACTAACTTTCACTCAAGGAAAAACCCTTGAGATCTTAATGCAAAAGAGAAAGAGATCTTGCAAGAGGGCTAGTCTAGGGGTTGAATATGGTATAATAAGGGGTTCACCACCAAGTTGTGACTTGGAAAATATAATGAAATGCAAGATGAAATGGAAAATCCTAATTGAATGCAAAGTAACACTAAATGACCTAGAAAAGTGAATGAAACAACACATAAAACAACATAACAGAATGTGTGCACCTGGAAATCTAGAAATGGCTAGATGGAGGTCTAGAACACTAGAAAATCTAAATTTACTGTAGACTGGGACTCATTCACCAAGCTAGGCGAATCAAACAAGAATCTAGGTTTATGTGTAGGAACATGAATCTACCAAATGGGTATCTGAATCTGCAAAAACTTGAAAAATTGACTTGAACTGGGTCTCGCCAAAAGTGATGAATTAGTCTAGTTGGGCTTTTCTAAAACTTCAAAGGTTGATCCTACTCTTCTCTATCTGCTCTATTCTTCCTAAGTGGTTTTCCAATCCAAATCTCTAATTTGTAACTTGTAGGTGATCTCCAATTTTCTCCAAGTCTTGATGAAAAATATGACAACTTTGAGCTCTTGACAACTTTTCTCCAATCTTGCTCCTTAGGAAATCTACAACCTAGACCTACAAATCACACACAAAGGAGAGGCAAAAAATGTTGTTGGGTTAGTGGATAGGGGTTTTCCTTGGTCAAGCTCCTTGTTAGTAATTGAATGTTAAAATGAAATCAAATAGGAATGGAGAATGATGAATGAACAAATGAAAATGTTACAAGTCACCACACCCTTCAATAAAGAGTTGTAAATATGCTTGAGATGGTTACAATGGGTGTAGATCTTGATCCTTTCATGAACGATGTTGATCTTGAACATGAAACACTTTCCTGAATCATAAACCCTACATCACAATTGTTAGCACAATAACAAACATGGTCCATCAAGTCCTTGACATGATGATTGTTGTTTGAATGTTGCTTTAGAATGCTTGATAATCTACACTTGAATGCTCTTGTGAATTCTTGTGAACTCAAACTTTCTATAAAAATGAACACTTGAATGCTTGGGATGAAAATGAGTGAAAGAACCTTGTATTTATACTCAATTATGCAAGAATTCCCAAAATTACAACACTACAAGCTGACATCAAATCTAGGAGAATAAAATCCCGTTGAAAATTTGAATTAATTTTGATTTTGAGCCACATAGGACTCATTGACCCAAAGTGGAAAATGAGTCCCCCCATGCTTAATTTTTGGGACCATTTTTAAAAATGCTTAGAAATGTGTGAAACCAAGTTCAAGGCCAAAAGATGTAGGTGGGACCCATTTTCTGAAGGTGACAAATGAGTTCTAGATCACTAAATTTGGGCCACTCAAACCTGAAACACCTAAATTATGATTGGATAATGATTGGTGTCGAGAGTATCCTCGAAAAGATGCAATAAATGAGGCTTGTGGGTAAAAAAATAGGTCCAATTAAAGAATAAGAAAGCCCAATTATTAATTACAAGCCTAGAAAAGTGTGAAAGTGTGCTACAACAATTTACAACACTCCAAATAAGGCAAGATTAAGGTTAAAAAGAGGTTTATTATATTTAGTTAATTAATAAAACTTTAGAAAAGATTGAAAGTGTGTTAGAACACTTCACAAAATTTTAGCAAGGTACCATTTAAATTCATTAGTAAACAAGGGCCCAAGACCTAATGTGAATGTGTCAACCACATTACAACACTAAATCAAGACAAAATTAAGCTCAGTTCCACAAGGAGGGCCCAAACAAGTGTGAAAATTTCCTCGACGACATTTTTCAACACTACAAGAAGAAAGTTATGGCCTTTGCAAGTTGGTGAGAGTTTTTGTTTCAAGAAGTTGCTTTGAAGATTATTTGGGAGAATTCTCCACATTTCTCCATTGCTGAAGATGTGGTCTTGCAGTTTGGGATTCAGTGTTTTTTTCCTTATGGATGTTGCACTCCTATCTTTATAGGTCACTTGTAGTGTTGAGGAGGTTTCTACTAATAGTAGAAGGGTGGAATTTTTGTTGGTTGTCTTGAATAGATTGGAAAATTATTTTTATTTCTTCCCATTGATGTCTTTGATCATGTGGCTTGGTGGATCTTCTCTCAGTGTTTTTGCATTTCCTCAATTTATATTTCATGTTTTGAAGTGGTTCGCAAGTTGATTTGTTAATGTTCTATCACATGGTTTTGTATTTTGTGCTTCTAGGATGGGGTACTCTATCTTTGTTTAGTTTGTGGTGGATTTTGGTGGCATGATAGTATGAAAGAAGTATGAAAGTTTTTTTGGATGTTAAAGGAACATCTCTTTGTGATCCACACATTAGTAGTTGATCTCTATGGTGCTACATTATGTTTTGAGTTGGTATTTTGGGAAATTTGTAGATATGTGGCCAACAAGGCTTGTTCTTTTTCTTTTGCTATGTCCTTGGGGGTTTGCATCAACATTTGAGGTTGTGTTAAGATGGATTTGGGTCTTGACCTATCTTGTTGAGAACTGCATTGAGTAAACTTAGTTGCAAGTGTGCTTTGGGCCGACTAGTAATGTGCTACACATTTCCTTGTTGCCAACTTGGGTTGATGTGCACCAGAATATGTTTTGTTTACAATCACATTGGAAGATGTAATAAGATTGGCTTTGGTCCTCTCTATCTCCTGGATAAGAACACATTGTGTTTTTGTGGCCAACTTGTTCAAATTATTGTTTATCTTCTTCATTGTCGACCTAATTGATGTGTTGTGGTCTTACGGTAGATATAAATGAAATATCAAATCAATTTCAAGTGGTGAGTGTGTGGAATTTATTGAAGATCATGTAGAAGTAGTATGAAAGTGTGTGGAAGTTAGATGAGACGTGCTTGAATAACGCCTTAGTCAATAGAGTGTATTGTTGACATATGTTGTATTTCTAAAATCTTATATCCTTTTACATGAGATAGTGATTCTCATCAGGTCCTTGTATCTTTCCCTATCTTTCTGCGCTTTAGTCTGCAAGTCTTTTGTATATTTCCCTAGATTTTTGCACCTTAGTTTGCAAGTCTTTTGGTAGTGAGCCTTGTTGTAATTTTTGTAAGAAGTGAGCTTCATATATTTCATGTTAACTCTCGCAATGGTTATTCCACATAAATCTAGTGTTATCTTGTACATGTCTGTTCTTTGTTTCATCTTTCATTGTTGTTGATTTGGTTAAGGGTTGAATTGTTGTATAGATTTCATTGTTGAGGATTGATGACCTTATTGAGGATTTAAACTTTGTATTCTTTCTTTGTTGTTGATATGTTTAAGGGTTACAAATTTGGTTAAGACGCTTGAGTTTTCATTGGGAAAAATGATTTATGTTTTAGACTGAGTTGCCCCCCCTCTCAATCTCGAGGTGTGTTCAACATAGATCTTATTGAACACCATATCACACAAACAAATAAATCAAATTAGTGAACCCTTTGATCAAAATAGTTAATGAATACTCAAGAATGGAAAAAAAACAAATCAAAATAAATTCAAATAGTTCTCTTTCAAATAAATCCATTAAATAAATTGGGGGTGGGGGCCTAGCTTGATTGGCTCAAAACATCTTGTTGCAAGCAAGAGGTCATGAGGTCTAGTCTCCTCCAATCCCTGTGGTATCAGAGGGCATGTCACACCAGCATCACTAGTCATGTGAAAAAATCTTACCAGGCACACTGTAGTTTATAGGGGGCTACCTGATTCTTGCATGAACTAAATAAAAAAATTCATTAATAAAGTTAATTAATTATTAGTCTAATAATAGTCAAGTTACCTCTCATGATTTTCTCCAGCTTCAATAGGATAAGCTCTCAATTTATCAAATCTTATAAACTAAGATCAAATACTTCATTTCAAATCACTTTGTTTCTAGTTGGAGCTAGTAAATATTCCAACACTAAGTTATAAACATTGTCTAGAGCATATCCATGTAGATCTCTATCAATGGTTTGCATAGAGTTAGAACATTAGTTTGAAATATTATTTTTTAAATCTTCTTAGTGTGGATTTCAAGGTATATGAACATTCATAGCCAACATAAAAAATATTTCACTCATAAAAGAATATTATCTCTAAAAGATGATACAATAATTCTTATTAGATTTTTATTAGTATGAGAACTTCACTAAAAATTATATGTATGTATGTGTATGCAATGGGTAACTCTTTACCTCATAACCTAAACAGACACAAAATACAAGTTTCTTATACTATCTTTAAAAAATGAGGACATATAAAATCTCTCCTACACAAAAAGGTGATGAAAATACTTTGGGCAATATGTCAATGTGATATGGATTCATGTGATGTATTCATGTAATAAAATACAATGCAATATGATAATAAGATAGTGCTTTGCACAATATGGGCAATGCCATCAACACTAAAGGTAATGCAATATTTTGACCAATCCTTACACAATGTGGCAAATAGGATAAATCTTCACATCATGCAAGCAGGAAATGTTAAAACAATCCACATAGAGTGACAATGTGATATATCTTCTTGAAATAAAGACATATAATACAATGAATCTTCATACAATATAATAGTGAAATAGACATTTACTTGATATAACTATGTAGTCAAGTTCCATTGAAATACAACAATGAATCTAGGTCTAATACGACAAATCCTTATAAATGATAATACATACCATATTTTGATTAATTGCATCTAAAAATTATAAAAGATTGAAAAAGAAAAATGATATATAAATTACAACAAATTCTGAAGAAAATTATCAAGACATGAAGAACTATCGGCAATAACTACTATTAAACAATAAGAGCATTTAGATAATATTGAGATTTGCCAACTGTCACTCAACCTCAATAAATTCTACCATAAAGAACGTCATATAAATTATCTTTCTTGGAAAGCTAATTATCTACTTACAATGTGAACGCTGCTTCAGTTTTCTACAGAGTGGCTAAAAAGCCACTATTGTGGCTGCATGTTACTATGTTAAACGATATATTATTATCATTAATGATGTTTACAGCTCAATCGTCGAAAGGGACAAAACTAGTCTACGTGAATTCAACGCATTCACACGCTTTCAGCATTTAAAAGGAAATATTATTCAATTATGATAATATTAAGAGTTGACAAGTGTCACTCAACCTCAATAAATTCTACGATGAAGAACGTCATATAAATTCCACCAACAAAAAGGTGATAACATACGGAGTTAGCGAAAACATATTATCTTTCTTGGAAGCTAATTATTTACAATGTGAACGTTGCTTCAGTTTTCCACATTTAGTGGCTAAAAAGCGAGTATTGTGGGCGCATATTACAATGTTAAACGATTTATTATTATCATTAATCATGTTTACAGCACAATTGTCGAAAGGGACAAAACTAGTCTACGTGAATCCAACCCACGAGTAGTGTTGTAGCTCATCCTCTTACGTTATCACAGAATGGAGAGTTTACATCATCTGACGTTATCTTGGAAGGACAGAATCGTTGGATTAAAGGTAGAAAGAGAGAAAGCGCAAAGGTTGCGGAGCAATTGAAGAGGAACGGGGTGAAACAACTCTGAAAAACTCGAATCCGTCATACATCATCTTTTAAAGGTAATTATAAACTAGTAAGTTAGAACTTTTTAAAAATTGAAAATTATGTATTATCTAGCACTTGTATTCATAGGAGGTTTAAGGGAGACACAGGAAATTAAAGGTAAAACATAAATCAATTATAACAATATATATTTGGTTATATATAAAAAAAAAGGCCTTTGGGTTCTTCCTATATAGGTCCCAAGGTCGACTCACGCTCCTGGATGAAAATGGTACAAGTCATGTCAGGTGCGGTCTATGCCCCCAAGGACTAGTCTTGCCTCAACTCGCCTCCTCCATCCCCCAAAGCCTCACAACAAGTAAGACCAGGGTAAGGTTGGTGGAGCTCGCTAGGCGGAGTCACAAATCCTAGCACTAGACACGAGGGTTGGGGATACCTCTCAGTTATATATATATATATATATATAAGATCTAGATGTAAGGGTTAGTATAAGGCTGAATGTGCAAGTGGAAAACTTTTTTCATACTTGTAAGTTTCCATTGATATTTCATTATGTAACCTTTTTTATTATATAATATACTAAGTCGCTTAATGTCTTTATATAAAGACATTAAGCGACTTAGTATATTATATAATAAAAAAGGTTACATAATGAAATATCAATGGAAACTTACAAGTATGAAAAAAGTTTTCCACTTGCACATTCAGCCTTATACTAACCCTTACATCCAGATCTTATACAAAAGTTTGATTATCAAAATGTCATCATCATATATACTGTTTTGATTGACATCCATAGTACTATGATATCTATTTTGGCCTACACCCCACATTTGTTTGATTAGAAAACTCTATACAAACTAGTTTGAGCTATGTTCTACATATTTCATTTTATCAAAAAACACAAATCTTTCCAACTCCTAGTTGCATTTTCTAGAACAACCAACTGAGGAGTTTTCATCCTAACCTTTGTTCTGCAAATTCTGGTTAATTGGAGAGCTCTGAGATGTTGTTGTACATTCATATCTGGCAAGATATAAAAATATAATTGTATACACGTATGTATTGTATAATATAAGTAAGTATATAGTTTTGTTGAATGTCTTTTTCTTTTTGTTTTTTGTCTTTTTTTTTAACGTCAATAAGATCCTTTTCAACAATTTGTATCCAATTTGCATCAATCAAAGTGACATAAGAGCATGTCTTTGTCCTTTTTGAAGCTCCTCTTTTAAAGTCTTAGAATTTGTATGTAGTGAAACACAATGTTGATTAGATTCCTTTAAACAATTAGTATCAAGTTTGTATCAATCAAAGTTACATAAGAGCTTCACTGTGTCTTTTTTGAAGGTCCTCTTTTAATGTCCTAGAGTTTATATGCAGTGAAACACAATGTCGTGAGGTGAGAAATCCATAATTTATAAATATTTAACTAGATATGTAAATTTAACTCAAAAAAGAAATTGAGTAGGAGGGCAAACCTTGTTTTTCTTCTTTTCTTGATCATCAATTGTCCACCCATACAAGATAAATTTTCTAATTGATTAGATTTAGTATTTTTACTCTATTAAAGAAGGGAATAATTACAAGTTTATAACTTTGAGAGAGTGTGTAATTAATTGTACATACACGAACATGCTATTGTGAGAGCAATCGTAGGTGAGCTTCTTCTTTCTTTCTAATAATATTGTATGGAATTTTTCATTTTGGAATAGTGATCAAAAGAGAATGTAGGCTCTATGTGAATGCATTTTATGGATTTGACTCTAGACATTGTTGTAAATGTGGGGCCTTGTCTTTTAGCTTTATCAATATTGATTGTGGCTTTATTTAGTGTAAGGCCTTGTGATTTGTGTATAGTGGTATCTATCTATGATTTCCTCATGTTATTGGTTTAATTGGTATATTTTTTGGATTTATTTCATCTCATGGTGATTATCAAATGTTAATGTAACATATGCTAGAAATTGAGGTGGTTTAGATGCAATGGGATATATGTTAGTGTAGTTATTGCATTATTTGTATGCACTTAGGCTTTAAGCCTACTTAGGTGTCCCATTGAGTCTTTCTCACCTGAGTTGTCAATGTTGATCTGTGTCTTGAGAGGTGTCGACTCATTTTTGACACCTCTTCATTTATTTTTGGTACGAAACATGCCACCACTCTATGAATGAGGAGTCATATCCACATTTCATGGAGGTTGGGAGCCTCCTTCGCACATATGTATGTATGCTTGGTTTTCCTAACATACTTGAATGAATTTATGCAATATTGTGTTTGTTGTGATTGTTATCTATTCTTGATGATCATAGGTTTTTTAGTGGTATCAGAGTTGGACGAGGATATTAGTAGGTCGTGAGGTGATTTCATTTAATTGTATATTGGTTTGGATCATTTGTGCATGATAACTGTCCACCGGAAATGCACGTTGGCATTTGGAAGGCGTGATTAGATATTGTAACCTTTGTAATTCTTTGTAGCTTCATCCTTTATTCTTAAGGTTTGATTGAGGGGGAGTTTTGGCTTTTCCAGGCACAATTTTTAGAAAGACCCACATTTATTTTCTTTGCAAGTAGAATTTGAAATTGGGGACACAAGTTTTGAATTGTGAATTGGGAGGGAGTTCGACTCAATTTGACCAATCCCCAAGGCCACACATACATCTCTGATTGGTTGTGATTGGAACGACTGGCTGTGATTTCTCTGATTGGTTATGATTGGAACCCATGGCTGTGATTTCTACACCCACTCGTGATTGTATTCTACAACTAACCATCCATAGTGATTTGAAGGTCTAGTTGGTGGCTCATGATTCCCACCTTTGTGATTACTTATTTCTAGTGAGGTGCGAATAGATTTGGGCTTTATTTTTCTCAAAAAAAATTTCTTAAGTGCATGTAGAATTCATCATGTGTACTTGGAAATTCATCATGCATAGTTGGAAATTGGGTCATCTTAACCTACAATTTTTTACAAACTTAAGCCCCTAGTCATACGAAATTCAAGCCCTTGGTTCTTTCAAACCTAAGGGGGCTTAAATTTTCTCCTATTTTTTTCCTCTCTTTTCTATTTTATTAGCACATGCACTTCTTTTAAAACAATTTGTTTTTGCAAGAAGGAACAATATTTTGTAATAGGTAGAAAACTTCAAAGTGTCATAACTTTTACTCAGTAACTTAGATTTGGGTGTTGCTTTTTTTAAAAGTTCTTATTATTTTTCCACAAATGCATAGAGCATAATATCACACTCATTCTATAAAGTTAATGTTTATAACTCTTTTGGGTTAGTTACAAAGAATTCCTTCTATAAAGTGCCAAATTCGGGAGGGGGAGAGAGGGGGGCGGGGCTAAGACAAATAATCAAGGGGGGTCTTGTGTGTGCTTCATTTTCACACTTCCTTAAGAAGTGCTTTTGTGTCTTGTGTCTTTCCTTCACTTTAGCACACATTTCAAAATTCTTCATTTCTATTTTCTACAAAGAAACTATCTAAAGTCTAGTAGCATGGAGTTTAATGTTACTGTAATACCCCTAACACCTTGCAATTATGATGTTGGAAGATTAAAGTAATTATTATGATTAAGATCAAAGGTTTATATAGGATAACTATGAGAACATAGAAAGAGCCTACAATAGTTAAAGAAAAAGAAACATTTTTCAATAACTATGATCAAGCATGTGGCTTCCTATGTTTAAATTTGTCTCTTCAATTGTTGTTCCATGTTGAGAACTTGAAAACACCCAAAAAAAATTGTGAAGCTCTTATAAACTATTTTAGAAAGTAGATGAACTTAGAAGCCACGAGCTAGAATATCAACTCCTAGGTCTTAGGTCCTAGTCATATCCACATTTCATGGAGTTCGGGTGCCTCGTTCATGCCATTGCCTATATATGTACACTTGGTTTTCCTAATATACTTGGATGACTTTATGCAATCTTTTGTTCATTGTTCTTTTTATCTATTCTTGAAAATCGTAGGTTTTTCCATAGTATCAGAGTTGGACGAGGATATTAGTAGGTCTCTCGCACTTTATAGCGATCTTGAGAATCAAAAAGCCTTTTTCATGACTTTAGGGTGAGACAAAGCAATCACCCCGACACTTCGAATTGGGTTTAAAATTGAACATCTTGTGCGAGTGTGAGTGGGGGCTTTGTTGCATATATTCTCTCTCCTTGTTGCTAACAAGGATTGATCGAGTTACAAATACTGTTCTTCATTCACTTTTGTTTATCCTAGAGGGCCTGCCTTGGGGGAAATTTACTCACCCAAGGGAACGACTCAACCGGTAACACTCTAAAGCCAAGAGTATTTCTAGCCGGGATATAAATGTGGATATTGGATGAAACACCAATATCACATGGTTGATTCCGACAAGATGGATCCGAAAGGGGACTCTTGCCGTATGGGTCAATCTCCATGAATAGAAAGTCCTTATTAAAACCCATGTGCTAGAATTTTCCAAAATCCTTTAATCTATTGTTGGTGCAAGAACGGTCGTTCTAAAGCCACCCCACACTTTTACGATCTTTTAGTAGAAATGGAAAGCATGCCATGGGAGTTTCATGGGTGTTGATGCTTGGCTGCCCTGATTGACGATAATGAGCCGTGGAGGGGAGCTAGTGGGGTCAAGCATCTAACCATTCGCTAAAGATAAGCATAGCTAGACTTGTCCAAGTGGGAATCCAACAAATATTGTCTTTCACATCCATAGGTTTGTACTTATTCTTGGGTTACAAAATGCATGGCTTGATTGAAAACACTTGGAAACAAACACTTAACATCATCATCAAAATTTCAAACCCTTTAGGAGGTAAATACAATTGACCAAATTCATGTGTTATTGCTTGCCCTTGGGATTCACATCCTTAGAGGTTTCTAAACACTTGAACTTACATCTCAATTTACCTACTAAAGATAAACAATAGGTAACCATTGCCTTGATTTCCTTGAATTCCACATAGCACTTTGTGGGATGAAAAGAAGTTAGGACATTGGACATTTAGTTTGAAAATATAATCAAGAAAGTGTTTGTGGTAAAATCAATTCACTAATCAAGATGAAATCATTTGAACCCAACACATGTGCTTGTGTATCTTTTTTCTTATGGTCTTTTGAGAAAACATTGATCTTTTGGTTTGAAGGGAAAAGCATGTTCTTCAAAACCTTGGCCTTGTAAACAAATCCTTCTTAGGTTCATTTAGGATCAAAATCAAACACTTCATCCATTTCTAAAATTTATCATCCCATCCCACAAGCAACTTTAGAACTTTGGAAACATCATTCTAGACTTGGGTAAATCATCAAAATCAAAATCACCTTGTTTAGTTAGGAGTATGGGAATGCATCCTTTCTCATACCTCTAGTTAAATTAGCACCCCTTTGAACAAGTTTATCCTAAATATCACATCCAACATCTTAGGGTTTACAAGTTCATTATCCAAATCAAACAATCAAAATCAATCCCTAAGGGTGCTGTCACAATAGTGGTTTACAATTTTTGGGAGGAACTGATTTTTGTTGAAATCACATATTTTTAGAAAATATAATGATTTAAGCCTTGAAAATTTCCATTTAAAGAATTCAAATTTAAAATGGTTTGATCAAACTACCTTAAATCAAACCCCCTTGGATAGAACCCCGCTAGTTTTAAACCATACCTATAAAAGAGTCTCCTTTACACCTATCAAAATGCTGATAAAAAACCACTTTTGATTTACCTTTTGGGGGATCAAATGAATTCATTTAAAATTTATTTTTTGCAAGTATGTAGTCCTTATTATATGCTTCCGAAAAAGTATAATTTTAAATCAATTTAATTTGATTATTATATTTATTTTTTATTTATCATGAATGTAGGTTTTTCACTGAAAATCAAGCTCTTTGTTCTGCACATGTGAAAATATAGCAGATTATTAAAAATAAAAAATAAAAAATATTAGTGCACTAGATATTGAAGTCCTTGATCCAACAAAGAAAAAAAAATTGAATTTCGATACATACAAAAAAAGTTACTCGTTATACGGTCATGCTATGTCTAAATTATAATTGGTTTAAATTCGAAACTTGATTAAAGAAAAAATATTCAATAAAAAAATATCTAACCAAGTGGAAGCACTAGATATCAGAGTTGAAAATCTAAATTTGAAAGAGGGTAAGTGCACCGAAATGGTCGCACTTTTGTGGCCAAACTAACAAAAACCGTGTTCGCGTTAAAACGCGTTCGCGTTATAACGCGTTCGTGTTATTTTTTTCTTTGTAAATTTTCTTTGGTTTTGCCTTGGAATACCAACCCAAAGGCTTGGAGGGCATTCCCAAAGACCAGAGACGTGTTTTTTCCAAATTCAACAAATTTTCACATAATCGGGTTCGTGCTCACCATCAAGATTGCATCTGGTTCAATATCAAGAAAATTGAACACATGGGTAATGTTAGGTTCTTTATTAGCTTTCCAACGATGTAATTTTTTTCACTTTCTAACAATGTTAAACTTTTCATCCATAATTTCTTTTGATTGTATGTCCGCTTTTCTTCAAAAAGCAGTGTTTGGTATTTTTTTCGCTATAAATTAACCGTTCATCAAAATTTGAAATAAATTATATTTTTAGAAACTAGACTCCATTCTACAATTTAAAAAAAATAAAATTTTAGAAAAATCTTTTAGTTTCAAAAAATTTGAGGGGGAGCACGGCCAAAATTCTGCTTTTAGGAAGTGCCCACTTAGAAAATTAATAAAAAATCAAATATTCATTAAAAAATTATCAGAAAATATCCAGTCCTTACTACATACCGTTATCTAACTTCTGACCAGAGCGATTTTAAAAATACTACAAAAAAGTCCACTGTGCTCGGGTCACACAAGAGTTGTTATGTTATGTTTTTCTGACAGAAACAACAGCAATTTGTGTGTGTCCCTCTTTTGAACCCCTTAATCTCAACCATTTTCAAAATAAATTAGTAGTTTAGAAAGTAGACTCGGAGCACTACGGTCCTTGTTTTTGTTCCATCTAAAAATTTTGAGTGTAGCTATCCTCAATTTCACGTCCAAGGTCAGTATTTCCTGATTTCAGAAAAAAAGTGGCCACTTAAGCCCTTTTTTGGGAACCATCTTGGTGCACTTACCCAAGAATTAGAATTTTATCCTTCATGGAAAAAAAGTTATGCGTTATACGGTGAGTGTCACTTTTTTAAAATGTTGTTTTATGAAAAAAACTAGTTTTCGAGGGAGATGGAAAAAGAAGTGCAATCTGATTCCAAAAATTTTGAAAAAAATATATTTAGAATCTATAGACTAAATTTCATGAAACTCTAGTTTGCATCATCTTCAAATTCCTCATGGTTTAGATACTATAGGTGTCTGAAAGTGAAGATTTAGTTAAAAAAAAAAATTCAGTGTCCAGTTTGGCTAAAAATTGTAAACCACTATTGCGGGATCACCCCTAAGTCTAGCATTGATCCTAGGTCCCTAAATGTTCAACACTCATATGGGTGATCCCACAAAGCTGGTTTACAATTTCTGGGAGGAACTATTTTTTGCTGAAATCACATATTTTTAGAAAATAAAATTATTTAAGCCTTAAAAAGTTCCATTTAAAGAATTCCAATTGAAGAGGTTTTTATCAAACTACCTTAAATCAAACCCCCTTGGATAGAAGCCCACTAGTTTTAAACCATACCTATAACGGAGTCTCTTTTACACCTATCATAATGCTGATAAAAAACCACTTTTGATTTAACTTTTGGGGGATCAAATGAATTCATTTAAAATTTATTTTTTGTAAGTATGTAGTCCTTATTATAAGCTTCCCAAAAAGTATAATTTTAAATAAATTTAATTTTATTATTATATTTATTTTTTATTTCTCGCGAATGTAGGTTTTTCAATCAAAATCAAGTCTCTTCTACACATGTGAAAAATAGCAGATTATTAAAAAAATAAAAATAAAATATTAGTGGACTATATATTGAATTCCTTGATCCAAAAAGAAAAAAAAATTGAATTTTGATACATACAAAAAGTTACGGTTATACAAATTATGTCCTAATTATAATTGGTTTGAATTCAAAAATTTGACTAAAGAAAAAATATTCAATAAAAAATATCTAACCAAGTGGAAACACTTTCAGATATCAGAATTACTTAATCTAAATTCAAAAGAATTTAATAACCTTCATGGAAGAAAAGTTATGCGTTATATGGTGAGTGTCACTTTTAAAAATGTTGTTTTCTGAAAAAAACTAGTTTTCAAGGGAGATGGAAAAAGAAGTGCAATCTAATTCCAAAAAAATTGAAAAAAATATATTTAGAATCTATATACAAAATTTCATGAAACTCTAGTTTGCATCATCTTCAAATTCCTCACAGTTTAGCCACTATAGGTGCCTGAAAGTGAAGATTTAGTTAAAAAAAAAAATTCAGTGTCCAGTTTGGCCAAAAATTGTAAACCACTATTGTGGGATCACCCATATCATTCACTCATTTTCATCCTCCATCTCATAATTGGTCCTAAACACCTTATAGGTCACTTTTACAACAAGGTCAAAACACAAGAAAAACATGGAATACAAACTTGATCCATACATCATGAGTAATCCAAATCAATTAAACTTTCAAAGCCTTACAATACCGATTGATTATCAAAACTCACACTTATACAATCCATACATGGGATCATTACCTTCTACAAATGTCAATGGGACAACGAGTGTGAGTATTCCCAAATCAAAGATTGGAACACATTTTCCAATGGTAGATCTAAATCCAAACCTACAAGTTTTCCAACTGAACAATCAATGCATGAGCCTTCAAGTGAACAACGAGAATGTACCAAGTACAAGTTTTTGAAACATGAATCCGAAAAACTTTAGGATGGATACGTTTGCAAATCATATGAATATTCTCAAAACCAACAATGTTCAATTTCAACCTATCATGCCAAATCTGAACACCATCCCAAATGAAAACATTGTACCAAATCATTTTTCCATGATCCCACGCAAAAACCACAAGTAGGCATCCCAAATCTGCTTGAACAAAAACCAAATCAACTATATCAAGGGAGTCAAGATCAAAATCAAGATCAAATGTGGCGAGATCAAATTGCTACACTTACCAAAATAGTTGAGCCATTGCGCCAAGAGACATCTCCACCATCATTACCCATATCAACATCATTGCTTGGTTTAGGGCTCCCCCCTTTACCTAGCACCAATCACTCCATCCAAATCAATCCACCTAACACCAATCAATCCATCACATCAAATCCTTTGAATATATCATCAACATCACACCAACATAAGGTATCTAATCAAATGACAACATCAAATCAAAATATGGTCTCCCAAGGACCTATCACCTCAGTCATTCCAACCATCCCTATCACTTTGATCATTCCAACCACCACTATCACGCCCATCACATCTCAACCCCTCACTACCACAATCGCTTCAAACATATCTCAACCACCCATCACTACATCCAACACAATTCTGAATCCACCATCACTACCACCAAAACCAAACACAGTGAGACAATATAACATTGCGCTAAAAGCTCACCAGGCCTACCAAAAGGCCATCCAACAATATCTAGCCATGCAACAAGCAAGACAAGCTCAACAAGTGCAATAAGCCTCTCAAGCTGCCCAAGCCTCTCAAGCTACCCAAAAAACATAAGCACACACAAAAAAAATGACAATTGTCGAGAACAATGATCAAGATCAATCCATCAATGAGCACCTTGAAGATGTTTCCACCTCATTTGATGATCAACTCACCATACATCAAGAGCCATTTTTTAGCGATCTATTTCAAGGAGTGTTAGGACTATTCGATCCTATTGACATAATGCATGATCCATTGACCTATAGTCATGTTGAAAATGTCTCTACATTGCCTTATGAGTTAGAGGACATATCTCAAGAATTCATTCCAAAGCATGATCAACATCTTTCACCAAAGTCTAGCAGTGGTCCTTTCCAAGACATGTTGACCCCCGTTGACCTGATGGTTACAGATACTGAAGGAATCCTCAACTTGACACTTGATCCAATTCCACTCAAAGATCAAGAGCATATTGAGCCATTCCCCATGCCTAATGACAACATCCAAGAACCCTTTGTAAGGAATCCATCCTTTGAAACTGACCCATGTCAAGAACTTGATCCAAAGCATGTCAAAAGCAATCCCAAAATTAATCAAGATCAAGAATTTGTATCTTCAAGATACTATAATAATCTAATGGACACTCTCCTATCTATGCAAGATGATCATATCCATGCAGCACATACTCTTCCATCTACCCATGAGATGCTTTCTACGGATGGACACGTAGATGATCGTCATTCAGAACATGATCCCTTTATTCCGGACATTGTTACACAAAAAGAGAAAATTATTAATTCCTATAATCAAATTGAGTTATCAACATTAGGATCTGATATATCCCAAATTTAGACTGAGGACATCAGGTATGAGGATATCCAACATTATCCACTCAAGGAAGCTGGTCAGACAAAACAAGATACTTCAGAGTCAGCAGAGCATCCAATCGAAATAACATTATCTACAGTGGTCATTTTTCGGAGCATGTTTACTAAACAAGACATCTCAAAACAAGCAGAATCAAGGAATGAAGGTACTACTTCCACCATACTGGGGGAAACTATGTCTCAAGCAAACGTCAATGTAGGGAGCATGAAGAATCCTTATGATGAAACCGATGTCAATACTACAACTAGCCATGTCATGAATCTTCATCCACCCATCACCCCATCCATGAATTGGGACCAACATCGAAAGAAATATTTGAATCAAAGCAAGAGGAATATCATCAAAGAAAAAGAATTTGAGAAGCATAATGGACAAATCCAATACAAGTGGATACCAAAGAATACAAAGAAAGATCATCCCTATCAAACTCCATCAGTCAAAGAAACTATGGGGCAAAATAAAAGGGAAAAGTATCCATCAAAGATGTCCACAAAAGCAAAAGCAGGATTTTCAAGCAACGTACAAAGTATATCAAGCAGTTGGTCCTAATTTATGCACACTTCCGTATCCACCCATCATTGCTCATCTTCCCAAGTTTGGAGAGTTAAAAACTCCAAGCTATCAACCAATCCATCTTTTATCCCTAAACACACACTATGCACGCCTCCACGCATAATATCCAATTATCACATTGACCATGTATTGGCAACGACCCTTCATCATAAGGATTCTGAAGGCACCCTATCGCGATGTATGCACAGAGATAGAGTTAAGCCCGATATCAATAAAGCAGATCAAGAATCTCAAAAGTTGCATTCAAGTGCATAATCAACTTCTTCAAGCAAGATATCAATGGCACATTATGACAGGGGCATCTACATCAGCAACACCTTGTGACTCAACATGAGCATAAATCTTTCAGAAAAATAAAAAAAATAAAAAAAATATGAAAATCCAAAAAAATCAGAAAATGGATTGAAAACAATAAAGATAAAAAATCGTCCTCTAGTGAAAACTACTATGGTGGCACTTTAGGCAAGACCATGATGAAAACCTGGAAAATAGGTGTCATGTGTAGAATCGAGCATCTACGTGAGCTAGTTCAGGTGAAAGCATCTCATCCCATCCATAATAAATCGAGCATTCCATCCATCTTATACATAATAAATCCATTCATCCATAAACGATTTATCCAATCCATTTTCATCCATCAACATCCATAGTCCAAATTATCTTGATCTTGATGAAAGTTTGGGGCATACTTTATGCTTGCTTATGGTAAACATCTTTACATGGGTCATTTTCATTGATCCTATCCTATGCAGCATTATCTGAGCCATGGAGCATTATCCAATGAGCATTATTTATCTAAACACCTTATCTTATCGCAAGATAATCCTTGGAATCCTTCACATGCTGTCCCTATCCATCCATCCATGGCGTTCCATACATTGCTAGACACTGGGGGAAAACATCTCGCATCTTGCTTCGAGAATAAATCTTGATCTATATCCTCTGACTTATGTGGCGATCCAAACATTGGCAAACGTGAAACCAAATTGGTCAAAACATATGTGAGCCAGAATTTGAATCACTAGCCCATGGGATATTTTTATGAGAAGATGTTCCTTATCAATCTTCATCTTTCATCGAACATCAATCCAAACAATCACTGTCGGTCGCATAATCTTGGGATATCCTTCCTGATCATTGTGTTGCTTAACACTATCCTTGCATTGTTGTACATCCTCAAAAATGTTATCATCATCATCAATCCCATCAACATATCAATCCTTGTGTTGCTTAACACTATCCTTGCATTGTTATTTATCCTCCACAATGTTATCTTCATCAATCCATCGATGCGATCAATCAACCTTAGCTTGGTTTTCAACAAAATCCAAAATGGACACATATCCATATCCAAATCGTCAAAATCATGCGAAAATCCAAAAACATCCAAAACATATCAAAATCCAAAAAACATCTATAAAATAGAAAACATCAAAAACAAGATATCCGAACTACGTCGTCTCTGAGCTTAAACGTAGGCAAGGCTAATCTTTGATCAACCCCCGAAACAGAAAAAATGCAAAACATTCAAAAAACATCAAAATCTAAAAACATTCATAAAATCTCAAAAAACCACAAAAAACATTTTAAAATTCAAAAAAATCCAAAAAAATTTGTAAAACATCTCAAAAATACCAAAACACCAAAACATCAAAAAACCCAAAAACATCCAAATATTTGAAAAATCCATCTGTCTCATCTCGCTTTGCACCCAATAACATCATCCATAATAAATTGATCGCCACCTTCATCCTTTGGCAACACAAATAGAAATAATCATAGCAGTCAAAAAAGCAAGCTTCAATCGTAAAATCAAAATCAAAACAACAAACAATTAAAAAAATCAAACTCTTGATCATTTTCAGACATGTCACTGCTTATATCAAATTTCTATCAATCAACTTATCAACCCATCATCATCCTATACAATGCATGTCCTAGGATATATCGTTCGACAATGGGCATCATTTTGGATATCACCTTGGATTCTTATCCTATCAAAACACATCCCTTTGGCTGAAGGTATGAAGAACATTGGCTTGTTTGTGTACTTGATCTTTTCTTTTGGTTTATCTTATTGTGCTCATTCCAAGGACCTCTCAATGATGTCCCCAACGAAGGGATTTAGAGAGATAGGATTCAGGAAACGATCATTATCTTTCTATCTATTGTGCTTGTTGGACGTTCTTGTAATATAACCTTGGCGAATACTTGATTTGTTAGGTACATCCTAGCAAGGTTTATGTATGTCAGGTGTGAATAAGAATAATCCTATCTATTTGTTGAGTCAAATTCCATCACACTAAGTGCAACTCCATCTTGGTTCTTTATACCCTGATGCATCATGCCTACATGTGTTATCAAACATAAGCTAATTGGCCCTTTGAAAATCCCAACTCCTTGGCAAGAAATCATCATCATCATCATCTCATGTCTTGTTGGAATATCTTATTTTCTTCTATCTCTTTCTTTTCGCGCTAACATGGTACCATGACAGTTAATAATAAATCATCATTAATGCATCCATCCTGCATCCAAAAACCATACTACATAATGAATATCATATCATATAGAGAGCATTAATCATACCACATGCATTCATCCCCATCATTGCATAATATAGATTGCTTATTCTAAACATCTCATAAACCATACATTTATCATCTATTTGCATAATCATAAAAGCATCATCATATCAAATCATGTGCATCCATACCATTCATACATCATCATATCATCCATTACATATAAACATCATAATCATCTCATCATTAATAATGTAACTATCATGGTACAAATCAGGATCAAGTGGGTGTAATATATCAAAATAGGCATGAGGCTACCCATGGCTGATGACTGTCTACATCATCAAATCTGTCTACATCAAATATTCGAGTTGAACTGATCTTGAACCTCTTTTTCGAGAGATTGACCCTCAAATCAAACCTCTTCGCCCAATCTCTTGAGGGGGCAGTATACCGGCGTAATTCTTTTCACTGGAGAAATAGTGGGGCATCCGAAAAATTAGAGAATTTGGACTTTTGATCATGACAAGGTTATTCTTTGAACCAACGCAACAAGTGCATTGCTTCAAAGAGGGGCAAAATGTAGACATAAAAAATATACAGATTGATATCACACTCTGATCCTGCCTACTAACATCGTTTCATCCTCAATCATCCCTCTACATAACCATTTAATCAAATAGCCTTATTTGATTAAATTCGTCATAATTCCCCTTTTAATTAAATAAATCCCTCAGTTTAATTAAATCATTATCTCTGTGTAATTAGCTAGGTCATTTCATCTTCCTATCTTTTTTTTTTTTTAAAAAGGTGCAATGCACCCATAATATTAGGGGTAAACGCTTTTTTGACCGGAGCTATGAACCGGATACAACAAACCACAAGAAACAACCAAACCCGCGAGCACAAAGGCCCAGCGAAGGCACAAGGCCTGCGAGCACTTTGGCCCAGCGAAGGTTTGAACCCTGGTGGCCGTCACTACAACCAAGCGACTTGACCACCGAACCACGCCCTTATCGGCAATTTCATCTTCCTATCTTTGATTTAATTAAATAATCCATATTATTTGATTAAATCTCTAAAATTCATCTAATTAAATTAAATAAATCAAACATTTATCTAATTTAATCTAACATCACCCCTTTGGTTAAATAAATCAAAATATTTATTTAACTAGGTCTTAATCATTTTCATCTCTTTTTGATTTATTTCAACCCACAAATCTAAATCAAATAGTCAAATAAGCTAATCTCCTTTAAATTAATCAAATCCTGATTATTCTTAGTCTTAATCCATCAAGTCCTCTAGATTTTGCAACTTGCACATGAAAATAGCATTTTAATTCATTAAATTCATCATTTTCCATCAACATGGCATCTTTGAGGAATATTCCCTCAAATTTGAATTCAAAAACAAGTTGACATGTACATCCAACAAAGCATTTATGAGCTCCTACATGGCTCTTACATGTCTCTTGCAAAGGTCAAACTCAACATTTAACTCTCAAATTCAAATTTGAATCTCCCCCTCTTTGGCACAATCCCCAAATCTTGCACATCCTCCAACCATTCATAGCTTAACAAGTGGCATCATATCATTGGATGAATGTTAGTCCCACATTGCTCAAATTTGGACATTCATCCATCTTGACATTCTATAAATTATCTTCTATACTAGATGAAATCGTTTTATCTAAAGAATTAAGAAACTCCTACGTAGAAGAGGAAACTTCTATAGTTTGTGATTCTAGGACCTGGCGTTTTAGTTTTATTCGCAGCAATCGATTCAAGATAAAGAGCTCATATCCTCATTTTATCATCCACAATTTGAGTAAACTTACTATGCTCAAATCATTAGAAAATTCTATCCATCACCATTGAGTTCTTAGCTAGGTTATGCAGATTTTTGGCTTGGAGCTTTCATCAATCTTTATCAAAGTGGATCGCTCTTCATCACCAATCAACAAAGCTTGCATAGGAGTTGGGAAAGGGCCAATTTCCACATCAAATTGGCACCAACTCCCCCATAAGATCAAGATTTTGCATGTTCTTAATAGGATTTAGTTTGTTTTTCATCTTCTTTCATTGTGTTCTTGTTTTATTCCTATTTTGAATATGGTTAAATGGATTTTATGGGGAATCTTGGTCTTAACTTGCATTTCATTGTTTAACTTGTTTACTCATGTTGTTTTGTAGGTACCAAGGCTGGGGTTCGCACAACTACAACCCTTGCAATTCCTTGTAGCTTCATCCTTTGTTTTTAAGGTTCGATTGAGGGGTAGATTCAACTTTTCTAGGCATAGTCTGTAGAATGAGCCACATTTATTTTCTTTGCAGGTATAATCTCAAATTAGGGGCACAACATTTGAATTGTGAATTGGGAGGGAGTCTGACTCAAGTCAATCAATCCCCAAGGCCACACATACATCTTTGATTGGCCATGATTGTAATGAATGGCCATGATTTCTCTAATTGGTTACGATTGGAACCCATAGCTATGATTTCTATACCTACTTGTGACTGTATTCTACAACCAACCATCCGTGATTTGAAGGTCTAGTTAGCGGCTAATGATTTCAGCCTTATGATTACTTATTTCTAGTGAGGTGCTTTCCAACCTAAGGGGCTTAAATTTTCTCCCATTTTTTTCAAATATTTTATAATAGTGGAAAACTTCAAAGAGCCATAGTTTTTGCTTGGTAATTTAGATTTGGATGTTGCTTTTATTGAAAGTTCTTTTTTTTCCACAAATCCAAAGAGCATAATATCACACTCATTCTATAAAGTGCATGTTTATTCCTCTTTTAGGTTAGTTACAAATAATTTCTTCTATATAGTGCCAAATAGAGGGGGGGACAAATAATAAAGGGGTGTGTTGTGTATGCTTCATTTTCACTCTTCCTCAAGAAGTGCTTTTATGTGTTGTGTCTTTCCTTCACTTTAGCACACATTTCTAAATTTTTCATTTCCATTTTTCTACAAAGCAACTATCTAAAGTCTAGTAGTATGGAGTTGAATGTTACTATAATACCCCTAACACCTTGCAATTATCATGTTGGAAGATGAAAGTAATTATTATGCTTAAGATCAAAGGTTTATATAGGGTAACTATGGGAACAGAGAAAGAGCCTACAACAATTAAAGACAAAGAAAGTTTTTTCAATAAGTGTGATCAAGCATGTGGCTTCTTATGTTTTAATTTTTCTCTTGAAATGTTGTTCCATGTTGAGAGCTTGAAAACACCCAACAAAGTTTGTGAAGATCTTATAAACTATTTTCGAAAGTAGATGAAGTTAGAAGCCATGAGCAATAAAATCAACTCTTAGGTTTTAGTCATAGGATTTTTTTAACTTTACAAGACTTCTTCACTATATTTAAATCAATAAATTTGTCATTAAAAGAATGTGGAATTGAAAAGAAAGAGGATCAATCAACATACTTTTTATAATTTCCAAGCTAGGTCCAATTTTCTTGTATGTTTGTATCAATTTTATACTCTACTAAATGGGCTCTTCAAGCCTCATGGTCAATGCCCACACTTGATAAATTTATTGCTAATCTCACTAGGGATAAATAAAAATAAATTCAAATGAGCACTTTGAAGTCTACTAAGACTCAAGCCCTACTTATAAGGAATGAAACACAAAAAACATGAAAACGAGAGAAGATGAACACTAAAATGGACTTAACAATCCAAATAGAAGAAGTGATAGAGAGAAGAGCAAGAGAGAGCACGCGCGAAGGATTTTAAAATAACACTATCAGTGAGGAGGACTCAGATGAGGATGATGGAGATCTGGGAGGAGGCATAGGCGGCTAGGTCTTGTTCTGGTTTGGCCTGAAGCTACCAACTATAGTAGAGATCGCAGGATATAGTAGGGCTCTGACTAGTGTGGCTGGGTTTGAGGTTTTTAGAGCTATTGGTGGGGTCTTTAGGGTCCCTTCAGGGGTTGGCATTGTGCTCAAATTAGATGGAGAAGCTGGTGGGTGGCCTCCAGTTTTAGAACTTGGTTTTTGGCTTGAGCTCTATGGTGGAGCTTGTAGCTCCCTATGGACTCTATTCTGGGATGCTGCTAGATGCGATATTCCTGGGGGTAGGGTTCTATCTTGGGTGAACATGGTGAGGATTCAGAGGATATTTGGAGAGTCACGGTGCTATCTTGATTCAAATCTTGCAGTTGTAGCCACTAGGCTAGCTTTCTTAGATGCTTGCTTCCTCTTGTTTCCCTTAGTGGTCCATGTTTCCCCTGGTTTTATTGCCTTGTTGTGGTTAGACATTTGTTCTGCCTAGGGAGGTCCCAGATTATCCAATGTCTTTGGCCCTACAAGGCTTGGTGATGCAGCCTCTTGTTCTTTTGCTGGATTCTTGTTTCATATGGCGGCTGTGAGTAAATATTGGTTAGAGGTTTCTCTCTAGTGTTGTTTTTTGTAGGGGTTTGAATGTTTATTGTTTGTTCTTTCTTAGCCCCTATTTCTTTTGGTCAAGGATCTCCCCTGTATTTTTGGAAGAAATATGGCTATGGGAGTTGATTTTCAAGACCACTGTGTGTTTCAAATATTTTATGTTGATCATGGTTTCTTTAATCTTTCCTTTACTATTTTTTCAAAAGTCTTCTATAGAGGTGAGGATTCAGACTGGTAGTAAAGATCTTTGCTATCAGCGTCTCGTTGTCTCTCTTGTTAATCCTATGTAGGTGGATGCTTCTTCTATAGAGGTGGAGAAGGTGTATAGGGGAGAGGCGGTTTGCTGGTGTTGGGGGTGGTATTATTTCTATCTTCACTCTTTTTCTTCTATAGCTCATTCTATTGAGGTGAATTCCTCTTCGATTGAGGTGGAGAGGGGTTACTTGGGAGAAGAGTTATGTTAGTGTAAGAATGCTTCTAATATTGAGATAGTGAAGGGCTACAAGGATGTTACAGATTATAGCTTTTGGGGGTTGTATGATGCTCTGAGTCACTTGGCTCGTGGCTGCCTTATGGTGGAGATCTTCATTCTTTGTTATGGGTTCCATGTAAAACCCATGTTTCAGGTTAAGGGTTCCTGTCAAAACCCTAATATGGTTGAGGGAGCCTTGTACATTAGAGGTGACCTTTCCTATAGAGGTGGAAAGGGTGTTTTGATGGGCTCAACAACTTCTGTTGTTGGGGCTTTGTTCCTAATCTATGCTTTGCAAGTAATATTTTTGGGGTTCAGGTCCCTGCCAAAACCTAGATGTACAGGGTTGTGGATCCCTTCAAAATCCATAGACTTGGGTTTAAGGCCCCAATCAAAACTTTGTTTTAGTGGTTTGCTAGTCCTGTCAAAACCAATGGGTTGAAGTTGGTTGTTGGTCCTATCAAAACCAACGAGTTCAAGATTCATGTAAATCTTGGTTCTTTTTTTGGCAGCTCGCTGGCTTTTGGCTGGTTGTTGGCTGCTTGTTTCCTTGTTGTGTTGTTGGTTGATTTTGAATCTTTCTTTAGGTAGCTTGTTCATCTTTGTGTGGGTATTGGGTTCCCTTACAACTTGATGGTTTTGGGTCCATTCAAAACCTGTTGTAAATAGTTTCAGGTCCATTCAAAACCTATTTTTCCACCAATAAAAAACATTAAAATGGAAAAGGACATTAAGAAAGAGTGAAAAAATTCCAACTCCAAAAAATCTTCTCAAAGTAAATCAACTACTAAGAGAGTTAAATGTGCCTTTTGTAAAATTATTGGGAACAATGAACATCAATACATGAGGAAATAAATTGAATCTCTACAACATGTTCTAAAAAAGAATAATATAGGGCTACCTGATTCTATCAAGGCATCTTCATCAACTCAAGAAAATACTAAGTACAAAGAGTAATAAAAGGAAAAATGTTTAATTGCTACAAAATATTCATCTCCATCATGGATCATAGACTTCACTGCTTCACACCATACGGGTTCTTTATAGGTTATTTTTTCATCCTTAGAGCTATCTAATATGTCCATAATCACCTTATGTGATGATACTCCAACATTGGTAAAAGGGAGAGGACCTGTTGAAGTTGAAGGAGGGACAATTTCAAATGTTCTAAGTGTACCTTCACTATCAACTAATATCCTTTTAGTGTATCAAATAACTCATTTAGATAAGGGCATGAGAGCACACTTCTCTCCAAATTCAATTGATATAAGATAATTACAAAGAAAAAATTTGGTAGCAATAGGGGAGGAAAATCACCAATCTAGATAATATACCTTCTCCAATTTTACCACAAATATTTCTCAAAAATAACTACTAACTCATTTTGATGAAGTTAGAAAATTATGGCTTGAGCAGTTTGGCCATCTTAACTACTGCTATATTGAGCAACTATGTCAACATAATATGGTCAAGGGATTACTTAAGGTTAAATTTTCTTAGGGACTTTTTTAAGGTTGTGCACTTGGACATCTAGAAACAAATTTTAACAAAGGAAAATCATAGATTGCAACACAAGTTTTAGAACTTGTTCATAGTGATGTTTCAGGGGATTTTCCCCATCCATATTTTACAAAATTTATTTATGTTCTCACCTTTATTGATGGTTTCTCATGTTTTACATAGGTATACTTCCTTAAGAAAATGTTAGAAGTGTTTGAATCTTTTCAAGATTTCAAAGCTCTTACCAAAAGTAGTCAAGGAAATTCATCAAAGTTCTTGAACAAATAATGGGGGTGAGTATGTCAACAACCATTTTGAGCAGTTTTTCATATAAGAGGGGATAGATCTGCAGTGCATAGCTCCATATATCCTAAATAAAAAGTTGTTTCCAAATAGAAAATATATCTTTAAAAGAGATAACTAATTGTATGGTTCACTCTAAGGGCCTCACACCATCCTACTAGGAAAAAGCAACCAATTGTGCATGTTACATTCAAAATAGAGTTCCTCATAAATCTTTGAAGGGTATAACTCCCTTTGAAGCTTGGAAAGGATGGAAACCAGTTGTTGATCATTTAAAAAAATTTAGCTTTCATGTCATGACACGCATTTGGAAAGAGCATCACAAGGCTATAGATCCACAATCCAAACCTCACATCTTTGTTGGATATCCAGATGGTGTAAAAGGTTGTCACCTACTCCACCCTACCACACATGATTTTTTTATTGAGAGAAGTATTAATTTTCAAGAGGCATCTAGGTATGTGCAAGATCATGATGGGCCAAAAAGTGGCGATATGATGGATATGTGGCTGACGACTTTTTTTACCCAAAATTGATGAAACAAAAAGGGTTTTAAAGGAGATTCTCAGATTTCCACCAATATAAATTATGCTTTACTTTGAATTTAATAAATAATTATTATTCATTTTCTATTTGAATTATGACTAAATTCCTCATTGAATATAGGCTGATTGAAAAACATCTATAGCTTTCAAACAATATCACATTTTTTTAATCCGAAACATGTCACATTCTATGCTTCACATACTATAGGATTTAAAAAAATGAATTTCATGAAATTTTGACCAAGTTAAGGTGGTCGACGTATGAATTTTTATATTTTTGAAAAGTTGTAATAAAAAAAATCATAATTAATTATAAACTTGGAAAAAAATTAAAAAAAAATATGCATCACATTGGGACATGAGTCCTCTACTTATATCTAAAATTATAAAAAAAATAAATTATCATTTTATTGTGGTTAGGGTGGTCAAATAGACACCTACTTCTTCTTTTTCCCTAAAATTTAAGTACTCTGCATTGAAATTTCAAATTTTCACCAAACAAGTTTAAAAAATAAAATAAAACTAGTAGTTTAGAAACTACATTCAATTTGCTACATATTCTATTCTTACATATTTTTGAAATAATATAGATTTAACTTATTCAAATTTTTATGTCAAGTTTCCTTAGAACTCTGATTTTCCTAAATTTTTTGCCACTTAAGGGCCTATTTTTTCCATGATGATCCTGAACATACCTATCTCTTGAAACTATACTTGAAACTTATTAACATATTGTGGAATCATAAGATCCAGATTACAATATTGGCGATTCAAATCATTCTTGATAAATTCCTAGTGTAGCATCTTCTTCTTCTTATAGTTCTCATAATGACTATAGTGATTAGGGTCCATCTTCATCCAATTTAGGGATTGTATTGGAAGTTGATATTTTTGCACTAGACTCACCCATATCTCACACTCTAAACAAGGAGGATATATGGGTACATGTAAGAATATTTTTTTGGGGGAACATGTCTTCTTTTGTTTATTTTCTCATCCATAGATATTTAGAGATGCAGATCAGGCATACTCGAGTGAGATATTTCTATGGATGAGGAATATGCTTTCTTGATTATAAATCACACTTGAGATTTGAATTCATTTCCTAAGGGAAGGAAGATAGTTCTATGTAGATAGATAAATCAAACTAAGTTTTCAATGAATGGGTCGGTTGATAAGTAAAAAGCATGATTAGTTGTGAAAGTTTTTTCATAGGTTGTAGACATTGACTATACATAAACCTTTACACCAGTTTCTAAGATGACTTCAATTCTACTCACACTAGTTATCTACACAACACTTGGATGGGATATACATCAGATGGATGTAAAGAGTGAATTTCTTCATGGAGACTTCGAGGAGGAAATATACATGGAACAACCACCAAGGTTTTTTAGGATTCATCCTTAGGTTTTAGACTTAAAAAATCTCTCTGTGGACTCAAACAAGCTCCTAGGGCTTGCTATGCCAAGATGGATTCCTAACTCCTATATTTAGGTTTTACTAGATGCCATTTAGATCCTAATGTGTATCTATTGTGGTAGGATAATTCAATTTTGACATTGGTTTTATATGTTGATGATAGATTTTGATTACTAGGAGTAATTAATCTACCATTGAAGTAGTGAAGTAATCACTTCAACACATATTTGACATGATAGACTTGGGTTTATTACATTACTTCCTTGGCATTGAGATTTCACAATCTACTACAGGGATCACTCTTGCACAACCTAAGTATACTTTTGATCTACTTGCATGGTTTCACATGAATACTTGAAAACTATCGTCTCCTCTATTTATATTTGGAGTCAATATTGAGACTTCCTATACTACATTATTTTTTTATCTGCTACATTATATCAACAATTTTTTGGTATTCTAATATACTTGAATCATACTAGGTAAGATATTCCCTATGTAGTAGGCATGGTTTTGAGATTTATGTAGGAACCTCATGAGCTGCATTGGAAAGAAGCTAAGTAAATCCTTCATTACCTTCATGGTACTCTTTGGTTTGGGATTCATTACAGAGTTGGTTCTTCAGTTGACTTGGTTGGTTATACAAATTTAGATTGGGTTGGTGATACTGAGTGTTGGATCATAAGTCCACTTCAGGTTAAAATTTTTCAATTGGTTCAAGTCCTATCAGTTGGTCTAGCAAGAAGCATAATGTTTTTTCTATATCATCTTGAGTCACTGAAAAAGTATCCCTTTTTCCTTGCTTGATGTAGGAATAACTAATGAAAAATTGGATTTTTAATGTCACCTTGGTCTAGTGTTGTGTGGTGTTTTACACATCCACATTAGGTCTTGGGCCCTTTTGAAGCTAAATAAACTCTGCCCTAATTTAATATTGTAAAATGTATTTATTTACATCTTCACATTAAATTGAGGGGGCCTTCAAATCAAGTGGACCTAATCTAGTGTTGCAATGCGTCCTACACATTTTAGGGCCCTTTTAAGCTAAAGACACTCAATTTTTCATTAATTTAGTGTTGTAAAGTGTATTTATTTACACTTTCACATTGGATTTTCAGCCCTATTGCATTTATGACCTTTATATCATCATTAATAGGCCCCTATGACCCAAAATTGTGCATCCCAAGGCATGTTTTGATCCAAAACTTGGAAAAATCAACATAAAATATGAAATACTTCACTCCCCGACATCGCAACTGGAAAAAAATCCCCTGCGGTACCCATTCACCACTTTGCTAGAATGAATCCCATCTAGGTGGGACTCATTCACCCAATATGGAAAATGAGTTCCATATGAGCTATTCTTGAGATTTGAAAATTGGGTTTTAAGTTTAAATTTCTTCAACATGTCAGCTTTGGGGATCAAATTAACAGTCATGTGAGTTGATTGCCTATATAAACAAGCTTTCAAATCTCCATTTTGTTTGTAACACAAGGATAGACAACTGAGAGGGGGGGTGAATCAGTTGTCACAAAATTTTAAACTTATTCAACTTTATTAACCTTATTCACAGATCAGATCAATAACCATTAAAGCATGCATGGAAAACACATCAAAACTCACACATAACACCAAGATTTTTATGTGGAAACACTGTTAGACAAAAAACCACGGTGGAGGTCAGTCCACAAGATTATACCCTGTTAAAAGTATAAGGAAATATGAATGGGGAATGCACATGCATTCATGAACACTACCTAGAGCTCACTTCTCAATTACAAAGGAAGACACACTGTCTTACAAAAAGATTTTGATTATATCCATTAGATTTTGAACTAATAAAATAGCATCTGCTAATGTCTGATTATGGTTCTAGTTAAGAACATGAACACTTCTTCACTCTTCACTCTTCACTCTTCACTCTTCTTCACACTCTGCTCTGCCTTTGAATGATCTAAACAATATTCACACATAGGAATTTCACACTTCACACTAGCACACTCAAATTCAAATAAAAAATCACTCTTATATATCTACAACAAGAAATTGCATCGCTATAAGTCAGCCACAAAGAAATAATAAAATGAATACAAACTGTCAGCCCAAAATAATAAATATTTTTCATGCGAATCAACCAAGGTCGGCCAAAACATATTAAAGAATAAAAATAATATCCTTAAAAAAGAACCACTTCAACACTCTTCAAAAATCCACAACACACTTCAACACCTTGTCGACCAAAAACATGAGAAACATGAACACTCAAGAGAAATTCTCAGATCACAAGCAAAATGATCAATGCGGATGCGAAAAATAGATAGAGCACAATATAGAAACATCCAAATACATCCAAATACATCATGAATAATCAGAGAATCATCCACAACAACTGAACTTACTAAAATCACACGATCTTCATTCATGAACACAAATTGAAGTAACAGAAAAAATGTCAGAATACAAATCTTCATAACTTGATCAAATCTTCACGTGGATCTCTAAAATCCAACATGGATAAACTAGATATAATAAAAAAGAAACCATTTAGTCCACAACCTTTGAATAGAAATGAACTGAGTTTACCAAAAGACTAAACTTCACTTCACCATTGACAACTTGCAACTCTTTTTATTACAATTTTCTCAATATCCTCGACATATACAAATTCTAATGCACTAAGGCTAATATTGTTAACATCAATGATAACCACATATCAGAAACACAACCACAACATCCAACAATCTCCCCCTTTGGCAATGATGGCAACACATGATGTGAAAAAAACCATCAATGAAACTACACTTACTCGCCCTTAGGTTTTGACTCTTCCAGAAAGTTTTTCACATTACTCTTCTCCCCCTTTGTCATAAATGACAAAGATCTCTTCTATAAAAGATTTGAACCACATATCTAAACACCTGAACATTTGAACACCTAAAAATATGACTACTCCACCTGAGTAGCACCTACCACAACAACAATCCAGATCAAAATATGATCATGAAATGCACAGATATATGCAAATCAATGCATCTTAGTTCTGATTAGGAGGGGTAATCAAACCTAACTTCCCTTTGAGATACTCAAAAGTATCCTTAGGCAACAACTTGGTAAATATGTCTATAATCTACTCCTTAGTAGGCACATACTCCAATCTGACTTCCTTTTCACTTACTTGCTCTCTCAAAAATTGAAACTTGATAGATATATGCTTGGTCCTGGAATGCAACACCGTATTCTTAAAAATGTTAATATAAGTTGAGTTATCACAAAATATAACAATAGGCTCATCATACACAACTCTGATATCCTTTAACATTTTCTTCATCCACAGTACTTGAGTACAATTATTAGTAGCAACAATGTATTTTTCCTATGCAGTAGATAAAGAAATAACATTCTTCTTTTTGCTTAACCATGAAATTAGCTTCTTTCCCAAGAAAAATGCTCCACCAATAGTAATTTTCCTGTCATTCACATCTCCTACCCAATCATCATCAGTAAAGGCACTCAAAGTAAGATCATCATTTGGAGGATACCATAAGCCAAAGTAAACTATCCCCTTTAAGTATCTAAAATTCCTCTTCATAGCAGTTACATGAGATTCTTTAGGATCAACTTGAAATCTTGCAACAATACAGACAAAATTTATGATATCAGGCCTTGTTTGAGTCAACTAAAGCAATCCACCAATTATTGATCTATATCTAGTATGATTTTCCTTCAGAGAATCATCTTTAGTTGTCAAATTGCATCCGGTCACCATGGGTGTACCAACTGGCTTTGAATCTTCCATACCAAATTTCTTCAGCAATTATTTCATATTCTTGGACTGAGATATACAGATCCCTTTATCTAACTGAGTGATTTGCAATCCCAAGAAGAATTTCATATCTCCAATCATTGACATTTCAAACTCGTTCTACATCTTATCAACAAACTTCATGCACATGCTATCATCTCGTCCAAATATGATATCATCAACAAAGACTTCCACAATCAAATATTTATTATGACCAATCTTGAAATATAGATTACTATCAGTAGTACCATTGTTAAATCCAAGCTTCACCTAGTACTTATCTAATCTGGCATACCATGCTCTAAGGGCTTGTTGAGTCCATATAATGCTTTCTTTAACCAACAAACCATATCTTCTTGATCAGTGAACTGGAATCCATTCAGTTGTTCAACATACACCTCTTCTTCCAACCTGCCATTTAGAAAAGCTGACTTGACATCCATTTGATAAACCTTGTAGTCATTGTAAGCAGCATAAGCAAGAAACAATCTCATAGCTTCAATTCTAGTAATAGGGGCAAAGGTTTCTTCAAAATCAATACCTTCCATCTGTGAATATCCCTTATATACCAGTCTCACTTTGTTTTTGTAGACACGAGAAATTGACATCATGCATTCGAATAGGTCATATTCATCCATTTGGCAAGTAAATCAAGTTTATTTATCAATCTCCTAAAGTCATCCGTTTAAATCAAATAAATCAACTTGATCCCATCACCCTCCTTTTAATTAAATAAATCAAGCCTTTTATTTAATTAAATCCCAAATGCATCTTCCATCTTTCTTGATTTAAATAAATCAAATATTCAAGTCAAAGAGGTCAAACATCCTAATCATCATTAAGTTTATCTAAACTTGATTAATCTATTCTAATGCATGTCGCATCCTCTAGATAATGCCACTTCCACAAATAAATCAATTTATTAATTTATTAAAATCATCATTTTCACTCAACATGGCATTTACGAGGAATATTCCCTCAAGTTTGAAAAATATGACAAGTTGATTTGTCCCTCCAACATTGCATTTATTTCTCATTTTCTTGTCCCCCTCTCAAAATTTATTGCCCAAATTTGAATTTGAAACTCCCTCTCATGGGCACATTCCCAAATCTTGCACATGCATCAACCACTCACATGATGACAAGTGGCCTCTTTTCATTGGCCTATTTCTTAGTACCACATTGGTCCCTTTTCAACACTTAGCATTTGAAAATCTACAAATAGAGGCTTCATTAAGAAAATCCTCCACAATCTCTTGCAAAGTCACTCTCCTTGAGAACTGATTTTTCCCACACCATCTTCATATCACATTCATAGAAATTTCATCATTTAGCTTAGCTTGATCAAGGATTGGGAAAGGGCTTCTTTCCATAGAAGCACCAATCCAATATGGGATGACCTACTTCATGTTTTTCATGTGCTCATTTAGCTTGTATTTATCCTTTGTTTGCATTTGAAAGCATTGATGTACCATTTCATATGGATGTTGTTATTTGCTTTGTTTTAAATTAACATGCTAATCTGTGTTGTTTGTTTTGAGCAAAATGCAGATTTCACCATCTACATACTGGCGCTAGAAGGAGGGCTAGGACAATTAGAATATGAATGAGCTGAAATTATTAGAAAGATTGCATACTTAAGGGGATAAGTTTTATTGGTTTTTGTTGATATAATATGCAGTACTGTCATTAAATATATTGACCATGTATAAACTAGACATATTTCTCTAGTAAACACAGTTCATATGATGATTATATTGTTGCTGCATTTGAAATAGTAGTTTATATAAATACTCTTTGCATTAATCTCAAAATCTTGTGCCTAATATAATGAGTAGACACTGTTGTATCTAACTCCTTGAAGAAGTTTTGGATAAATATTGATATCAAATGAGCACCTTGTATGCATATTGAGAGATTTTAGATTGAATGTTGCTAAAATGGTAATGAAGGCACTCGATGCTAGACATTTTCCTTGGTTGTTCGTAGGTACACCCTCAACGTTGCCAGATCATTCACCTTAATATCCTTGTGAGTGCTATGTTGTGGAGGACTAATCGCTTGGGAGATATTTGGTGATAGTGAAGTGTGTGGAAGAAAGGGGAATCAACTTCCCCATCAAATAGAGAAGAGCTTGTTGTCAACAACCAATCATTTCCAACCACAGCGAGCAGACTGAAGAGTTGGTTGCTTTACATTTACTAATTGATTTCCTTATTTTGATCAGGTGTGTATCCATGCTTGTAAAGCTCCCAAAGGCACGCAGGCAGGTAGGACGTCAAAAAAATGACTGAGTTTATCTCTAAAACTGCATAAAGTACCAGTGAACAGAGAGATTTCAATGTGATTTAGCGGGTGTAAAGTGTGTTAATGGCTCTCTATGTTCCCCATGATTTTCGACACCACGTCCTCCCACTTCTGCTCACATTTCTTGGCTCTCTGTGTTCCATGTGATTTTTTGCATCCTCCTCTATTTTCCCTGCCTTCAAACTTCTCCCAAAATCATCTCTATTTCACCTTACCTCTCCCACGCACTCTTTCCTCTCTTTCTGCCTTTATCTTTCTATATTCTTGAGCACATTTTTGTTGAAGTCAAGGGGAAGGGGGAAGAACACGTGGGGCAGTGGCTGTTTTAAAGACTACAATGTGCTTGGCATTTTGGACGACCAGGGAGCTAGGATGCCATACCATATTAATGGCTTGGACATCCCTTCCTTCACCCACACCATTCCTCTTATTTAATGGTGTCTCTCCAGCCATCTGTATCATTTTTAAGTCTTTTATTATTTCATTTTCTCCTGAAGGAAGTAATTTCTTTCTACCAAATTAAAGACTATTTTTCAGAGGCTTCGGTGGACATTACGAGGCAAGAGAAGATGCAAAACCTAGTCTCATGTCTCTGTTTTATGGCATTACATGCCACTAGGGCAAGATGCAGATATAGTTTGTGCATGCATGAAAGATGTGGACAGTGTTGTTGGATTGTTCGGCAACAACGAAAGTGGTATACATTTCATAACCATTGACGTATGCAGGCCCATATGAGAGCCTGACAATGACATCATATAGGTTGACACTATGTGTTTGGTAAAAATATAAGGCATAAGATTGATAAATAATTCGCTACACTCATTTTCTATGTGAAGCTAACGTTTCTTTTAAGGCATTTTGACAAACGCACGGGCTGGGAGGAGGTTGGTCAAAAGTTTCAGAATTCAGCTTAACACCTACCAAACACATTTGTTTGATTTAATACACTTTATTTAGATCTGTTAGAAGTGAATCAATTGCATTTTGATAACTAACATCACCGCGCAGGGGCTCAAAATCATGCTTGCTTATTTGAACAAGTTGCACCTATTTTGAGAAAGCAGAATGTCATTTATGTCTTGGCGAGTCTCCTTGAAGTGCAATGAGAGTTAGGTGGCGAAAGACTAGCAATAAAAAATCATTATGTGGGAGTAGGTTGAGTTAATGATGTGGTTGAGTTAACAAATAGCTTGCATTTGTACTACTACAGGATATCTTCTATATGCAGCTACACGGAATTAATTTCTTTGAATATTCTATAAATTTTTCGATAATCTATTGTATTATATGCAGGGGTCTACAATTGAGATGATGTCTACACGGTCTTAAAATTATTGTCATGATGAATCATGGACCCAATCCCCCTCCCCCAAAGAGCTGATCTATATTGGGGGTAGAGTAGAATCAAAACAATGAAGCCATTTGCTAGAGAAAGTCAATGCAATATTTATATATAAAGCTTTAGACTTTCTAACCACCGTACTCTGGCTTTATATTAATTTTTCAAATATCATCTGGGAGAATATCGATAAACTATCTCTGCTTTTTCAAAGCCAGCTGTGACATGGTAGATTTATATACAAATAAATGCTTTGTGGAATATTTTCATCATTTATTGTTTCGAAGCCTTATGCTTCTTTCTTTTAAAGGTGTTAATATTTCTAGTGATTGATGGGTAGGGATGATTCTTATTTTACGCTATATTTGTGTTGTAGGGAGATATAATTTCACATTTTTAATGTGTCATTAAAGTTTGATTTGATTCATATCCTATGATTTATAGATCAAAATGTATATGGTAGATGGCAGATATTGTCTTAAATGCTAAAATGTCTTAAATGATGTCTTAAAATGTGGTCTTATGATTTGTCTTTTCTTTTTATAGGAAAATGACAGAGGTTTCAAAGAAAAAATGAGGTACAAGGAAAACAACAAAAGCAAAGAAGGTAAATGAAGGTACAAGGGAAGCGGAAAAAGGAAAACAAAGGTGAAATCTACATTGGAGTCAAGTGTGGGAATCAAGCAAAAAACAAGAAAAATTGCTCAAGCTCGAAAATTAATCAAAATTGAAGTTGAAAAGGCATTTTTAAATGCTTTAAAGAGCTTTCATTTACGCTTTAGTTTTCTGTTTCAAATCAACTTGCTTCTTTTTGGGGATCTTAAAAAGGAACGTTTTGATTTTCGTGACAAAGGGGCTTAAAAAGAACTTAGTCAAACTCACTAAATTTTGTTTGGGAATAACAAATTGAAGAAGGCAATATTCATCTTTCCTTTGGTGCTTAAAATGAATCGAATCATTGCTTTGAAGGATAAAATGAATGTGTATCTTTATTGTTTTGTAATTATTTACACAAAGTAATATCGTCAAAAGACATATGCGCTTCTCTCACACCTCATGGCAATCTTGAGAATCAAAAGGCTTTTGGTGATATTAAGTTGTGTAAATAATTTCCCATACAAACTTCAATTTGGGTTTAAAATTGAACAAAACACTTTGCGAGTGTGAGTTAGGTATATCGTGTGTGTTCTCCCTTTGTTTCTAAACGAAGGTCGATCAAACTACGGATATGCTTGCTCACTATTGTTTATCTTTAGAGGGGCCTGCCTAAGAGACACATCCGAAAGGAAAAATCAAAGGTGACTCCAACCAGTTTTTCATTCGGGACGGTATACAAATGGATAAGACTAAACTGTCAAGTCCTCATGGTATGTAGGCCTTAGTTGTACAGTGTCTTTTAGAATGGGGTACTACTATAAAATGTATAAGAGCCCCTAGTAGGATTGATTAAAGCCTTTAGTGGCTTGCTGGACGCTAGCAAGGTGCCATGTCCCTGATGTTGTGTCATTAAGAACCTTGTTTGTAGTTTCCAACTAGTCCATCCAAAGAGTTTATTAAAGTGGTGCATTGGAACTTAGATTCCAAGAAGTTACTAGCCATGTCTGATCTTGGTTGAAATATAGAGGTTAAGACTTCATTCTTAACATACCTTTATATTTTATCCTTGGTTGCATGTAAAATCATCTCTTCTACTACGAAGGGCATGAGGCAAGCCCACCAAGAAAAATGTACCAATTGAGCTAGGACATCATATTGCTTGTGGTTTGAAAATACAGTGCTTTGATCAAAAACATTGGAAAACCAACATTCAATGAATCATCAAAATTGCAAACCCTTTACGAGAGGCAGATATCCTTGAACAAATTCACATGTTATTGCTTGCCCTTGGGATTCGTATCCTTAGAGGCATCTAAACATTTAGATTTCATCTCAATTTTCTTCTACTAAAGTCAACTTTAGGTAACTCTTGCCTCAAATTTCCTTGGTTTCCACATAATACACTTTGTGGGATAAGGGGAAAGTTGAGACATTAGACATCTAGATTCAAAATCTAACCAAGAGTGTGTTTGTGGTAAAAATAATCCATTAAGCAAAGATTAAATCAATTGGACCCCACATATATGCTTGGCATCTTTTGGTCATATGGTTTTCATGCAAACATTGGTCTTTCGATTTTGAATTACTCTTAGAGAAAGACATGTTCTTCACTATCTTGGTCTTGTAAACAAGTCCTTCCTAGGTTCATTTAGGATCACATCAAACATTTCACCCATCTAAACATTCATCAAAATCCATCTCACCAAACAACTTTAGAACTTTGGAAACATCATTCTAGACTTGGGTAGATCATCCTTAAATCAAAAATCATTTCCTTAGTTAGGTGTGTGGGAATGCATCATTTCTCATACATTTAATTAAATTAGCGATCCTTTAAACAAGTTAATCCTAAGATAACATCCAACATCTTAGGGTTTACAAGATCATTATCCAAATCAAACCAATCAAAATCAAACCCTAAGTCTAGCTTTGATCCAAAGTTCCTAAACATTCAACACTCATATCATTTTCCCTCTTTCATCCTTCATCTCATCATTAGTCCTAAGAACCCTGAGGTAACTTTTGCAACAAGGTCAAAACACAAGAGGAACATGGAATACAAACTTGATCCATACATCATGAGTAATCCAAGTCAACTAAGCTATCAAAGCCTTACAACACTAGTTGATTATCAACACTCACATCAATACAAACCATACATGAAATCATTACCTTCAACAAACATCAATGGTACAACAAGTGTGAGTATTCCCAAATCAAAGATTAGAACACATTTCCCAATGATAGATCTAAATCCAAACCTACAAGTCTTTCAACCGAACAATCAAAGCATGAGCCTTCAAATGAACAACGTCATCCCACCAAATCCCTACAAGCCAAATGAGAAGGTACCAAGTACAAGTTTTTGAAACATAAATCTAGAAAACTTTGGGATGGATACATTTGCAAATCATATGAATATTCCAAACATGAACAATGGTCAATTTCAACCTATCATGCCAAATTTGAGTGTCATCCCAAATCAAAACATTGTCCAAAATCAAACACAAGTACACACTCCAAATTTGCTTAAACAAAATCCAAATCAACTATATCAAGTGAGTCAAGATCGAAATCAAGAAAAAATTTGGCTAGATCAAATTGCTACACTTACCAAAATAGTTGAGTCATTGCGCCAAGGGAAATCTCCACCACCATTACCCATATCATTCCTTGGTTTGGGGCTTCCCCCTTTACCTAGCACCAATCGCTCCATCCAAATCAATCCACCTAACACAAATCAAGCCGTCACATCAAATCCTTTGACTATACCATCTACATCGCACCAACAGATGGTATTAAATCAGGCATATCCAACCATCCCTATCACTTCAATCATTCCAACCACTATCACACCCATCATATCTCAACCCCTCACTACCATGATTGCTCCAAGCATATCTCAACCACTTATCACCACATCCAACATGATTCCAAATTCACCACCACTACCACCAAAACCAAGTGCAATAAGTCAATATTGTAACATCGCACTAAAAGCACATCAAGCCTACCAACAAACACTTCAACAATATCAGTTGGCTCCACAAGCCACTCAAGCTACCCAACAAACACAAGCACAAGCACAAAAATTGACAATTGTTGAGAGAAATGGTCAAGATCTATCCATCAAAGAGCACATTGAAGATGTTTCTATCTCTTCCGAAGATCAAATCAACATAGGTCAAGAGTCACTTTTCAATCGTGATCAAAATCTACCAACCAACTATGATCCAATTCAAGAAATGTCAACATCATTTGACCCTTTGGTTGAAGACATTGGAAATCTCTCCACCACAATTGTTGAAAGCAATGATCAAGATCTCTCCATTGATGAGCGTCTTGAAGATGTTCCCACCCCATCTGATGATCAACTCACCATACATCAAGAGCCACTTTTTAGTGATCTATTTCAAGGAGTGTTAGGATTATTTGATCCTATTGACATAATGCACAATCCATTCACCTATGATCATGTTGAAAATGTCTCTACATCGCCTTATGAGTTAGAGGACATATCTCAAGAATTTAGTCCAAAGCATGGTCAAAATCTTTCACCAAGGTCTAGTAATGGTCCTTTCCAAGGCATATTGACATCCTTTGACATCATGGTTATAGATACAGAAAGAATCCTCAACTCGACACTTGATCCAGATTCACTCAAATATCAAGAGGATGTTGAACCACTTACCATGCATAATGATGATGTCCAAGAACCCTTTGTAAGCAATCCATCCTTTGAAACTAACCTATGTCAAGAACTTGATCCAAGCATGTCGAAAGCAACTCCAAAATTATTCAGGATCAAGAATTCCTATCTATAAGATACTACAATGATCTTATGGACACTCTCCTATCTATGCAAGATGATCATATCCATGCAGCACATACTCCTCCATCTACCCATGAGATGCTTTCTATGGATGGACACGTAGATGATCTTCAACTAGAACAAGATTCTATTACACAAAAAGAGCAGATTATTAATTCCTACAGTCAAACAAAGTTATCAACAACAGTATCATATATGTCCCAAATTCAGAATGGGGACATCAGGTATGCAGATATCCAACATTATCCGCTTAAGGAAATGAGTCAAATAGAACAAGATATTCAAAATTTAGCAGAGCAACAAATGGAAATAACGTCATCTATAGTGATCATTGATCAAAGAATGCATTTTGAACAAGAGCTCTTAGAACAGGCAGAATCAAAGCATGAAGGTACTACTTCCACAATAATAGGGGCAATTTTGTCTAATGCAAACATCAACATAGGGAGCACGAAGAATCCTTATGATGAAGCCGATGTGAATACTACAACTAGCCACGTCATGAATCTTCATCCACCCATCACCTAATCCATAAATTGGGACCAACGTCAAAAGAAAGAATTGAATCAAAGTACAAAGAATGTTATCAAAGCAAAAGAAGCTAAAAATCATAATGGACAAATCAAATACAAATGGATACCAAAGAATACAAAGAAAGATTATCCCTATCAAACTCCATTAGGCAAAGAAACTATGGGGAAAAATAAAAAAGGGAAAAGTATCCATCAAAGATTTCCACATAAGCAAAAGAAGGCTTTTCAAGCGACGTACAAAGTGTATCAAGTAGTTGGTCCTAATTCCACACACACTTTCATATCCACCCATCATTTCTCATCTTCCCAAGTTTGGAGAGTCAAAGGTTCCAAACTATCAACCAATCCATCTCTTATCCCTAAACACACTCCATCCACGCCTCCACACATGATATCTGGTTCTCACATTGACCATGAATTGGCAACGACCCTTCATCATAAGGATTCAGAAGGCACTCTATCACGATGTGTGCACAGAGACAGAGTTAACCTCAGTATCAATAAAGCAGATCAAGAATCCCAAAAGTTGCATTCAAGTGCACGTATCTTAGCAAAGCAACTTCTTCAAGCAGGCTATCAATGGAACATTATGATAGGGAAATCTACATCAGTAACACCTTGTGATTCAACATAAGCTTAAAATATTTCAAAAAAATAAAAAAAAATAAAAAAGCAAAAAATCCAAAAAAAAATCAGAAAAAGGATTGAAAACAGTAAAGATAAAACAATCGTCCTCTAGTGAAAACCGCATGTGCGGCGCTTTGGGCAAAACCATGATGAAAACCTGGAAAACAGGCGTCATGTGTAGAATCGAGCATTTGCATGTGCCACTCCAGGAGAAAGCATCTCATCCCATCCATAATAAATCCAACATTCCATCCATCTTATCCATAATAAATCCATTCATCCATAAATCATTGATCCAATCCATCTTTATCCATTTGCATCCATCATCCAAGTTATTTTGATCTTGATGAAAGTTTGGGGCACACTTTATGCTTTCCTATGGTAAACATCTTGATATGGGCCATTTTCATTGATCCTATCCTATGCAGCATTATCTGAGCCATGAAGCACTATCTGAATGAGATTTTTGAACACTTTATCTTATCGCAAGATAATTTATATCCATCCATCCATACACCTATCGAAGCATCCATCCATGACATTCCATACATTGCTAGACACTGGGGGAAGATATTTGCATCTTGCTTCGAGAATAAATCTTGATCTATATCCTCCAATTTATGTGGCGATCCAAACATTGGTAAACATGAAACCAAATTGGTCGAAGCATTTGTGATCCAAAATCCAAATGACTTTCCCATGGCATATTTTGATGAGAAAACATTCCTTATCAGTCTTCATCTTTCATCAAACATCAATCCAAGTAATCACTATCAGTTGCATCTAAGTTGCACTTCAAATGTCACATCAAATCATCCAAAACATCTTTTGTTCCAAACCAAGCTTCAAAAATCCATGATCAATCGAATCCAATCAGTCCATCATCATCTTAGGATATCCTTGTGTTGCTTAACACTACCCTTGCATTGTCATGTATCCTCAACAATGTTATCATCATCATCAATCCATCGATCTGATCAATCAACCTTAGCTTTGTTTTGAACAAAAATCCCAAAACAGAGCACTGATACCATCACACATGTCCATATCCTAATTGTCAAAATCGTGCAAAAAATCCAAAACATCCAAAACATCAAAAAAAAGAACACTCAAAAAATTAAAAAAAACATTCAAAAAACATCAAAATCCAAAAAAATTAAAAAAACATCAAAATCAAAAACATTCGAAAAACATCAAAATCCAAAAACATTCAAAAAACACAAAATCCAAAAATCGAAACATTTGTAAAATCTCAAAAACACCAAAAATAGCCTCAAAACATTTCAAAACATCAAAAACATCCAAATATTTGAAAAAATCCATCTGTCTCATTTCGCTTTCATCCGCAATAACCAATCATCCATAATAAACGGATCGTCACCTTCATCCTTTGGAAAAACAAACATAAACAATTATAGCAATCATCAAAATCAATCTTCAATTGTAAAATCAAAAGCAAACAACAAATCTTTAAAACAAAATCAAAGTCTTGATCATTTTCAAATATGTCAATCAACTTTATATCAAAATCCTATCAATCAACTTATCAAACCATCATCATCCTATAAAATGCATGTCCTAGGATATATCGTTCCGACAATGGGCATCATTTTTGGATATCAGCTTGGATTCTTATCCTATCAAAACACATCCCTCTGGCTGAAGGTATGAAGAAAATTGACTTGTTTGCGTACTTGATCTTTTCTTTTTATTTATCTTATTACACTCATTCCAAGGACCTCTCGATGATATCTGAGCGAAGGATTTAGAGAGATAGGAATGGGGCAACGATCATTATCTTTTTCCTACTGTGCCTGATGGACGTTCTTGTAAAATAACTTGGCGAATACTTGCTTTGTTAGGTACGTCCTAGCAAGGTTTTTGTATGTCAAGTGTGAACAAGAATACTCCTATCTGTTTGTCGATTCAAATTCCATCGCACTAGGCACAACGCCATCCTAGTTCTTTATACCTTGATGCATCGTACCTACGTGTGTTATCAAACATAAGGTAAGTAGCCCTTTTAAAATCCCAATCCTTGATAAGCCAATCATCATCATCATCTATCATCATCATCATCTCTAGTAAAGTCTCGTCAGATCATGGACTTGTGGGATCATCTTGTCATCATCATCACCAATGCATCCATCATACATACATCTTACATCCTACATCCATCTTGCATCTAGAAAACTATCATCATACCACATATCATTCATATCATACATAATAGGAAACATTGATCATCTCGCATCACATCATATCATCATTTAAGTTGTTTAGGATAATATAGATTTGTTATACTAAGCATCTTAAAACCATCTCATTTGCATCATCATCTATAACCATCTATCTTGAACCTCTTTATCATGAGATCGACCCTCAAATCGAATCTTTTCGCTCGATCTCTCGAGGGGGCAATGTACCAGTGTACTTCTTTCTGCTGGGGCATCTGAAAAATCAGAAAAATTTTCAATTTTGATCGCGGAAAGCTTATTCTTTGAACCAACGCAACAAGTACATTGCTTCAAAGAGGGGAAAAATGTAGACACGAGAAATTGACATCATGCATTCAAATAGGTCATATTCATCCATTTGGAAAATAAATCAAGTTTATTTATCAATCTCCTAAAGTCATCAGTTTAAATCAAATAAATCAACTTGATCCCATCACGCTCCTTTTAATTAAATAAATCAAGCCTTTTATTTAATTAAATCCCAAATGCATCTTACATCTTTCTTGATTTAAATAAATCAAATATTCAAGTCAAAGAGGTCAAACATCCTAATCATCATTAAGTTTATCTAAACCCAATTAATCTATTCTAATGCATGTCACATCCTCTAGATAATGCCACTTGCACAAATAAATCAATTTATTGATTTATTAAAATCATCATTTTCACTCAACATGACATTTATGGGGAATATTCCCTCAAGTTTGAAAAATATGACAAGTTGATTTGTCCCTCCAACATTGCATTTATTTCTCATTTTCTTGTCCCCCTCTCAAAATTTATTGCCCAAATTTGAATTTGAAACTCCCTCTCATGGGCACATTTCCCAAATCTTGCACATGCATCAACCACTCACATGATGACAAGTGGCCTCTTTTCATTGGCCTATTTCTTAGTCCCACATTGGTCCCTTTTCAACACTCAACATTTGAAAATCTACAAATAGAGGCTTCATCCTCAAGAAAATCCTCCACAATCTCTTGCAAAGTCACTCTTCTTGAGAATTGATTTTTCCCACACCATCTTCATATCACATAGCATTTTCATCATTTAGCTTAGCTTGATCAAGGATTGGGAAAGGGCTTCTTTCCATAGAAGCACCAATCCAATATGAGATGACCTACTTCATGTTTTTCATGTGCTCATTTAGCTTGCATTTATCATTTGTTTGCATTTGAAAGGATTGATGTACCATTTCATATGGATGTTGTTATTTGCTTTGTTTTAAATTAACATGCTAATGTGTGCTATTTGTTTTGAGAAAAATGTATATTTCACCATCTATAGTTTCTAACCACTTCACCTTGCTTATTCAGTTTGTTTCTAAAGAACCATTTAGTTCTGATTACATTTTTATCCTTAGGTTTGGGAACAAGAATCCATGTATCATTCATTCTTTTCAATTTTCTACAGTTCCTCTTTCATTGATTCAACCCAATGTTCATCTTTGCATGCTTCATTCACATTGTTAGGCCCAGTATTTGAAATCAAATAGTATTCTTCTGCAATCTTTCCCCTAGTCTGAACACCTTTGTTCTTATCACCTCTGTTCTGATTCTCTAAATGATTCAACCTTACATTCCTCAAAGTCTTAGGGCATTCTTGAATTTCAAGTTGTTCTAGTCTCTCTTTTGTACTTTCACTAGTTATCTTCTTCCTCCTGATCTTCTTGATTCATCATAATGATTTGAAATTGACTTGAAGTTTAAACTTTATTTCCTTGGTTTGTACTATCATTCTGATCATCTGAATCATATCCATTAGTTCTGGATGGTGTAGCTATGTCTTCATCAACCTTAACATTTGCACTTTAAACCATTTTATTCAATCTATTATTGTCATGCACTAGTAGGCCTTACTTTTAGTAGAATAACCCAAATAGATTCCTTCATCACTCTTAGCATCAAACTTTCCTATATCTTCATCTTTTTTGATATAACAATTGCTTCCAAAGATCTTGAAATATCTAATAATAAGTTTTTGACTAGTACATAGCTCAAAATGAATCTTACCAATATCACCATTGATTTGTACTTGGTTAAGTGTGTACACAATAGTACTCATAACTTCTCTCTAGTAGATATGAGGTACATTTCCTTCCAACATCATAGTTCTAGCAACATCTAAAATTGTTATGTTCTTCCTTTCCACAACTCCATTTTGTTGAGGGGTCCACGGTGTAGATAACTGTCTCTTTATTCCATGTTCTTAAAAAAAAAGAATTAAACTCACTAGAAGTGAATTCACCACCTCTATATGATCTTAGACATTTAATCTTCAAACCTGTCTTTGTTTCAACCACATCCTTAAAGATCTTGAGATTTTCCAGAGCTTTAGATTTCTCCCTCAAGAAAGTAGCCCATATCATTCTTGAATAGTCATCAATAAGCAACATGAAGTACCTATATCCTTGTAAACTTCTGGTTCTAGCAAGACCACACAAATCAATATGTATAAGATCCAACAATCCATTTGAATTTTGTTGCTTGCTTTGAAATGGAATTCTAGTTTGCTTTCCTAATTGAAATTACTTTTCATATGACATTAGTAGGTTTCATCAACTTAGGAAAATATCTCATAACCTTAGTAGAACTTATCTTTACAATATTATCAAAGTTAACATGACAAATTCTCCTATGCCACAACCAACTTTCATTAATTTGATCAATCAAGAAACTTTTTCTATCAACACTGAGGTGAAAGATATTCCCTTTTATTTTTGTACCTGATGCAATCATATTTCCATAATTTCCCAATATTTTGCACTTACAATCCATGAATTGAAGATTGTATCCCTTATCAACCATCTATCCAACACTTAAATATTATGCTTCAGACCTTCCAAATACAGAACATTATCAATATTATGCTTACCATGAAGAGAAATGTGTCCTCTACCAGGGATCACACCAACTTTTTCATCATGAAATCTCACAACACCACCATCATAATTTTCCAAACTCACAAAATTACTTTTATCTCATGTCATATGATGAGAGGAACCACTGTCAATTACCCATTCATCTTTCTCTTCAACTTGAGCAGCTAGGGCTTCTCCATATTTGTACAATTAGTAGATTTAGTGGACACATAATTATTTTCCTTGATAGCAATAAATACAAATTCATCTTCACTTGCATTTCCTTTATCAGATTCATTGTTTGTCACACTTTCATCAGTAGCATAGTAACAATTCTTTTGAAATTTAAGCTTGTTATATCTTGGCTTGGAAACTCTCTCAGGACACCTTGATACAAAATGACCTATATTATTGTAAGAGAAACATTTAATAGGAAACTTCCCCTTATACTTACCTTGTCCTCTAGCTTCTCTTTTCACAATCAGTGCTTCAAGCTTTTCTAGCTCTCTTTCTTTTTCATCGAGTTGTTTCATTTCATCGTCATACTTGAATGTCTTTCTTGATGAACTTTCACCCATATCATATCTTTTTTTATCTCTTCTAGAAGTAGTGGCCCTAAATGAAAATTCTATCTTAGGAAGGGCATCACCAAATTCACTTGACTCAAAAGAAGTAAGCTTACCAATCAACATATCTCTGGTAACATTTGTCACAATCCATAGCTCTTCAATAGCACTAGCTTTGGATTTGTAAGAGTCTGACAAGGATCTAAGCACTTTAGCAATAATCTTTGATTTTTCTATCTATCCACCAACACATCTAATACCACACACAAGTTCATTCACTCTTTGCATGAAAATAGTAACATTTTCATCATCGCCCATTCTCAACTTTTCATATTTCCCTTTCAGAATTTGTAGCTTAGCAATCTTCACATTAGAATCACCTTCATACAAGGTCTCCAACTTTTTCCATATCTCATATGCAGTCTTCAGATCCATCACATTTTCCATCTTAGTATCAATCAAAGCACTGAACAACGCTTCCTTAGCCTTGATATTATACTCATCATCCCTGATCTCAGCAGAAATAGTAGGACCATTCTATGGAATACCATACCTATTACTTGTAATGCTCCAGTAGGGTTCACCAATGCATCTTAGATGATACTCCATTCAAGTCTTCCACAAAGAATAATTTGTTCCATCAAATCTAGGACTATCCTTATTATAGGTCTCCAACCTTGATCACCTCAAACTGTTAAAATTCTTCAAAGGAACCTACTTTGATACAAATTATTCGCAACACAAGTATAGTCAACTAAGAGGGGGGATGAATTAGTTGTTACCAAATTTTAAACTTATTCAACTTTATTAACCTTATTCACAAATCATATCAACAACCATGAAAGCATGAATGAATAACACATCAGAAGCACACATAACACAAATATTTTTATGTGGAAACCCTATTAGGGGAAAAACCATGGTGGAGGTCAGTCCACAAGATTATACCCCATTAAAAGTATAAGGAAATATGAATGGGGAATGCACATGCATTTAGGAACACTACCTAGAGCTCACTGCTGAATTACAAAGGAAGACACACTATCTTACATAAAGGTTATGATTATATCCATCAGATTTTGAACTGAGAAAATAGCATCTGCTAATGCCTGATTATAGTTCTGGTTAAGCACATGAACACTTCTTCACTCTTCTTCACACTCTACTCTACCTTCGAATGATTTGAACAATATTCTCACATAGGACTCACACACTTCACACTTGCACACTACAATTCAAATAAATAATCACTCTTATATATCAACAATAATAAATTACATCACTATAAGTCAGCCACAAAGAAATAATAAAATGAATACATACTATCGGCCCAAAACAATAAAGTTTTTCTGTGTGAATCAACAAAGGTTGGCCAAAAAATAGTTTCAGACCAAAAATAGCATCCTCAAACATTAACCACTTCAATTAATTACTCTTTGAAGACCCACAACACGCTTCAACACCTTGTTGACAAAGAACATGAGAAACATGAACACTCAAGAGAAAATCTCAGATCACAAGAACAATGATCAATGCGGATGTGCAACACAAATAGATCATGATCTAGAAACATCCACAAACATCATGAATCATCAAAGAAACATCTACAACAACTAAACTTACTAAAATCACATCATCTTCATTCAACAACACAAACTGAAGTAACAAAAAAGCTGTCAGAATACAAATCTTCATAACTTGATCAAATCTTCATGCCGATCTCTAAAACATGACATGGATAAACTGGATATACTAAAAAAGAAACCCTTTATTCCACAACCTCTGAATAGCAGCAGATTGAGTTCACCAACGAACTTCACTTCACTTCACCATTAACAACCTATAACTCTTTTTATTACAATCTTCTCAATATCCTTGACATATATAACTTCTAATACACTAATTCTAATAGTGTTGACATCAATGACAACCACATATCAGCAACACAACCACAACATCCAACACATTTCACATAAGAAATCCAAGTAACATAAGTCTACATGCTATCGAGTCAAGTAGGAAAGATTCAAGCATTCAAGATCATTTCTAAGGCATTCATTGAAAGGTTTCATCATCAATTGCTAAAACAATTCAAGATCCATCATCATGGCAAGGTTCTAAGTGCATTATTTCATGTTCATACTTCATTATCTTATTTCATCGATTGGTTTAAATACCTAAAAGAGGTTTGACCAAGGAAAACCCCTATCCCCTAACAGTTAACAAGTTTCCCCATCTTTAATGTGTGATTGTAGGTTTGCAGATTGAAGAAAAGTGAATTGGAAGCTTTCAAGAGTGCCAAAATGATAAAGTTTCAAATTTTATCAAATTTTCAAGACCCACAAAAACTCAGATCTATTGAAAACTATCCATCCAATTTACATGAAATCAGTGAGAAAGTGCTTATTTTATCCATCTTCAAAGGCTTGCAAAGTTTTAGTTCAAGATTCTACTCCTGGGACACTTTTTGAAAAAATAGGACTCACCCCACAGTAGTGATGAATGAGTCCCAATGTAGGTATTTTTTGGAGATCTTTACAGATTTGGATGCCCATTTGCTCAAAACCTATTCTTGTGTAGTTTCCTAGAACTAGGACTGATTTGCCCAAAATGTGAAATGACTCCTGCTAGCCTAAAAAGTCATTTTTTTTAGGATTTCAGAGCTCCAGTCCATTTCTAGCAAGTGTCCAGGTGCACACTTTCTATTTCACAAATTTCTATTTTGTTTTGTTTTCATTTCTTAGATCATTTAGTATTGGTTTGCATATCACACTATGTTTTCCAACATTTTGTCTTTTCCAAGTTTACACTTGGTGGTCAACCCCTTTTATCATTTTCAACACCTAGGTTAACTCTATTGTTATATCTCAATCTCCAAGCGTTGAAATCTCAAAGGTAATTCATGGGTATAACCTTTGTAAAGTGGAAAAAATCCTAGTGAAAAAACCCTTCCCCACTATGCCATTTTTGGAGGTTCCATCTTGGTGAACCTACATTTAGAACATTGAAATTCTAATTTGGAATGCATCATCATCTTATATTTGGATTGCATTAACTTTTCATTAGGGATTTCATTAGTTAATTGACATTCTAGGGTTTAAAATATTTGCATTAGTGAAAGTGCATATAGGTTGCATTTTTGCATCTCAAATTATTACCAATCATCTAAAAAATACATTTGCATTTAGGATACACATCAAAGAAACTAAAAAGCATCAAAATCCATTGCAAATTCCTAAAAAAAATGAAAAAAATCCCTATTGGGACTCATTCACCACCTTGGGAGAATTAGTCCCATAATAGATCTAAAACAACTTTTTATAGCACTAAAAACCTTGTTTTTAAGCTTATTTTTGCTTCCATTGGTTAGTTGTTTCATTGGGTTGAATTTTTATTACATGCATTTCACTAAATCTAGCTTAAATTAGTCCATTTCATGCATTTCTTCATTCCAAATTTTCATTTGCAACATTTCATTTTCAGATCATTAGATAATGTAACTAGTAAATTACCTTGTTTGAAATCTGAAAATTGCATTTCATTTTAGATCTTTACATTGCATTTTTAGTTTGCATAGATTATTGTTCAAGAATGTTAATTTCGGTCTTGTTTGCAAAGAAAAATTTAGTCAACAAGCATGTTAGTCATTCATTCAATGCATTCGCTAGTTATGAAAGTCTTAAAACTTGCCTTAAACTTACACCCCCCCTATATCTCCTATTTGGGAGGATGATGTGATAGAAGAGAATACAAACATAGATAACCATTATCATGATAATTTTTCTTCTCCCGATACCTCTCCGTTTAGAAACGAAGGTATCTTGATGAAAGAAGATGCAACCATTGAGAATCATGAAGGTCTTCTTTTCCCTTCTCCTCATTCCCTTTGGGAAGATAGTATAACAACAAAACATGAATTCATTTCCAACACTTTACTTAGTTTGCATTCCTCTCCCAACACTTCCCCTACTTTTGAGCATGCTACAATCGTGAATCACCATGAAAATGACATTTGTGAGGAGGACATGTTGGTGTTAAAAGATCTAATGATGGAGAACTTTGACAATCCTACCTCTCCCACTTGGGAAGAAATTATAGAGCATAAGGATGTAATTGTAGATAACCATGACAATCACATTAGCTTTTCTCCTAATATCCTTCATAGTAATGAAGACAATAGTTTTTTGTTAGAAGATACACTTCAAAGTCATATTTCTCCCTTTATTGATGCTCCTACCATTTGGAAAGATCTATTTGAACAAAAAGATCCAATCATTGGCAAGCATGATTCTTCTTCTCTTGATGCCTCTCCTAGTTGTGATGAAGCTACTTTACAAAACCTAACCATGGAATGTGATGAACATCTTGTTTATTAATCCCATAAAATATCTCCTACTAGGGTAGATATTAGGGCACAAGAGAATAAGACCTTAGTACACAAGAATGAAATCATGGAAAAGAATCAAATTTGTCCTTCTCCTAATATCTCTCCTAGTTGTGAAGAAGAAAGCAATGAGAGTCACGAGAATCCTCTTTGTCTCTCTTCCCCTAGGGAAGACATTATGGAACAAGAGAAGGCCATCATTGATAAACAAGACAATACAACCATTAATAACTCCCTTAATTGCGATGAAGTCATTTTGGAAGAACCAATCCTTAAATGTTAAGAACATTTGGTTTGTAGTTCTCCTAATAACTCTCCTCCTAGGGATGATATCATGGTGGAAGAAAATGAAAACAATAGTAATTTGTCTTCCTTGGGTGATGTTAAAAAGGTAGTATTAGATTTCACTTTAATAGATATACATCAAAACAAGACCACCGAGGTTATGAATGCACAAGTGTCAATTAGATCCCCCTTGAATATTGGACCAAGTCCTACATATCCCATAGGACATCCTAAGAATCCTCTAATACTTTACCGACCTTCACACAAACCTCAAACTAAAAAAACCCAAACTTATCCTCTACCCACCTAGGAATAATGTTTGGCAGCAACCGAGTCATAATATTGTTGCTCATACATACAACACTACAAATAATCCACAACCACAACAACCAACCTTGACACCCTTACCTTTTCCTAATCCCATTTTACCTAGTGCTCCTTGTTTAAATTCACATAGTGGGAAGGAGTATGATCTTGTTGAGCAACTTAAGAATACTCCTACTAAGATATGATTATGGGACCTTATTCAAGCATCCCCTCATTACCATAACATGATTCAAAGTGCCTTACAACAATTTCCTATCCTTTCTAATGCACAACCGAATGACATAGAAGCCATGATCGAAGGATGAATGCTGACATTGCTTTCCACCAAAGCGAACTCCCCCCTTTGGAAGTGAAAAAATAAAATGAAGAGAGAACCCTTGTCGAAAATGGCTCTTTCATAATATTATCTCAATACAAAAACATTGGCATAAAGAAAACCCTTTTTGACAATGTCTCCACTCTTAATGTGTGTAGCATAAGTATTTTGGATAGGCTTCATGTGGATAAATACAAAATTATACTTATCTCTTTATCTATTAGTGGGTTTGATAGTGTAGCAAAGAAATCGCTCGGTGTGATAACTTTTCCTATTACAGCTAGGAAGGCCACATTAGAGACACCAATCCATGTTATTCCTCATGATCTTTCATATAATATTCTCTTAGGTAGATCATGGATTCATGCAATGAATGACGTGCCTTCTACTCTTCATCATAAAATGAAATACATCTACAACAACAAAGAGTGCATACTTGATGTTGATCCTGAGCCTTATAGTGTCAATTACAACTTGAGAAAAAAAAGAGAACCCCTTAAGAACATTAACACCAACTACACAAGTAGAATCTATACAAAAAAAAGACAAAGAAAAAAACATTGAAGAGGTCACAAAGCTATTAGAAGATGATTGGGGTTCCTTGGATTTGACACCATTCATGGGAGAATACAAGATCATAAACAACAATTCAAAAAAGGGAAAAGAAAATACAGTAATGTGAACATAAAATTTGGAAGACCCTTCGAAAGAATCCATCTCAACCACTAAAGATGAAGAAGCAAATTACACAATAACCTTTGACAAACTTGATTATGAACAACCACCAGATCCAAAAGAAATGAAAATGCTTTATGGAAAAGGTAATGAACTTATGAAACAACTTGGCTATAGTGGAAAAGGATGTGGTGCTAGTTAACAAGGTATCAACAACCCTATAGAGCCTAACACAAAAGAAATGGCTCATGGTATTGGTTATAGTCCTTTGATAGAAATAAACAACCCTTCACTTCATATCAACACTATTACAAAACATTATTTGAAAGGAACACAAGACATAGATAAATATTCACTTAATGTCACTGTCATCATGCAAAACACTAATGATTTGAATTCGTTAGATTTTACACCTTCCTATAAAGTAGAGAAAAAAATCTCGCAATCTAAAGAGTCTTGTGTAAGTATGACATCTTGTACTAAGCAAGATATATCTTTGTCACAAAATAAAGGAACCTCTTCCACCATTGATCAAGAGTGCATCTTGTCAAGACTCCTCCATGATCACTTGATATCTCTCCCTCCAAGAACTTGAAAGAAATTTTACTACATACATTCATTTTGTCCTTATCATAGAGTTCATGGTTATGCTACTAATGAATGTAAGGCTTTACGCAAGAAAGATCAACATCTTAAGGACTGTGGTGCTATTCCTTGGGTTGAAGCACCTAATTCCTCTAAATAATACTTACTTTCATCCTATTTGGCTCATCCTTCTCTTACACCAAGTGGGGGGAAGGGCTTAGGTAGCCCTATCCTCGTATGTCACTTGTCATTGTATCTTTTGGCTAGTCGTTAACCTTTCATGTACATATAAGAGCAAGCTTGGGATGTGGATGAGATTCTTTATGTTGGCTCACATGTTCCATACTACCTTATTCATGATGTAGTTCAAATCAGAAACATATGACTTGGCATAGGGCTTTCTGAATAAGCTCTCATGAATTCTTCTACTTTAAAGAAATTTCTCACATTAATGGTGTTAGCAACCACTTTAAAGTGGGGGCATACATTGACACTCATATTTCATTATGTGACTTTCTTTCTTCTTGCAATGCATCATTTTCTTGGTGGTGTCATTGGGTTAGATTCCCTTGAAGAGAAAGATATTTCTTTGACTTTTCCTCTCTTGGAAACATTAAGTATGATGTTCCCTAAGAAGAGTCCTTGCATGAAATAAGAAAAATCCCTTTGAACAAATCTTACACTATTTTGCATTTGCAATGTCTATAAGTTTCAAGTATACGAAGTCTTTCTTGCCTCATAGCTCGCTCAAATATCATCTTTGTGTGGCACCTTAATAAAGTTATCAGGAGGTATAACTTTTGGTATGGTTTGAGAAGGAAGCCCAATTCGAGGCATGACTTTACCCATAGCCACTTGCATGTGTGTGAGTGCATACCAGCCACGAGTGTATGTTTCTCACTTTTTAGGACTTCTCACCTAGGGGACAACCTAAAGTTTCATCGCCTAAGAGTGAGTATGTATTTTTCAAAAAAACAACCTAGATCTGATCCACATCATGTTGGAAAAAAGATCGAAGTTTGATCCACCTTTTTATTTTTTCTTATTTTCATTCTTCTTTCTTCCAATTATTGACATTGCATGATCGCGTATCTTGTTTTGCTGCATATCATTCACCTTGTGCATTTCCTTTTGTGCTTATGTCGGTTTGACTTAGAATATTGGATCCTACAGGCTTGACTGCCTCCTTGATCTTTGTCATCCTAGACCATCTACATCGGTACACTTGCACCCCTCTTGAATGTCTATTTTAGTGTGAGTTTGAAGTAGGTTCATCCTCTCACTAAAGTGGGGGCTAGATGGAGTCAATGAAAAAGTATCACTTTTTCCTTGCTTGATTCAGGAATAATTAATGATAAATTGGATTTAATGTTGCCTTGGTCTAGTGTTGTGAGGTGTTCAACACATCCACATTAGGTCTTGGGCCCTTTTAAAGCTAAATAAATTCTTAGCTAATTTAATGTTGTAAAACGTATTTATTTACATCTTCACATTAAATTCAGGGGGCTTGTAAATCAAGTGGACCTAATCTAGTGTTGAAATGTGTCCTACACATTCATAGTGGATTTAGGGCCATTCTAAGCTAAATAGACTCAATTTTTCCTTAAATTAGTGTTGTAAAGTGTATTTATTTATGTCATAAACCAAGATCTAAAATGCAAACTAGAAAAGCCTTCCACAGAAGAGAAAATCAGAAAAAGCAGAAGCTTTGCAAAAAGATGTGCAAAATAATATTATTTAGGAATCAATAATTACATGATAATGATTTGATTTATAAAATCAAATATGCATAACCCTAATCTTATCTTGAGCAATACGATAGCTCAACATGATAAGGATGAGAATAATAAACCTAGGAATTAAATATTACCTAAGTAAATTTATGCAAGTGTAATTAAATATTAATTACACTAACACCTCCCCATAAGTGAAACTTAGGGAGACTAATAAAGCATGCACCTAAAATTGAGATGAATGCAAGAAAGCATGAATGGGTCCCAACAACAAGGCCTGATCAGGTACCCATGTACAAATGCAATAATGAGGTAGAGAAGGAAAACCCAGTAGGACAAAACCCCCCTACAATGAGATGACTACTACAAAGAAGCACTGGAAGAACACTTTGGAGTAACACTGGAACGGAAATCTGACAAGCAAGGAAAGATAGTTTTGTCTACAAGAAACCAAAAATAGAATCATAATAATGTGACAACTGACCCGATGCTACGGAACACTGGAAAACTCATAAACTAGAACAACCCTGGAATCTATGAAGCAATAGTAGATGAAATGATGACAAAATTTGGAAGTTGTTTATCTCGATGTCGATGCCAAACTGTGACTAAAAATATTCCATAGGAACAAGTACAATGAAGACTTTGGAACATTAACCATAAAAACATGTCCCTAAAACTGAGAAAGATCTGAAGCAATGCGGATCAAGAAACATAAACTCTCAATCTAAAGTGTGAACCGATGTGAATTTGATATGTGTCAAGCTAAGACAAGAATGTGGCCAAAAGAAACTAAGAAACTAGATAACCCATTCGAGTTGCCAACAAATCAAGATGAAGATGGAGATCAAAGTGCATGCACACTCTAATCAGATTATTATGCAAGAAACCCCCCTAATGAAAATTTTTCTCTGTTCATGTATTATAATAACCCAATGATTGTAAAAGGAGAGAATGCTAAATGTGCATAAACAAAAAATAAGATGATGTGGTACTGAAATGAAGTACAAATATTCAAGTTTCACCTTTCCAACTGCCAAAACATCCAAGTAATCTCCAAAAAACCCATCGGGAAAAATATGGAATAACAATCAACCTTTGATAGATATAGAAAAAAGTGTATGGAAAAAAAAATAGAGCTCCTCAATACCTTTCCAATACCACAAAGAAGACGAAAATTGGAGATCATGGAAAAACGTTATGAGCTCGGAAGCCAAAAATGAACATCTGACTTCAAACAAAAATAACTATAGCTAAACATAAAAATATTGAAAAATGAACTGCACCACTAGAAAGTGCTCAGAACTTGCTTTCTGGTGATATCTCGTTTTCTCGATTTTGATACCGTATGCCCAAGTTATTCCAAAAAGAAAAAATGTTCTCCTCTAGGGAAAATCAAGGCTAGGAGGGGGCTTGGAGTGTTGTATGGTCGGATGATATTACACTAACGTCAGCACTTCATGATGTTAAATTTGATGGCCTGGAGGCCATCGGGGAAAAAAAATTCCCCCCCTATCGGGAAAAAATTTCGCGGTGCCAGTATATTCTGTAGCTTGCCGGAATATTCCAAATCCTATCGACAGAATCCCCAAAGAATACTCCAGTGGAATCTAAAGATTCCATTGCTGGTTTGAGGGTAGAAGATACACCGGTGGGCTAGGCAGAGGGCCCCCGGTCCTCCATATGACTGGAGCCATAGAATTTGAAGCCCCCAGGGGCTGGCGGAGGAATGGCGGCCGTGGCAGATCAGTGGCTGCCTGGTGGCCACCAGGTGGCCGCTGGGTGGCTGTTGGGTGGCACCCAAAAAAACATTGGAAGTGCAATTTTTTTTGCAAAAATTTCATTTTTTTTTTTAAAAACGTGCCTCGAGGAGCATGCTAGGGAGGTCGTATGGCCTCCTAGGCAAATGTTTTTTTTCCTTCTAGACCAATTGCTCAGAAATTGATGAAATGAAGGGAAATTTTAGGGTTTTTGGCCACTGCGAATGCAATGGTGACCTACGTTTGTGCCCAAAATGCTCCAAAAATTTGGCTACCTCCAAAGCTTGCAGAAAATATCCCAACATGAAACCCTCATGGATCTGGCAAATAATGGCCAAAATTTGCAAAACAAATGTCAATCCTGACTTTTTCCAGTGCTCTAAATCCAATGGTGAAGTCTGATCTGATCCAAAACACCTCATAAATGAGCTCAAGGCATGATACCCTCGAGGAATCCTGATCAAACTCTATAATGAATCTCTACAAAAATTTGAGGTGTTGCAAATCAAGGCTCTGATACAATGTTAGAAACCAAGATATAAAATGCAAATCAGAAAAGCCTTCCACAAAAGAGAAAATAAAAAAAGGAGAAGCTTTGCAAAAAGATGTGCAAAATAATATTATTCAGGAATTAATAATTACATGATAATGATTTTCTTTATAAAAGCAAAGATGCATAACCCTAATCTTATCTTGAGCAACATGATAGCTCAGCAAGATAAGGATGAGAATAATAAACCTAGGAATTAAATATTACCTAAGTAAAGTTATGCAAGTGTAATTAAATACTAATTAGACTAACAATTTACACTTCCACATGGGATTTTGGGCTCTATTACATTTATGAACTTTATAGCATCATTAATAGGCCCCTATGACCCCATATTGTGCATCCCAAGACATATTTTGATAAATTTTTTTGACAAAATCAATATAAAACTAAAATACTTCACTCCCTAACATCCTAGCTAGCAAAATAGTCCCTGTGGGACCCATTTGCCACTTTGGGCGAATTAGTCCAATCTAGTGGGACTCATTTTCCCAAGATGGTGAATGAGTCCCATTTGAGCTATTTTCAAGATTTGAGCAGTGAATATTGGGTTTTAAGTTTAAACTTATTCAATGTCGGCCTTGGGGATCAAATTAATGGTCATGTGAGTGGATTTCCTATATAAACAAGCTTTCAAATCTCCATTCACATAAGAAATCCAAGTAACATAAGTCTACATGCTATCAAGTCAAGCAAGCAAGAGTCAAGCATTCAAGATCATTTCTAAGGAATTGAAGGGTAGATTTCATCATCAATTATTGTAGCAATTCAAGATCCATAATCATTGCAAGGTTTGAAGTGCATTATATCATGTATCTTATTTCATCATTTGGTTTAATTACCTATAAGAGGTTTGACCAAGGCAAACCCCTGTCCCCTAGAAATCAGCAAGTTTTCCCCAAGTCTTTAATGTGTGATTGAAGGTTTGCAGATTGAAAAAAAGTGGATTGGAAACTTTCAAGAGTGCCAAAATGATAAAGTTGCAAATGTTGTCAAAGTTTTCATGAAAATTTGTCAAGACCCATGAAAAAATCAAATGTAGGGAATAATATCCATCCAATTTAAATGAAACTAGTGGGAAAGTGCTTATTTTATCCATCTTCAGAGGCTTGCAAAGTTTCAGTTGAAGATTCTGCTCATGGGACATTTTTTGACAAAAAGGGACTCATCCCCCAGTAGTGGTGAATGCATTCCACTATAGGTTTTTTTTAGAAATATTTGCAGATTTCGATACCCATTTACCCAAAACCTGTTTAGGTACAATTTCCTAGAACTGGGACTAATTCGCCTAGAATGTGAAATGAGTCTTGCTAGGCTAAAAAGACAAAATTTTCAAGATGGAGCTCTATTCCATTTCCAACAATTTTCCAAGTGCACACTTTCTATTTCATAGCTTCCTATTTTGTTTTGTTTGCATTTATTAGATCATTTCGTATTGGTTTGCATATCACACTATGTTTTCCAATATTTTGTCTTTTCCAAGTGTACACTTGGTGATGAACTCCTTTTGTCATTTTCAATGCCTAGGTTAACTCTATTGTTAGATTTCAATCTCCTTTGCATTGAAATCTTGAGGTGAATTCTTAGGAGGAACCTTTGTAAAGTGGAAAAAAACCTAAAGAAAAAACCCTTGCCCCCCTATGCCATTTTTTGAGGATCCATCATCCACAAAGGTAGAGTTCAAGGGGACTTTAACTTAGCTATTGGGGCTATATGGCTTCAGGGAGTTATTTTTGAGTTCAGTATTCCTTTCAGGTAGCCCATAGTCATCTATTGTGACAAGTAGAGCACCATTCAGATATGCAGGAATTAAGTTCAACATTAGTGGACCAAAAGAATAGAGATTCATATGCATTATATTCATGGACAAATCATCAATTTAGTATTTTTCTAGTCTTTAGATCATGTTGTTGACATCTCCATCAAACTCTCGATTGAGAGAAATTTCATTCATCTAAGAGATCTTCTTAGCATGCAATCTACATCAATAACAATATCATCCTTGGAGGGGATTTCTAGTATTCTCCTCATCTTCTCTCTTTTTGGAAGATAGGTTTTTCCCACTCAGTTTTCTATCTTACGCCATTTTTTAGTGATTGTATCATACATGGGTAACTTATCAAGCTTCATGGTCGAGACGGTCCATTATGTTTACATTGTATATGGGTACCTCACTAAGCTAGTAGTTGCAACCCATTTCTTTCAAGACCACCTAAGATATGCTTAAGGGAGCTAATAGTGTATATATTACATTATTTTCATACAATTAGGATTTAATCCTACTTAGGAAACCCATTGACTCTTTGTCATGTGATGTGTTAATGTTGATAGGTTTCCTAAGAGGTGTCAACTCACTTTCAATACCTCTTCCTTTATTTTTGGTACGAAACTCGCCACCACTCCATTAATGAAGAGTCCTATCCTCATTTCATGGAGGTCAGGTTCCTCCTTATGTAGACCCAGTTTTCCTAATATACTTGGTCAATTTTTTGCAATATTGTGTTCATTGTGCTAATTATCTATTATTGGTTATTAGTAATTCAAGGTTCTTTCAATATATTCTATCTTTGACTTGTCCAAGAGTTCCATTTTCAAGTCCAACTTGGATTTATAGGCTTATTGTCAGCATGATACATTGAAAATTTCTTAGTAATACCTCTTGGGGAAGATTCTCATTGTCATTATCGATACATAGTTTAGGTTGTGTATTTACCACAAAACTAAGTGCAATAGGTAGATTAAGCAGTTTCAACATTTTTTTGTTGTGTAATATTACTAGTTCATATGTAGCAATTAAGTGTATCAATTGGTCAAAATATTCTTGTTTGTTTTTCATTAGTTGATGTATGTGTGAGTCATTAATAAGTCACAATCTTTTTTTTTTAGTTTTGCATTGCACATGTTTTGTAATGTCTAATGGAATTGTATTTTAATTGGATTATTTCCTTCTTATCTAAATATTTTTTTTAATGTAACAACTGTAATAAATTTGTACCATAGATTTCTTGCAGTTGTGTGTGATGCATAGATAGGTTTATCCATGACAGGTGGTAGTTGTGCAAGGTCTTCTATAAGAATTTTAAACATGCCACCACAACAAGTATTTTGTTGATGAAGGTTTGTTTCATGACCTGCTATCAATTTTCAATAGTATTTTTGTCCCAATGAAGCTTATCTAATCAATGAGAATATATTGTATATATATTTATCATGTCATCTTAAAATTTTATTAATGTTTATCCTTGCAATGGTTGAATTTCTCTAATTAGAATCTTGAGGGTTACATGTATAGTCAAGGCTTGTATATTAAATGCTACAATTCCTATTGGAGAGAGAACATGGAGTGGGTTTACACTTTTTGGTATGAAATTTTGAAGTGTATTTCTTATGCAACGAATTATATAGGATTTTCTAGTGCCTATAGTTCCTTGTATGACCATATGTAGTGTTTTTTTGGAGCATTTCTCTATTTAATGATTTGTAATTATAGCAAGTGCTAGTTGTTGTTTTAGTTATAATGTATAGTTTTGTTTGTAAAAATTTGAGGGGGAAAGAACATCTTGTTTGCGTGAACAAAATGAATTGAAACATCATATAAATGTGAAAGAATATTGTGCTTTCCCATTTTTTATTGTTGTGAAAATCATGTCAAACTATCATTTCAAGTTCATTTAAATTGAGATTATTAGCAAGGCCCAATTGAGAAAATAACCCCCATTCATTCATTTCTATAGTATCTTGTTTATCCATATCTTCATCAGAATAGTTATCCTCTTCAAGGACATACTCAATTTTTTTAGTGTGACTAACATGCCATGCATTATATTTTTGTGTATTCATGTGCTTCAAATTATTGATGATTTCTTCTTTGGTAAGGCCTAAATCTTTGTCTATTATAAAAAAATATTTATACAAAATTAACTCACTCTAAAAGAATGCTTTAAAATATCCAGATTCTTCTTTTGGGATGGTATAGAAAAATGGAAATACTTGCACTATTTCTTTTTTCTTTTATATTTAACCATTTGGTTTTTTATTTGTCCTAATTTTTGTTTTTGAAAAGACTTGTATACAGACATCGTAATTTGACCTCAACTAATATTTTTTGAATTTTTTCCTCATTGTGTAGAGAATTCTTTATAGATTCATGTGATATATTTTATTTTACCAAAAATATAACAAATTAAAAGTTATCAAAAAACATTAAAAATCCTAACATTCAATTTATGGACTAGTCTCCTTAAAAATTAATTTAAAATTAGAAAACATAATTCAATCATTAAAAAATTACATATTTGAAAACTAAACATCATGATCTATAATGGGTTTTAATTTCATAAACCAATTCTTAGAATAAAAAAAAACCCATCATCTATATTGCTAAAGTCAACTATTTCTCTTGACATTACCATAGTATTTTAGTTGTAGGTCCAAGGCTAAGGGTTAGATTACCAATCATTTTCTAAGCCTCAAACCAAATTAGAAAGTGGGTGAGGTTTTTTTTTTTTAGATTGGGTACTCGTTCTATTTTTAGAATGCATACCCATTTAGTAACAATATCTCAATCTAAGGCTCGGGTTCTCATTCCTAAAAAGGTACCTATTTTTTTCAAAATGGATACATATTCCTATCAACATGTTTTTGGCTGAAACTTCCTATCTTTTTGGACCCAACTTCTTGCACCTACCTTAATTATTCATAGATTGAAAAACTTTAGAAGCTGGCCTTAGTAGGGAAAGACCTATAGACTATGATGCTCCTATACAAACTTTGAAGCTTTGAAAATAACCATTTTGAGACTAGGATGCCCTTGCCCCTATCCAACCATTTTTTCCTTAGATTTTAAAGCTAGGTTCTCTCCTCTTTGCATTCTTCAGTCCTACTCTCTATTGCTATATTTTTTTGTATTTTTTAAATTATGTGACAATTTTTTTTCTTTTATATTGTTTCACCTAGCTCACATAATCAATCAAACACATACACATCATATCAATCCATCAACAAAAAAAAGGAACCAAAACCCTAACTAACTATTTAGGATCGTCCTTGAGGATAGTAGCCTAATAGTTTTTATTGGTTACCTTTGTGTCCCCCAATGTCAATGGTGGAATGTGTGATTTAGGTTAGTCATTAGTTTTGTTGAATGCTTTTTTTTTCTTCTATTTTTCTATTTTTTTAATAATGAGATCCTTTTGAACAATTTATATCGATGAATTTGCCTCAATAAAAGTTAGATAAGAGCATCTCTTTGTCTTTTTGAAGCCCCTCTTTTAAACTCTTAAAATGTGTATGCAATGAAACACAATGTTGATTAGATTCTTTGAACAATTTGTATCCAATTTCAATTAATCAAAGTTAGATAAGAGCATCTCTTTGTCTTTTTTAAAGGTCATCTTTTAAAGTCCTAGAATTTATATGTAGTGAAACACAATGTTGTTAGGTGAGAAATCCATAATTTGTAAATATTCAACTAGATATGTAAATTTAACCAAAAAAAAAATTGAGTGGGAAGGTAAATCTTGTTTCTCTTCTTTTCTTGATCATCAATTGTCCACCCATACAAGATAAATTTTCTGATTGATTAGTTTTAGTATTTTTACTCTATTAAATAAGGGAATAATTGCAAGTTTACTACTTTGAAAGAGTGTGCAATTAAATGTACATACCTAAACATGCTATTGTGAGAGCCATTGTAGGGGAGATTCTTCTTTCTAATAATAATATTGTATGAATTTTTTCATTTTGGAATAGCGATCAAAAGAGAATGTAGGCTCTATGCAAATGTATTTTATGGATTTGACTCTAGACATTGTTGTAAGTGTGAGTCCTTGTCTTTTAATTTTATCAATATTGATTGTGACTTTATTTAGTGTAAGGCCTTGTGATTTGTGTAGAGTGATAGCCCATACCATAGATAGTGGTATTTTTCTATGGTTTCCTCATGGTATATTTTCTGGATTTGTTTCATCCCCTAGTGGACCATTATAGTTATTGAACATTAATGTAACATATGTTGGCAATTCAGGTGCTTTAGATTTGAAGGCATATATGTTAGTGTACATATTGCATTATTTTCATACACTTAGGCTTTAACCCTACTTAGGCATCCCATTGACTTTTTCTCACATGAGATGTCAATGTTGATAGGTGTCTTGAGAGGTGTCGACTGACTTTTGACACCTCTTCCTTTGTTTTGGATTTGTTTTAAATCACATGGTGGACCATTATAGTTGTTAAATGTTAATGTAACTTATGTTGACAATTCAAGTGGTTTATATCTAAAGGGATATATGTTAGTGTATATATTGAATTATTTGCATACACTTAGTCTTTAAGCCTACTTAGGTGTCCCATTGACTTTTTCTCATGTGGGGTGTCAATGTTGACAGGTGTCTTGAGAGGTGTCAACACAATCTTGACACCTCTTCCTTTGTTTTTGGTAGGCAACTTGCCACCACTTCATGAATGAGGTTTCCTATCCTCATTTCATGGAGGTTGGGTGTCTCCTTCATGCCTATATATGTACGCCTAGTTTTCCTAGTATACTTGATCGACTTTATTCAATATTGTGTTCATTATGCTTGTTATATGTTCTTGATAATTGTGGTTTTTTTCATGGTATCAAAGCTAGATGAGGATATTAATAGGTCATGAGGTGAATTCATTTAATTTAATTTTTGTTTGGATCATTTTTGCATGATAACTACCCATAGGAAATGCATGCTACAATTTGGAAGGCGTGATTAGATACTATGACCCCTACAATTCTTTGTAGCTTTGGACTTTATTTTTGAGGTTTCATTGAAGGGCAATTTCAACTTTTCTAGGTGCATTTTGCAAAAAGACCCACATTTATTTTCTTTGTAGGTAGGATCTACAATTGGAGCAAAACATCTGAATTGGGAGGTAGGCCAACTCGGGCTGATCAATCCCCAAGGCAATGCATACATCTCAGATTGTCCACGATTGAACAGATGGCTATGATTTCTTTGATTTGTTGTGATTGGAATCCATGGCTGTGATTTCTACACCTGCTCATGACTATATGCTTCAACCAACCGTCCATTATTTGAAGGTCTCAACGGTGGCGACTTTACTTTGGGATCTATTGTGGAGGGAGTTTGCAAGTGGGGCTTGATTCGTGGGCCTTCTCCGCCATCGTGGAGGCATCAGTGGATTAAGGAAAGGTTTTTTTTTTCCTCCGTACCTCTAGTATTTTTACTCATATTTTTGCTTTCCTTGTGCATGCTCTTCGTTTGTACGTGGCTAGGGCTTTCTGTATTTTTATTTTGTGGCTTCTGGCCTGAAAGGCCAAGCGTCTATGGGGGGGGCACCATGGAGGGGGATTTAGCCCCCCTTGTTCCGTGTGGGGTTTGACCAAAGGTTGGCGAGGCTGCAATTGGTAAAAATCCTCTGAAATCCTTCCGTGAGGCTGTTTCTAGCAATCAGGCTATAGGTGTGGAGGCTGCAAAGTTTGTGCTTGAAGATGCAGGTGAAGGGGTCAACACTAGTGAGTCTAAAGAATCTCAAGGTAAGAATCTTTTGGAAACCATTGTAATTGTCCTGAACAATGATATGCTTGATTTAATCCATAAAGAGAGGGACAAACTCTCCGAGGTCGCAGTCTTCATGGCTGCCATCGATTTGGAGAATCTACCTACTAGGAGCTATCTTGACAACTGGTCTAACGATGTTTGGTTTAAAAAATTGAATGTGCAAATATCCCTTTGTCGTATGATTCAAAAAGGTTTATTTCTAATTTATTTTAAGAATCATGGTATGCAAGTTAAAATTTTAAGCAAACTCTACTAGAGCGTGGGGAAGTCTATATTTAGGGTGCTATCATGGAAACTGGGGGCAAACTATGACGAAATCCTTGCACTGTTGAGCCCTAGGTGGTTGATTGTGAAGAACATCCCTCAAGATTTTTGGTCTTTCATCCCTCGATTAGTTGAACTGTTTGGAACAGTGATTAGGATATATAGACCTCGGGTCATGCTCCCGAATTTGGATGTGAGGGTCCTAGTGTGTCTTAACCCAGGCGTTGGTTTCCCTGAAAATATTGGCATTAGAGTTGAGGGCACCCTCCAAGTTTTCTTGGTGGAAGTGCTCAGTGGTATTGGAGCTTGCTACCTCTATAGGTGGGAAGGGCATCTGCGGAAGAACTTCCCGTTATCTCATGGTGCTCGGCCTCTCGCCAATCCGCCCAGTGTTGTAGATTTTGTTGGTGTCACCCCTTTTTCTGATGCTTCCCCCTTCGTTTTCCCCTTCCCCTCAGGTCCTTCCTTTGCTTTTCCCCCTCTATCTGGAGTTTCCCTCGGTCGCTTCTCCCCAACTAGTCATCCAGTTTGCGGCCCCCTTTTGCAATCTTTTCTCCCCCCTCGCTGGTGAGCTTCCAGCCTCACCCCTCCCCCATCCTTGCACTTTTCCTAGATCTCTTCCCTTTGCTCTAGTGATTTTTTAAAATAAAAATTCCCGAGAGCTTGCATTGGAAAGCATTATGAATAAAGGCAAGGATTTAAAGAATAATTAATGTTGGTAAGAAGATTGAAATCATCAAAACTTATGTTAATGGAGTCATTGTTGATGAAGAGACTATTGTATCTAACACCCAAGAAAATGAAAAATGTGTTGAAAATTCCTCCAAAATGAATAATCTTGTTTCTTCGTTTGAGACTAACAAAGCTTCCAAAAGCCCTTTGGGGGTGTGTAGTAGTAACTATAAACATGAAAATTGTATTGTTCCTCTCTCCCTTGGGGACAATAGGAAAACTCCAATAGATGTCGGTGGTAAGCTTGACGTGGTCATAGGTGAGGATCCTCTTGAGACCTTGACTGACATGGTTAGGAAATGGTCTATCAAGATGACTGACAATCCCCAAGTGGGATACACCATCCCTTTGAATACCAGTGATCCTGTGAGCTTCATTGGTTGCCCTGGTGGTGAGGGGACCCCTGGAAGGACATTAGAACTTTTGAGAGTTTTGACCAAAGAGGATAGTGTGAGTGTTGTGAAGGATCTCCCTCAGCTAAGGAAGATCCTAGCAAGAGCATGGGGAGTGCCTTGGAAATGGTGAATCAAGTCACTAGGGACTATGACCCCGCACCCCCTAAGGAACCAAAAAAGAGGGGTAGAAAGAAAGGTAGTAACTTGGAATTTTACAAGAATGGTCCTGGACTCATCAAAGGGAAGAGGAAAAAACCAACATAGTGTTGGTTGTTCCCTCACTTAAAAGAATGAAAAATGAGGAGAATGCTATTAAATTTTTTGAAATTTTTAGGAATTCCAAAGAGGAATCTACTATCAAATACAATAATGATAGTTAACTGCACCTCCTGGAATGTCAGAGGACTAGAGAACCTAACTGGAAATATGTGATTAGAGTGTTTCTTAATTTGGAGAAAAGTAAAGATTTTTTCTTGCTATAAGAACTCAAGGTATTGGGGTTTTTGCTAGAGACCAATTTAAAGTTCATCTGGGGAGACTCTATGATCGTGGCCTCCAACCACGAAAAAGGTAAGGGAGGTGTTGCAATTTTGATAGCCAACCAATGGAAGCCTTTCCTAATAAATTGTGGGATATGTCCCTAGAATAGGGTTGCTTGGGCCACATTTGAGAAGGGGAAGGCTAAGTTTGGTGTTTTCTCAATCTATGCCCCTAATGATTTCTTACAGAGATGTGATTTATGGAGATGGTTATTTGAACTCCCTATGACCCCCTAGATTATAGGTGGATATTTTAATATGGTAGAGTGCAAGGAAGACAAAAGGGGGGGCATTAGTGCCGATTAGAAGGGGAATGAGTTTCACTTTTTGTCTAGGATGAAAAGCAAACTAAACATCGTTGACCCCATGGCAGGCTTGAAACATGATTGCAATGGTGTCTAGTTTACCTAGTACAATGTGCAGAAGGGTAAAAAAAGGATCTACATCAGGTTGGATAGGTTTTATGCTAACAAGGATCTTTGCATTTTTTAGCCTATTAATGGAGGTGACAAAGTGTTGGTCTACCCCTATAGTCTATCGGATCACCACCCTATTAAGGCCAAGATTACCATCAACAATAGCATCATGATTCACAACAAAATTAGGGAGAGTTTCATTCTGATCACCAACTTGTTGAGGGACAAGGACTGCATTGAGGCAGTGGAAACTTTGAGGGGGATTAACAGATGGATGGTAAGAAATAAATGTCACATTCAAAGATGGAATCAAAATGTTAGCTCATGGAGGTGCATCTTTCAAACAATTGGTAAAAAGAGGGCCTTGGATAGTAGAGGGGAGGAAAACTGCCTCCAAGATGAGCTTCTAGATGCAGGAGGACCATGAGAATGAGTAGCTATATGAAAACCTCAATAAGGCTAAGTTCTCATTGAGGAGGCTTCAGGTAGTAAGGATCCAAGGGCTCAAGGTGAGATCTAAGCTCAATTGGTTGAGTAATGGGGATAAAGGATCAAAGTTCTTCTTTAGATATATTTAAAAAAAGTGGCTAAAAGAACAGATTGATCAAATTTGTCACAATGGTGTGACATTCTCTAAGCAAGAAGACATTCTACAACAATTTACGCTCTTTTACATAGACTTGTTCAAGTCTAAAGGTAATAAAGAAGGTTGTATGGAGGCTAGGAATAGTCTCAAAGGGTTGATGCCTATAAAAATATCTAATGAAGATAGGGTTCTTCTGTCTGCTGTGATATCACAAGAGGAAATCAAAAAGGCAATTCTTTCTGAGTAATGATAAGTCCCCAGAGGTGGATGGTCTCCCTCTAGAATTTTACAAATCTTCCCTGGATTGGATATGTGAGGATTTTCACCTAGTCTACATGGAGGCCCTTGCTAAAGGCTCCTTGGGATCCCACATCAATCAAGGCCCCATTAAACTCCTACCGAAAGGAGGTGACAAAACATTGATAAAAAACAAGAGACCTATCACCTTGTTGAATGTCTCTTACAAGATTCTAGCGAAGGTCATAGCCTTGAGGCTTACAAACATACTCCTGAAGTTCATTAATGCCACTCAGAATTGATTTATTAAGGGCAGATACATCCTTGAAAACTTGATTACCAGCTGGGAGGCTCTTGAATGGGCTAAAACATCTCAACAGAATGTGGCAATGTTCTTGATGGATTTTGAGACTCTTGGTGATATATTTCCTTTTCGTTTTCATTTGATTTCCATTGTACTTCGTTATTTCATTGGATTTTTATGTTATTTGTGCTAACCCATTTAACAATCTGATTTTCCTTTGATTACATTGGTGAACCCGACATTTTGGACAGAAATTTGTGTGTGTTTTTGTTTGTTTTCACTATTTTGCAGGTTACAGCCAAGACGTCATACAAAATTCCGTCACCTTCATTCGAGCACAGAAAAATGGGCGAATAAAATATATCTTCAAACATTTTCTGGGTTTTGTAGATCTCGGTCTCAGCTTTCTAGAACATTAAACGGTTTTAAATTTTGTTAAGATTTGACAAAGTTATGGCTGTTTTAGTGATCGCTATTTTTTTTAATTTCATTTTTAAACCCGCGTTTTTCTTTTGTCTATAACTTTCCTTTTGTGCAGAATTGTGGAAAATATTTTCTGGGTTTTGAAGATTAGATTTTCAGCTTTCCATGGATATCTACCACTTGAAATTTTGTTAAGTTTGGAGGAAGTTATCACTATTTCAATTCTGCTGTTTTCATTTAAGTTTTTATTTTTTTAAATTTTTGTTACTAATATTTTCTGGTAGCGTGTGGCGATCCCTATTCGTGTGTCGAAGACCATTGCATAAGAGACTACTAATATTCATTGTTTGCAGATTCGCATGTCAAAGAAGGAATAAACAAACTTTGTGCTTGTTTTTCTTAGATTAGCAAACATTTGATTTTGGTGCTTATAAAACGAACTCATGTCTTCTATGCTTGATTGTGGTTGCGGGATGGTAGGTGAGTATGCTCTCACTTGGTGAAAACCTTGTGATCAGAAAACCAGACCCATCATTATTTGTTAATTACCCTTCACGATTCGGTATATCGGAGTATCCTCTCCCCTTGCGCATTCGTGCGATCCTGGGTGTAAGAGAAACGGTTACTGACTCTAGAACTTGGGTCTCGCTCGTGGGAAAGTACTTCACCTCTAGATCTACTCACCGGTAGCACTGACACTCCAGGGACTTCCACCGCAGATAGTAAAAGTGGGTTCTTGGGAAAGTCAGAATCACGAGTGTGGTTCCGACGAGATGGATCCGAAAGGGGACTCTCGCCGCATGGATCATGCCCCACGAACGAAATGCCCGAATTAAAAACCTCTTGTCTTAGTGTCCAACCATTCTTTGGCCGTTGCTTGGTATAGTGCAGGGTACAGTATCATACCCGAAGACACTCACTACTGATCCCCTTGAGTAGAGATAGCAATTCTTGGGATGTCACTACCCAAAGAATCTGAATTTGGTGTGCTCGAATGACGTTAATGAGCCGTGGAGGGGAGCCAATGCCACCAAAATTCTAAGCTATTCGCTCTCGAGAAGGAAAGGTGTTTATCACCAATCCGGGGTATATCGATGGGCTATACCAAGTATACAAACCCTTGGCCTATTGACCTTTTTAGGATTGTGCTTATTTCATGTGTGATTGGTTACACCAAAACATTGTGCTTGTCAAGTGTTTTCTAGATTTTCAAACAATATACACAACATTCACAAATTTGGACAAAAACAGTTGACCTTGGACAACTCAGACTTTTCAACAAGACATTAGAAAACAATCTCAGTCCTCATTTTGAACTTAGACTTTGCATTGGCCTTGACAACCTTGTCATCATGCATTAATCATTTTCTTAGGAAAACGTCATCATTATCTTGCATTGTCATCATTTATTCCAAAAATACAAAAAAATTAGTGGCATAACTTGTCATCTTAGTCTTCATTGTCTTTTGGCATTAGTCATTTTCTTTAGACAACATTGTCATATTGCATCCCTTATTGTCAAAAATCCAAAAACATAGTCTTGCATTGTCATCCTTTATCCAAAAAAATCCAAAAAACATAGGCTAGTGTCATCCTTGCATTTAGTTGTCATTCTCATCATTCTCATTTGAGAAAATCCCTTTTACAGTTGAGACTAGGCTTCAAAGACAACAACGACAAATGGAAAACTTTGGACAAGATTCTTATCCCAACATTGACAATAACACTTACGACATGAACAAACATTGGACTTTTTCTGACCCATTTCACAACATGAACATGCAATCTTCCATGAACATGCCATCTTCATCACAAAACATTTTTGAGCCATTCATAGAAAGAGACCAAAATGGACGAGTATATTTCAAAGACATAGAAGCTGCAAAGAAAAATCCTGATATATTCTCCTTTGTAAAAAAATTAATCTTACGTGACCCTCAAAGGTCTCTAGCCATGCTTTTGGACGAAGGGGCTAAGTTACCACAAGGCTTTGACATAAATACTTTGCCACCTCCATCTGTCTACCCTCACCATCAACAGTCATTTGACACAAATCCTTCCATTAATTCGCAACAAACGTCCACTTATCACCCTTATCCTAACCTTGACAAGGGAAGCCAACTGTCCACTAGTCCATTCCAAACCTCCACATCATATTCTGACCCTTCACCTATCAATCCCGTCCAAGCCTACATCCCTTATCAACTATCTACCAACTCATGTCAAGTCCCCACATCATACCACACCAATCCAGTCAAAGTCTCCATGTCATATCCTTCTCCTTCAATAATTAATCCAGTCCAAGACTCCATGACATATTCAGTCCAAGATCCCATGTCATATCCTAGTCCTTCACATACTAGTCCAGTCCAAGTTCCCACGTCCTATCCTAGTCCTTTGGTCATTAATCCTTTTCAAGTCACCCCCTCACAAGCCACATCTAGTCATGAAAACTCTATCATAGTCCAAAGTCAAATCCCATTGTCTAAACTTGAGGATACATGTCAAAATAAAAGCCCAAAGCATAACCTTATAATGTCACCCTCATGTCAAGAACAAGGTAGTCCATCCCATGACCCTATCTTAAACTCCATTCAGAGAGTCCCTCAAGACAATCATGACATCCAAAACACACCTATCCATGACAACCCCATCTTTGAACAAGACCCTACCATTGACCAAGAAGTCCAAATCCATGACAACCTCATTTTTGACCAAGACCCTATTGTTGACCAAGAAGTCCAAAATGATCCACTCGACCTTTACACCATTTATGATCAAATACTTTTCAATCCTATACAGGCCTCGACTATTGATAGTTTCCAAAATGAGACACTTGCCTCCATGGGACACATAGACGATATTCCTCAAGCACAAGAGTATTCCAATATGGACATATTTGAAAATAATCAAGCTATAGCTGAATTTACTGGACTCTATGACACTGACCATAATGATGGCTTTGACATTGCCTTGGAAGCACCAATGACCACCAACCTCGACATGTCACATGATCGTATCTAAAGATATCAGCCAGAATATGTCCAACATGAAAATGAAGCAGACACTTTATCAACTAGGGCTTCATCTATCTTTGTCGAAAGGTGCTTTCTTGCAAGTATGAAAAATATTGGCAAGTGACAAAGGTCCATGTGACATCATGATGGGTTAGCATCTTGCTTTCAAAACAACAAATAATCTTAATGCAAATAGAATCACAAAGCATGCAATATCAAGGCAAAGGACTAGGCATACACGAAAGCAAGGAATTTAGAACCAATAATACCTTCGTGAAAATTATATATCAAGGTCTTGGCTATTCCTCGACAGCAAATCAAACGATGTCATGGTACTGACACTGGGGAAACCTTGTCGATACAAATGTCAAAATGGAGTCCATGAGAAATCCTTGTCATAAGATTGTTGCCAACACCCCCTCCACCCACACCATCAACTGTCATTTTATGATGAATCAACGTCCCCTTTGGAACCAACAAAAACAAAAGTCTTACAAGTCAAAATATCAAAATCAATTGTCAAAGACCATTGAATCAAACAAAAGAACAAGTGGACAAATGAAATTAAAATGGATCCCAAAGAAAAATGGATCAAACAAAGACATCAAGTCAAATACAAAATTCAATCACAATGTGGAGCCACAAGACAAGAGGACTCCCACATATAACACATGTCCACCTCCTTCAAAATGGTCATTAATCAAGGCATATAAAAGTGTTGGTTCCAAACACCATCCCTTCAAAATCTGTCATCCATCATCCAAAGTTTGGAAAATAGAAAGTCATTCATCCAAATGTCCAAACAACCTTTCCACATCTACCATCATCTATCATAATCCTACATCTCGCCTAAAGTCCAAAAATCCTACATCACAAATCCGTCACATCATGGCAGCAACTCTTTACTACAAGGACTCTCATGGCACTCTATTGCGATGTGCGTATTTTGATAAGGCCAACTCTAGTATCAGAAAGGATCACAATGACATTGATCAGTTGTATACAAGTGCTACGATCCTGACAAGACAACTCCTTCAACAAGGTCATTATTGGCATATCATGGCACCAGTCTCTACATCGGCACCGGGCTGCTGATTCAGAATACTGCTGGTAATCTAAAAGCATCTAGGCTTAACTCCACAATATCAAAAGAAAATCAAAAATCAAAAATAAAAAAATCGTCACCCTGATGAAAACCTGGCAAACAGGCGTCTTGGTGACACCAAAAAAATTAGAAAATCAAGAAAATAGTAAAGAGAAAATTTTCATCCAATGGTGAAAACCTGACAAATAGGCGCCCTGGATAAGTACCATGATGAAAACCTGGCAAACAGGCGTCATGTGTAAAATAAATCGTCTATGTGGACTCTTACACTTGGGGGCAAGTCGTCTCATCTCCTAGGCCTTCCTCATGACATTGACATCCGTCCATCTTAACCCTATCATTTCCATATCATTCCCACCTATCTTGGTCTTGACATAAAACTGACACACATAAATCATACTTTGGGAAAACTCTTGACATGTCTATCCTTCGATCATACACGATTCATGAAACATCATGTCATCGACCACCATAGTCTTATTGTCCTTATATGACATAGTCATTGAAAATCATATGACAATTCCCTTAGTCTCATGTCTCCCATCCTTTACCAAGGCCACCCTCTCATCCTTTCATGTCTATCACCTGTCTTGGCTTTCCCTTGTCAAACAGTCTAAGGATAATCATCATCCCATCTAGCCCTAACCAAGTCATTCCAAATGCAACGAGTCCAATTCATACAAGCACATTATCCAAAATTTTACTTGACTGCGTTCCTGGCCCAGCTGTAGACCTCTATACTTTTGTCACATTATCGTCATCATCCTCATGTTGTTTCGGGATGCGTCCTTCCCATGTCAAACAACGTTGTCATCACCTGTCAATTGGTATTCAGCTTGACTAGGGACACAATCATGTTTGTCCTTGGATTCTCATGTGTAGGCATCAGTTATTTGCATTTGTCGCGATCCTCTTAAACGTCAAAATCCAAAAAAATCATAAAACGACAAAAAGACCAAAAACATCACAAAAAGTCCTAAAAAGACAAACATCACAAAAAGTCCTGATAAAAGACCAAAAACATCATAAAATGTCCTGAAGAAATAACTAAAAATCATAAAATGTCCTGGAGAAAAACACAAAAAACATCCAAATTAATGTCAAAATCCTAAAAATGGAGTTAAAGTCACTAAGGCTGGCTTAGTCCATAAGATATCGAATCCACGTTGTCTCTTCGCATTTGCTACGTAGGCAAGACTCATACTTGAGTCCCCGAGACATTAGGTCAGTCCTTTTAGGTTTGTCAAAATAAATCATGGTGCAATCTTTGGTCATCAAGACAAAGTCATTGGTCGTGTCGAACTACGAGGTCTCTGAGTGTATGATGTAGGCAAGGCCATCTATCGATGAGCCCCCAAGGCCGCACTAGGTCAGTCCATTAGGGTTCATGGCATCACACTAACACACACGTCAAAAATTCTTCAAGACAACACGAATCTTTCCCAAACGAACAAAACTCATCATGACAATCATTATCACAGCAAGACAATCTCATCGGCACATATCATCATGACAATATCGACATATGGCCAACACAAGTCAAACTCAGTCAAAACAAGTCAAACTTAGTCAAAATAAGTCAAATTATCGCAACCAGTCAAACTATCAACTCTTGGTTACCTTTCAGATGGGTCCTTCTGAAGAATAACCTCTGTCATTGGTGCCTTAGGATGTGTCCTTCCTAGGCATTGTACCTATCATTTGACATTTTCGAGGAATCCTTTCTGACATTTAAGGATCATTCCTCTTGACAACAACGTTCTTTCAAATGTGTCCTTCTGAAGAACAAAACTCCGACATTGGTGTTTTAGGATGTGTCCTTCCTAGACATCGACATTATTCAGGATGTGTCCTTCCTGAATATGGCAACCTTCGACATTTGTCATCTTGGCATCATTTAAATTTACATTGACACATCAATGCACTCGGCATCCAGACGCACTTGGCAAACACTTGGAATTTGTTTTTAGTTTTTATCATGATATTAGTTTTTCGAGATCCCACTAGCAGGATTTAGAGAAGCAGCCGACGAGCATGACAATTGACACGCATGACTACTAGCTTCTTAGTGAGATCCTGATCTTGGGATTTAGAAAAGTAACGACATATCATGATAGAGACTTTATTTTTGTAATTTGGCAATCATGTCACTAGTTTCTCAAGGATGTCCTAGCAACAGGATTTAGAGAAGCAGCGATGTTTCATGATCCGGGTCCTTTTGTCTTTTTCCTCACTTGTGACTGCCTTGACAAAAAGATCAAAATCCCCACCTTAGTATGAGTTGTACGGCCTTGTATGTGACTGCCTCTGCTTTTCAAATGGATGACCTTGCACACCTTGGTCTATGTCATCATACCATTGTGTTTGTTGTCCATTTGTGTCATTTTTAATACCTAATGATGATTATACAAATATTAGTCCTATGGTAAGGTTTAAAGGATTTGGTCTAGGAACTAACATGCATCTTCTTTAGTCTTGCCATCTTCTCTGTCTCATCTCATATAGGCATTGCATTCATGTCTTTTGCACTAAAATTTCTTCGTCCCTTCATATTCTAGTCTCCTAACCAATTTTAAGAGCACACCTATGTTCTTTGAACCCGTCTGTCCTCTTGAGGAGGCATACCATAACCCTCCCTAGTCTCTCCTCATCTTATTTTGCACTGGGGCATTTTTCGACTTATTTTCTTTGTCACAACGCGACAAGCGACATTATGACAAAGAGGGGCAAAATGTAGACACCTAAAAATGACCTAGGCCTGCAAGCTTCATTTTTACCACTTTCGTCCTAGCATAATTATGTTATTTAATTATGTCCTTCGTCCACATTCAACTATTGATTAAATAATTCATAATTATTTAATTAATTCAAGTCACTTATTCTTCATGATTATTAAATAAATAAATTCTATTTATTTATTAAATACATCCTTAACTGTCTAAGTCTTTCTTTAATTAAATAAATTTCTTAATTTATTTAATTTCCCTTTCTCCATTTAATTATCTTTGATTATTAAATAAATGAATTTCATTTATTTATTTAATACGTCACTGACTGTCTTAATTAAATAAATGGATTAATTTATTTAATTAATTGGTCTTATCTTCTAAATTAAATAATTAAATTTAATTATTTAATTGCCAATTAATATTCTTCTCATTTTAAATAAATTAAATTATTTAAAATGTCATGTCAATCTTAACTGTCAATCCTTTTTGATAAATAACTGAAAAATATTATTTATTATCTCTCAAAATCCATAATTTGAATTATTTTAATTCAAATTAGTAATTAATCTTCCAAAAATCAAGCACCCGGCAGATTCTTGATTTTCCAAATCTTATCTTCAAATTCAAATCTTATCTCTCTTTGATTTTTCGAATCTTGCAAATCAAGCAATCTTATCTTCTTGATTTTTCGAAAATCTTTATTTTCTAATTAATTTGTCTCATTTATTCTCCACCGTCGATCTATTTTTATTCCAACCGTTCGATTAAGGATTTTGCCTTAACCCTAATTAGGGATTCTTGGGTGTAATCTAGATCGTTCGTTTTAGGGTCTCATCACTAATTTATCTCGTCCGTCCGTTCGAAATGGCCTTTTCTATAAAATGCCCTTTCCTTCTCATTTTTCATATCTTGACATTTTAGGTAATTACTATAGGCATTTATTTACTCTCACTTATTCATTGTCATAGGCATTTGATTAATATTGGCATTTATTCTAGGCATAGGCATTGATTCATAGGCATAGACATTTAGGCAATATCAAATCCTTCGAATCTTGTTGTAGGGCTTAGGCATTTTAGATTGCTCAAGAAGACGAATCTGAGGGCAACACATTTCCAGCAAGTAAGAAGGTGTAACGAAGGTGAAGCATGGAAGATGGAGACACTCGGTGATATATTTCCTTTCGTTTTCATTTGATTTCCTTTGTACTTCGTTATATCATTGGATTTTTATGTTATTTGATCTAACCATCTAACAATCTGATTTCCCTTTGATTACACTCATTAGTCAATATTGAAATCAAACGATGTTCCCTTAACTCATACACTTCAAATGCTTAGAGCATTAATTAACATAACTAATGGAAAAAAATAGTTGAGTTTTTTCTAGTTAAATTTTTGTGCATGACAACATGGCAAAGTGATAGCACCAGAATCACAAATTTGTATTTTATTACTCAAGACCTGATATTCACTAGTGGGATGACCAAGAACTTGATGATACACACAAAAATAATGACTTGTTTGATTGTGTTTGTGAAATTTCCTACGTGATGGAGGAAGAGTAATCAAGTGGGCTTTGAGAAGATTCAAGAAAATATTACCTTGCTTAGATAGAGGATGAGTAGGAAGCAATCCTTTCTCTTGTGACAAATTTTGATTACTCACAAGAGGAATACATAAATGCATTAGATAATGAAAGAGGATATGTAGACAAAGGAGGAGGTTGGTAACCTAAACCTCTTTTAGAAAGGTGCAGTGTAAGTTGCACGAGAGCCCTAACTCTTTGTTCCATGCACCCTAAACCATTTTCCTTGTATCCAAGTTTAGATAGAATTTTGAAACCAAGCCCATAATGTGTCTTCAATTCAGATGGAGAAGGAGAAGCCGCCTTACTAGTCTTTTCTAAATGAGAAGTATGATCATTTTTTGAAGGAGTGGCAACATTGACATGAGAAGAAGGATCGATTCTTTTGCAAGAATGTAGATCCTTTTTCAGTGTTAAGATGTCAGGATTAGGAGTTTCATTCTTAGATTTAATTAGTACTTGAGGGATGAAGGCTAAAAATCCCCTATTGTTAGAGGAAGAAAGTATGTTATGGTTGAGTTATGGTGTTTGTGAATTTTTCAAAGTAGGAGTTGGAATAGTAGACTTAATTTGTTTAGAAGAAATAGGTTGCACAAACGAAACTGAAGACTCCTTAGGTTTATATTGTGAAGTTTTATACTCTCCAACAAAAGAGGGTGTAAAATCTAATGAACCCCAATCGTCACCAAAATATGTTCTTGAAGATGAAGCATCATACAGATCATTATTGTTGTTAGGAGTTGTAGTGTTGAGATTACATGTTTAATAAGGACAATATTGTTTGGATGCCACTGAGACAACCTTCGCCTCCTCAAGCTCTAATGGTGAGATTTTATACTCCAATGAAGGAAGGAGTAAAATCTAGCAAACCCCAACCATCACCAAAGAGCACAATTGTAGGTGATTTATAATCATCAAAATCATTATCATTGGAAGGAAATGTTTCTAGTTTTGAAGATGGAATTGAAGTATTAAGTGATTTAGAAATTGGAGGTTGATGTTTGGCTTCAACTTGTAGGCAAACTGTTAGATTTGGATTTGCTTCAACTATATAGAGCTTCTTTTTGTAGATAAACTTCATCTTATGGTGAAGAGTAGACAGGACTCTCCCTATGGCATGAATCCATGGTCTACCAAGAAGAAGATTATATGAAAGAGGATCGGGCATGACATGGATAAGGGTAGGAAACGTGATAGGTCCTAAGTCAATTGGTAGTGTGATTGTACCTAGTAACTATCTACCAACATTATCAAAGCCATGGATAGAAAGAGTGGCGGGTTTGATGAGAGATGTATCTACATCAATTTAATGTAGCAAGTCAATGCTACAAACATTAAGTCTTGATCCATTATTGATTAGAGTACACTTTATTCCAGTTTGATTAATGATGGCTAAAATCATGAAGGGATCATGTTACTTTTGGATTTCAAGAGAAGGTAATTCATGTTGGTGGAAGACAATTTCTAAATTTGTTGACTGCATACCACTAAACAAGGTTGATATTGTGATAGTACTAGTTCCAAAATAAATAAGTTTAAAATTTATTAAATAAATAGAGTTTTATTATTATCAAAAGAACAATAATTAAATTTCATATCAATTTTAAAAATGTGTAGCACTAAAATTATTAATTATTGAAAAGCCAAAACAATCAATAATGCTTATCTTTTAAAATGTGCAGAGGTTTATAGAAATTGCTTAGAGTAGATTTTTGGTTCAGCCTCTTTTGTTTGTGAGTAATCTAGGAGGAACCAATTCCTTTCAAAACACAGTGCACTATTGCACTCTACACAAGTGCTGGTTCAACAAAACAATGCTCAACACAAGTGCAAACCAAGCCTTGGCCAAGACTGTCCTGAGTGTACGTTGTACCCCAAGTTGGACACACTCTATGTGCCCCCTTCTCCAATGCTCGCAGCCTACTAACCAAAAATCATCCTCATAATTTTTCTTCTTCAATTTATTCTTTTTCCTACTTAGCATAATTAGTTTTTTCTATGGTTTAAAAATAATCAGTGGGCAGATCCAATTGTCACACCCTTTCACAACATTTAATTATTAATGATAAACACCGAGAGATTTCATGAAAATAAAAACAAAGCAGAAATAATAATTTTGATACACTTTTAAATCTTCAAATTTTAAATCTTTTTTAGACTTTTAATTAATTTAACTTGAAAGTAAATCTCTATTACATATTTTTTACATTTCCTCTTTCTTTTCTAAGGGAAAAATTCTCATAACTACATCATTCTGTCTAACAGAAGGTGGTACCAGTATCTTTTGTAAGGCCTCCTAGAGCATCTTATGGTATGTACAAGCGATGTTTGTATTAGGTCCCAAAGGGAGATCTTAGCTAGAGTAGCATGGAGCTACTTGACAAGATTGTACTCTTTGCTCATATGTTGAGGGAGACAAGGTGTGGGGGCAAAAGGTTGAGGAAATGGAATGTAAGTAGGAATGGTTGTGTTGTTTTAGGTTGCGTGTTGTTTTGAGTATTGTATGTGTGAGAAACTGCATGATAATGAGGTTACTACGACACATTTTGATTGTTTTGAGTAATTTGATTTACAAAGTTGAAAATGCAATTAGGAGATTGAGGTTAGTTTGGAATGCCTTGAATAGTAAGAATAGATTTAACGTTTGGTTAAGGAACATTAGGATGAAGATGCACAATAATTTTTTGTTTAAGAAAAATCTTGGAAGAGGGTAAAGTGGTGAAAGGAAACATCTTTAGAAGGTAATTTGGTAATGACACAAAACTAAGCAAGAAATTTTATTTGACTAGTGTCCTCAAGGGAGAGCAAAGAAGGTTGGTTAGGATTTTGACTTGTTTTTGTTAGAATTGTGAAACAAGAACAAAACCATGAGCCACAAGATCAAACAATGAACAAATAAACCTTCCACCCAAGAGATCTGCAAACAATATATGCAATATTCCTCAACAAGGAAAAGCTACATAAGCAAGAGACTATCAAAAAGATATGAAAGCTCAAGATCATAATTACAATGAGGGTTGAGTTCTTATAAGAGCAAAACCCTAAATGAGAAAGGGATCAGATCATGACAAGTGTCAACATCACATGAGATGACATAGAATGATCTAATATTAGCTCAACTAATAAAAGCATAAAAGCACTCCTAATTTTAGCTTAAGTGCATGAGAATAAATTAGACTAATAATCAATTTAAAAGTAATAATTAATTATTAGCTAATGCATGATAACTCTAACACCTCCCCTTAAGATGAACTTAGGGAGTAGCTAAAAACTCTAAAAAGAGAATGCATGATGGGTCCTGGAAAACAAGACCCGCTGAGGTACCCATGTACAAACAAAATATCTCTATAATACGAAGAAACAGAGAAAACCTCATGGGAAAGACTCCATTCCAAAAAGAGATGAAAGCCAAGTGAAGGACTGGAGAAGCCTCCAAACAAGAAAATGTCCTAAAAAATAGGAATGTTCATGTAGAACATCATTGCAGCATGAAGAAGTTGTAGACTGTTATCAAAGATGACTGATATAATGCTAAAATAAAGAACCTCCTTTGAAACAAATGATGATCAGGATCAAGATAATAAGAATCTGCATGAGTTCCCACAATGACACTACTTGAATCAGATGGAAAACAAAGGAAAAACATCTGAAAATCGAAGATACAAATGTCAAGATCAAGGAGACTATATTGCATGAGTCCCCCTAATGACACTACTCAAATCATGTGGCAAAACAAAGGCAAACATCTGAAAGTCGAAGATACAAATGGTACATGAATTTGTAGGAGTGATCCTAACGACACTACTCAACATGAAAGATGCAAGTCAACAATACAGGTACCAACTAGTTTGAAGAACATTGATCAAGAGAGACAATAATCTGCGTGAGTGCCCCCAACGACACTATTCAGCAAGCACTTGATGCAAGTTGAAAATACAGGTACCCAATAGTCTCTGATCAAACAAAAATGGAAGGTCACCTCTAGAAACAGGAATGTAAGAATGTCCATATGGTAAATTCTCCAATTCACTTAAATGCATATAACCAACCATTGATGTACGCTGCATCCAAAAGTACATAGGAAAAAAATTTGTATACATAGCTCACTCTAACGCAAACCCAAGGAAGCATTAGCATCAACAATAGAAACCCACCCATAACATTTGGTAAAAAGAGAGAGCCATGATAGGAACGCTGAAATTATGTGAAACCAAGAAGTGCATGTAGGAGAAACAACCTGTAAATAAAAGGGTGTACAAACTAAGGGCACACATGCATGAGGCAAGAATCACTAGGATTCACTATTGTCGTGGAAGGGACACTCACTTGACAAAGGTGTGATGGCAAACCAAAGGAAAACATCAACCCCCCATGGCACTTTATATCATAGTGTGAATACAAAAGGCACAACAGGATGTACAAAATCCCCAAAAGATATACACCAGAATGGCACTTTATCTAAATGTGTCTACAAAAGAGAATGTGTATGAAAAATATGTTTGTGATGCCCAAGTAGGACAAAATACTAGAAATACATATAGAACAACCAAAAATGAGTCATTCCATGCAAACAACAAGTTCTTAGGAGCTAAAACGTCCAAGTAATTCATTAGAGTGCAAAAACAAGGTGATTCCACAATACTGGTTTACAATTTTTGGCCAAACTGGACACTAAACTGATTTTTTCTAACTAAATATTCACTTTCTGGCACCTATAGTGGCTAAACCGTGAGGAATTTGAAGATGATGCAAACTAATGATTTGTGACATTTTGTTTGTAGATTCTAATTTATTTTTTAAAATTTTGGAACCAGATTGCACTTCTTTTTCCATCCCCTTCAAAAACTAGTTTTTTCAGTAAACACCATTTTTAAGGAGTGACACTCACCATATACAACATAATTTTTTTCCATGAAGGATAAAATTTTATTTTTTTCGATATCTAGTGCTTTCATTTGGTTTCATAGTGTTTTATTAAATATTTTTCTTCAATCAAGTTTCGGCTAAACCATTTACAATCTCGTATAGGCAGACTGATACACATTACTTGTGTATTGAATTCAATTCTATTTTTTTGTTGGATCAAGGACTTCAATATCTAGTGCAATCATATTTTTTAGTTTTTTTTTTTATAATTTGTTGTTTTTCCACATGTGCAAAATAGAGAGCTTGATTTTTAGTGAAAAACCTATGCTTAATCAAACTAAAAAAACAAATACATAATAAAACCAAAACATATTAAAATTATATTCATTGAATAGCTTGTTCCGAGGACTACCTGATTCCAGTTGGGTTTGTGAAGATCCCTCCATTTTCATCATCAACTTGAGCTTCGAAGAGCAAAATTCTAGAGATTTTTGGTGCCAAAGGGGGAGAAGGGGGCAAAAGAGGGTTTCGAGTAAACCCCCCTTGGAGGGTTGCTCGAACCTGGGTTTGCTCGAACTTGGGTTCAAGCAAACTCCCTTTCCACAAACTTTTCTCTTTTTTTTCCCAGGAAACGTGGGACCCAGCATTTAATGGGTTCACTCGAAGGGGGATTCTTGCGAACCCCCTATGGGGTCGCTCAAACCAAATGTTCGTTCAAACCCCAAAAACCAAAAAAAAATCCATGGGAGTGTTTTTTGCAACTTTCCTTCCTCACTAGAATTGTAAACTAGTTTTGTGGGTTTACCCAACACAAAAACTTGAATAAAAGTACTTGGAGAAAAATAAGGAAAAAGTGCATGGATGGTTGTGAAGAGCTCTGAAATACGGTTTCAACACCACTAGAATCGCAAAAAACAGAGAAACTGGTCAAAAGTTATGAACTCGAGACTGAAAATAGCACCTTTGACTTCAACATGATGTAGAATGCACCAACAGCCAAAAAAAAAAACGAGTGATGAGACCTACACCACTAGAAAGTTGATGGAACCAACTTTCTAACGATATCTCGTTCGTCAAAATATGACATCATACGCCCAAGTTATGGCCAAAAGAAAAAAATAGCTCCCTAGAAGCTAAAGAGAGGTCAAAAAAGGGCCAAGGTGGCATCCGTACAGCTGACATCATCATTTGTATGGATGATGTCAGCATGACATTGGCAGAATATTCCTCCCCGACGGAAAAAAATTTGGCTACTAGTTTTTGGAGATTCGTCAAAATATTCAAACATTCCCTGGCCAAAAAACTTTGTTGGAAAACTGCAGATTCCCGAGAAAAACACCGAAAATAACTTTAACTGCCAATAAAATTTGCCTCTCGCCAGAAAAAAGTAAAACTGTCAGAAATTGTTTTTAAAAAAACAAGGGTTTTGTTTCATTTTCCCCCGGGTAGACCTTAGAAGCCACATCAATGGCTTTAAAGGCCATTGGCGAGCTTATAAGGTCATCGACTGGTGATATAGGGAGCCTGCAGGTACAGAGGTACCTGCAGGTAACCTTAATTAAATGCATCCCAACAAAAAAATAATTCGCCTACATAAAAAATCGTCCCCGATCAAAAATTCAACCCTACACATTTTTTAAACGATTTAAAAAAAAATAAAACACGCAATTTTTAAAAAACTCAAAAAATTAAAAAAATCACAACTTTAAAAAAATTGAAATTCATGCATAGGAATTCGTACACGGGCTATACAAGGCCCTATATGAAAAAAAATTGCCTCAAAAGCTCCCGGTAGATAAATAGCTCGAATTTATAGTCAAAATTCGTGGAATCGGCCTCCTGAATCCAACGGCGAGGTCCATTTCATGCCAAAATGCACCGAAAATGCAGCTACCCACCAGATCTAAAAAAAAACACCCACTTCAAACCCTTCCAGATCTAACGTCAAGAACCCCAATCAGACGAAACAAAAGGCAAATCTGACTTTCTTGACAGCTCTAAGTCCAACAAAAGACTCTATTTTGATTCTAAATGCACCAAAATTTGCCTACCTCCAAAATTTGCAAAAAAACAAAGGGGATTCAAATTTGAAGTCTATAACCCTTGTTGAAGAAAAAAACCTCATAAATCGAGAAGGGGTTCATTGAATCGAGGCTATGATACCATGTTAGAATTGTGAAACAAGCACAAAACCACGAGCCATAGGATCAAACAATAAACAAATACACCTTCCACGCAAGAGATCTACAAACAATATGCAAGAGACTATCAAAAAGATATGAAAGCTCAAAATCGTAATTACAATGAGGGTTAAGTGCTTATAAGAGCAAAACCCTAAATGAGAAAGGGATCGGATAATGACAAGTGTCAACATCACATGAGATGAGACAAAATGATCTAATATTAGCTCAACTAATAAAAGCATAAAAGCATTCCTAAGTTTAGCTTAAGTGCATGAGAATAAATTAGACTAATAATCAATTAAAAAGTAATTAATTATTAGCTAATGTGTGATAACTCTAACAATTTTGTTGTAGGATCCAAGGATTGATAAGGTAGTGCAATGAATTAGGTGCATTGGGATCAAATTAACTATGTAGCAAAATCCAAAAGTTACAAATCAAAGTGAAAGAAATGGAGAGCAAATCTAGATAGAGATTGCAAAGAAAAACCTTGTGCAGAAAATTGGGGCAAAAAGGGCAAAATAGGGGTGCTAAGTGCCTTAGTCCTTAAGCTAGAGCTTGCACAGGTGTAATCTATGTAGATCTCTGATAGCAAAGAATAGGGTATGAAGTTTGAAAAGGCTCGGGAAATAGGCATGCCCTAATTTGTTGATTAGGGGTTCATGCAAGCATGACTTAGGGTTTTTAAGCATTCAAAGGAGATGAGAGGTCAAATCAACTTCACACATGAATTCTCCCAAGAAGTATAGAAAAAATTGTTGACAAGACGAATATGCCAATGAAATGTTAGAAGAATGTGTTTTAGGTTTGTGTTTTTGCAAAGAATAAAATGTTTTAAATGTTTTACTTTTCTAAAGAAAACTTACATTTGAAGATGTAAATGAAATATTCAAATCTAATGATTTAAATGAGTATATAAGATCTAAAATTATGCTATTAAATTTGAAAACATTGCAAACTATAATCTAAGTTGGTTTCACCAAAATGTTAAGTGTTTGGTGAACAAGTGTAATGTGTTTTATTGTCAAAACCAAATGAGTGCATATGAACAAGATGTTCAAATAGCCTAATGTATTGATAAGATTGCAAAATATATGCTTGTGAATCAAAAGAATTGTAATTGTAGGAAGCATCAACTTCACCAAAATGTTAAGTAGGAAAAGTAATCATAGATCTAACAAGTGAATTAGCTTGGGTCTAGCCTTTCTTTGTTGAACATTCAAACATGAACCAAGAAGGGTTTTAATAATTGGCTAACCACCTCGAAGGAGTGTCAATCTTATTAGGTTGCGTTCCTTTGTTGCAAAGAGGGCAGATTTTGTGAATGTGATTTGATTAACCTAATTGATACAAGCCTTAATCCGAAAATAAATGATAGCGTAGATGGAAACAAAAAAAATTAGGAACGAATACAAATATGAGATGTGCAAACAGAGAGGCACATGTGGTTAAAAGTAAAGCCTAAAATTTAGGTACAAGGGCGTGGGGTACCCTAGTTTGAAGGTTTTGGGATGTTCAAAAGTCCTAGCAACTTGTAGCAGTTTGCTCTGTAGATCTTGCAACTTGTCACAGTCAAAAGTTTTGGATCTAGATACACACAAATAGAGGGGAAGGGTTGTGTTATATAAGAATTTGCCTCGGTCAAACCCATGTGTTGGTGTTCCTACCTCCACAATAGCAATTATAGTGGTGGTATAAATTGTGTGCCCTCACAAAGGCAGAGGCAAAGAATACAAATAATGATTGTTATAAATGAATAACATAAGATAAAATTACCGTAGGTATGAAACCCTTGTTGAAGTGATCTCACACCATAGGTTTCCATAGAGTTGATGAAGAGAACATTAATTTCCTTTAAGACCTACAAGGGTTAGTCCACATAACAAGGGTTAGTCCACATAACAATGTATCTTCACAATGTGTGCATAATAGTTCATAATTCATAATAGATGTTCAAATGAAGGGAAAGACTTATATTTATATGTATCTCGATTCATATTTGGACTTAGGCCGACTAGGCATCATTTTTAAAACACCAAAGGCTAACACGAAAGTTTAGAACTTTTAAAAAGAAGTTCCCAAGATTGGGATGCCCAACACCCTTGTATGAGACTTCTTGGCCCCAAAAACATGGGATGTCGAGGAATTAAATATATTTTCTCAATTTGACCCCAAAATGAATAAATTATGAATATAATTAATTGTACATGAATAATAAGGTGTCAAACCTAGTGTGAAATTGTTACGGGTGACAATTTACTACACTACAATGGACATCCCATTATCCTCAACATTTTGAAGAGCTCCCTCCATGTCCTCTCTTGTCCAATCCTATTCTAGTGATGTTTTATTCTTCATTCTTATAGTTGCAATAACCTTAACTATTGGTTGAACTAGTTCCAAAGTGCTCCCAACATGAACATGAGCTTCTTTATTTGTTTGAAATCTAACTCCTCTTTTATCTGCAGGTGTGGTTGTCTTTGGTCTTCTTACGCCATGCCAGGTCCTCGTTTGAGCTATGTTCTTCATCTACAAAGAAGAGCATACAACATTAAACAAAAGTTTTGAAGTTTGAAATCTTTTGAATCTTTTTTATAGAAAGTTAAGGAAACAAAAAACTTCAAGCATTCAACTTGAAATTCCACCAAATGTTATTGTGCTTAGAATATAATGAGCAACAGAATCAAATTTTTCAATATGTTTGGCAAACAATAAAACTTATACCATTTTCGCAACCACTAACATTTGGTAGTTCACATTGATGCTTAAACAGAATATTAGTAAGTGATGCTCGAATAGAAGTGTAGTTTTCAAATTGAGGTGTACAATTTGACTTATTGTAAAAGATGTTTATAGTTTGATTTGTATACCTTTTTACTTTGATGTTTACAGATATATTGTTTGATGTTTTCAAGAGAAGGAAATAACTAAAAACATATGAGCATTTACAATACACTTGCGAGAGCATTAACAATACAGTGGCTAAAGCATTTACATCATATAAAACATGTAACCATTTATAGTTTACTAAAAAGAGATGCATTTACAATGGGCATAGCATTTATACCTTATAGAATAGATGGGAATTTACAACGGCTATAGCATTTACATCGTATAGAATAGTTAATAACCATTTAAAGTTTACTAAAGTGAGAAGCATTTACAGTGAGTATAGCATGTACATCATATAGTACAAATAGGTTATAGCATTTACATTGTATAGAACAAATTGGTTATAGCATTTACATCGTATAAAACAAATTGGTATTAACAGTAAAATTGAAAACCCCATACATGCACTTACAGTATAATGGCTACAACATTTACCTCCTAAAGAACAGATAGGCATTAACAATTTAACGACATATAGGCAACAGTTAGGCATTTGCATCATATAGAAAAAAATGGGCATTACCAATTTACAACAAATAAGCATTAACAATATAACTAAAAACCCCATTTATGCACTTACATTATAGTAATTTTTTAAAGAAAATACAGTTCACGTCTGATTTGTTTACAACAAGAAGTTTCAGCGAATCAGGATAGGGATTACACATAGCTCAATGCCTGCACAATTTTCTAAAATGTTGCTCCTGTCTTTGTATAACATGAACATATACATGCTTCTTAGTGAAAGTAGTATTAATAAAGTAGACCAGCAAAAACAATACTGTTACCAAGAAATCTAAGATATAATAGCAATGTATACATACTAATTTATTTTACTGAATCTCCTTAGCATGTTTAAATACTCCAAAACAGGGAAGAACATACATATGAATCAAATTAAAATATTTTTATGCACACAGAAATAAGCGCATGGCAGTGAGCAACAAAAAATGCAGTGCACCAAAGATTCAGTGTCAAATCCAATAAAAAACAAGCTTTGAACTGAATTCATAACTTAGAACCAAAGTTGTTACTCATCTATGCACAAGTTGACCAAATTGAATCAAAAAACAATGCCGATCATGAACAGGTAGTTATATTACCTAAACTACAAGTATCTGAACATGATTATATGACATTAGGTCGTGCTTTTAGTTGGATGCACTTTATTTTAGGATCTTGTGACACACAACAGTAAATAGGGGAAAGAGAGTTTCTTATTAACTTATTTCTTACTAAGTAACAACAGTGGACTATCTAGAGCTAATAATTCCAATGAATAACTCAACATGTAATAATTTGGCATGTCAAAAATTAACTATTTGCCAATTGTGGAATTACATTATTAAGACCCTGACCACTTGAAGGAATATGACCGTTAGCCTGAATCTGACAGCATTCAAATGTGAAAACCTCCAATAGAACCTCAGAAATAGCAGAACGCATTCCTAGCCACAGTTTTGAAATCAATGGTTGTACCCAGGCGTGGACTTCTGCAATTTGTCCAGGGAGGAGGAAACAGTAGACAACAGAGTA
>VDFB02270651.1:413199005-413281114 GCA_007258455.2 Sequoia sempervirens | reverse complement strand
CATGGCACTCTATTGCGATGTGCGTATTTTGATAAGGCCAACTCTAGTATCAGAAAGGATCACAATGACATCGATCAATTGTATACAAGTGCTACGATCCTGACAAGACAACTCCTTCAACAAGGTCATTTTTGGCATATCATGGCACCAGTCTCTACATCGGCACCGTCAGTGGATTCAAAACAGTCAGTGGTTATCTAAAGCATCCAGGCTATCCATAATATGAAAAATACAAAAAAAATCAAAAATCAAAAATAAAAAAATCGTCACCCTGATGAAAACCTGGCAAACAGGCGTCTTGGTGACACCAAAAAAATTAGAAAATCAAGAAAATAGTAAAGAGAAAATTTTCATCCAATGGTGAAAACCTGACAAACAGGCACCCTGGATAAGTACCATGATGAAAACCTGGCAAACAGGCGTCATGTGTAAAATAAATCATCTATGTGGACTCTTACACTTGGGGGCAAGTCGTCTCATTTTCCATACCTTCCTCATGACATTGACATCCGTCCATCTTAACCCTATCATTTCCATATCATTCCCACCTATCTTGGTCTTGACATAAAACTGACACACATAAATCATGCTTTGGGAAAACTCTTGACATGTCTATCCTTCGATCATACACGATTCATGAAACATCATGTCATCGACCACCATAGTCTTATTGTCCTTATATGACATAGTCATTGAAAATCATATGACAATTCCCTTAGTCTCATGTCTCCCGTCCTTTACCAAGGCCACCCTCTCATCCTTTCATGTCTATCACCTGTCTTGGCTTTCCCTTGTCAAACGGTCTAAGGATAATCATCATCCCATCTAGCCCTAACCAAGTAACTCCAAATGCAACGAGTCCAATTCATACAAGCACATTATCCAAAATTTTACTTGACTGCGTTCCTGGCCCAGCTGTAGACCTCTATACTTTTGTCACATTATCGTCATCATCCTCATGTTGTTTCGGGATGCGTCCTTCCCACGTCAAACAACGTTGTCATCACCTGTCAATTGGTATTCAGCTTGACTAGGGGCACAATCATGTTTGTCCTTGGATTCTCATGTGTAGGCATCAGTTATTTGCATTTGTCGCGATCCTCTTAAACGTCAAAATCCAAAAAAATCATAAAATGACAAAAAGACCAAAAACATCACAAAAAGTCCTAAAAAGACAAAAACATCACAAAAAAGTCATGAAAAAAGACCAAAAACATCATAAAATGTCCTGAAGAAAGACCTAAAAATCATAAAATGTCCTGAAGAAAGACCAAAAACATCATAAAATGTCCTGAAGAAAGACCTAAAAATCATAAAACGTCCTGAAGAAAAACACAAAAACATCCAAATCAATGTCAAAATTTTGAAAATGGAGTCAAATTCAGTCATGTCAGTTAGTCCATGTCATTTTCAAACTACGTTGTCTCTACGCATTTGCTACGTAGGCAAGGCCATCAGTTGATGAGTCCCCGAGACATTAGGTCAGTCCTTTTAGGTTGGTCCAAATAAAATCATGACATTTGTCACAATCGTCACATCGGTCAAATAAGTCAGACATAGTTAAAATCAAACACAAGACAGTCATTTGAAATGTCAATGTCAAAATTGGTCAAAATTAGACAACATAGTCCAATCAATTATACAGTCAACATCAGTCAACTTGCCAAAACATATTAGTCAAAACAATGTCAATCTCGTCACTCTTTGGTCCTCTTCAAGATGTGTCCCTCTTGGAGTTAGACCTCGTCAAAATGTCCTTTGCCTTTTTCAGGATGTGTTCTTTCTGACAATAGGCCCCGTCAAACTATCAACACCGTCAAATTGGCAAAACTCTTAAACTGTCAAAACTGTCAAACTGACAAGAATTCAATCTTTGGCAAACAAACATTGGCAAACAAAATTACATGGCTGTTAATCTTTCTTAGCTATTTTGTCTTATATTTTTACTGTCTTATCTTTATTGGTCATGTTACTAGCTACCTCGAGAATGTCCCATGAAGGATTTAGAGGTGCGATGACGTCTCCTGGCCTATTTTATTTTCTTTGACTACTGTCTGTGGATTGTCTTGACAAAAAGACTGGGGCAACTTCGTCCTTAGTATGAGTTAGGACATTCCTTGTCTGTGACTGTCTGTTTTTCAAGTGGATGACCTTGCACAACTTGGTCTATGTCATATCATGGTGTTTGTTGTCCATTTGTGTCATTTTTACCGCCCAATGATGATTAAGAGCAATAAATATTAGTCCTACAGTAATGTTTTGAAGGATTTGGTCTAGGAATTAACATGCATCTTCTTTAGTCTTGTCATCTTCTCTCACCCATCTCATATAAGCATTGCATTCACATCTTTTGCACTAACATTTCTTTGTCTCTTCATATTCTGGTCTTCTCATTAATTTCGAGAGCACACCCATGTTTTGGAACCCGTCTTTCCTCTCGAGGGGGCATACCGTAACCCTCCTCGTCATTCTTCCTCATCTTATTTTGCATTGGGGCATTTTTTGACTTATTTTCTTTGTCACAATGCGACAAGCGACATTATGACAAAGAGGGGCAAAATGTAGACACCTAAAAATGACCTAGGCCTGCAAGCTTCATTTTTACCACTTTCGTCCTAGCATAAGTAAGACATTTAATTATGTCCTTAGTCCACATTCGACTATTGATTAAATAATTCATGATTATTTAATTAATTCATGTCCTTTCATTCCTCTTGATTATTAAATAAATAAATTCTATTTATTTATTAAATACGTCATTAACTGTCTAAGTCTTTCTTTAATTAAATAAATTTCCCTTCTCCATTTAATTATCTTTGATTATTAAATAAATGAATTTCATGTATTTATTTAATACGTCACTAACTGTCTTAATTAAATAAATTGATTAATTTTTTTAATTAATTGGTCTTATCTTCTAAATTAAATAATTAAATTTAATTATTTAATTGCAATTTCATATTCTTCTCATTTTAAATAAATTAAATTATTTAAAATATCATGTCAATCCTAACTGTCAGTCATTTTTGATAAATAATCTGAAAAAGATTATTTATTATCTCTCGAAATCCATAATTTGAATTATTTTAATTCAAATTAGTAATTAATCTTCCAAAAATCAAGTAATCAGGCAGATTCTTGATTTTCCAAATTTGATCTTCAGTTTGAATCTTATCTCTTTGATTTTTTGAATCTTGCAAATCAGGCAATCTTATCTCTTTGATTTTTCGAATCTTACAAATCAGGCAATCTTATCTTCTTGATTTTTTGAAAATCTTTATTTTCTAATTAATTTGTCTCATTTATTCTCCACAGTCGATCTATTTTTATTCCAACCGTTCGATTAAGGATTTTGCCTTAACCCTAATTAGGGATTCTTGGGTGTAATCTGGATCGTTCGTTTTAGGGTCTCATCACTAATTTATCTCGTCCGTCCGTTCGAAATGGCCTTTTCTATAAAATGCCCTTTCCTTCTCATTTTTCATATCTTGACATTTTACGTAATTACTATAGGCATTTATTTACTCTCACTTATTCATTGTCATAGGAATTTGATTAATATTGGCATTTATTCTAGGCATAGGCATTGACTTTTAGACATTGGCAATAGTCATAGGCATATCAAATCCTTCGAATCTTGTTGTAGGGCTTAGGCATTTTAGATTGCTCAAAGTACAAATCTGAGGGCAACATTTCCAGCAAGCAAGAAGGTGTAACGAAGATCAATCATGGAAGATGGAGACTCTTGGTGATATATTTCCTTTTCGTTTTCATTTGATTTCCATTGTACTTCGTTATTTCATTGGATTTTTATGTTATTTGTGCTAACCCATTTAACAATTTGATTTTCCCTTGATTACAATGGCTTTGGAAGCTTTTGGGTTCCCTCAAGAATTTACCAACATGATCTATACTCTTTTAAAAGATTCCTCTGCAGTAGTTGAGGTAAATGGAGTTAGATCTGAATCAATCCATTTGGAAAGGTCAATCAGACAGAGGTACCCCATCACCCCTGCCTTGTTTGTGATTTCCTCAAAGGCACTCCACTATTTATTAAGGGACAACTCTATGACACCTAAAGTGAATGAGGTAAGGATTATTGATAGAGAGGAGTTGCTAAATATATAGTTTGTGGATGACACATCCATCTTGGTGGAATTGGAAGAGGATAACTTTAGCAGGCTAATGACCAAGTTAGACCTATTTTGTCTAGCTTCAGGAGCTAAGATCTCAAAAGCCAATATGTTCTTTTAGGATGGCATGAAGCGCCTCCTAGTTGGCTGCATAGATTTTATATCCAGTGGGGGGGGGCGCACAAAATTAGGAAAGGTATCTAGGGATTCCTTAGTCTCTCACAATTTAAAAGACATGTGGTAATGGCTTAAAACTAAGATTGATAAGAAACAGGATGGGCAGAATAAGAATTACCCGTCCCTTGCTAGGAGAGTGTAGGTCTGTCAAAAAAAATTGTCCTCATATACTCTGAACTTTTCTTCGGCATGGTTTTTTAACATTTATCAAGTCAATGAAGTGCAAAAGAAAATCAAGGGTTTTTTATGGTCTAATGGAAAAGGAAAAAAAAAGCTTCATGTTGTCAATTGGGAATGGTGTTGTTTGGAAAAGGTCAATGGTGGGTTGGGGCTCAAGGATCTAAAGAAACATGGAGTTTCCCTAGCTGCTAAGTGGGTCATCAAAGCTCTTGATGGGAGTGAACCTTGGAAGGTTCTAATCAGGAACAACATAGCTCAGGTTATTCCCAAATTGGAAAAGTCCTGGAAGGCTCCATCTTTTAGTGATTTCCTCATCACCAATCACCCAATAACGCTTGCAGGGTCACTGGTGTTCAAAAGTATTTGGAAAGCTTGGGAAACAATAAGGGGAAACCTTACTAGTTCTCTCCTAATTGATCCTAAAAATAGCTTGGTCCACCTAGATAGATCCATTTGGTGCAATTTGGAGAATAATGGGAAACCTCTTGCTCTGTTGTAGGGCTACTCAGCCAAGAAGTGGAACCAGAAAGACATTAAAAAATTTAGTGACATCATAAGGGATGGAACTTTGGTTGGTTGGGATCAGTTGAGGGAAAACTATGGGCTCCCCCCTCTAGTTATATAACTTACTCTATTCTCAGAGAACCCTGTATGAGGTGGAATCCTAATCTCCACTTGGAGAACCAAAAAAGAAAACCACTTGACAATTTGTGGAAAGGAACTCTTCCTTTGCAAGTGATTAAAACTAAAACTATCTATAAAGGCATTCTCAACTCTAGTACACCTACCGAGTATCTTAATAAGATTTGGAGGACTAACTTAGAGAATAAAGACTAGAAAAAATATTTTTGTTTTCTATCACACAATGGAGCGGATGCAAATAAAAATTGTTTTAGATGGCTTGTTCTTATACAAAAAGTCCCTTTTAAGTTAAAAAATGTTGATATTGATATTTGTGAAATTTGTAGGGTGCCAGAATGTATCTATCATATTTTCTTTGACTACTTTTATGCTAAAGAAATCTAGAATTTGTTTTGGAATAGTAATGACACCTGGTGTTCTAATAAGGAACTCAATTGGAAAGAGGTTCTAATGGGATTTGATTGTAAACTAAGTAAAGAGTTGCATCTTTTTTGGTTTTTGCTTACCATTGAGGTTTTATGGATTAAAAACAAGGATAAATACAATGGGGTCTAGAAGATTCATGCTCAGTCAATTAAAAGGCTCAAATTTTTCAATGTTGCTTTGCAGGTTGTGGATGCATTCGAGATTGCAGAGAAAAATTTCCTGAAGCTCTTCAAGGATGGTATGGTTCCAATTCAGCAAGAGGTATGCTTGGATGGGAACACAGGGCACCAGGGGTAGTCCAATCTGGTTGTATTCTTGCAGGCCTTGGGAAAGTTCAAGGAAGAAATCATGAAACAAAATAGGAAAGAGGAAGTTGTTAAAGATAAAAGCCTTCATTCATTCACCAATGAAGATCTTGAGGCTATTAATGCCCTACTCAGTTGGGGGTCACATGATGAAATTATAGTCTAGATACTATGTTAATTTTTTCTGATCTTATGTAGAAGTCTTTAGCATTTGTTTAGTTTGTGTTTGTTCTTCCTCATGATTATACTATGGTGCAGTTCGTGTATTGTCTATAGTATATTTTCTTGCTAGTTGTTTTTTGCGTGGTTATGTATTTCCAACAACTAATATAAGTTGATATTCTGTCAATTTGTAATCTTGCTTATCAGGTGACATGTTGATGTACTGTGCTTAAACTATTATCAATGACATTCTTATTACCTATTTCTAGTGAGGCGCAAATAGATTCAAGCTTAATTTATCATCAAACATAGTTGGAAATTGTGTGAATAGATTCGGGCTTAATTTCTCATCAAACATAGTTGGAAATTCATCGCATATTGTTGGAAATTAGGGTATGTCCACCTGTTTTTACAAACTTAATCCCTTGGTCATATGGAATTTAAGCCCTTGGTTCTTTCCAACCCAAGGGGGGCTTAAATTTTCTCCTATTTTTTCCTCTCTTTTCTAATTTTTTGGCACATGTCGTTTAAAAAAAATGATTTTTTTGTAAGAAGAAAAAATATTTACTAATAGGTGAGAAACTTCAAAGTGCCATAAATTTTTATATTTTTGGAATTTTTTTTTTTGCCATGAATCCTAAGAGCATAATATCACACACATTCTATAAAATTCCTATTTATGCCTCTTTTGGGTTAGTTACAAATAACTCCTATAAAGTGTCTTCATAAAGGGGGGTGTTGTGAGTGCTTCATTTTAACACTTCTTCAATAGGTTCTTTTGTGTGTTGTGTCTTTCCTTCACTTCAGCACACATCTCTAAATTCTTCATTTCCATATTTCTATAAAGAAACTATCTAAATCCTACCAACATGGAGTCTAATGTTACTATAATACCCCTAACAACTTTCAATTATAATGGTTGGAAGATGAAAGAAATTCTTGTGCTTAAGAACAAAGGCTTATACAGGGTAACTATGGGAACAAAGAAAGAACCTACAATAGCTAAAGACAAAGATTTTTTTTTCAAAAAATGTGATCAAGAATTTGGCTTCCTATGTTTAAATTTGTCCGTTGAATTGTTGTTCTATGTTGAGAAATTGAAAACACCCAATGAAGTTTTAGAAGCCCTTAAAAGACTATTTGGGAAAGTAGATGAAATTATAAGCCACAAGTTAGAAAATAAACTCTTGGGTCTTACTACTTGGAGTTTTATGTTTTTATCAATTTCCTACTATACTAAATAGGCTCTTAGAGCCTCATGGTCAATGTCCACACTTTATAAATTTATTTCTAATCTCACAAGGGAGCAATAAAAATTAATTCAAATGGGCACTTTGAATTTTACTAAGACTAGAGCCCTACTTGCAGGGAATGAAACATAACGAAATTCAAAAGGAGAGAAGAAGAACACTAAAAATGGCAAGGAAGTTAAGAAATAAGGAAATTTTGACAACTCCAAAAAATCTTCTCAAAGTAAGTCAACTACTAAGAGAGTTAAATATGCCTTTTGTAAAAATCTTGGGAACGATAAAAATCAATGTATGAGGAAATAAATTTAGTTTATGCAACATATTCTCAAAAAGAATAATATAGGGCTACCTGATTCTATCAATGCATCTTCATCAACTTGGGAAAATACTAAGGAGAAAGCCTTAAATTTGTCACAACATCTTCATCTCCTTCATGGATTATAGATTTCATTGCTTCACACCATATGGGTTCTTCACAAGTTATTTTTTCATCCTTAGAGACATTCATGGATTTTTCCTTGAACAACAAGCCCTCTCACAATCTCTACATTCCCACTCACCTCAATGGCAACATTGTGACAGGGGTCTTAGTTGACCCTGCAAGCCAATTGAATGTCATGATATAAGAGACGTAGCTTAATTCATTGCATAGGGGGGAGTACGAAGAAATGAAATCTACCATCTATACACACAATGGTCTTTGTCTAAAGTTTTATGGCTCAACAACTCTATCCGTCCTAGTTGGACCTAGGGCTGTAGACATAGTCTTCGATGTTATTTTGGAGTCAGTTTTTTTCAGAATGAAGATAGGCATACCTTGGCTAGCTTCCATGAATGGAATCGCCTCCATCATTCATAAGTGTTTAAAATTCTCCCATGAAGGTGGTGTGCACATGGTGCATGACACTGGATACCTACCTTTGGTGGCCCAAGGGAGGTTTTCATTGGATCATTGTTGGCCTGCCCTGGTCGGTCCACTTCCCCCAAGAAAGAACTTATAGTTTTACAAGAACTATGTGAAGTATAAGACCGCGGGCAAGGGATAGCCGAAAATGGCCCTTCTGGTAGTGCAGTAGCAAGCTTTCCCCTCTTCTCGAAAAGGAAAAGAGAAGCTAGCCCATCCTTAGGATGCCTTTCCGCTCTTCTTTTTTAGGAAGAGTTATGGATGAATACTCCCAGTTTTTACCTAAGAAGTCTAATGGTGCTTGTTTGGAACCTACTTAAGATTAGGATTTCAGATCTCCCTACCAAACCTCTTGGACCTTGGACCTACTTGTATGGTATGTGGAAGGGTCCCTGTGAGGAATCCTCTATATCTCAGCCTTCGTGTCCTCCCATCACTTCTGCTCCCAAAGCCATAAATGGGAAGAGACCCACTATCAAGGCACTATAATTGACTCCTTCTGTTGTTTCTCAATCTTCTCCTCCTACTCCCATTTAGGAGCATGTCCCTCTGCTAGAAATGGTTGTGATGGACACCCCTATGGCTGAGCAGGAGTCTTTCATCCCTTCGCAGTTCTTGACCTCTAGCTCAAAGAGCTACATAAATCACCTTGCAAATGAGTGCAAGCATTGGTGAAAGGCTCTGGTGGCTAAGCAAGCCAATTTTTAGAAGAAGGAAGAGGAGATGATCATACCTACTTTAGAGCCTCCTATTGTGTCCTCCTCTCTCCTCCTTTCTGCTTCCATTCAATCTAGTTCAGTCTTGCCTAAAGCTCCGCTTATGAGTGTGAGTGCTCTTGACCCCAAAATGGTGCAGGTGTTTATTTCTCATTTGATTGAACCGCCCTTGTTGATGTCCCTTCTAGACATCTCACCATTCTCTAAACCTGTGGATATGTCAAATACCTTGGTTGTGTCCTACTGCAGTTTTCTCCTCAACTTTTGTGCCTCTCGCCTCATCTATGGGGAGTTCACATCCCTTGATGAAGCAAAATGTGGATGATTACCCTTACAATAGTGGAGGTTGTAAGAGGAGCCCACCTTCTCCAAAATGTGGTCTTGTGCTAGCTTGTTCTGTCTTAGTGATGGAATAAGTCCTGATTTCCCCTGAGTTTGTCACCACTCTAGAGTCACTTGGTGAATCTCGAGCACAACCCTCTCTACCCATTGAGGTATGACATGGCACTCTAGTAAAATTCATTTTTAACTTTGTGGATGAAGTTCTAGCCTTATTAGTGATCTTCATGAAATCACTGACCATAGCTCCACAAGAGCCTAGTGGAGAAGACCTTGTGGAGCCTTCTACCTTAGCACTTGTTGTGGGAGGGTTGAAAGCTCCTCCCTTTAATATTCCACCATTCCAAGCTTGTCCTCCTTCACCTAATAATTATCTAAACTAGGAAGCAGATTACCTCTTGGTCAATGAGTGGTTAGGGGAGGCCTCTTCTTTATCTTTAGATTAGATGTGTGTGTGTTGTGATGTGCTCCCCCATGATTGTCTTATGTGTTCGTGGATGACCCTTGTCACCCTTGTTGGTGCTTGGATATAGGAGTGATTTTGTGTCATGAACCTTCTTCTATCATCATTCTTCCATGTTTTTGTTTGATTTTTAGAAAATTGGGGATGATGCAAAGTGTTGGGGGAATTTAGGCTTCCCTTCCATGTTCACCCAATTTTTTTATTTTTACTTTTTTTCCATGCATTCTTCCTATTCTGGTGGGGATTGATGACCGTTCACCTTGCACCGTAATTACTTATTGTTAATATAAGCATGAGAAGATTTGATCCTGTGAAACTATATTCCCATTGAAATTTGTGTCCCTAGCCCTAAATACCCTTTATACCATCATTAATAGGCCCCTCTGACCCCATATTGTGCATCTTAAGGCTTATTTTGATAAAAAAAACCTAAGTAGCTCAACATATGAACTTAATTTATGCATTCCCTAACATCCCAGTTGGAAAAATAGCCCTTGTGGGACCCATTCGCCACTTTGGGCAAATAAGTTGCATAGAGGTGGGACTTATTCACCCAGGATGGTGAATGAGTCCCATTTGAGCTATTTTTGGGGCTTGAGCAGGAAAAATTTGGTTTTAAGTTTAATTTTCTCCAATGTCAGCGTTGGGGATTAAATTAATGGGAATTTGAATGGATTTCCTATATAAATGAGCTCTCAAATCATTGTCTCATAATACTTTCATATTTTCAAGTCAGGCAAGTTAGGGTTAGGTACTTCAAGACTTCACAAGATCAATTCTAAGGCATTCAAGGGTAGATTCTTCATCCATTATTGTAGTGATTCAAGATCTATCATCATGAAAAGTCTCTAATCTCATTATTTTAGGCTTCACTATCTTATTTAATTATTTTTGTTTAATTAGGTAAAAGGGGTTTGACCAACGCAAACCCCCATTTCTAACAATCAACCTTTTCTCTCTCTTTCTATGTGTGATTGCAGATCTAGGTACTTTGAAGGCTTGGAGATGATTGAAAAATAGGTTACAAACTTGTTGAAGTCATCTCCCAATTGGCAAGGTCAAAATATTCACAAAAAATCACTTACAATGTTGAAAATCAGGGTTTTGGATTCAGACACCTGGAGGTATAGATTAAGCAAACTGAGAGCTTTTGATTCCACTTTCAAGTTTTCAAAAAAGTCAAAGTGGAATCATTCACCATTAGTGGCAAATGAGTCCCACTATACCTATTTTTTTCAAAAATTTCCATAGATTTGGATGCCCATTTGCTTGAAACAAGCTCTAGTTAGTTTTCGAGATCTAGGACTAATTCACCCAGAATGGCAAATGAGTCCTAGTAGGTCAAAACTTTAGGATTAGCACCATTTCCATTCTTCATTCTAGCCTCTACAATTTTCCAAGTGCACACTTTTTGTTTTACTTTCTTGTTTTGTTTTACTTGCATTTCTATTCATCTTTTTAGGTCTTTTTGCATATCACACTATGTTTTCAAAAAAAATGCATTATCCAAGTTTACACTTGGTGGTGAACCCCTCTCTTTTCTATTTTTAGCCTCTACAACAATCCCCTTTGATATATTTATCTCCTCTGCATTGGAATCTTAAGGGCTTATTCTTGAGTGAGCCATTAAGATTTTTGTGCCTCTCTCCTTTTAGGTCCAAAACCCTAGAAGTTTAAGAGAGGACCCCTACATCAAAAATATTTGGTTCACCAAGTTTACACTTGGCGATGAACCCCTTTTTTTGTCCTATTCATCTTCAAGGATATCTTATAGTCAAATCTCTCACATCCTTCATTGGGTTGAGATCTCTAAGGTATTCTTGAATGTAAACATTTGTGAAATTAGATTCCTTCCTCCTATTCCATTTAGTGTGGACAACGAAGTGAAGCATCCATTTTTGGTGTCCACATTTTGGTGAACTTGACTTTTAAATGTCATATTCTAATTTGGAGTGCATTAACATCCTTGATTTAGCTTGCATTAACATTGAATTAGTTCATTTGCATTCTAGGGTTTCAAAATTTGCATTACTATAAAAAAGCTCAAATAATTTGCATTATTTCATTTAAATTCACTTAAAATCACTAAAATTCTGCATTTTCATATCATATTTGCATCAGAAAACATAAAAATTATAAAATTCATTTTAAAAATTCTGATTTTTTTTTTTTAAAAAGTACTAGGACTCATTCGCCATTTAGGGAGAATAATTCCCTTTGCACATCTTGCACTAAATTTTTTGTCATCTACAGTTCATTTTTTGAGTTTCTATTTTCTGTTGTTACCTTTATGTTTTTGTTTGTAGATTTGTTGTTTCATTCAATTTGTTGCATCTAGTTTAATTTCCTTCATCTTGTGCAATCTAAAATTTACATCGTGGATATATGTTTTCATAAGATTTGGGTTTCCTTAAATTGCTTAGTGGATGTGTCAAGTTGTGCCTTTGGAACTGATCCTAATGACATTGAACTCACTCATGCTCCTTCAACTCCTAATGCATGTCCTCTTCATGATGTTGGCATCATTGGAGAAGATGATGACAACATGAATAAGTTAGTAAATGATAGTCTTGACAACCTTGAAGCTAATGCACCCTTTTATCCATCCATAAACCAACCAAATATTCCTATTATACCATCTCTTGAGATGTTTGGTTACTTATATCCTGAAACAAAAGTTGAATCTAAGTTCCTTACACAAGGTGCACCTAGTTCCTCTAGACCAAAAAACATTCAACCATTCTATGATAACAAAGCTACAAGCACTCCCATCAACCTTGAAGAAACATATCATATGATGGGAAATTTACATTAAAAAAGGTCCTCCTAAGGAACTCTAAAAAATAAAAAATTATCTCAAATAATACAAATTATTTAAATATAAAAAATATAAATTACTTAACTACATGAGTTAAGTAGGGACACATGTTTCTATTATAGTTCCTTAAAAAAAATCAAGTCCAATATTTTTTTAAAAGTGGTAACATATATTTTTATTGACAAACTCAAATTCACTTTTCATTTTAGATTATTTCTTTTCTTGAATTTTTTTTTTTAATTTAAAAATTCTTAAACTCAAGTTCATTTAAAAAAAAAAGTGGTAACATATATTTCTATTATAATTTATTAAAAAACTCAAGTTCACTTTCTTTTCTTGATTATTTGTTTTTATTTAAAAAAGAGTAAAGTAAAAGTAACTTTACATATTTTATTTTATACTTCATATTTTATTTTATATAAAATTGATATACTAGTATATTTATATTTAAAAATATATATCTAAAGTAGTCAAGGGATATCTATTTTCCATAGTTTATTTGATTTTCCCGTATTTTTTTTTTCTTCCATCATTTTTATTTTTTATGTTTTCCTTTTTCTTTTTGGTTTGATATTTTAGGTGATTTTCTCCAACTTTTTCTCCTTCCAATTGTTTCTATTTTTTTCCAATTTATTTTTTGGTTCATGATTTTCTCATCTTTTGCTCCTTCAACAGTTTTAAATTTCTTTTTTGGTTTTTTTTCAAATTTCTTTTTGGTTTCATAAAAATAATTTTATAAAATAAGAAGCACATCTGAGATTTTATTACAAATTAATTTCATTTAAATATTTTAAAATATTTTTTAAGAAAAGGTTTTGTTAAAATATTTTGAAATGCTTTTTATATATATTTTTGTTTTAAGATTGAAAATATTTTTTAAAAAACATAATAATTTCTATATTAGAAATTAAGAATATAGATCTAAATAACAAAAATAATAGTTTATATTTAGAAAGATGAATGAAATAGAATATGATATGTAGAGTTCAATTAACTGTCATGAGTTAATTCATAGGATTTTAGAAAGTTTTATTTTATAAAATAAACAATTCTATTTTTATTTTGGATGATGTCACTGTAACGGTTGATGTCATCTTTTAATTGATTTTTGATAACTCAAAAATATGATAATGTCATCCTTAGAAGGCTTCACTATCTTGAGTAAACAAGGATGTGACACAACAAGTGAGCATGAAATTAATCAAATTCTATAACAAATCCCAAATGATGAAAACACAAAGGGGATAGGCTATCAAGATGCCCCTCATAAAAGCAAGCCTCCTAGAGAATATCTAAGGCTTCATGATGATGGTATGGTGATCTTTGATTCTCCCCCCAATTTAAATATGCTTCTTTCTCGAGAGAAACCTTTAACTGATAATAATGGCAAGGATGAAACAATCCCATTGGGTCCTCTTCCTTCAACTAAAGAAAAGGATGAGTCTAGCAAACACAAGAGGCCTTACAAGTTACAAAAACTAAAGTTTCCTCTCCATCCACCACCTGAAAGTGAAAGGAAATTATAAATACTTTTAAACAAAGAACTCATAATATTACCACCTATGAATAGGTTGGTGATATATCCTAAAGATGCCAAAGTTCCACATTGTGCATAACATTGAGTTCTTGGACATAGTAGTGATGAGTGTCATACACTAAAAGAAATATTGAGAAAGTATCACTTTGATGGAAATAAGTGCTATCCAGTGATCTCATAATATGCTCTTCTACTCTTTGTCATGTAATAGTTGAAGAACATTCTCTTCTCACTATTACATGACCTTTCCCATCACCTATCTCAGCTCATTCTTGCCTTGCACTTAGTGGTGGCAAGCAATTGATAGCCTTGTCCTAGTAATGCATTTATTTTTTTCCCTTTGGTTCATCATTTACCTTTCGCTTATATAGCCTAAGATTGGGGAGGCGGATGACCTGCTCATAGGTTGACTCACATTTGTCTTGCTAGTGTTTTGCATTTTCTTTTCATTTTCTTTTGTGTGATGGCATGTGCATAATGTGATCTCTCATGATGTTTTTTTTTATGTTCTCTCTCTTTGTGACATTCCTCTATTTGTACCTTTATTCTTCTCTATGTCATGCATCACTTTTTCTTTTGCATTTTCCATTTATTTTTCTTGTGTTTTCCTTTTGGGGATGACGCAAGGCATTGAGACATCCATGTCTCCTTCATGTTGACCCAAATGCTTTTCCTTTTTTTTCACTTTCTCTTTTTCATTTGTCTTGTGTTTTCCTTTTGGGGATGACACAAGGCATTGATACATTCATGTCTCTTTCATGCTAACCCAAAATGCTTTCTTTTTCTTTACATTTTCCTTTTCTTTTTCTTGTATTTTACTTTTGGGGATGACACAAGGCATTGAGACATTCATGTCTCTTTCATGTTGACCCAAAAGGCTTTCTTTTTCTTTTTCTTTTCCTTTTTCTTTTTCTTGTGTTTTCCTTTTGGGGATGACGCAAGGAATCAAGACATTCATGTCTCCTTCATGTTGACCCAACACCTTTTCCTTTCTTTTTCACCTTATCTTTTTCATTTGTCTTGTTTTTTCCTTTTGGGGATGACACAAGGTGTCAAGACATCCTATGTCTCTTTCATGTTGACACAAATAGTTTTTCTTTGTTTTAGCTCTCTTTGTGTCATTATTCTAGTTCTATGTGTATTTGGGGGATGATGACAGTTTTGAGCTCCTTACAAAATATTGCAACAATGAACATACTGACCCAAAATCCATAGATCCCTTATGTGTTTTGGTGTTTTCATTTTGTGGGAAACCCCTCTTTCCTTTTTTTTCTCTTTCTCTCGCATGATGCAACCTTACTCTAAAACATATGACTTGGCATAGGGCTTTCCAAGTTGGCTCTCATGCCATCTTTCTTGTTTGCATTTTTTATTTTCTACTTTCAAGTAATGGCTCATAGTATGGTGTGTAGCAATTTCTTTAAAGTGGGGGCATACATTGGCATTATCATTTTTCATTTTTCCCTTTTCATGGTTCTTAGTGTATCCTTCTTACTTCATACGATGTGTTTGTCACTTTTTGGATGACATTAGGTGTAGTTTCCTTCATGAGTGTGATCTATCTTAGCATATTACATTCTTCTTAGTGGATTGATGCGACACATTGCATACCCTAAGTTGTGAATTTTCTATTCTTTGATCGGTCCTCTCTTGGAGACATTAGGCTAAGCTAAAGACCTCTCATGAACTAAGAAGGACTCCTTTGAACATTCTTTGCATGTTGCATTTTTTATTTTTAATATGGCCACCTTGCATAACATAACTTGCATGCCTGTGGTGCCATTGTGTTTGTTCATGAGCTCCAACCATACAAATTTTTGCTTGTCTCACGAAGCTAAAAAAATCATTTTCTTCTGTGGCACCTTATTAAAGTTATCAGGAGGTATAACTTTGGTATGGTTTAGCGGGAAGTGTATTCTGAGGAATGACTTTCCCCATAGCCACCTACATGTGTGTGAGTGCATACCAGCTATGAGTGTATGTTTCTCACCCTTTAGGACTTCTCACTAGTTTGACAACCATGAGTTTTGTCACCTTAGAGTGAGTATGCATTTTCTAGACAAACAACCTAGATCTGATCCACATCATGTTAGAGAAATGGTCGAAGCTTGATCCAATTCATTCTTTCCTTTTTCTTTTCTCTTCTTCATCTTTTGAATTGTATGCTTGTGCCTTGTTGTTGTTCTTGATATAATTTTCATCTGTGTTCCCTTATGCTCATGTTGATTTGTCATGGAATCCTGATCCTAGGGGCTTGATCACCCCTCTTGATCATTGTCATCCCATATTTCTAGAATTGGTATATTTGAACCTCTCTTGATGTGCATTGATCTAATTTAGTGTGAGTTTGAAGCAAGTTCATCCTCTCACTAAAGTGGGGACTAAATGTGGACATCGAAAAAGTAACCCTTCTACTTTTTCTTCTCATTTAGGCCCTCTTGATTATTTTGGCTTAATGTTTCCTTGATTTAATGTTGTAATGTGAATAGCACATTCACATTAGGTCTTTGGCCCTTGTAAACTAAAAGGCTTAAATAGTACCTTACTTAAGTGTTGTAAAGTTTTATAACACACTTTCACACTTTTCTAGGGTCTTATTGACATATTTCACATAAATAACCTCTTACAAATCCTTATTTCAAAGTCTTGTAAAGTGTTGTAACAAAATTTCACACTTTTCTAGGCCTGTCATTAATAATTGGACCTTCTTATGCTTTAATTGGCCCCATTTTACATTTATAGGCCTTACTTAAGTGTATTTTGAGAATAAACCTAATAAACATCATTTAAAACATTTAAATATCAAAAACCACCTCAATTTCTTAAGGTGGGACTCATTCACCATTATGAACAAATGAGTCCCCTTAGGTGGGACCCATTCACCCAGAATGGCGAAGAGTCCCCTTTGGCTCAAAACTCAAAGTTAATTCAAATTTCTAGAGGGTTTTTATTTTCTAAGATCTAAGATCAGCTTGTGATGTAATTTTGGGAAATTATTGCATAATTGAATATAAATATAAGGTTCTTCTACTCATTTCACCCTAATCCCATATATCAAGTATTCTAAGCATTCAAGCATTTTTTTTACAAGAGCATTCAAGTATTTTAGAGCCATCACTTACATGTTTGCAACATTTCATTTCAAGGGTTTAGTGACTAGTAACATTGTCTTTGTTCATTCATCATTCTCTTTCTATATTTCATTTCATTTCAAGGGTTTAATTACCAACACGTGGTTTGACCAAGGCAAACCCCTATTCACTAACCCCACAACAAATTTTCCCTCTCTTTGCATGTGATATGTAGGGCTAGGTTGCAAATTTGTCAAGGAGTAAGATTGGAAAAGTTTTCATCAAGTTGTCAAAGCTATTCAAAGTTATTAAAGTTGCAAAAAAGCCTTGGAGAAGACGTATAGGTTGAATTTGACAATTTCGGACCCATATTTGAACCAAGAGCAGAAGAGTAGACCGAGGGCTACAATTTCCTATTTTGAATTTCTAGAAATCCAAAGGTGGATTGATTCATCACTATTGGCGAATGAGTCCCACTGCCCAGGCTTAAACAAGAATTTTACTTATCTAAGTATAAATTTGTTTGAAACTTGTTCCAACACAGTCTTCTCAAAACTAGACTAAGTCACCCAAACTAGCATATGAGTCCCAATTGGTATCAACAGTAAATTTTTCAAGATTTTGGAGCTCCACCATGCCTTCTTCAACTTCGTAGGTGCATATTTCTAGTTCCATAAATTTTTGTTACATTCTACTTGCATTTCTAGATCTTTTTGCATATCACATTCTATTTTCAGACATTTTGCATTTTCCAAGTTTACACTTGGTGGTGAACCCCTCTTTTGTCTCATTCATCACCAAGGATATCTTATATTCATATCTCTCACATCCTTCATTGGGTTGAGATCTCTAAGGTATTCTTAAATGTGAACATTTGTGAAATTAAATTCCTTCCTCCTATTCCATTTAGTGTGGACAAGGAAGTGAAGCATCCATTTTCAGTGTCCACACATTGCCAACGAATATTTTCTCAAGAATATTTGCAAACTTTTTCAAAAATAACATTCTCAACTTGGACCCCTAATAGAATGTGTTTCCTTCAGCGTGGGTTTGCAAAGAAAGAACTTGAGAACTTTCCTCCAAGGTGGGAGCAACTTTGAACTTCCCCTCGCAAAGGGGCATTTTCTTCCTTTCAAATTCCTTGATGAAGTGAATATCTTTTGAAAGGATACCTTGGTGATTAATTGAGTTGAGAAAAAGAAAACCTTTTTTGCACTTCCAAACAACGTGTCCCTTGAGTGGACCCCTCTTCACGTTGGGTTCTCAAGGGACCCCTTTCAAAGCTTTCCAACATCTCAATGACCAATGTGACTGTCCTCTTATTTACCTATGTGGTTGCTTTTTTTTCTGACATGTTTTATCTACAAATTAACATGTCACTTTAGAGGTTCACCTATGAAGTCATTTTTTGACTTTGCAGAGTCCCCTTACATCCGGGTTTTTGGAGCCATGTGAGATATCTTGGGGGATGCCTCCTTGTAGGTCTACGGACCTATATGGCACTTACATCTTTGAGCTTCCTTCATGTGAGAGATCTAGGGGGATGACCCCTTGTAGGTCTGTGGGCCTATAAGGTGCTTACATTTCTCAGTTTCCTTCATTTGAGAGATATTGATGGATGCCTCCTTGCAAGTCTGTGGGCCTAAAAGGTGCTTACTTCTTGGGGCTTCCTTCATGAGAGAGATCTTGAGGTTTTCCTCCTTGTAGGTCTACGAGCCTGTGAGACACTTTCATCCTACAAGATTTTTCCATAATTGGTTCGAGGTCCTTCAGTGTGCTTTGTGCAACTTCATAGTTTTGCGAGACTATAGAGTCTTTTTTCTGTAACTCATTAGGGAGAGTACCTATGGAGTCCTTTGCCTATCCTACAATTTTGAGCTTGCCAGATTGTGGTCTGCTTCTTCAAAAATTTAGGTATAAATATCTAACCCTACTAAATTTTTTATCTACTTTACTTAAGCACTAATCAATACGCATGCTCACTATAGTGGGAGAAAAATGTATAGGAGTGAATTTGAACCCCTTATGCAAATTCCCCTTTCACATACCCACACCTTATAAAATCAAATCTGGAGGAGAAATTTAACATCACCCAATTTCTTCCCTCCACTTGGCATTTTTCCTTTGTTTTGGTGAGAGAGTATTTGTTAGGGATGAATATGCAGTGTACAGAGATTTGTGTGACACACTACCATCCCTGACAGATTCCTACGTCTGAATTTGGAAGAGGAATTACACACCTGATTGGGGCTGAAATATAACATCCCTCTTCGACCAACCAACCCAAAAATGGAAAATTATTCCCTTCCCACATTCAAAAAACACTCATTCTCACTTCATTTCATCCTCTTGCATCTTCTAGTAACACTCTAGCAATTTTCTTGCATTCACTTCACTCTCAAGAAACATTTCAAGCACTCCATTATAGCAACAACACATCATCAACTCCACACTATGAGTGTGAATCAAGCCATATAAGTGTGGGTTTGGAGTCTTGCAAGACCTCCCTTCATCACAGTTGCAGCTATAGTGACTTTGCCAAGTCCCTATCTCCTCCATTGGCTAGTGAGATTTTGGGTGGAGGTGGTAACATTTCACTCCTCTCCTTTGTGATTTGATAGAAGTAGCATAATATTGTTTACAATGATCTTTTCTATTTCTTCTTTCCTTTATTTCATATTCTACTTCATTGATTTTTGGCTGTTCATGGATGTGGAAACACTAAAACAGGGGTTTGACTAAGGTAGGCCCCTATACAGTCCCAACAATTTTCTCCTTCTTGTGTGTGTAGGTGAATGTTCGTGTGGAGCTAGCTCGTAAACTGGCACTTTTGTGAGATCATCTTCATCACCATAGCCTTTATATACTTTCTTTATCATATCCATCTCTATTTGTCCTACTTTCTTATTTTGTTTTCCCATCACAACGAAGTAGCTAGGCTGTGAGTAGTTCTTTTGGCAGTTTCTGTTGTACTTGCTATTTTCTAGTCATATAGACACAATGTGTCATGCTTTCGTCCCACAACTATGTTGTCATCCTCAGACAAATAGTTGTTTGAGGTGTAGGACCAACTCCAAAAACTAGATTTCCTAGCCCAAACCTAAGTTCAAGGTCTGTAGAGTGATAGAAGTATGTTATAGTGCTCATCATTCTTGATCCTTACTCCAAGGCATCTTTTAGAGTGAGGCAAGCTAGGGAAGCCCTCCGATCTTGGATCTCCATGACATGGAGCCTTGACATGGTTGATCCCCCTCTCTTACTTTTTTGAAGAACCCGACGTGAAAAATATCTGACCATTCATTGATATTAAATTATAGATTTTTGGCACCCTTGTCCTTTCTAGAACTTCTAGGGTTTTTCACCTGAAAGGAGAAAGTAGGGCCAAAAGATCTAGCTAGGTTCACTCAGTATAATATAGATATGATGAAATTATGTCTAAATTTAATGTTCTAAATGCAACTAAGCTAAGTAATTGATTGAATATGAATGTAAAATCTAAGGAAAAAGTAATGTTTGAAAACACATTTTGTAATGCAACAATGAACTAGAAATTAATGCAAAGCTAAAGATAAATTAATGAAACTTGAAGTGTGCACCTGAAAGCTTGAAGGGGACTGGAAATTTCTTCTAAAAAAATGTTGATGCTAATTTTTAGGACTGGTGGGACTCATTCACCATTCTAGGCGAATCAGTCCCAGTTTTGCAAAACTAAGCCAAAACTTGTTTCTGACAAAAGGGTATCAAAAAATGCAAAAAACACAAAATTGACCTGGAAATGGGACTCATTCGCCACCCATGGTGAATGATTCCACTTTTGAATTTATGACTTTTCAAAAGTGAAATATGGAGCTTCTGATTTACAATTTGACTTCCTACAGGTGTTCGCTTCTAAAACTCTGATTTATAGGTCTGAAAATGAGTTTTTGTTGCTATTTGACTTGTTGAATGAGTAGAAGACTTGAACAACATTGCAACTTGATCTTCAATGATTTCCAATCTTCGAAGAGACCTAAATCTACAAACATACAAGAAGAGAAGGAGAAATGTTATATGTTAGGGCATGGGGGTTTGCCTTGGTCAAACCCCTTTTAGGTAACTAAACCAAAATCATGTACGAATGGAATGAAACATGTAATAATGGAATTGATTAATTTTTCATGATGTTTGATCTTGGATTTCTGCAACAATGGAGGAAGATTGAACTCTTGAATGTCTTTAGGAGCTTTCTTGATGTCTTGCAATGATAAAACCCTAAGTTGCTTGGCTTGAGATAGAAGAATGATGGATGAATGAATGATAAGGGATAAGAGATGTGAAAATGATTTAAAAGACCTATATTTATAGGAAATTCACCTATTTCACCCATTAATACCTCATAACAGGCTGACATGAAGCAATATTAAACTTAAATTTCACCTTTTTTTACGCTCAAAGGTCAAATTTGAGCCAAATGGGACTCATTCGCCATACATGGCAAATGGGTTCCACCTAGATGGGACTGATTTTCCATGCATGGAAAATGTGTCCCACAAGGGCCAATCTAACAACTAAGATGTTAGGCAATAAAGAAATAAGGTTTAAAATGCTACTTTGTCAAGTATTTGATCAAATTAAGCCTCAAGATGCATAATACGAGTTAATAGGGGCCTATTATTGATGATGTAAAAGTCAATTAGGGCTTGGGACATAGAATTCAATGTGAAAGTGTGATTAAATACACTTTACAACACTAAAATGAGTTCAACATAGCCTAGAAAGGTACAAGAACCAATGTGAATGTGCAAGACACATTACAACACTAGTTTAATATTAAGTTGAAGTTATAAGTCTTCTTGGATTGATGTGATAATTTCATTAAACAAATTTTATAATGTTGATTTAGGGAGAAATGGGTTTGTTAAGTCCAAAAAAGCATGAAAGTATGTTACAACACTTTCCAACACCTTTACAAGACATCATTAAATGAATTTGAAAGGGTCCAATACCTAGTGTGGATGCATAAAATGCATCACAACACTAGATTAAGACCTCATTAAGTCAATTTATCATGAATTATTCCCATGTCATTCAAAGGGTCCTTTTTTCTACGACACATTTAGCCCCTACTTTAGTGAGAGGGTGAACTTGCTTCAAACTCACACTAAATTAGACATTCAAGAGAGATCCAAGTGTAAGGATGTAGATGAAAAAGAATGACAAAGATCAAGAAGGGACTCTAGCCCCCAAGATCCAAGATCCTAAGTCAAATTGTCAAGATACATAATCATGCAATTGCAAGCACGATAAAAAAAATGAGAAAGGTGGATCAAGCTTCGATCATTTGTCTAGCTAGTTGTGGATTAGATCTAGGCTTGTTTGTTTCAGAAAGAAAATGCGTACTTACTTTGGGGTGATAGAACTCTTGGCTATCCTCTGGGTGAGAGATCCCGAAAGGTGAAATACATACACTAGTTGGTATGCACTCACAAAACACATAGGTGGCTATGGGGAAAGTCGTGTCGCTGAATGGGCTTCCCGCTCAACCATACCAAAGTTATACCTCCTGATAACTTCAATAAGGAACCACAAAGGAAAATGGTGGTTTGAGCTCTATGAGGTAAGCAAAATTTTGTATGCTTGACGCTCATAGACATTGTTAATGCTGAATAGTGTAAGGATCATTCAAAGGGATTTTGCTTAGTTCGTGCAATGTCTCATCTTAGGGAACATCATGCCTAATGTTTTCAAGAGAGGATAAGTGCAAATGGTCTCATCTTGTTTCCAAGAGAGGGAAAGTGCAAGGTCTCATCTTGTACACCTAATGCTTCCAAGAGAGGAAATTGCAAGACAAAGAAAAATCACACAATGAAATATGAGTGTTGATGCATGCCCTCACTTTAAAGTGGTTGAAAAAACCATTATTGTGAGAAATTGCTTTAAAGTAGAAGAAGGAGACATGAGAGCTTACTCAGAAATCCCTATGCCAGTATGTCACATGTGAGCCAACTTAAGGCATTTCATCCACATCCCAAGCTTCCTCTTATATGTTCATGAAAGGTTAACAACTAGCCAAAAGTATCAATGACAAGTGACATACAAGGACAAGGCTACTGAACCCCTTGCTCCCAATGAGTGCAGGACAAAGGTGAACCAAAATGATTGATGAAATGTGTGCTAGAGTGCAAATCGATATCAATTAGAGGAATTAGATGCCCCTACAAAGGGAAGCATACCAAAATCCTGAAAATGTTGGATTTTATGACTCAAAGCTTTACATTCATTAGTGGAATGACCATGAACTCTATGGTATGTGAAAAATGAATTCTTGGAATAACATTTCTTTCGAGTTCTAGGAGGGAGGGCTATCAAGTGATCTTGGAGGAGTCTCAACAAGATACTCGCTGGATCAATGGTAGAAGGTGGTCTTTTGGTTGGCATCAAAGATAATGTATCTTGCTTAGTAGTAGATGTCATACTTACACAAGACTCTTTAGATTGTGAGATTTTATGTCCATTATAGGAGGATATAAAATCTAATGAATTCAAATCATGAGCATTTTGCGAGATGACATTGACATTAAGCAAAGGTTTAGTTTTGTTTTGCATGTTTTGTGAAGGATGATGTTCAAGACTAATAGTTGGGAGGGATGACTTAGGATTATGTTGTGTGATATTGTTGATGTCGGGCTTAGGTTTGGAGAAAGGACAATAACCAAGACCATGAGCCATTTGTTGTGTGTGAGTGGTGCAGGAGCACCATGTTGCATTGAAGCCTCCATGAGGCCAAATTGTATAAATTCATTAAATTAGGTGTTTTAATGTTGTAATAAGGTTGTATGATCCATTTTATATATTTTTGAAGTCATTTGGAGTCATTGATGAAGGTTTGGTGTAGTTTAGTTAAAAATGAAAACATTGTCAAAAGCTGTCAAATGTTGTCATAACAACTCTTCTTGTTAAATGACAAATTTTGAGAAGTTTGTTAAAAGTTGTTAAATGATATTTTTATGTTGGTTGGGGAAATAAATTGATTGTACAAGCATAAAAATGGGCCCCCAAGTCAAATTGGGGGTTGGAATGTAGATTGAACAAAAATTTATGAATGAAGAGATGAATTTTTCTGCAAATTTCCAATGTTCTGCCCTATTTTTTACATGGTACAACTTTGTATGAAGGTTTACAGATCTAAAATTTATTTTTTATTGATAGAGGAATGAACTAAATTTCATTTTCAATTGGTTTGGTGTTTTTTCCCAGAGTTTGGAAAAAGTTATGATCATTTTACAATTGGCAGCCCTATGGGATTATTTTCTATAAAATTTGTAGGATGTTGCAGAGAATGGTATGGATTGTACATATAAAATAAATACCTCATACCTATTGGAAATGTTAGATATGTGAATATAGTTTCATTTGAACTTGGTTTCATCAATTTTCATGGGGTTTAGAGTGATTTATGACATTTTTGGTGAATACTACTCAATTCTAAAACTAGGGTTTCTAGTAGATAAGAAAAATTCATATCTTTCTATTCCACCATAAAAAAAGTGATAAAAATTGGTGAAAAGTTTTTTTTTACATGTTCTAAAAACCCTTTAAATGAAAAAAATCATTTATTCATTTGCATGAGTTATGGTAGATTGTGTGTTTCATTTTGGTGGAGAGTGGTAAAATAAACATGGTTTTCTTGATGTTTGAACAAAGCTATGCATAGTTTGTTTATGGTTGGCCTTAAATCATTGTTTTCTAATCTTTGGTTGGTTTTAATGAGTTTCAGGATGAATCTAAGCATGTTGAAATCATTTACCAAGTCTGATAGAGATTGGAATCCATTTGTGTAAGTTGGAACTCATTTTGCTCAAGGTTAAAGGATTGAGATTGCCCCATGAATGAAGAATTTTAGTTGTGTACTTGATTATTTCCAAGAATATAGAAATTTGATGGTATGAACCCCCTTGCTCTTCATCAATGAGGGTCAATAGGGTTATGGATACTTTGTTCATTAGCACCACATCCTTTTCCACTATATCCAAGTTGTTTCATGAGATCATACCCTTTTCCATAAAGCTTTTTCATTGCTTTTGAATCAGGTGGTTGTGCATTATTGTGCTCGTCAAAGGTTTTTTTGTAGTTTGTATGTTTGTCTAAAGTGGTTGAGGTGGATACATTTGAAAGGCCTTTTTAATTTTGTGTTGACATGATGGTTGGTTGTGCTTGTTTCTCATCTTTCTTTTTTTTGTGAGTATGTATTCGCCCATAAACAATGGTGTGAATTGTAAGGATCCCCAATTGTCACCAAATAATTTAAACATCAATTCCTCATTTTTTTGTTTGATTTCTAGAGGATCTATATTGGATGTGGGAATCAATGTTTGTAAAGGACTTGTAGCTCCTTTTTCAAGGAGCAAGCAACTTTTAGGCTCAAGATTTGCTTCAACTTGATAAACGTTATTGTTAGACATATTTCATTATACAATAAAGGGTTGAAGGGACTAGATTCATCTCATGAATCCATGGTCTTTCTAAAAGAAGATTATATGAAAGATCATAAGGCATGACAAGAATAGTTGTTTGTAAAGTAGCTACCCCAACTATAATAGGTAAAATGATTACACCGAGTGGTTGCTTTGTTATATTATCAAATCCTTGAAAAGATATGGAATCAAGTTTTATTTGTGACTTTCAACATGTAATCTATCAAGGAGATTCACACTACACACATTAAGGGTAGAACCATTATAAATAAGGGTTCATTTTATTTTGATCCAATTGTATCGAGTAATGATCATGACAGCTTCGCTTTGTTTTTTCAACTCTAAAGGAGGGAGCTCATGTTGATGTCCAAAGTAATATCTAGATTAGGCTGATTGGTTTGACGGGTTAAAGCTGCTACATCATTCAAAGTTGTACGAGGAGGAACTAAAATTTGTTTTAAGGCTGTTTGAAGAATATTGTGGTACTTTGGTGAATTCTGAAGTAAATCCCAAAGGGAAATCTTTGCAAGAGTATTCTTCAATTGTTCAATGAGATCATACTAATTTGTGTGTGGGAAGTAACAAGGAGCACTAGGTGGATTGGGTAAAGGTAAGAAGGGTGGGGTTGGTTGTGGTTGTTGTGGATTATTTTTAGTGTCATATGTATGAACAATGGTATTTAGTTGCTGTGATACATTATTCTTAGGTGGGTAGAGAATAATTTTAGGTTTATTTTGAGTTGTTGTTTGTGTGAAGGTGGGTAGAGAGTAAAATCAGGTTTGTGTGAAGGGGGATAAAGGATGAGTTGAGGTTGAATAATGTTAACATCTCGTAACAAGTAATATTCTTCATTGTCTTTGAGGGGCATGTTATCTTTGTCTTGGGTCATAATATCCTCCCTAGAAGGAGAGTTTTTAGGAGAACAAAAAACCACATGTTCGTGACATTCGCAGGTTGGTTCTTCTAAAACAATTTCATTGCAAGTAGGGGAATGATCAATGGTTGAAGATTGCTTTTCAAGAGGGGTTTTTCTAGGTGAAGGGGGACAATGAAGATTGTCATGACCGTCATCAATTGTGTTTTCTAACAACAAAGTATCTGCTTCACAACTAGGAGAGATACTAGGAGAGGGAAAAATGTTGTTGTCATGATTACCTATGGATGTATTTTCTTGTTTAAGAAGAATTTTGTGAGGTGAAGGGGGGCAACTAAGATTCTCATGATCTTCACATAATGGGTTTTCTAAAATCAAAGTATCATCTTCACAACAAGTAGAGATACTAGGAGAAAAATAAATTGTAATGCCATGATCATCTAAGGTTGTGTTATGGTGGGTGTGAATGTTTTGTGCACTAAGAGAGGTAAAAAGAGAGAAACAAGTTGGATTCTCAAAACTCTCATTAATTCATTCTTCTACTAAAATATCTCCATCACCAAGAGGAGAGATATTATAAGAAGAACAAGTATGATCATTAGGAATGTCCCAAGTTGTAGTCTCTTTCACAAAAACACTCTCATAGGTTCGAGGGGATAGCAGGGTATGTGTAGGATCATGATGGGCCAAAAAGTGGCGATATGATGGGTATGTGTAGGGTATGTGGTTGATGAATTTTTTTAACCCAAAATTGATAAAACGAAAAGGTTTTTTAAAGGAGATTCTCAGATTTCCACCAATATAAGTTAAGCTTTACTTTGAATTTAATAAATAATTATTATTCATTTTCTATTTGAATTACAACTAAAGTCCTGATTGATAAGCTGATTGAAAAACATCTATACCTTTCAAACGATATAACATTTTTTGAATCAAAAACATGCAACACATTCTATGCTTCACATTATATAAGATTAAAAAAGAAAAAATTAAATCTCATGAAGTTTTGACCAAGTTAAGGTGGTCAGACATACGAGTTTTTATATTTTTTAAAAGTTGTAATAAAAAATTTGTAATTAATTATTTACTTGGAAAAAAAATACAAAAAAATATGCATCACATCAGGACATGATTCCTCTAGTTATATCTAAAATCTTATAAAAAATAATTATCATTTTATTGTGGTTATAGTGGTTAGACAGACACCTACTTCTTATTTTTCCCCTGAAATTTAAGTACTACTGCATTGAAATTTTAAATTTTCACCAAATAGATTTTTTTTCTGAAATAAACCTAGTAGTTTAGAAACTACATTCAATTCTCTATAGACTCTATTCTTACATATTTTTGAAATAATATAGATAACTTATTCAAATATTTATGTCAAATTTCCTAACTCTGATTTTTCTAATTATTTTTCCCATTAAGGGCCTATTTTTTCCATGATGATCCTACACATACCTAGGAAGTGTTTCTTAACATGTCTACATATGCACTTGAGGCACTAAGATTGTTTGAATAAGAATGAAAAATACATGTAACCATTTCATGCAATGTTTCAGCAAGATGAGCAATGTATATGCAAAGATACAAAACATTCTTATCCAATATATCCAAGATTTTGACAATGCAAACAATGTACATGCAAGAATGAAAAGCACTTTTATCAAACTTAAGCAAATTTTTAGGAATAGAAACATTGTATATGCAAAAGTGAAAAGTACATTTATCAATGTTATGGAAAATTGTAGAAATGTAAGCTTTTTTAGATTGAATGATGTTTGCAAATGAAGTGATTTGAAAAATGAGGAATCTAAAATGATGTTTTTGAGTTAGATGCATAAAAAACACATTCCAGAAACTTTCCAAACTTATACTATATGATACTAGGAGGCTTATGAAGCAGAAAAATGAGGTTTCTAATGTAGTAACCGATAGTCAAAAATTTGGACAGGGAGTGATTCACCCACTATGGCAAATGAGTCCCAATATTGGTTTTTTTTGCAAAAAAAATCAGAAATTTAAGAGATTTTTAAGGAAATTATATGCAAAAATACAAGCTAAATGCACTTTTTTCTAATACAAAAATTTGAAACTAAATAATGCATGAAATGAGCTATTTTAAGTGAGATCTAGTGAAATGCATGTTAGAGAAATGCAACTAACTGATATAGGTAGGTTAAGGCACCAAACATAAGCTTAAAAATAGAGTTCCGAGTTTTGTAAAATGTAGTTTTAGAGGTCAAAATGGACGGATTCGCCTAGGGTGGTGAATGAGTCCCAGTATGGACTTTTTGCAAAAAAAATAAAAAAAATTTGATGGATTTTGATGTTTTCTAAGTTCTATGATGCAGACCTAAGTTAAAAATGCAAAAATTTAGAAGAGTTAAATGAATTTTGATGCCAAAAATGCAACCTAAATGGACTTTTCTATGAATGCAAAATTTGAAGCCTATCATGTAAGTCCTAATGCAAGATCAATACAAGATAGATGTATGATGTAGGATGCCAAATCAGAAAATAATGTATTCTAAAAAATAGGTTCACCAAAATGAACCATAGATTTTTGGCACCGTTGTCCTTTCTAGCACTTCTAGGGTTTTTCACCTAAAAGGAGAAAGTAGGGCCAAAAGATCTAGCTAGGTTCACTCAATCTAAGATAGGTATGATGAAATTATGTCTAAATGAAACTAAGCTAAGTAATTGATTGATTATGAATGCAAAATCTAAGAAACAAGTGATGTTTGACAACATATTATGTAATGCAACAATGAACTAGAAATGAATGCAAAGCTAAACAAAAATTAATGAAACTTGAAGTGTGCACCTGAAAGCTTGAAGGGGACTAGAAATTGCTTCTAAAACACTACTGATGCTAATTTTCAAGCCTAGTGGGACTCATTCCCCATTCTAGGTGAATTAGTCCTAGTTTTGCAAAATTGAGCGGAAACGTGTTTCTGACAAAAGGGTATCAGAAAATGCAGAAAACACAAAAATGACTTGGAAATGGAACTCATTCACCACCCATGGTGAATGAGTCCACTTTTTTAATTTTTTACTTTTCAAAAGTGGAATTCGAAGCTTTTGATCTGCACTTTGATTTCCTACAGGTGTATGCTTTCGAAACTTTGATTTACGGGTTTGAAAATGAGTTTTTGTTGATATTTTGACTTTTTGAATGAGTAGAAGACTTGAGAAACCTTGCAAAATGATCTTCAATGATTTCCAAGCTTCCAAGAGACCTAAATCTTCAAACATACAAGAAGAGAAGGATAAATGTTGTATTTTAGGGAATGAGGGTTTGCGTTGATCAAACCCCTTTTAGATAATTAAACCAAAATGATGTGAGAATGGAATGAAACATGTAATAATGGAATTTATTACCTTGTAATGATGTTTTATCTTGGATTATTTTAGCAATGGAGGAAGATTCAACCCTTGAATGTCTTTAGGAGCTTTCTTGATGTCTTGCAATGATAAAACCCTAAGTTGCTTAGCTTGAGATAGAAGAATGATGGATGAATGAATGAAAAGGGATAAGAGATGTGAAAATGAGTTAAAAGACCTATATTTATAGGAAATTCACGTATTTCACCCATTAATACCTCATCACAGGCCAACACATGAAGCAATATTAAACTTAAATTTCACTTTTTTCTTGGCTCAAAGGTCAAATTTGAGCCAAATGGGACTCATTCATCACGCATAGTGAATTTGTCCCACCTGGATGGGACTAATTCACCATGCATGGAAAATGGGTCCCACAAGGGCCAATCTAATAGCCAAGATTCGAAGAAATAAGGAAATAAGGTTTAAAATGTAACTTTGTTGAGTATTTGATCAATTTAAGCCTTAGGATGCACAATATGGGTTAATAGGGGCCTATTAGTGATTATGTAAAAGTAAATAAGGTCTTGGGACATAGAATTCAATGTGAAAGTGTGATTAAATACACTTTACAACACTAAAATCAGGTCCACATAGCCTAGAAAGGTACAAGAACCAATGTGAATGTGTAAAACACATTACAACACTAGTTTAATATTAAGTTTAAGTTATAAGTCTTCTTAGATTGATGTGATAATGTCATTAAACGCATTTTATAATGTTTATTTAGGGAGAAATGGGTTCATTAAGTCCAAAAAGCGAGAAAGTATCTTACAACACTTTACAACACCTTTACAAGATATCATTAAATGCATTTAAAAGGGTCCAAACCTAGTGTGGAAGCATAAAATGCCTCACAACACTAGATTAAGACCTCATTAAGTCAAGTTATCATGAATTATTCCCATGTCAAGCAAAGGGTCATTTTCTCTATGACACAGGTATTAAGACTTTTGCCTTGTACCTTGTGATCGTTTTAACCCTGAGTGTTGTGAAGGTTTATAAGAAACACAATCTAGTCCATGACTTCCAAGTACATTGTTAGGAGAATTTTGTGACACCTTCTGATGGAGAAGATGAAGGTCACTACTAGATTTTCTACAAGAATTTTTTTTGGTTCTATCATTGGTCTTTCTACCTAGGAGCAGTTTTTGATAGGCGAGGTAGGATTCTTCAATGAGACCGACCATGTCCCCACTCCTCCTACATCTCCCACACCATCATTAGTAGATGAGCACGAAGATGTTCACATTCCTTTAGAATGCATCTCTACCCTTAGCAAATGGTTGGGTGACTTGGAGAATCACTTGGAAAAGGACCTGAAGTTGGCTAGAGACACTTGGGTTATTAGTGAGATAAAGTATATGGTGGGAAAAGAGTGAACATGCATAGAACTCTTAGCTAGTCTCTGCAGTCTAACTAAATCGTGTGCCCTTCCAAAAAAAGCTAATGTTATACAAGTGGATGCTCTTGAACAACATGAAAAATAGTTAGGAATCTCGATTCCTACCACATCTATGTATATGGCCGACACAGTCCCATCGATCAGCTTCTCCTTTGCCTCTAAGAGATACAAAACTATCAAAGTGAACAAAATACCCTTAGGTTTCAGTTTCACCCCTCCTATCCCCTCTAGTGGTGGAGGTTTTGGATGGTTGAGTGGTGGGGGCTTTAGTAGTGGTGGTGGCTTCAACAATGGGGGTAGCGCTAATGGGGTGGTTCTAGTGGAGGTGATTCTAGTGGAGGTGGTTTTAGTGGAGGTCATGGTGGTGGCTTCAAAAGCTGAGGTGGCTCTGACTGTGGCTCCGGTGGTGGCCACATTGGTGGTTCCGAAGGTGGCTTCGATGGTGGTTCTGGAGGAGGTCCCATTGGACCTTTGTCATCCCAAGATCCTATTCTAAACACTCTTCTTCAGAATATGGGTAAGATGCAAAGCCAGATGGTGAGTCTCTCACAGGCCTCTACCTAGCCTATCTTTTAGCCTTTCTTTTGACGTAGCCCATTTTGAATAGTAATCTTAAGTACTCCCTTCCCACAAGGAATGGAGATTCCCAAATTCAAGAAGTATGGTGGAAAAGGGGACCCACAAATGCATGTGTCTACCTTTAATGTGGTGTGCACATAATTCTTCCATCACAATGCATTGATGGAAAAATTATTCCCTCAATCTCTTAAGGATACACTACTCGAATGGTATTGTTCCTTACCCAAAAACTCTATTTTATCATTTGATCAACTTGTCAACCAATTTCTCCGACAGTTCCAAGCCAACATTGGACCTAAGATGACCTTTTCAAATCTTTACTCATGCAAGCAAGGGGATAATGAGAATATTATTGATTTCATAGTGGTGTATCATGTGCTCTTGTCATAGATCTCCTACCCACTGCTTGATTCTGACATGCAAAAGGTGTTCATAGGGAACTTGCAGAGACCTTGGCAGGAGAAGTTTTCCCTTATGAAGTACCCTTCTTTTGCACATCTATGTGCAACATTACATGAGAATATAAAAAAATGGTAGTTCAGTTTGGGGGATCCTCCTCGTACTCCCGTTCAGAAGGAAAATCCATTGTATCAATCTCAATAAAAGGTAAAGTTTTCGTGAATGTAGTAGCCACAAAAAATGATAATGGCCTCAGACGCAATAGAAAATTCACAAAGTTAGTAGAATCTTATTCTTCCATCTTAAAGAAGTTGTTGAAGGATAAGATCATAACCTTGGAGAACCCTAAACCTCTCAAGGAACCTTACCCTAGTTGGTATGATGCAAATTCCTTTTGTCAGTACCATTGAGTTAACGAAAATGATACTGAATGTTGTATGCACCTACGTCATGTGATAAAGGACCACATAAAGGGATGGTCTCCCATCTTTGTGCACTTATCACTAAAAGAAGTCATAGGCTCCAACCTAGGTGAAGAACATAGGTTAATTGAAGAAGATTTTAGATATACTCAAATCCATTGAAATTAGGCTTGTCTTTCATATAGTCACCCTTGACCATAACCTTCAATTTTGATCCATGGTCAACCTACTCAAATATCACACGTCTAAAAATTTCTTACGCCATACATCCTTAATTCCTTCCTTTCTTCTTTTATATTCTTCTCCTCTATTTAAACACCTAAGGCATTGTCAAAAACAAGGCTAGAATTAGGGGCCACCTAATCCCATTAATATTACTCCCTACTATAGCATAGACTTTTGAGTAGTCATTTGACAAATTTCCATATTATCTTATCAACTAGAAAAAATATTAAGCATTTTCGTATAACAATGATTGATATCATTTACCAAACTTTGATGATAGTCATAAATAAAGGGTGAAACCTATTAATTTATACATTAATTTAGAACCAAGTGAAAATCAACCTCTTCCTTGATCTAGTGAAACCATCGATAGTGAGAAATTATCCAAATGAATTAGAAATCCATTCTAATATATTTTTCTATCAATACTTAAGAGGAAGATTGAGTAACCTATCCAAAATATAGACATATGTATTATATATGTCTATGACAAGGCAAAAGAAATTTTTTCACCTATAAAGGAATGGATCTAATTTTACCAAAAACCACAAGCCTTCAAAAAATATTCTAACACTATCATCTTAGCAAGATAAATAAATTTAGGTAATGGAAAAACATCCATATGACCTTGTTGTTTCCACCTTTACTTATCCCATTTTCTAACTATATCAATATTTCGGTGATAACCATAAAACTTATAAATAGGGTAGGTTCAAGCCTTAGGATAAATCTTTCTACCAATATGTCGGACACTTGAATAAAGATCCTATTATTGTTGTTTACAATCTAAACCAAAAAAGAAACCAACAAACTCTTGATTTCATTTCTCAACAATGTCCCAACCCATGACCATGAACCCAACAAAGTAGAGGAAGGTTGACAAAGACTCACCAGTCTCAGTAGGGATAAAGATAATAGAATCACAGAAGGTCACTTTTTTGTTGCTCACTTCAATATTGGAAGCCGTGAGAAAACCATGTGGGACATCCAATCTATCAACACCCTTCTCTACTTCACCCAAAAACCCTAACTTATAAACATGCCAATAACCTCCTAAAATATTTCTCGTTGAAATACCATTCAAACTCAACATCTAACTATCAAAAGTTAATATAAACTTATTTATACATAATTGATTATATTTGCTTAATGAACCTAAATTTATCATAAATAAACTTTTACTTAATAAACCTAAGTTGACAAGTTCATTTTCCTTTGCATTACTTTAAATCCCCCTAGAATTAATAATTTTACTCTTTCATTTTATTTTCTAACAATTTTTATTTGTAAACATGATAAAAAAGAATACTCACAACTTTAGGAGGTGCAAGGGGTGATCCTGTTGGAAATTTAAGGGAATATCATAATCATATTCTCCCTACATTAAACCATTAGTATACTCATCGTTAATTCCTTTAAATTTTACACAAACAAAAGTATTTTGTTACAACTAAAAAATAAACACATGCAACTACAGAGTAATTAGAGCATTATAAATACCATCTGATGTCATTTTGTAATGAAACACATGAAATAAAAAGGTCATGTCAACATTTACAAATATTACTTGCCCAAAAACCTAAAACAACTATACCTACATCTAGAAAATATAAAATTGTCCATTAGTATTTTGACAAGACATTCCAAACCACAACTATTTGGATTAATATCAAATTTTTGACTAGTAATGTGATGAATCAAAACCAATATAGGTAATAAAAATAATAGTCAAACAAGCAATATTTTAAAAAATAACATGTGCATCCCTAGGGGACTAGTCTCGCCCCAGCTCACCCCTTCTTGAACCCCAACTTGGCAAAAAATGTAAGGCCAAGCTAAGGCAAGTTGGGTGGTGGGCTAGGTTGTGGGGATACCTCTAAGTAACAAAAATAAAAATAAAAATAACCTTTACATGGCCCATTTAATTGCTTATGAGTTCTACTAAATTTGACACAATGATCAAATAGCATTTTAAAGTGTTTTGGAATTTAAATTAAGTCACCTTACTACACTATCATAAAGTTGCATATACACCTTGAATCTTTGTCAAACTAAAATCCATATTGAAAGTTCCTAAATGTCACAAGAAAAAACATAATAATCATAACAACTTAGAAGTGACTAATGTACTATAAACTATATTTTCTTCAAGCATATCACTGGAGTTATCTTAATTTTGGTAAATGGTGGAAGCAATAAGAGCTTTAAAATAAATTGTAGCATTTACAGCTACTTCAAATCAAAATTAACATCAACTATTTTCTAATTTGTAAGAGTAACATATTATGGTTCCCCTTTTTTCCTTCTCACAAATGAACCTTATACAAGAACACATTTTTCTTATACATGTCCACAATTACTAGTCTTCAAGAATAAAATGAACCTCTAAATTGAATTGCAAATGTATCAAGCATGAGAGTTTTGATGAGAGTTTTGATTAGATTAAATCTAGAAGAGCCAGTACCCATTATAAAACAGCCATAATATCAAGGATGAGAGTTGAAAAATATAAAATAAAGTAATTAAATTCTGAACACATTCTATCCAACCTACATATCAGGATTTGCTCTCCAAAAGGTGAGTTAAGCCTTGTGATCTCATGGAAGTTTATGTACAGATCAATAACGGCCCTGTATAGATTTCTAAGAAGAAAAACTTACTGAAAGCATGACAACTGTAATTGCTTCAAGATTCTGCACAAATTATGCCTTGCTGTCAACAATGCCCAGTGAGACAATGTCCCGTCTTGCTGTTGTTCATTGTTGGTTCCTTCTTGTTTTGCTGTGCTGATTGATATATCTTTCTCTTTGTAAAAGAGATTAAGACTCTTTCAAATTCTCTGCTTTTTAAAATAAAAAAAATGCCCGATAAAAGATAAAATCGATGGAGTTTAGAAACAAGACAAACCAAAACGAATCTCCTTAAACCTTCTTCTTCCTAAAAATACGGGGTGTTAGCTGGAGACAAGTTTTCTTGCAGTCTTTTGACAAAAATATTGGTTGCGAGTTAAAATTTGTTTTAGGGCGTGAAGCGAGGAAAGTTTAACTGTGTCAAAGTCCTTTTCCGGGTGATTGAGTTAAAATTATTCTAAACCACTGGACCGGCCAAACTAAAACTCTTGTAAATTCACGCGCTTTTATTCATTTTTCTACCACGTCAATATGGCGGCTGGATAGATCTTTCACATTAAATTATGCTTATCTTCCTTCTAAAAAGAGGCTAGCATAATGTTACATATGACTGGATTCCATGAATGAAGGAGAATGCAACAGTGGGTGTCGTGATAAGTATATCAGTCTAATCAACTGTAAGCAGATGCGGATGTATCATTCTCAAAACAAACAGTGCACCAAATGCCATTGCCGTCTGTGGACACGCGCGCCTTCAGTCTTTGAGATCTTATAAGAGAAGCCTCACTGGGTAGTAAAATGCGCCGAATACTCATCGGTTATGGAACCTGAAAATTGTATTCTAGCTGTTAGATCTATAGACTCTTCAGATAATGGAACACTTGCTATACCCACAAAACGGAAATCTGATGTTGTATTGGGAGGACTGAGTTGTTCAACTGATTGTGGCAACAGAAAGTTGCCAAGGATTGCAGAGCAGTTGAGGAGGAATCGAATGAAATATCTCTGTGCAAAACTGGAATCTATTATACCAATCACCCTTCCTAAGGTAATTTAAAACGGCCTTCTTTTATTGTTTACTCAGTTTAATAGGTAATTTTTTTAATTCGAAGAATGGTATTTATTTATCATTGCTGTGTTTGAATGAAGGGGTATATGGATTAATATATAATCTCTCTTGAAACTAGTGAATCTTCTGTTCATATCTTCATTTTGAACATCTATAATATTGTCTTTTATTGTTTTTGAATTTGACAGTGTGCAAGTTTTGATGCTCAAATCTAAAAATAATAAAGATGAGATCAATATCTCAATCCTAGAACTATTATTTGACAAATTTGGTTGTAAAGAAATGATCAGATTTCCAAAATTATTAATCTTATTGGATATATCTGGCAAAAGAGTCTGGATTCAATAGATTGGTGGCTAAGTTTTTTGTGGATGGATTCTTAGTTCTCTATGATATTTAAATTTTGAGGCAATTAGATTTTGGTCATTTGGTTGGCTCTAATACTTTTGGATCTAGGATTCAATCTTCTAATAAGATTAATAGAGTAGGTAAATGAACTTTTCCACTAACTTTTTTAAAAAAAATTTTGTTATGGTTCTTTTCATAATAATATAGGTGAAGTAGGGTTTTATGGAGTTGGGTGGGATAGTGTTGCTTTAGTTAACTTTTTTTTATCTTCTATTAAAGGGTTTGGCATTAATAATTAGATGGAGGCCTCAATCATCTCTGGGGCTCTAGGGAAAGGAAATGAGTTGAGTTAGAAGAAGATAATATATGAGATTCATTCTACAATTTATGTTAGCATAACATCATACATTGTTATACTATTAATGATGGTGGCTGTATGCATATTTAGTTAAATTGTTTTTAGTTTCTCCAACTGCTACCTCCATGTTATCTCACCTGGCATAAAGGAAATGTTCATCATTGAATGATAAATCAAATTTCATAGCTCGTTACTATGGTATTAGGGAAGGTGACAAGAAAGACTTGATGCCTTTCATTAGATAGGTGAAACAAAGAGCCTTCATTGGACAAGTGAAGCTCGCTTGGAGAGTTAGTTCTTGGTAGAGCTAGCAAGAAAATAGGTGATCGTTAGAGAAGGATTGGGAAGCCAATTAGAGATTGTTGTAATCCAATGAAGAAGTATCAATTGAGTTATGAGGTAGACGAGAGAGGTAAGACTAACAACAAAAATTGGTGGACCTATGATATTTGTTCTACAATATAAATCCAAATAGTTATTCTCATTGCTATTATTAAAATGTGTAGTGTGATGCAAGCCATTTCACTTTAGTGTTTCCTTTTGCAATCAATAATTTTCTTCATTTCTTGAATTTTGTAATATTTTATTAGCATATCATAATCATGTTGTGTAGTGTTGTTTGAAATATGGGAAGAAGGCATTTGCAATAAGAAGGCATGTGAGTTATAGCGTTAGAACATGTATTTTTAGGATATATTAGACCAAAAAATTCATTAAGAATTCTTGGTGGTTTGTATGAAACAAGACCTTCACTTGTAATATAAAGCAAGTTCTGGTGGAAGTTGATTGTGCTAGTTGATGCAAGCAGTGTTGCAAGAAACCATGAAAATAGGTAGCAATTGAGAGGTCAAGATGAAATCCTTGACAACATCAACTTCTATTGTTCTCTTATAAGAAATTTCCAAAACATTAACAATCTACAACTGGACAATTTTCTTAGGCAAGGGTTACTAGAGTATTTCCTATTTCATGTTTGATGCCAAGCAAGGAGAATTTGTGTTAAGCTCAAGGAAAGTTGTGATGTAGATGATGAATTTTAAGTAGAACATCCACAAAAGTATCCCCATCTCATGTATGAGCATACCAAGCTCATATCCAAGCCTTATTTTATCCTTAAAAGGATGTGTATGTCAACCTAAATAATTAAAAAAAAAAATTAGGATTAAAATTTATGTTTTGCTATTTCGTGGCATCATATTGTCTACACCAAAGTTGCTTCTCTTAAATACTCAACTCTACAAGGTTCCTAACTATGTTATGTGGAAGATGAAGATTCACACAATTATTCATTTTCAAGAAAAATGGGGAATCACTTTTGATGTAGTGTAGTTTCCAAATGATGCAGATGAGTGGGGAAAAGTTCAACAATGATGATGCAAAATACTTGATGTTGATCACCCTCAACATCTTTGATGAGGCTCAACCACATGTTTGGGATGGGACAATGCCAAATACATCCTAGGATGTTGTATCCACCATTTATGAGGAAAATCATCAAACCACGATCCTCCATCTCTAGTCCAAGCTTCATACACTTAATATGCAAGTTGGTGACAAAGTAGAGGAGGTCTTGTTTTGAGTATTAAAACTTTGAGTAGAGCTTGTTTCCATCAAAGAAAAGGTGGAGGAAAAATTGCTTGTTTTGATCACTCTAAGATATCTTCCTTCCCAATCCCCAATTTATGTCACAATGTTGAACACCACCAATTAAAATGTGTCATTTGAAGAACTAGTGGATTTGCTCCAACAAAAAGTAGCTATCTAGTCAGTACAAGATGAGTTTGACTATAAATCATTGATCTAGAGACATTAATGTGGTCAATTTTTTTGAAAGGGAGAACCAAAAAAATAATCACAAAAGCCACCATAATAGCTATAGAAGCCTCAGAAGGAAAATCAATTGTGTTAAATATATAGAACCCACACACATGACATTGATCATTGTTGGTATAATGGCCTAACTCAAGGAAATATATAGTCAAGAAAACATATCTATTGGAGGTGATTTTCACTTTAGTTTTTTATGGATGACTTCTCTCATAAGACCTTGGTCTATTTTCTCACAAAGAAGAGTGAAGCCTTTTTCTTCTTTCAGGACATCTACCAACTAGTTGTATGGCATATGGGCAAGTCCCTTCTTCTCCTCCACTAAAATTTAGGTGGGAATTCATATCAAAGGAGTTCTCGACATTCCTGAAGTGTCATGGCATCAAAAAACATTTGAATTCTCCCTATACACCCCAATAGAATGGCATTGAAAAATGTTGTAATCAAACTATCATAGAGATGATTCAGTGTGACTTTCCTCAGCTCAATTGGATGATCAATTTTATGTAGAAATAGTTAAAACATCTGTGTATCTTCTCGATAGAGCTCCTACAAATATATTTCAAGAAAAGACACTTGAAGAGTTATGGAGTGGTTGTAAGCCTTCAATCTCTCATATTATATTATTTGGTTATACTTCATATATACATGTCCTAGCTAACAAGAGAAGAGGATTGATTCCAAGACACCGAAGCACATCTTTCTGGAGTACAATACTACTTCAAAATATTATCATCTCATAGATATTGAGATACAAATTTATTAATGAGAGTCGAGATGTGGTATGTGATGAGTCATCATTTTACTTCTTGAACATAAGGAAGATTCAACCACTTCTCATTGATTTCTCATAGAGTCAGATGATGAGAATGAATATTCCTCTTGAAAAAAGGATTAGCTACAAGGATAGTGGTTTGTTAGTCTTGGCCCTATGGAACATCATTCTTCACATCAACAACAATATCATAAATTCTTAATGGGTCCAAACCACCATTATGGACTCTCGTCTATATTCTCTTCTAGATCTCTCATCAATAGTTAGAATAAGAAGACACACACGAAACAATGTGAATCTTGAATTGATGAGTTCAATGCTGATATAATCGATCCTGATATAGTTTGAGAAGTCCTAAGTCACCCACAATGAAAGAAGGCCATGGATGTAGTGTATGTTTCTCTAATAAAAAATAGAACATGGGCACTTTTTGATCTACCTATAGAAAAGAAACCCACAGGTTCCTAATAGGATTTCAAAAACAAAATACAAGGTAGATGGATCCATTGATAAATATAAATATTCTCAATAGGAGGCCATTGATTATGAGGAGGCCTTTACACCCACTATGAAGCTCAAAAAAATTAGAGTTTTTTTTCACTGGAAAAACATAAAGGATGGGAGCTTCATTAGATAGATGTCAAGAGTGCTTTCCTAATTTGTGACCTAGAAAAAGTATTCATGACCCAACCAAAAGGATTCATTGAGGAACATCATCCTCAAAAGGTATTTCATCTCATAAATTCACCTTATGGGAGCTTAAACAAGCCCCTAGATCATGGTACATAAAAAAATATTGTCACCTCTTATAGCATGGTTTCACTCACTGACCCTCAAATCCAAACTTGTATATTAAGAAGGTAGACACAAAAATTTGTGATTCTTATCTTGTATTTGGATGATCTTGTGATCACAAGAAGCTCAGACAATCTCATGAATGATGTAAAGAGTGATAAAAAATTGTCCTTCAATATGATAGAGTTGGGGCTACTCAACTATTGTCATGGTTTGGAGATATGAAAAAAGAAGCATCACATTTTTATCTCCCAGATGAAATATGTCGAGAAACTCATAGAAAATTTTGGAATTTCCAATTGTAAACATGTTTCCACTCCAATGGAGAAAGGTTTGCAACTTTCTTGATTCGAAGATTCACCTCAAGTATATGCAACTCTCTACTAGCAACTTGTAGGGAGTCTCATTAACTTGATACTAGACCACATTTACACTTTTCTATCAACTATCTATTCATATTTATGCAAGAGTTGAAGCAATGCCATTGGGCTGCAACTAAGCATGTTTTGAGATATGTTTGAGGTGCACTTGATTATGGTCTAAATACAAGAAGAACCCTTAGCTCTTCTTGCAGGGATATTTTGACTTGAACTATGTTGGATTTGTTGATGATAGGAAGTCAAATACATGCTCTGTTTTTCATCTTGGATTTGGACCTATTTCATGGATTAGTAAGAAGCAAAATTTTGTTGCTCTCTCATCAACCAAGGCTAAATATCATGCCACATAAGAAGCTGTGTGTGAGGTGATTTGGTTACATTGCATTTTAGCTAACATGGACATTCTTGAGGAAAAACCACCTATTCTTTTTTGTGACAATCAGGGGGTATTGGAGCTTGTAAAGAATCCAAATTTTCATGAAAGAACAAAGCATATTGAGGTCGAATTCCATTATATTCAAGAACAAGTCTTGCACCGCCACATTCATCTCCAATATTGCCCAAAAAAATCTTAGATCTAGCTAATATACTCAACAAGTCTCTTGGCAAGATGAAACTTGAATTGTTTTTGGGGTACATTTGTAAGAGCAATGTAATAAAAGGGGGAATGTTAGAATAACATTATCACATTGTTATACTATTAATGATGGCAGTGGTATGTGTATGTAGTTAAAAAAAAATTAGTTTCTCCAACAACTTCCTCCTTATTTCCTCACCTATGTAAAGGCATTGCTGACCATCGTATAATAAATCAACTTTCACAACTCTTCAATTTGGGTCTCCTTTTTGAATAATGGAAGGTCTCACGAGTCTTCTTGAAGGATGACATCTTTTGTGGAGTAGATTTTATGTGTTTTGTGAAAAAATGATTCCATATATTTTGTTCATATTCTTAGAAAATCGAATGTTGTTGCAAACTCTTTGACCAAAAAGAACTCTATTATTAATCACAACTGAAATGCCATATACTAGAAATCCTTGTCTTTTTTCAATCTTCATAATTTCTTTAAATCCTTCATAATGATTTGGTTTGATTATTTTGTTTTATTTTTCCTAAAGATTATGTGTTTTATTAACTCCATGGTTTCCCTTCATTTTTGAAAGAGTGAGATTTGTTAAAAAAACTCAAATTTTTATTCTATAGATTTTAATAACAATTATATCTGAGCATATTTTTTATAAATTTATTCAAATTCTTAATTAATTTATTATGGTTTCTTAATTTTAAATGAAAATGTGCTGCTACAAGATATAGAACACAGATATGACTGACTGTATTGAACCTATTTGCATTTGGCATCGCAGATCTACAGGTGTGGGGTATTGGAGGAAGCTAGCAATTACATTCGAAAACTGCAGGATGAAATATACAGATTAAAGGGACACAGAGACAATCTTCTTGCGAAACAGAAATGTGAGGAAACAGAAAAAGAAAGCAGACAGCTTACTAAGGTGCACGTGGATGTTTATGGAAGGGAGGTTATAATTAACATATATAGCATTACAAAGGTGAGGTGCATTTCCATGCTGATTGAAGAGGTTGAAAAACACGGCCTAGATGTGCACATGTCTCAGTTTTCAAAAAGTGAATTCTCTGCATATTTGTTCTTCGATACCATGTATAGAAAAGATATCAAAGAGCGTGAGGCTGGCAAATTACAGTCTTCTCTGGAAAAGAGGCTACTTTTCGTGTATTAAATTATCATATAAGAGTGATGGCCAGATGTTTTAGTAAGGAAAAATAACACCCACAGTAAAACTCAAAACCCTATGTTACGAAAAAGTGGGGATAGTGATAGAATCAGAAATCCACAAAGAAAATAACCTTTGGAAATAATGTGTATTTAGTAGAATATATCTAGAACATTTCAGTATCTGTAACACTGAGCATTTGATATCTGCCTCTTTTTCCTATAATCTGCCTCTCTAGTGTGTTTTACAAGCTGTTTGCTTTGTAAACATCTATAACAGTCTTATAAATATAAGTGTTTTGGAGGTTCCTCCGAAGACAGTCTTATAACAGTAAATCCACCACTATATAGTGGTGTAAAAAAATATGCTTCAGTTTAGTTTTTTTGTTGCTCTCATATAATTTTTTCTTTCATATCTGTTGTAAGATTATTTTTGGTTTTCTTTCTGCGTTAGTTTTTTTCTCAAATATTGTTAGTGCTAAAAACAAGGCATAAAATTAGACATCAAAAGCTTGCAAAGCATTAGCAAAGCTGAAAATACCATGAAACAACAATGTAAGTTATGTCATTAGAGCTTTCATGAGTTTCTCAACCAAATAGACAAACTTCAGGAGCTACTAGGAGCTCACTGGAAGGAGCTACGCAGAGCTCTTCAAGAGCAATCACTGCTCACATACAAAACACACAACTGTTGTTGTTTAGGAGCTTTTGGAACTCACACAAAACATTCCTTTATTCACAGACTGCTACTGCACAAAAAATCTTCTTCTCCAACTTCTGGCAGAACTAACTGCCTTCAATTCCTTTCATCTTTCAAACATTCCCTCTCAAAATTCAAAATTACCTACCGCAGTAAATGAGAATTCAAAAATAGCTACCATATTTACTTATGGGGCTATCAGGAGCTGCAAGGATGAAGATCCCAAAAACTGTCGTTGGAGGAAAGAGCTCTTGACGGGTAGGTGAAACAAATGGGGGATCTAATGGTGAGAGCAGGAGGCTTCAGGAGCAATAAATTCCAACACTCCCCCTTTGTCTTGAGCTGACAAAACAAGATCAATCTAGATTCAAATCAACAACACCCAATCTTCTCCTTAGGCGCTTGAAACTGTCCTTGCTCAAAGGCTTGGTGAATATGTTTGCTAGCTGCTACTCAGACCTGCAAAATGCCATTTTAATTTCACCATTCTCAACTAATTCTTTGATAAAATGATACCTAGTTTCAATGTGCTTGCTTCTTCTATGAAACATAGGATTTTTTGTCAAAGCTATCAATGAAACATTGTCACAAAATATTTTTATTCGATCCTCTTGTTCTTCCATCAAATCTACCAAGATTCTTCTCATCTAAATGACTTAACATGCTACTGCATTTACTATTATATACTCAGCCTCTGCTGTAGATAGGGAAACTATGGGTTGTTTCTTGGAAACCCATGAGATGACTCACGAACCCAAGTGAAACACATAGCCTGATGTGTTCTTCCTATCATCTAAACTTCCTACCCAATCAAGTGCTATCCGTGTATCCAACCATTTCAAACTCATTTGTTGTTGCATATAAAATGCCATATCTTTTGGTGCCATTCACATACCTTAGGATTATTTTACCGATTTTCCAATGGGTATCCCTTGGAGTCTCCATATTTATGGAAATAAGACTCACACTATGCATTATATCAGGCCTAGTTGTAGTCAAATACATCAAACTTCCAACCAAAATTTTATACATGGTTGGATCCACATTGTTGTTGCAATCTTCCTTGCTCAACTTTAAACCTATGGCTATTGGTGTTGGGGCATAATTTCTTTCAAACATCCTAAATCTCTTCAAGATCTCATTTGCATATTTTTCGTGATAGATAAATATACCATTATGCATTTGTTTTACTTCTATGCCTAGAAAATATACCAAGAGACCTAAATCTGTCATTTCAAATTCTTTTTTCATGGCCTCTTTAAATTCAACAATGAAGAAATTATCACCCCTAGTGAGAACTAAATCATCAACATACAAGACAACTATCAAAATCTTACCATTTGTTGCCTTCATGTAAAGAGTGGGCTCACCATCGCTTTTGTTAAAACCATTACTCATGAAATATGAGTCAATCTTGTTGTACCATGCCTGTGAAGCTTGCTTCAGCCCATAAAAAGCTTTCTTCAGCCTATACACCTTATGTTCTTGACCTACAACTTCATATCCAAATGGCTTCTCCACATAAACTTTCTCCTTCAACACTCTATTTAGGAAGACAGACTTCACATCCATTTGAAACACCTTCCACTTATGTTGGGCTACAGTTGCTATGATTTCATGCATGGTTTCCATCCTTGCAATAGGGGAAAATGTCTCATTATAATCTCTCCCAAACTATTGTTTGTACCCCTTGACAACTAATCTTGCCTTGTGCCACTCTGTTCTTCCTTTGACATTGCATTTGGTCTTGTAGACCCATTTTACCCCAATAACTTGCTTGTTGGGAGGAAAATCAGTTAACTCCAATGTGTTGTTCCTCTTTATTTCTTCTATCTCCTCATCCAAGGCTTCACACCATTTCTCCTCTTTCACAACATCCTCCAAATAAATTAGATCACTATAAGAAAACAATGCAAAATTCACACTCTCATCAAATTCTTCATCATACCTTTCATTCTGGTAGATCTCTCTTAGACTCTTGGTCTTCTTTGGCATTAGGGAGGTGAGAGTGGGGTCTAAACTTTCACTAATGTTGCTGCTCTGCTGAACAAGTTGGTTCAGGAGTTGTCGAGAGCTCTTACGAGCTCTTCTGGAGCTTTCAAGAGCCAATCTTCTGGCTGTCTCTAGCTACTTTTATTTCTGTTTGCTCACTTCAGGAGCTTTCAGGAGCTATCAAGAGCTTTCAGGAGCTCAACCGGTGCTTTCAGGAGCCAATCTTTTGGCTTCCTATGACTGTCTTCCTAATTGTCTTCCAACTTCAAGAGCTATCAAGAGCCATCGGGAGCTTTCAGGAGCTCTTCCAGAGCTTTCAGGAGCTCGTTCGACGCTTTCAAGAGTGATTGCTAGCTCTTCTTGTTGAACTTCCTATTTTGTTTCTACTTTTTTAGGAGCTTTCAAGAGTGGTTCTAAGCTGTTAGAAACTATCACTCCATCCCATGACTCATCTTCAAAGAACTCCACATCCCAACTAATCACTATCTTCTTGGTAACTAGATTGTACAACCTATAGGCTTTGGACTCTTCACTGTAGCCCATGAAAATACACTTTTCACCCTTGTCATCCAATTTATGCCTCTTTTCTTTAGGCACGTGAGCATATGCTATACACCCGAACACTCTCAAGTGTTCAACCATCCACTTGCATTTTGTCCATGCCTCTTGAGGGATTTTGTCACGGACTGCCTTTGTTGGACTTCTATTAATTAGATAAGCAACTGCTGCTACAACCTCTCACCAATATTCAATTGGGAGTCCCTTTTCTTTCATCATGCTCCTTGCCATCTCCACGATGGTCCTATTCTTTCTCTCAGCCACTCCATTTTGCTGCGAAGTATAGCTAGTTGTTAGCTCCTTCTTGATGCCATTTTTCTTGTAAAAATTTACAAACTAATTGGAGGTTTAATCTCCTCCTCAATTTGACCTTACGACCTTGGAAAAATGTCCACTCTCCCTTTCAGCCTGGGCCTTAAACAAAAAAAACTTTCCAAAAGCTTCAGATTTATGTTGTAAAAAGTAGACCCATGTCTTATGGGAGTAATCTTCAATGAAGGCCATAAAATATTTACTTTTACCAATAGAATAATTTGCATAGGGCCTAACAAACCCATGTGCATCAGCTCTAATGGTGCTCTTGCCCTTGTAGAGTTGCCCGATTGAAAGGCCTATCTATGTTGCTTGCCCAAAATGCAAGCCTCACACTTAACATTAGGCTCTACTATTCTTGGAAAACTATCAATCATTTTGTTCTTAGACAAAAGACATAAACCAACATAGCCTAAATGTCCATACCTGAGATGCCATAGCTTGGAGGGGTCTTGAATGGTACTCTTGAGGGCTACTTGTACTGTTGTATATTTTCCATTCATAAGAGGTGCAACAATCGACTGCGATGAGAAACACATCTCAATTTTCAAAATAAACATCCAATTCTTTGTCATTTGAACTACTGCAAACACTTTTGTCCTCTCATTCTTGTCATAAATAATGCATTGACCCTTCTCCATCAGCACTTTGTATTTGGATTTTGGATCAGTTGTCCAACACTCATGAGGTTATGTTTTAACCCAGGAGCAAGAAATGCATTATCTATCACCCTTTTTCACCTTGCTTGGTGCAGATCATAATATATCCTCTTCCTCCAACTACAACTAATGCATTGTTCCCCATTCTTATTTTAGACTTCACATTTTTATCAATGAAAGAAAACAAACTTTCATTACCACTCATGTGGTTGCTACAACTATTGTTCAAATACCAGACTTTGGGGTTGCCTTCTTCACTAATTTTTCACATGATGAAGGTCGTGGACTGATTTCCTTTAGCCACATTCGAATTAGCCACATTTTCTTTTTTTTTTGACTGATCGCACTGCTTTGTATAGCATTCACTTGCATAATGGCCAAATTTATGACAGTTGTAGAATTCAACATTTCTCTTGTAATTTTTCTGATTCAAGCTACTATTCTTCTTGCCTCATTGGGAGTTGGTCTAAGAGTTGCTCGCTCTGTCTTGGTTTTTTGCTCATGTCGAGCTATCTCCTTCAACATTTCCTTGTTTGGAGTTGCAACGATCTCTACATCTTGATCTCCCTCCACCATTGTTTCTTCTCCCCCTTCCTCTTGCATTTGACTGAGTTTTAACAGCTTGCTCTTGGGAAGAAGTAGTAAACCTATTTAGGCGCTACTCATGAGTTTGCAGAGAACCCATCAGCTCATCAATAGACAACATTGTGAGATCCTTTTCCTCTTCAATGGAAATCACCACTATATCAAACTTTGTGGGTAAGCTCTTGAGGATTTTCTCCACAATCCTTTGATCATATATGACTTCAGCATTCACTCTCAACTGGTTTATCAAACCTGAAAGTCTTGTGTGAAAAACTAATATGGACTCATTGTCCTTCATTTCAAGAGTCTCAAACTCTCTTCAAAGCATCTAGAGCTTCACCAATCTGACCTTGTCAGTCCCTTTATAGTTTTTTTGGAGGATTTCCCAAGTTTCCTTTGCATAGTTAGCTATTGCTATTTTGGAAAAAATGGCCTATTTCAAGGTTGCTTCTATTAAACTCAATGCCTTAGCATCTTTCCTCCTCAACTCCTTTAATTGGGTCTTCTGGTTGTTTGTGAAAACTACATATGCTGTAGGATCAGTTACATAATTGAAGCCACTAATCACAGACTCCCACAAATCATTTGCAACCATTATGGTCTCCATCTTCTTTTCCCAAACATCATAGTTTTGTCCATTAAAGGATGGTGGCTGCTGCCAACTCTTTCCTTCATCTTCAGCCATGTCTCCAACAAGAAAAAAATGTAATACCTAGAAAAAAAATACCCTAAATCATAAGGAATTGGGGCCTATGGCTCTAATACCATGTCAAATTATCAAACATAATGAAAGCATAGAGCTGCTGCTCTATTTTCTAGCCAAACTGGAAATACCTAAATAAAAAAAAATGTGAAAGCACAAGGAGACATGAAACTTTCTTTTGTATTTAATGAACTACAAATGAAAATACATGAAAGATTAAACTTAAACTACAAACTACTAGCTATTGGGAGCTTTCATGAGCTACTCAACCAAATAGACAAACTTCAAGATCTACTAGGAGCTCAATGGCAAGAGCTACACAAAGCTCTTCAGGAGCAATCATTGCTCACATATAAAACACACAACTATTGATATTCAAGAGCTTCTAGAGCTCACACAAAACATTCCTCTATTCACAGACTACTACTCCATAGAAAATATTTTTCTCCAACTTCTGGCATAATTAACTTCCTTCAATTCTTTTTGTCTTTCAAACATTCCCTCTCAAAATTCAAAATTACCTACCATAGTAAATGGTAATTCAAAAATAGCTACCATATTTACTTATGGGGTTGTCAGGAGCTAGAGGGATGAAGATCCCAAAAACTACCAATGGAGAAAAGAACTTCTGATGGGCAGGTGAAGCAACTAGGGGAAGTGACCTGAGAGTAGGAGACTTTAGGAGCAATAAAGTTGAACAATTCAAAACTGTTGTTTGGATATTTTCTCTATTTTGTTGTTGTTTTCTATGTAGTTATTTGAAATAGTTCTTAAAAAATATACTTGAATTTTTTTGAGCTAGAAATGAAATTAACACCTTTCAATAGTTTTATGAGCAAGCTGTTGAAAATAGCAGCCTTCATACTGAAAATTTTCAGCCAAGGGAACATCTTTATCATAGATTTACGATTTTAGCTCTTGTAAGAAATAGGTATTCCATGGTTTTGTATCCTAAACTATGGGTTTCTTTTTTGCAATCATTATAGTTCAAGAAAATGCATTTTTCCTTGAGCCATTCAATAGATGATAAGTTCAATGTTTTCCCCAATTTTATGATGCTTGGTATTGATGGCCAGCAGTTTAAATATTGATTTTTTTAAAAAAAATTAATAGTTTAGATTAGGGTATGTGCAGGATCATAATGGAAAAAACAAGCCCTTAAGTGGCGAAAAATTCAGAAAAAATAGAGTTAGACAACTTGACATAAAAATTTGAATAAGTTATCTATATTATTTAATATATATATATATATAAGAATAGAATTTGTAGCAAATTGAATGTAGTTTCTAAACTACTAGGTTTATTTATTTTATTTTAAAAAAATCTATTTGAAATTTCAATGCAATAGTACTTAAATTTTAGGGAAAAAATAAGTAGGTGTCTTTCTGACCACCCGAACCACAATAAAATGATAATATATTTTTTATAATATTTTAGATATAAGTAGAGGACTCATGTCCCAATGTGATGCATATTTTTTTTAAAAAAAAATCCAAGTAAATAATTAATTATGATTATTTTGTTATGTAACTTTTAAAAAATATAAAAAACTCGTATGTCTGACCACCTTAACTTGGCCAAAAGTTCATGATTTTTTTTTTTTTTAATATTATAGTATGTGAAGCATAGAATGTGACACATGTTTCAAATTGAAAAATTGTGATAATGTTTAAAAGCTATAGATATTTTTCAGTCAACCTATCAATCAGGACTTTAGTCGTAATTCAAATAAAAAATGAATAATAATTATTTATTAAATTCAAAGTAAGCATAATTTATATTGGTGGAAATTTGAGAATTTCCTTTCAAAACCCTTTTTGTTTCATCAATTTTGGGTAAAAAAAAGTCATCAGCCACATACCCTACACATACCCATTAATTGCAGCCAAAATAAAAATAAAAATTTCATTTGTCTAACAAAAAGTAATCATTAATATATTAGTGTTCACCATGTCAGATAGCATTGCATCATTTCAAATATAGCATTCAATGCATCCACCTAAGGTGCCCCTTTTAATGTAAAATCTCTTGCATCCACATATCTACCAGGGCATTACAACAACATCCAACATAAATCCCCTTACATCATGCTTTGATACATGTCCATACCAAATTTAAAACTCCCATTTTTACATATGTTGGAAGGCTACTAGCAAAGATTGTGGAATTTAGCTTTACGCCTGCCAATTGCAATTGCTTAAAATAGTCTCCTTCCTTGCTACTTTACATCGTAAGTTCTATGATTCTGAAAGTTTTATTCACTTCTATCACAACTAGCTGCAGATCACCTATGAGAGTGGCATGCCCCTAATACTCATTTTCCTTTTTATAATCTAGATGATTTGAATGTCTTGTAGAATACTTGTCTAAACCATTTGGTAGTCATCTTATCATATTAATGGCTGCTAAATAAATGGAACACATGGCCTGTTTACCCAATAGAATATTGTATCTTTGTATATTGCTAATGGGAGATGTTGTGCCAATAAATTATGGTGCTTCACTGACGCCTTTTCAAGCCTTTATGTAATCAATAATGGATTCCCAATATATCTGAATAAATTTTTATAGTGTAAGGCCTAGGGCACTATGAAACACATAATAGGAAGTTTGATATGGAACTGCTATATTTCAAAGCCAATTAATTTATTTTTTTGGGAGCCTCTTGGAATTATTTCAATGCACTATGGGTTGACTATGTCAATTGGTAGCCTTACTCACCACTCATATTGTGAATCCAAATATGGAACTGTATTTATAGAGCATGATTGCACTACAGTCTAACCTTGCACTTGTCTATCACGTCACCCATTTTTCCAAGATGCAATACTATTAGATAGCTTCATGGTTGTTTTTGGTTAATAATATTTTCTATCTATTTACGAGATGTTTGACCAATCTATTTGCTACATATTTAATGCTTCCTATCATGGACATCTAGTATGTAGTGAAGCATGTCATTTCAAGTCAGCAGAAATCTTGAATCAAGGCACAATTTGTGCAATATAGATACAAGCGGTATCCTTCTTAATGGTATCTTGCTATAATGAGTATAAGTTTTATTTGGATTATTGGTTGCTTTTTATCTATGAAATGCATTCGGGCACACGTTTTGAAATTATGTGGACATGTATCATGGGGATGTAATTCTAAAATTATGAATTGCAATGTATGTATATTTATCTATTGGTGATGCTCTTCTCGAGTTCAGAAACTAAATGGATAACCAACAAATTTCAAACAGTATTCTTTCTCATCCCAGCTTGATTGATTCTAGATAGAAAATTAATTCAAATATGCATTGTTTCTTGGGTTTGTATGTCTGGTGATCACTTAAATGCTTATGCTAGATTTGTGTTAGGTTGGACCATTAGAAAAGTAGTACACATGGGATATTTGTGAATTAGAAACTTAAAACAAGATCATTTGACAATAGAAAGTGGCTCTTATTACCAAATTGTTACTCTAATATTCTAAATTGTTATTAACCTCCTTATCAGAAATCCTGTTAAAACTCAATAGCTACATCATTGTTATACTATGCTAATTCAATATAAAATTTGAATAGTTTTTAGACACATGATTTGCTTCAATGGGTGCCTGTACTTTTTTTTTTCTTGTTCCAATTCAAAGCAACTTTTCTTCAACTTAAAATTCAACTTAAGGAAATTGGATTTTCATGTTTAACTGCTAATTACAATATTTTAAATTTATTTACAAAACTTTGAGTTGTGTCCATGCCTCCAAATGGGTGCTTTCTATGCTATATCTAAAGTTATTTTGTTATGGTTTTCTTGCAGTTGCATCTCTTCTATTCTATCAATTTCCTTTTTGTTTGGTACCCATCATTCTCATTTTTTTTATGCGTTCATTAATCTTTGCTATCTTATACTATGAAATTTGTAGTAATGCAATGGTAGATGAAAAAAAAAAAAAACATAAATAGTCACAAATATAGAACTTTAATATTGATCAAAATGAAATATTATAAAGATTGGTATTTTATAGAGCTTCGACTCTACCACCATTACAAACATCAACTTCTACTTCCTTACAACTCTACGGAGTTGAACTCTTTAGAGAGAGCACTTATAGAATTAGATTCTACCAATATATAAACATCTAAGAATTTATAGATGGTGGAGAACTAACAGTCAATAGAGAACTAATAGTCAGCAAACTAGAGGAGTTGGAGTAGATAAAATTAAATCCCTGTCTTTAATGTTGAGATATGGAGGTTGATACAGAGAGGACATGAGAAGACAAGTGTAGCTTGAGAATTTAATAAAGTAGTTGAGAGTATACTTCTAGCACTCTCCCTTAATGTCAACTATGAATTCCAATTACTTAATTTATCTTTTCCATTGATGCTTCAACAACTGCAATCTTCAAATACTATGGATTGAACTTAGGAAATCCCAATTTTTTGTTGGAATGTTCTAACCACGAGATTTGGCCTTCTTGTCACTAGTCCATCATAGGTTTATGTGTGATTCACTCGATTTCCTCAACACCTCCCTTTGAGCTACACTGCTTGGTGCTTGGGAATCCTCACATCTATTGGCACTGCTTCTTCAATAGCTCCATCAAAACTATTGCTTCAATATCTTTCTATGATCAAGTGACTTTATTTGTTGGAATTTCCTTTTGCACGACATCCTCCAGTCAATTATCTTTAATCTCCCAACTATGGTCTCTTATTCTTTTGGTAGCAACTGATTTTTTGAGAATCTCTTTTGGATATTCTCTTCCAATATCAACTCTTTTCGAATCTTCAGATTCTTTTGTAAGCACAACTAGCTCTTCTCTGGCTCCTTATATACAACTCCTTTATTAGTTGGTCAGCAAAATCCTCAATGGTATACTTTCGACTCTTCCCGTATAATCTTCAAATCTACAGCTTTCTTTTAATCTCCTTTAGTGATTCTCCTTTTTCCAATAATCAATGATCCTTATGCTGGCATCTTTTTTTTCTCCAGTTGTGGTTTCAGCATGAATAGTGGCTTAGGCACACTTAGTGATCTTCTTTTAAATCCCTTAGCCTACACTCCTTTATTGATTCTGTAAAATTTAGAACTACGCCTCTTTTGTCTTTTATATCAACAATATTTGATTCACCTGTACTATGTCAACTTGCAAGCTTCCATGATTTGGATTGCTTTGACTTGATTTTCTCTTTCTCCATGAGCTACAATAATCTCCTTTGGCTTTAACAACACATTCTCCTCTTTGTTTTAACTAGGCAACTTCCTTCTTATAGGCGGTTGATGTAGGAGCATCCATGGTGACTTGCAATCCTATGTCAACAAAAAGGTTGAATTTTTGAATTATGCAATTTGGATTTTTGAAGTGGATTAATTTTTTGTTTGAATTATATGGTGAGGATGGCTAAATATTTATTTGCAATTGAATTAATTTGTCAATTAAATTCTTGTGCAACTTTGACAAGTTGACAAGTGGGATTTAAAAAAAAGAAGCTAGAATAAAGAATTTTTATTAAACTTTCTATGGGTGTTGTGAGCTATTGATTTTTGGCTCACTAGGACCTTTCTAGCTCTTCTAGGGTTTCTCACCTAAAAGGAGAGAGGTAGGGCCAAAAATGCAAACCAGTTCATTCAAATTATGTTATGTGCAATGTTTTCTTACCTAAATGAAGCAAACTAAATGTAATTGACTAATGTAAATGGATGAAAATGAATGAAAAAGTGAGATTTAAGCTATTTTTGAAAACACACTGTGATATGCAAATAACTAAGTAAATGAAGAAAATATGCAGAACAGAAAGAAATAGGCAAAAAAAAAGTGCACCTAGGAAAACTCTGATGAATCTAGAATGTTGTGGATGCTAGTTGAAATCACTATTTTTTCACAGTGGGACTTATTCGCCTAGGGTGACGAATTAGTCCTCCTCGTGGTGAAAAAGTGTCAGAAATAAGTTTTTGTCTATCAAGATTCAAAATCTGACAAAATTTAGATTTTCAATCCTAAGGTGGGGCTCATTCGCCATAGGTGGTGAATCAGTCCTCTCCCAAATTTCTAAAAAATTAGGAGACAACTCCGCAACAACAAATCCGGAAATCAGTGAAGGTCAGGTTGCCAAAGTCAATTATGGAGGAAACATACAAGAAACCTTCTCCAAGCTTGAAATAAACTTGACTTGACTTGAAGCACCTAGTTGATTTGTAAACCAATCTTCAACACTAAAAATCTTGCCAAATCTGCATACCTATGTCTACAAACACACATGCACTAAGGAAAAAATGGTTGAGGGTTAGCACATAGGGATTTTCCTTGATCAAACCGCACTTTTGGTAATCAAACCCTTAATAAAACAATGAAAGGAAAGAGAATGATAAACTAATAGCATGCAATAGCTATCAACTTACCAAATCCTTGATAATGCAAGTATGAAGTAATGTCAATTGATGCTCCAAAGTGCTCGAATATTGCTTGAATTGATGTTGTAGAATGCTTGAATGCTTGAATATGATGTATGAATGTTGGAGAATTGTAGGAGATTATGGGGGATGTAAAGTGAGGTGAAAATCACATATTTAGACACACTTGTGCCTTAGTTAGCCATTCATACCTCATCACAGGCCGACATCAAGTGAGTTTGAATAAAATATCGAAAGGATAATTTAAAATTTTTGAATTTGAAGCCAAGGGGGACTCATTCACCACCCATGGTGAATGGGTCCCACCTAGGACCTAAAAATATGTGTTAGAAAATATGGTGTATTTAATGTTGTTTGTTGGGATAATATTAAAAAATACACTTAATTAAGTCATATGAGGGCATAAAGGGGTCAAATAAAGCATGAGAAAGGGATAAATAGTTAAGATGTGCCTAGAAAAGAGTGAAATATTGTTACAAGACTTTACAACAGTTCAAAATAGGACTTGTTGCTGAATACAAAGGTGATTTTTAGGTGAATTGTAATAAATAGAGTCTAGAAGAATGTAGAAATATCTTACAACACTTCACAACACCTTCACAAGATGTCATTATTTGAATTTTAGTACCTAAATATGCGTGTTCAAGCCATGCCAAAACATGAAATTAGACCAAATTATATCAAACACCATGAAACAAGACCTAAAAGTCCATGAAAATGACAAGGGGGTATTTTTTTGTGGCACATGTTGAAAATGGTATAATGGATGATTTAAAGCACAAGAATCATGGTCCTAAAAATTAGGGACTAGAGGTGGGTGCCCATGACCTGATTTTTCATTTTTCTTACCTTTTTATGGATTGGAAAGTGGAGAATAAAAACTCCATATTTTATTCTTTGTCCAAGAAATTAAAAGAATGAATTAATTTATGTTTTATTGGATTTATTGGATTTTGAATTTTCTACCACCAGTTATGGCATACCTAGGAAAGAAAGGAAAAGAATTAAATTTCCATTAATTTCTTGAGCATGTAGTGGGGTTTCTAGAGGTTGTTAAAAGCATTGAAAGAAATTTTCAAGCACAATTTTGAAGGGTGAAGAAAAGGAGGTGTGGCATACCTCCAGGAAGGAGTTTTAATGGTGTATTGAAGGTTGTAGGTTGGTTGTAGAGCCATGAACACCACCAGTACTTGCAGATTTGATTTTTTGAGGTTGTTTTGAAAGTTTTTTTGTTGCAGGTGATAGAGAAAACTTTGTTGAAAAGTTTTGATTTGCTGTTGTAAATCATTTTTTGGTGATTTTTAGAAGTATTGTATCAGCTTGTTGCAACCCCATTATCCTTTTTGGACTGTTGTATTCATTTAGCAAAGTTTGATTAAATTTGAGATTGTTAGTTGCAAGTTGCAAACCTAGATTGCATTATTTGTTGCAAGAATATATTTTTGTGTGAAGAATGTTTTCTAGTAATTTATGTGAGCTATTAAATTTTGTTCCAATTGAATGAATTATTTTATTTAGCTACATTCATTAGTGTTATCAGAGCAAATTGATACTAAGTGTGTAAACAAACCACCCGAGAGAGGCGATTTACACTAGGACTTGTGACTTGTGGTGTTGCAAAGATGTATGAAAGAGGAGCCTCATGTGGTAGTGGTAGAGAAAGAGGAAGAGAAAGAGGAGATAATTTTTTGAGAGATGATTTTAGAGCCTTGAGAAGGTAGGTTGAGATTTTACAAGAAGAGATAAGGAGAAGATTTACAAGAATGAGAGAGCCAAGAAGTGATGATGAAATGAAAGCACATAGATTGTTAGTTAAGCTGGAAGCCAAGCTGAGAGACAAGGAAGTGCAAGAGTAGAACCAGTTACTCATGATCCTTTGGTAATTGGATTATCAAAGATAGGAAAAAATCCTAGGATGGATGTGACTATACATTTAATGGAAGTCTAAATCTAGAGGAATTGGTAGATTGGCTTAATGAAATGGAAGAGTTTTTTGAATTTGAAGAGATAAGGGATCCTAATAGAGTGAAATTTTGCAAGAAAAGGTTGAAAGGACATGCCTCAATATGGTGGAGAGAGGTCCAATTAGAAAGGGGAAGAAGAGGAAAAGATAAAATTACCAAATGGGATAAAATGGTGGAGAGATTGAAAAGACAATTTATTCTTGTAGACTATGAATTGGACTTGCTCAAGAGGATGCAAGGTTTGAAGCAAGGAAACAAGACTTTTAAAGAATATACTGAAGAATTCCATAGAATTCTTATAAGGAATAGACACTCAGAGGTAACCAAGGAAAAGGCTTCAAGATACATAAATGGGTTGAGATCAAGTATTCAAGAAGAGATGACACTTGTCATAGTTGTGACAATGGAAGATGCTTATTGAAAATAGCATTGAAGATAGAAGAAATGATGAACAAGAGGTTTGAGAATAAACAAAAGGGAAAGGATAGAGCTTATGTGCAGAAAAAAGAGGATGAACAACATATTAGAGACATTATGGAAAACAAGGATGAAAGATGTGAAAGATCAAGCAAGTCTCGTGATAAAAAATTTAGAGGAAGAGGAAGATCAACTAAAGGATTTGAAAGGGGAAATTACAAAATAACTTGTTTTAGATGTGGGGAAGAAGGTAATATGATTATCCTCATGAAGAGGAAAGACAAAGAAGAAGTACTGATAATCAAAATAGAGGACCAACCATAAATGGAGAAGATGCTAAGTCTTCACACTTAGAAAAGGTAGAGGATGAAGAAGCACTAGTTTCAAGAAGAGTCCTTATGATGAAGGAAAAGAACCAGATCAAAGGAAGAGGTTGTTCAAAACTAGATGTAAGTGTGAAGGTAAAGTTTGCAATGTTGTTATTGATAAAGGTAGTAGTGATAATCTTGTTTCTAAGGAAATGGTAAATAAGTTGTAGCTGGAAAGAAGAAGGCACCCACATCCATATAGGATTGCTTGGTTGCAAGATGATCGTAAAGTGTTGGTAAATGAACAATGTCTAGTAAAATTTAAGATAGGTGATTAGCATGATCAAGTTTTATGTGATATAATGTATATGAATATTTTTCACTTGTTATTGTGAAGGCCTTGGCAATTTGGCAGGTGTGCAATGCATGATGGGCATTCCAATACACACTCCTTGATGAAGGATGGAATCAAACACAAGTTGAAGGCCTTGAGTAAGGAAGAAGGAAAGGTATGTAATACAAGTGAAAATAGTTTGGTTAATGGAGTTAAATAGTTAGTACAAGAGGATGAGAATGAAGATTTTGATTTGATGATGCAAGTTGCAGTAGTTTGGATTGCACTCATAAAGGTAAATTGAAGGATTTAGTGGAGATAGAGGAGGTAAAAACTATTTTTTGTGAGAATTTAGTTGAATCTAATTTACTTGAGAATGATAAGATTGATGTAAAAGAGTATATTGTAGTGAAGAATACACTTGTAGATGAAGGTATTATAGTTGAAAGTAAGAAATAAGGTGAAGCAAAAAACGTGGAGTTGTTTGGTGATATTCCATTTGCATTAGTTGATGATTTCTTATATGATAAGGATAGTAGTATGACTGAAAATTATTTGTAGCAAGGAAAGGATGGACCTTTTGATTACATTGCTAACATTCATGTGAATGTAGAGGAGGAATTCATTGTAGTTGAAATTTGTTTTTTAGAAGGAACAAAGAATAGGGAACACAATGTTGTAACCAAGGGTGATGATGAACAAATGGTTGCAACATTAACAAGGTAGGAGGTAATGAATGATTTTTATTATTTTCTAGAAGAAGAAGAAATAGGTGTTTATGAATTTTTTAGTTTTTCATAGTGCAAGTTGGTGGGAGATGAATTATGCGAAAAAAGGGAGGAAGAGAGGAAGAATGAAGGAATGAAGAGATATCAAGTTGCACGGACATGTAAGAAATAAGGTTCAAGAGAAGAAGGCAACAAGATGGGTTCAAAATGAGCATCAAATATACAAATGCTTATGAGAACTGTAGTGTAGCAAAATATATACCCTTACATTTTCACACTTGTTTGGGCCTGCCTTGCTTTATTTATCCCTATTTATGTCTTAATTGGTCCTACTTTGCATCCACAAGCCCAATGAATTATATCTTTTTATGGCTAATCCTGACAATCATCAATGGATAAATGATAATTTAATGATTTTGGTTGTGTGCGTGATTTTTTGGTTGGGACTAAGATTCCATCTATGGCATCTTTGTGCCCCAAAGGTCTTGGGACCCTAATTTCAAATGTTCCTTAAAGTGGGCCCTTTTTGGATTATGTGCCCTAAGTTTCATGCCTCGGGACTAAGATGCCACCTAGGGCATCTTAGTCCCCCCTTGAGGTATTTTCAGGATTTAATTTCAAATCTTGGTAGGATTTAGCCTCCTTTAATTAATGATTTCATATGTCGGCTTGTTGTTGTGTAATTTTGGGATATTAAGAATATATAAGTATAAATACAAGGTTTCTCCTCTCATATTTTCACCTAACAATCTAAGAATTCAAGCCTTCAAGCATTCATGTATACAAGAACATTTCATGAAGCATTTGGAGCCATCATTGAGATTCAAGCATCATATCAAGGATATTCTTTCATCACGTGTGTTTTTGAGATAACATTTGTAATGTAGGGTTTTGATTCAAGCAAGAAATTCAAGTCTATATCTATCAAGAATTCCTTTGCTTCAAGATCTATATTAAAGCTAGTCACTTCACACAAGTTTGCAAATTTCACAACAAGGATTTGGTGAGTTGTAACATTGCATATTGTTCATTCATCATTTCTCTTCATTGTTCTATTTCATTTCAAGGTTTAATTGCCAACAAGGGGTTTGACCAAGGCAAACCCCCATTTACTAAAAATCAACAATTTTTCCATCTCTTCCTTGTTTGTGTTCACAGATTTAGGTTGAAGACTTGAAGATCATTTGAAGTGAAACATTGCGAAGTTGCAAAGTTGCATTGCAAAGTTGTCATCTTCACAAAAACTCACCTACAGGCCAAATATAGAAATTTTAGAACCTAAGATCCGAGAAGAAGAAAGTGTAGATCTTGAGCCTCAAGACCACATTCAAAAATTCCAAAAATTCAAGACACGAATAAGTCACCACCTAGGGAATCTTAGTCCTCTTGAGGGTATTTTTCATAAATTCTTCCAGATCTGGTTTTGACATATTCAGATTTTGCATCTACCCCAAAATACAGAAGTAGGAAGTTAAGATAGAAATAAGGGCATCTTAGTCCTCCATAGCACTTTTTTATAGGTTTTTTGCATTTCCAAAATCCTTGTTGCATTTCTAGACTTCCTAGGTACACATACCCTAACTTTTGGTTGCTTAATTTCATCATTTTCATTCATTATTTGGCTTGCATTATTAGGATTTTTGAGTTGAATGTTAAAGTGTCTTTCCCAAGATTTTGCTTGGTGGTGAACTCCTTAAAGCTGAAAGAATGCCTTCCTAGGTCTTCCTTGTTGAGAATTGACTCACCTTTAAGGTTGGTAGTAAATCCAATTAGGGTTCCTAGGACATTATTGAGTGACGTGGAGAGAATAGGAGTGGGTACTTTCCATCCCATTTCTCATTTTATTTACACTTCATTATTGTGAACCTGACATTTTTAGAGCATTCATTTTCTGATCTGGAGTCCATTAAAGTCCTAGACCTAAGTTACATTCATTCTTGCATTGCATATTGCATTAATTAATGAAATTTCATCTAGGGTTTCTCATATTTTCATTAGTGAAAGTGCATATAGGTTGCATTTTTGCTTTCTTGAATCATCTTATCTCATTGAAAAACTGAAAAGTGCATTATTTATCATCCTAATTGCATTTAGAAACATTGTTATTGCATTCAAAATTGAAAAAAAATTGCACTAGTTACTTTTTCTTGCATTCATTTACAAATTTTTGTGTTCCTAAACATCAGCTCCCTGGGTAGGCAACTCGTGAACATTGTAAACAATTTATAATTTTTTGTTTTTTTGATAGAAACATTTGCTAAGACTAAAATACCCTTCCTAGTGTCTTAGTCCCTCTCAGGGTTTCTACCTCAAATCCCTCTTTCTATTATTTTTTTTCTATTCCAGTCCCTAGAACCTCAAAATCTCACCAATAATACCAAGATTCCCTTACTGGAATCTTAGTCCCTGTTGACTTTGACTTTCCAATTTTTAGGGTTTGTTCAAATTGCTCTTTTGTGCTTCTGTTTATTGTTTTCAATTTTCTATTATAGTTTGCAGAATTATTGTTATTCCAATTTCTTTCATTTCAAGTGTAATTGCAAGAATAGGATATTATGTTCATTGTACTTTCTTTGGTTTATCCCTTATATCAGTTGTACTACTTGGTTTCCTACTACTAATACCATGGCAAGTCAAAGTGCAAGACTCATGACATCCCACGATAAAACACTCATTGTGGATCTTGGGTTATCTAGCTCTCTTATTTCTAGTGTTGTTATTAGTTCAAGGTATGTGCAGGATCATGATGGGCCAAAAAGTGGCGATGAGGAAAAAATTACGTCTTTCATCAACCCAAAAATGCGAAAAATGCCGAGTTGAATTTTTTGTGGCTTGGGTGTCAATACATACCTCCAAAGCAATTACCAAACCTATATTTCCAAATTGGATATCCAATTCAAATCGGATATCCGATTTGAAAAAAGTATATATAAACAAATTTCAGGCTGTCAAAATCATTTCACAGTCACAAACAACCCGTGGGCGCACAGTTAGGAGGTTCTTCACACAATGGATATCCGATTTCACCAATATCCGATTTGAAAAGGTTATATTTTAGATTTTTCTTTGCTTTCATTGAATTTTGAATTAGATTTGTATAATTTCAATTAGTTTTTTATGGATTTTTTTTTCAAAATAGGGTTTTTGATTGAATTTTTGTGAAAATTTTGAGTTTAGAATGGATTTTGATTAAAAATGAATGTTTTTTATGGATTTTGATTTAAAAATAGTGTTGTTTATGTATTTGTATTAAAAATTAGAGAATTTTATAGATTTTTGTTAAAAAAGTAGGGTTTTTTTTGGATTTTTTTAAAAAACTAGGGTATGTTTATAATATTTTCATTTATATTATCTAATTTTAATTAGATTAATTAGTTTTTAACTTTAATCAAGCATTATGGCTGTTGAGAATGAGAATGCACAAATTCCACCAGTTGAGTTGAATGAAAATCCACCAACTAAGAATCAAAATGCAGAAATACCAAATGCTCCACCACCTCTACAGCCATCAATTTAAGACTTAATTGGTGAAAAATTGGAGCAATTGAGGGGAATTTGTGATGTTTATAAAAGAATCCCTCGATTATCCCATATGTCAACCACATTGATAGAAATAATTACAAATGTAGAAACCCTCTCCACCCAACATAATGCCTTTCATTTGTGGTGGGAAACCATGAGGGAATATTATGCATGTGGATTGTCTTATGATGATTTGAAAAATCTCCAAATAAAAAAATTCCAAATAGCCTCTTTATTTATTAGCCCCCGCACTAGTTTGCCAGTTAATGTTAACGAACAAAAACTTTCTATAAAATGGTGCATGCATAGGGGCATAGTAGATAACTTTTGGGATCATTGGTGTATGGTTTTTGATAAGCCACCCAACAATAATCTTGATGTACCTTTTTACTTTATTAAAAAATTATACGTTGAGGTTTTTTAGGGCATCATGTCAATTACTTTGACATTAAACCCTTCCAGGGCGTTGATGGAGGTATGCCCCAGGATAGGCTAGGGGCAGTTAGAGTAGTGAGGTGCCCACATGTTCCTCTTCCTCCCCTTCCTCTGTCACCTCCAGTACAACATCCAGATATTACAGAGGATGCAGCCATACAGACTATCCAGGCCATTCACTCTTTGAGTGGTCTTTTCGTTTCCCATGCTTCTTTAGTAGCTCAGCCACATTCTGGTGATGTTGGCAATGGATCCAGTGCTGCTACATCATCCTCCTCAGGTCCACATATTTGTGTGCCACATATTTTTAATACGTACCGCCAGATATGCTTGGGTCCTATTGTATTGCTCGCTCAACATCCATTAGACACTTTTGATTATGACATCCAAGATGTGGAGATTATAGTAGATCACACGCAGGGGAGTGGAGCACACCCTATAGAGTCCTTTCCTACTAGAGAGGTAAACATTAGAATAGTTACACAGGTAACATTTAAGGTGTAAATTCATAACTTGCATTTTTTTTAAATGAATATTAATAAGAGATAGTATCAAGTAATAATATTTATTTACATGGTCTATTTAACAGTTAATGTTTGAGGAGGAGCTCACATGGGTGACTGATAGCACCCTTAGGGCCATTTCATTTGGCCTTGAAACACACACAGTATGTATTTTCTCACTCACTCATCTACATTTTTTTACTGTATACTTGCTTGTCATTTAAATTGTCATTACTGAAATTCCATATTAATTTATATGTTTATCTTATTCTCTGCTTGTAGGAAACACCTAGTACGAGCAAGGAGCGGTGATCTCCAGACTATGGAGGCACAATGTTAGATAAGGGAAAGGTAATTGAACTCAAATTTGATTGAATTAATATTTATAAGATCTTTTATTGATTATGCATACATTGACATAGATTGGTAGTTTCATATGTACTTGTCATTTTTATGTATAGGAGATTGTGATCTATACATCATTGTTGATAAGTGTCACAACACCTGAAGGAGTAGGTATTCTAACACTTGAAGGAGGAGGTGTTGAAACACCTCAAGGAGGAGGTTTCAAAATACCTAAAGGAGATTATAAAGAAAAAGATCAGCCTAAATAGGTATGTGTTTATTTTATTTTGTTCTTGGTAAATATGTTCCTATTACCAAAAATTGTATGCTAACTTGGATCAATTTTATGTTTTTGTTCACATATATAGATTGACGTTACAAAAGTTGGTTTGGTTGGTTATTTGAGAGGGGCATATTCTAGGACTCCTGACCCTTTGAAGAGACGTATATTTCAGATAATCAAGATTTCAATTTTAGAGTTCAATTATAATTCAATGTATATTGATTTTTATGTTAATTATTCAATTTTAAATTATACAGTATAACTAATATCAATTGTGGCTTGACTTTTTCTTGTGTAGCTACTTCAGAGCCAACGAGTGCTTCAAAGAGGCTCCATTTTGATGATCCACCAGTAGTTTAGGATGAAATAGACATTTTGGCATGTAAATTTTGAATAGATACCGAGATGGCATATGGCATATATTGTAAAAATTTATTTGAGTTGGCGTTGATGCCATTTTTGTATATGGACATACACTTGATTATTGGATAATTTGATATATAGAAGTTGACAATCAAAATTTAATTTCCTCCTCATGTACATGATTAAACTCTTTGACAATTTGGAATAAGATAAATGTTGATTGATGGCACTAAGCAGAAGATTGGTCCAGGCTAGGGCCTGCGTGCCCTAGATTATTTTGTGTTTGGCGTCTGTGCTCGGGCTTCAAGCTTTCTGGTGCTGTCGGGGTTTATTTTGGTGCAGGGGTTTCTGTGCTTCTTTGGCCTGCGGGTAGTCTTTTTTCTTGGTCTTTGGGTGTGGGGAGTTCTCAGTGGGAGGTGTGTGGGGGTTTGGAACTGTGGGTCGCCTGATCCATCCCTTTCTCCTTTTTTGTTGATGTTTTGGCACGTTGGCCCATGGAGAATCGTAGTCTAGCTGATTATCAAGTATCCTATGGGGATTTGGAGATGTTAGATCCTTCTTCTACTTTGCATGCCAGTAGTAAGGAATAGTCAGGTAAACCCCAATCTAGGGAAGGTGCCTCCTCGTCAAAAGGAATGTTTTGGATAAAAAAAGTAAACAGATGTTTGGAGAGATCTGAAGATCGACCAGTCTTGGTCATTCAACCTGAGCAAGTTTTGGAGGATGTTGAATACTGGTGCAATCATGCCCTTATCTACAAATTTTTAGGCTTCCGTCTTCCACTACCTATGTTGGAATCCTGGGAACATCGGGTTTGGAACCCTGAAGGGGATATGGAGATTCTTTTAGCGGCCAATTACTATTTTATGGTCATCTTTTCAAGCATGTCGAACAGGAATAGGGCTTTTGAGGGGGGCCCTTATTTCTTTAACCAGGTGAGGCTCTTCATTAAGCCCTGGCACATGGGCTTTAACTCTACTGAAGAGATCCCCTCATGGGTGTCGGTGTGGGTTCGACTATCGAGGCTTCAATTGGAATTCTAGAGAGAAGATATTCTCCATTCAATCTCTTTGCTTCTTGGAAAACCTGTGGGATTGGCATCACAAACTCAAGATCACAAGGTAATTTCTTTTGCTTGTATTTGTGCAGAAGTTGATTTAAATAATCCATTACTAGATTCTATGGAGATTTGCATGGTTTCATCATCTTGGATCAAACAGCTGGATTACGAGACCTTACCATTTAGATGCAGAATTTTCCACGAATATGGTCATCTACACCGAAGATGTCCTAGATTTAAATTTTCCCCCTTGGCTACCTCTGGACCTCTTAAGGAAGACAACGGGAAGGCTCCTCTGTCTGATTGACCTGTTGATAAGGAAGGATTTACTCAGGTGAAATCCCGTAACAAAGGAAAAGGCAAGAAGAGAACCTGGATGGATAGACAGAATGATGGAACCTTTAATAGGTTTGAGGCTCTTGATAGCTTAGTCCAAGAGGAAGGAATTCCAGTTGAGCTCTCTTCTGGAAATAATGGTCAGCTGGAGGCTTAGGATGAGGATGCTAAGAAGGAGGATCAGATTTTATCTTTAGGGGACCAACAGGTAGCTCAGATGGGTATGGATGTACCTTCTCAAGCTCAGGATATTGGAGATCTCTAGGAGTCACAGGCTTCGATGGGTACTGTTGTGGTGGCTCGTGTTCCCCCTACTTCTAAGGGAACCTCTGATCCTGTGAAGGGTAATAAGGCTTCCCCTGCCTTAGGCTTGCATCAAAAATCCTTTAAGAAGGGGCTTCTAGACAAACCGTCAAGGAGTGGAAGGAAGACTGATCAAGAGAAGGTCAAAATTATGGGTGGTACATTGGTTGAGTCTGGGTTTGTGAAACCCATCGATTCCCACTTCTCCCATCCTCATAAATGATTTTTTTATCATTGAATGTAAGGGGGTTGAACAACATCCCTAGACAAAAGGCTGTTAGCTCATTAATTGAATCTCAACCTCCTGATTTGGTCTTCATTCAGGAAACCAAGCTTACTGTGGATGGATTGGCTAATTGTGCCCCGCATATTTGGCCCCAAGGTTATTGGCAGGGGGTGGGGGCTTTGAGCAGTTCTGGGGGGTGGCTTGTTTTTGGAACCTGAGGAAAGTCTCACCCTTATGGTGGATCTCTAGCCGGTTTTCCATTACTTTGGTTGCCTCTATTTTTGAGACTAGGGAAAGATGCCTTTTCTCCAATATTTATGCTCCTACTGATCTTTCAAGTAAGTCACAGCTTTGGGCTCACATCAGATTCATCTGGTCTCTGGACCCTTTCCTACCATGGATTATGGTTGGTGATTTTAATGCTGTTATAAGTTTGGAGGAAAAACGTGGTGGATTAGCTAGGCTGGACCCTTCTTCAAATCTGCTTAGAGATAACATTGGTTTTTTGAATCTCATTGATGTGAAGCCAACCAATGGTGTGTTTACTTAGAATAATAGGAGATGTGGTGTTGAGGCTATTTTTGAAAGGCTTGACAGATTTTTGGTATCCTGCTATTGGTTGCACAACAGGTGGACCACCAGTTCAGAAATTCTTGATTGGAGGGGTTCTGACCATTAGCCCATTAGATTCTTTGTCTCCCCTTATGGTGTCACCAAAATGCCATCTTTCAAATTTCAATTGATGTGGTTAAGAGATCAATCTCTACAGAATCTTATGCTAGATTGGTGGTATGAAGGGAGGCCTGCCCATGGGACGGCCATGTTTACTTTTAGTAAGAGGCTTCAACATGTGAAGTACAGGCTGAAGAGGTGGAATAAACAGTGTTTTGGGAGCCTGCATGCTTAGAAAATAGCGGCTTAGTCCAAGTTGGATAGTATTACTCATCATATTCGAGACTAGGGGTTGTCCCCTGAGCTCAAGAATGGGAGCTTCGGGAGGAGATATTCTGGAAGCAGAAATCTCGTATTGATTGGCTCCAGTAGGGAGATAGGAACATGGAATTTTTTCATAACTCGGTCAAGGCTCGGAGGCAGGGGAACTCTATTTCCTCTCTTGTTTCACTGGATGGGGCTCAACTTTCGTCTTTTGAAGAAATTTCCAGGGAAGCTGTCAACTATTTTTCAAATCTTTTTACCAGGGAGAATCTTGCAGTTAGGACTGAAGAAAGGGCTATCTTGGATTGTATTCCTCACCTAGTCTCTGCTGAGATGAATGGGGCTCTTTTATGTCCAATCTTGTTACCTGAATTGGAGAAAGTAGTGTTTAGTATGAAAAAAGGTAAAGCTCCTGGCCCTGATAGTTTCCCGATTGAGTTCTTTTAGGAATTCTAAGAAATAATAAAGTATGATCTCCTTGAGGTAGTTCAGGAATCATGTAGGAACAAACAAATGCTTAAGTCTTTAAATTCTACTTTTTTGGCCCTCATACCTAAGAAGGAGGGAGCTAATCGGTTGGATCAATTTAGGCCTATTGCTTTATGCAATGTTGTCTACAAGATCATCACTAAGTTGATTGCTGAGAGACTCAAGCCACTCCTTGGTGCTTTGATCTCTGCTGAGCAGGGTGGATTTGTTGAAGGAAGACAAATTCTTGATGGTGTTGTGATAGCTATGGAGGCTATTCATTCTATGGCTTCCTCTAAGGAGAAAGCTATGTTCATCAAACTTGACATGGCTAAAGCTTATGATCAAGTGAGCTGGGAGTTCTTACAGAAAATTCTCTTGGCTTTTGGCTTTGATGAGGAGTGGGTGAATTGGGTTCTTAGTTGTGTGACCTCGTCCTCCTTTTCTGTTATCATTAATGGGGAACCTTCAGATTTGTTTAGTGCTTCTCGGGGACTTCGGCAAGGGGACCCTTTATCTCCCTATCTTTTCATTATTATGGCAGAAGGTCTTGGTAGATTTATTAAATCTCAGGTGAGGCAGGGTCTTATACATGGTTGGTCCTGGAACACTAATCTCCCTCCCTACTCTCATCTTCAGTTTGTGGATGACACTAGGTTGATGGGCTTGGCTAGAATTAGTGAGGCTCTACATTTCAGGAGAGCTTTAGACATCTATTTGAAAGCTTCTGGTTAGAGTATTAATGATGATAAATCTTCCATTTATTTCTTTAATACTCCTCGGCTTATTCAGAACAGGATTGCTAGGATTCTTAGATTCTAGATTGGTTCTCTTCCCTTGATGTACCTTGGGATTCCTTTGGCTTTGGGTTCTCAACGTAGAGATTTCTGGCAGGGGATTTTGGATAGATTCCGGAGTAAGGTTAGTCATTGGACTTATAGATGGCTATCTTCTGCTGGGAGAGTGATTCTCCTAAAGACTATGGTGCAGTCTCTTCCCATTTATAGGTGTTGTGTGCAGGTTCCCACTTCCTCTTTTGTGAGGGACTTTGATGCTCTTTCTTAGAAATTCCTTTGGTCGGGCAACCTTCTCTCTTCGAAGTGGAGTTTGGTCAGGTGGGAGTTCGTTTGCAGGCCGAAGCATGTTGGGGGCCTTGGTCTAAGGTCTATGGCTCTTGTGGTCATGACCTTGGTGGCCAAGCTATACTGGAGATGGTGCAACAGTCAGGATCAGGATTGGGCTAAGATTATTGCTCTCAAGTATTTGCCTGGTGTTGAGAGCCAAGATGTGTCGCGACTTGCTTTGTTGGGAAAAGGCTCTTGTATTTGGGATACTCTGAAGAAGGGAGCCTAGCTTATTAAGGATGGTCTCTTTTGGATCTATAATAGAGGCTCTGATGCTTTGTTCTAGCATGACTTTTGGGATGGCTACCCCCCATTCTTTCTAGTTTCCCTCAGCTTCAGCCTCTTTACCATATCTTCTCTGATGCTGGATGGATTAAGGTGGAACATTTTAAAACAATCAAGTGTATTGGTCAGGTGGAGGTGTCCTACTGGAAGGATCCCCAAGAGTGGCCTATGGGTGGCTCTAATGAGGATTGTGTTGTTTTGTTTAAAGTCTTAGAGGGTACGCTTTGTAGCTCCCTTAATGAGAGGGACAAGTTGGCTTGGAGTCCCAACCCAAAAGGTAAATTTATTGTTGCTCAAGGCTATGTTGTGCTTGACAAGAACTTACATGGTCCTACGGAGGTGTCCTGGTGGATGAAGGTTTGGAATAACTTCTCTTGGCCCAAATGCAATTTTTTCTTTTGGTTGGTTACTCAGAAGAAATGTCTCACTTGGGAGAATCTCCGCAAGCGTGGTTTTCATGGGCCTTCTATGTGCTTCCTTTGTTTGAGCAATGAAGAATGTTCTTCCCATTTGTTCTTTCATTGCCCTTTTTCTAGAGAAATTTGGCATAGGTGGTGGGAGGCCTGGCATTAGGGTTGTGTTCATGCTTCCTCCCTAATAGAGTTTTGGGAGAGCCTGGGCAGGCCTCCTACAAAGACTTCTTTCCTACAGGTGGCTTGGGCTGTTGGGCCTATTTTCATTCTTTGGAACCTTTGGCTGGAAAGGAATCGTAGAGTATTTTGTGGTTCTAAGCTAGGAAGTGGTCAATTATGGAAGAAGATTATTAGCAGGCTTCAGGAAACTATTTCTGCTAAGTGTGATATGGATGATAATATTAATCCTGGTGATTATGCTATTATGAGGGATTTGAACCTTGAGGATAATAGAAGGGGATGTAGTGCTAGAAATAGAGCCATTCATGGCAAGCAACGGGTTTGTCAGGATGGGAGGTGGATGCCCCCCCAGTTGGGGTCCTGAAAATTAATACGGATGGCTCTTCTCGGGGGAACCCTAGACATGCTGGTGTTGGTGGTATAGGTAGAGGTGAAGATGGTGAGGCTATGTTCTTCTTCTCTGTTTACAAAGGGTAGGACTCTAATAATCTGATGGAGGCCCTTGCTATTAAGATTGCAGTTGAGGGTGGCTGCTCTTTAGGCTGGAGGAGGATTATTTGTGAGTCAGACTCTCAGATTGTTGTGGATATGCTAAACAACCAGAGATTGGATGATGTTAATTGGCAATTAGCCTCAGTGGTCAAACAGATTCTAAGTTTTTTTCGTTCCTTGGATTCTTTCTCCTTTTGTCATATCCCTAGAGAATGGAATAAAGTGGCGGATTGCTTGGTGAAGTGGGCCTCAGAGAATGGGGAGGGCTGGAATATTAGTGGACGGGATGAGTTATCTTCTGGGTATCTTGGGACCCTGGAGAGATTATTATTGGATGACAGAAATATGTAGTGTTGTTACTGGATTTTTTGGTTGTATTCCTATTTTGTTGGGCCTTTGGCCTATGCTTTGTATTTTGGATTTGATTGAATAAATTTTTACCCCTTTTTTAAACTCTTTGACAATTTAATCACATGAGCATTGGTTAAATAGCAATGTACAATAGCATAAAAAGAATAGTTATATTATGTAGTTTATATTCATATTACTGATTACATTGCATTGCACATCTTCCAAACTCAAAGCATTACTTCATATTGCATAAGTAACAACTAGATGCTGATAGATGAAAAAATTCCAATAACAATATAGTTTTTACAAAGTCAACCTAGGTAGTTATGCAATTACTTCATTTTACATAACTAATAACTAGGAGCAGCTATCAATTGCATTAGCTTGTCATGGAATTCTATGAGCCACATTTCTTTGAGGAAACTTGGCACAAAACTCACAAAAAATGAAAAGAAAACACTCAAAACAACTTTAAAAGGGTCTCAGACCTGCTGCCCCCTCATTCCACATGCTATGCAGCCATTTACTTGCGGTGTAGGGGCCGAACAATGGAGAAAACATGTAAAAATTATATATATATATATGCAGCCTAGAAGCATGAATTAGGATTAGAATATCACATAACATCATATAAAAAAAAAAAACCACCATAAACTTGAATGTCATTTAAAACATGCATGACAAATATTCATCGTTGAAACTTGAATTGTGGTAGCTTGATATACAGAGTCTATTGATGTCAGGGTTCAATTTGTATGATATTGAAAAAAGAAGCCAACTGAGTAGAGTTATCAACATTCTTCAGAAATCATAAGATTTTTTTTAGTACACTAGCCATTTTGATGTCTTATTGCAGTCTCAAACATTATTTTGTATCATTGTTACATTGGTCTTAAGAGTGGTAGCTTAATATAGGTCAACAATAGAAAATCCAGTTTACTTGTGCAGTGTAACAATGGCATAGGAAGATTTTTCTTTGAAAGAACCAAAGGGTGATTGCACGTTTGAAGTGTATAAACACATACCTTTTTGTAATATCAAGGATACTTTTTGAATCTTCCATGCATTGATAATCTAAAAGGAAATGTCTTTTTCCTAATTATTATGTAGCCATGCTTTTGACATTTTCAAAAAGAGAAAAACTTCCCTAATGATGCAAAGGAATGGCAAAGCAGTTCTAACTCTCCACATGAGAGAAGAGAGATGTTGGAGAGTACATCAAGTCAGTGAGAATTGAAGTGTAATGTGTTTTAGTTTGTAGTACTTTTTTGTTTCTCTGCAGATGTGTGATAAATTGTTAGTTCAATGACGCTGAACAATTTTTGAAAAAAGAAAGTTGTGTCACGGTCTACATTCAATCCAACAAGAAAAAGGAAAGCTCAACATCTTGGAATGAAAATTCTCGTTTGCAAAACAAATGAATAAGAATGAGGTAGTTAAGGTGTTTGAAGTTATTTAGAGATCACTTTTAGGGTGCAAGGCTTAAAACTTCATTTTAAATGCACTCAAACAAACTTTGAAGGGGTCTTAGGCCTGCTGCCTCCTCATTCCACACACTATGCAGCCATTTACTTGTTCTGTATGGGTCAAACAATGGAGAAAAAATGTAAAAATTATATATATATATATATATATGCTTGACTATAAACAAAAAAACCACCATAAACTTGAATTTCATTTAAAACATGCATGATAAATATTCATCGTTGAAACTTGAATTGTGGTAACTTGACATACATAGTCTATTATGCCAGGGTTCAATTTGTATGATATTGAAAAAAGAAGACAACTAAGTAGAGTTATCAACATTCTTCAAAAATCATAAGAATTTTTTTAGTACACTAGCCATTTTGATGTCTTCTTACAGTCTCAAACATTATTTTGTATCATTGTTACATTGGTCTTGAGAGTGGTAGCTTAATATAGGTCCACAATACAAAATCTTGTTTACCTGTGCAGTGTAACAGTGGCATAGGAATATTTTTCTTTGAAAGAAAAAATGAAAGCTCAGCCTCTTGGAATGAAAATGATTATTTGCAAAAAAAATGAATAAGAATGAGGCAGTTAAGGTGTTTGAATTGATTTAGAGGCTGCTTTTAGGGTATTCTTGTTCACGCGAAGTGTATCAACAAATACCTTTTTGTAATATCAAGAATACTTTTTGAATCTTCCATGCATTGCTAATCTAAAAGGAAGGGTCTTTTTCCTAATCTGTATATGCTTTTGACATTGTCAAAAAGAGAAAAACTTCCCTAATGATGCAAAAGCATGGCCAAGCAGTTCTAACTCTCCACATGAGAGAAGAGAGATGTTGGAGAGTACATCAAGTCAGTGAGAACCAAAGTGTAATGTGTTTTAGTTTGTGGTACTCCTCTGTTTCTATGTAGATGTGTGATAAATTCTTAGTTCAATGATGCTGAACAATTTTTGAAAAAAGAAAGTTGTGTCATGGTCCACTTTTAATCCAACAAGAAAAAATGAAAGCTCAACCTCTTGGAATGAAAATGCTTGTTTGCAAAACAAATGAATAAGAATGATGTAGTTAAGGTGTTTGAAGTTATTTAGAGGTCACTTTTAGGGTGGAAGGCTTAAAACTCCATTTTAAACACACTCAAACCCTTGGAATAGGGCTCATAGACTGACCTCTAGTCAAAATATCTCTTAAATGCACAAAAAATAATGAAATTACTTCAAACCAAGTGTGTGAAGAAGTTAACTTTGTTGACCACTAGTTTCCCTTAAGAGTCTAAAGTGCTAAGAGGAAGCAATATTTGAAGGGCTATTTCTCAGAGACCGTGATGCTTACAGACTCTCCATCTCAGGCTATGGGATCGTGTTGGGACCATCTACAAAAAACTCTCTCAGTTTTTGCTATCTCAGAGGGGTATGTGCAGGATCATCATGGAAAAAATAGGCCCTTAAGTGGCAGAAAATCAAAAAAATCAGAGTTAGGCAACTTGGCGTAAAAATTTGAATAAGTTATCTATATTATTTCAAAAATATGTAAGAATAGAATTTTTAGCAAATTGAATTTAGTTTCTAAACTACTAGGTTTGTTTTAAAAAAAAATCCTATTTGTTGAAACTTTGAAATTTCAATGCAGTGGCACTTAAATTTCATAGAAAAAATAAGAAGTAGGTGTATGTCTGACCACCCTAACCACAATAAAATGATAATCTTTTTTTATAATATTTTATATATAAGTAGAGGACTCATGCCCCGATGTGATGCATATTTTATTGTAATTTTTTTATAGTAAATAATTAATTATGAATTTTTTATTACAATTTTTTTAAAAATATAGAAACTCCTATGTCTGACCACCTAAACTTGGTCAAAACTTCATGAAATTTATTTTTTATTTTTTTAATCCTATAGTATGCGAAGCATAGAATGCGATGCATATTTTGGATTCAAAAAATGTGATACTGTTTGAAAGCTATAGTTTTTTTTCAATCAACCTATCAATCAAGACTTTAGTCATAATTTGAATAGAAAATGAATAATAATTACTTATTAAATTCAAAGTAAAGCATAATTTATATCTGTGGAAAGCTGAGAATCTCCTTTAAAAACCCTTTTCATTTAATCAATTCTGGGTAAAAAAATAGTCATCAGCCACATACCCATCATATTGCCACTTTTTGGCCCATCATGATCTTGCACATACCCAGAGGCATTTTCCTGTGGTGATGACTTTTTAGTGGAAGGAAAAGTTGCCAGATGCAAGCAATGTAAAGTTGCAAAGTGGTGCAACTTTCATTCCGTAACTCGTATGACCAAATGGATTGTTCCAACACGTCCAGATGGGTATGTTTATGCTAGGGATGGTCCTCTTTTGCACCCAAATACACCGACTCACTTTGGGCTACATTGGACCATCGATTTCCCTTAAGAGTCCAAAGTGCTAAAAGACAACAATCTTTGAAGGGCTATTTCTTAGAGATCATGAGGCTTACAAACTCTTCATCTGAGGCTATAGGATTGTGTTGGGACCATCTACAAAAACCTCTCTCATTTTTTTCTATCTAAGAGGCATTTTTCTAGGATGATGGCTTTTCAATGGAGGGAAAAGTTGCTAGATGCAAGTAGTGTAAAGTTGTGAAGTGACAGTGCAAATTCGATTCAGCAACTCATACGACCAAACAGACTATTCCAACACGTCTGGATGGGTACATTTATGCTATGGATGGTCCTCTTTTGCACCCAAATACACCAAATCACTCTGAGCTGCATTGGACCATCGATTTCCCTTAAGAGTCCAAAGTGCTAAAAGGAAACAATCTTTGAAGGGCTATTTCTCAGAAACCATTAGGCTTACAGACTCTCTTTCCAAGGCTAGTGGATTGTGTTGGGACCATCTACAAAAACCTCTCTTAGTTTTTGCTATCCTGGAGGCATTTTCCTGTGGTGATGATTTTTCAGTGGAGGGAAAAGTTGCTAGATGCAAGCAATGTAAAGTTGCAAAGTGGTGCAACTTTGATTCCACAACTTGTACGACCAAATAGACTATTCCAACACATATAGATGGGTACGTTTATGCTAGGGATGGTCCTCTTTTTCACCCAAATACGCCAAATCACTCTGAGTTACATTGGACCGACGATTTCCCTTAAGAGTCCAAAGTGCTAAAAGACAGCAATCTTTGAATGAATATTTCTCAAAGATCGTGAGGCTTAAACAATCTTCATCTAAGGCTATGGGATTGTGTTGGGACCATCTACAATAACCTAGATCTCAATTTTTTCTATCTCAGAGGTGTTTTCCCATGGTGGCAAGCTTTTAGCTGAGGGAAAAGTTGTCAGATGCAAGTATTGTAAAGTTGCAAAGTGGTACAACTTTCATTCAGCAACTCGTATGACTAAACGGACTGTTCCAACACGTTCGAATGGGTACATTTATGCTAGGGATGGTCCTATTTTGCACCCAAATACACTAAATCACTCTGAGCTACATTGGACCGACGATTTCCCTTAAGAGTCCAAAGTTCTAGAAGGCAGCAATATTTGAAGGGCTATTTCTTGGAAACCATGACATTTAAAAACTCTCCATTTGAGGCTATGGGATCGTGTTTGGCCCATATACAATAATATCTCTCAGTTTTTTCTATCTCAGAGGCATTTTCCCGTGGTGGCAAGTTTTTAGCTGAGGGAAAAGTTGTCAGATGCAAGCAGTGTAAAGTTGCAAAGTGGTGCAAATTTCATTCGGCAACTCATACGACCAAACAGGTTGTTCCAAAACGTTTGGATGGGTACATTTACTCTAGGGATGGTCCTCTTTTGCAACCAAATATGTCGAATCACTCTGAGCTACATTTGACCGAGTGAAACTAGGTGAAAATTTGATGCAGACACAAGGGTACAATCACAAACTCTTTGCAACCTGCCTATTTGAGGCATCTAACAAGATTATTCTGACCTCTTTGGACAGTCCAAAACTCCCTTAAAATTTGACAAGCAACTAAATACACATTTCCCTCTTTAACCCCCTTAAACCCTTGTAATAGTGAGAAACTAGTTTTTGTCCAATTACTCCACAATTTTCCAAAACATCGGACCAACACATGACTGATTCAAACACCCATATCCAAGTTACACAACATATATGAGAAAAACATAGAATCCTTTGGACCAACGTTGACTTCCTATACATTCACCCTTGAAAAGGCTACTCAATTAGCCCAAAAAATGCAAAGAAACATACCTTCAAACACCACACAGACCCCTAAAACCTTGGGGCAGTAAATAAATTGCCAATAAAAAAAATATTATATAATTGGATTCCATTTGTACAGACTTGTAACCATCAAATCACAAAACCCTTGTTTTTAGTGCAATTCTTGAGGGTTTATTGGATGTAGCACTTCCACAACCTTTCAGACTCTTCCACCACCTTAGAAAAAATTATTTAGGCCCCAATATGCTTATAAAACAATCAAACTTATAGTATCTCAGAGATTTTTGCAAACCCTAGGGTAAATACTCTATTTTCAAGTGAAAAAAAAAACACCATTTTTAGACCTTTAACTCTTCATTTTATTTCAAAAACTAGTTCTCCATGCCTTCCACTCTTGAATTATCATTTCCTAAGCCCTACCAACTCATCCCACTGAGTCACATTGGCACACAGTAGGTGGGATGATATTCAAGCCATTAAAATTGCAAAACTCTTATTCCCTTGTTCAAGAACCCATCTAAAGAAAGTTTGAGTTTTGAGGAACAAAATGAATAAAGAAACCCTCTATTAAGAAGTCAAAATAAAGTCAAGACATGTAATAATGTTTCTACATAAAGTTTTGATACAAAAATGATTGAATGTCTTGTGCACAGGCATAAAACACAAGAAAAATAGTAAAATATGAACTGAGCAATTGAAACTTTATTGATTCAAAGAAAAAAACTCCTTCAACCAAACCTATCTCGAGCCCTTGAAGGCCTTAAGTACATTTCTATGCCTTGGAATCCAACTCCCAATGCCTTTAACCACCAATATTAACTAAATTTTGAAACCTTAATGACCATTGAAAGCCAAAATACAAACATTTTTCACATTAATATGACTCATAATGAAATCTTGCACTTTTCCACTTCTAACTTTACTAAGACCTTACTTAATGTATTTAAATAGCATCATTACATGTTCAAAACACTGTTCTTTCTTGTCCCTAAACAAATTTTCTAATTTTTCCTTCAAAGGCTACAAAGCAACAACTAAGACAAGTTGGGATCTCCATTTTTTTTTACCCTAAAACCTAACATTGGTACATTTTGACCCAAATTTTAGTGAACCTTCATCAAAATTTGGGTCAAAATGTACCAGTGTAAAAACTCCTCCTAATGCATGACCATTGCTCCTATTAGATCTCATTAAAGAAAAAAAACTCAAAATATTAACACTTTAATAATTGAAATGATCCATAATGATATTGTGTTGTAGGTGCTCCTACACCAAAAATGGTGGTTACAACTTGCTAATGTCAATCAAACATGGGGGAAGCAAGATTTAAAGTTGGATCAAGCTTGTGTAGGTCCTAATAGATGTGTTTGATGAATTTATAGGGTGTGGCAAGGTTGGAAACATTGATTTCCTTAAAAACCTCATGAAATTTGCTAAAAAGGAAGTTGCACCCAAGTTGGATTTGAGGAGAAAAAGTGGCAAGCCACTATAATTTATTATATATAAATAGGAGATATTACAAAACCTAGTTCAAACGAGCATACCGATAGGAAAGAACTAGAAAGAAAACCTTCGGTTGTAGCTCAATTAAGTACAAAAATTATTACAAAATTGTCCCAATAACAGTAACAAAGAATACACCTGTACATGACTAATTCAACATATTTGTTTCCAAAATACAAACCCCTTTACATTTTAAACATACCCTTTATACAATTCTAGACATTTGACCCATATTTCAAAAAACATCACTGGGTATAGATTATGCCCATACACAATTATGACCGTTTTACATTGTTTCCAATTTGAGAATTCAAAGTTTACAAAATTTTCCTATTGGAGGAATTCAGGGCAAAGTCTTCCACAATAGCAGTATGTTCACATTCTGGACTGACAAGAACCTATACAAACCATCAAGGTAGCTTAGAATAACCAGTCTATATTATTCTAAATAACACAAAATATGATGATATGGTCATGCAAACTGTAAAAGATGCTTAGAATAACCAATATATATTGTTGTAATTTGTTGTATACCTCTTTGAAAGGATCAAAGCTGGCTATTGTTGTAGCAAGTCCATGATCAATCATGCCAAGAATATCACAAATGTGGAAAAATGAGAAATCTATATTTTCACAATAGAAAAGATGCTTAGACTAACAAATCTATATTAATATAAACAACTTGAATGATGATGAATTGGTGATGCAAACTATAAAAGATTCTTAGAATAACAAATCTATATTATTATAAATGACAAAAAATATGATGAGATGGTAGTGCAAACTATAAAAGACGCTTAAAATAACCAATCTATATTGTTGTAATATGTCACATACCTCTCTGAAAGGATTAGAGCTGGCTATTGTTGTAGTAGGTCCATGATCAAACATGCTAGGAATATCACAAAAGTGGGAAAATGAGAAATCTATATTGTCACAATAGAAAGGATGCTTAGACTAAAAAATCTATATTAATCTAAACAACTTGAATGATGATGATTTGGTGATGCAAAGTATAAAAGATGCTTAGAATAACCAATCTATATTGTTCTAATCTATCACATACCTCTTCGAAAGGATCAAAGCTAGCTATTGTTACAATAGGTCCATGATCAATCTTGCCAAAAATATCACAAAAGTATATACAAAATATCACTATTAAGGACACCTACATTGCAATAGTATATAAAATATCAGTATTAAATAAAGAACACTAATGAACTTAATCATAATGAACATAAGCATTGTACCTTCCATTCTTGAAAATGCTATTCAAGTGTTCTTGAAGGGTCATCTCTTTGCTTAAGAGTATCCAATATTGCTTCATGATCAAAAATACTAAGTGTCCATAGTTGTTTTGTATTTGGTCTGGCATGATGCTTCAACAACTTAACATTTTTTGCTATAACAAGGTGTGAATACATGAGAATGGTTTTGTGTTTCTCATAGTCTTCAAATGTAGGTATGCCATTCTTTCTAATCATGTACATGTTCGCAACCAAGTTCCTACAACCACAACTAAACCTATAGGATACACGAAACCATCATCATCTTCCATCAGTTGTATTAGCTTATGATTTACCCGCACACATCGAGCCAACCAATAGTCCGATCTCTCTTCATTCCCCTACAGTGCAACAACTATAAAAAAATATGTCCTGGTTGTAGTAGATGTAAATGCAGGTCGTAATCAACTAAACTTTCCATTGTGACATTTGTCATGGATATTGTTTGAGATAAAGGAGTTAGATACTATGGTACCCATGTATCCACCCACTCACTTGACTCGCATTGATCCCACTCGCACTGAATACAACTTTGACAAAAACAAGCCAACTCTCGTATCCAAATGGTCCATGTGCCTACATCTAAGCTTCAAAATGAATGCATCTTTGAAGAATCTTTGATTGTATGACAATCCAATCTACCTCCCACTATACCCTCCTCAATGAACCAAAAGAATCTGTGCACTATTGAATCAAGTGTTCCTCCCTATGACAATGCTGGACTACACTAATCAACAATAGAACATGCATCGCTGAATTTTTCTTCTGAAATATTCAATTGCTCCTTAACTAGAGCTCTCTTTATGCATGCACCTGCTCCATCATGCTCCCCTTTCCCATGTCCAGCTTCAAAAAAACTCCAAATATGAGGTAGACCCCTCTCTACATGCATTCTACTCAACCAATAAAACATACAAGCATTCTTGAATTGAACTGTGCAATTATCTGACCAAATTAGATGTCGGCCCAGTGCTATATCATGCTCCTGCAAGAACTCAAAAAAATAATCAAAACAATGTTGGACATACTCAAAAAAGTGAGATCTATCATCACTCATATAAAAATAATACTCTCTGATTATCTTTCGATCCTCCTCTATACTATCAGGTGCATGTCTAAATGTTCTGTGGACAAAAATAGCAATCTAAATGGAATTGTAATAGTGAGATTGTACCTCATTTTGTGGTTGAAATGTGTAGTTTTCTGCAAAATCAACCATTGATATAATAGTTCCAATCAGAAAAGAGTCCTTACACATCCTAAATTTTTGATCCAACCACTTAGACCTATGACTATGCCTTGCATACTTGTAGAAAAGATTGTCCTTAAAATCTGAAATAAAATCAGCAAAACTGCATTCTTTTGTAACCAACTCACATCTAGAACCTTCACCTCCACTTTCCAAAGTATATTTGACTATCTCATATCTCTTTTTCTCAACAAGCTTCTTTCAATATTCATGTTCGAAACTCTCATGAAAACATTGAACAAACTTTGACAAGCCACCACATTGTGAGTACTTTACATTTAAACAATCATTTCTATAGAAAAAGCAACCATCATCTCTAGAACATAAAAATAGATCTAGCAAGTCCCTTGATGATTTCAGAAGATGCATTGCACCACACACCTACAACATTTCATTAGTATGCAAAGTAGAATGAATATAGAATAATAGCTCATGGTACATTGAAAACTCCACATGATATTTGCAACAAGTATTACAAATCTTAAGAGGCACACAATAAAATGGCTTCAAACCCTCAAAAGTCCTGTTCGATATTTCCATATTTTAATGTGTTTCAATAAATTTTTTGAAAAATATTGTTTGGCTTAATTCCAAGAAATGTTTAGGATGTGGTGTATGGTCTCGATTGTCAATTCTTAACTTTAAAACATCCTTTGCATTGGGTGATACTCTAGAGTTATCATGCCAAAATTGTTGAATTACCTGCTTTACATTATCGATTAGCTTCTTATCAACACGTGGAAGCCTCCCGGAAAAATCCCATGTATCATTTTGAAAAGGATCATCTATTCTTTCTCTTCTTGGGAGTGCTCTATCCAAAGTTTCATGATTTATGTCAAAATCAATACAAGTTTGTCTCATAAAGCAATCCTTTTCCAATTGATGGCTTACTAGGGCAGTTGTAATGACTCTCCGAGCAACTCTCTTATCCTTTTCCTTGTTATTTTTTCCAATAGACTTGAGATCATTAAAAATATTTTTGACAATAAATTTTTTTATGACTTCTTGTTCACACGAATCTTTAATTTGGCTAGAAAAGGTCTCATCTTTTGCATCTTTAGCAATTGTACCAAAATTTGGCATTGCTCAGTCAATGTCTTATCACTAAAATATTGGTTGAAAAGTCTTCTAGCCCACAACCAAACAGTTCATGTTGACCTCTTGCCTTCAAAATTGTTTAAAATGTTCTCATCAAATGCAAGTAACCATTTAGGGTTCTTGAAGGTCTTGAATTTGGAATATGTCTTTCTTCCACACAAGGTTCTTCATTTCTCATGTAATCTGGTGAAACATAATTTACACTTGCTTCAATATTATGTTGAAAATCTTCATTTCCAACATTTTCACCTTGAACATTTTCAATATCAATTTGAATAATTTCATTCCCAATTTCAATATCATGTTCAACATTTTCACCTTGAACATTTTCATTATCAATTTCAATATTTTCATTCCCAATTTCAATATCATGCTCAACATCTTCAAATCCAACATTTTCACCTTGAACATTTTCATTATAAATTTCAATATTTTCATTCCTAATTTGAATATCATGTTCAACATCTTCAATTCCAACATTTTCACCTTGAATATTTTCACGTTAAACATCTTCAATTTCCTCTTCACTTGAAAGACCATAGGGCTTAGGTTCACCAATATTTAACATACCTTGTCTTCTCTTCCTATGACCTTCTCTATCTCTTTGTCTATATGCTTCAATTTGTTCTTTTGTAAGCTTTCTCTTACGTTTTTGCTTCCAACAACTGTTACTCCCCATTATACCTCATAAAAGATGCTAAAAAATCATTGCTTATGACAATTTGAGTAGAAGATGCTCCAAAAAGTTGATCTTTGTCTCTTCCTGTCTGAAACGGCATGTGTGTCACTTGCAAACAGAATGTAGGGTCTGTTGGAATGCACAAAATGGCCCACATGGGGATTTTGTATGGCCCATAAATCTAATATCTATTATAATATGATATTTGATTCATTTGAAAAAAAGTTAAAATGTTTTGCAATGGTATGATTTTAGTTCTACAAATCAGATATCTAAATCAAATCAGATATCTGATTTGAATTGGATATCCGATTTATGTACACATAGACCTAAGGGTTAATGGTAGATGGTAGAGGGTTTAAGGGTTTAGGTTTTAGGGTATATGGTAGAGGGTTTAAGGGTTAAGGGTTTGGGGTTAAGGGTTTATGGTAGAGGGATATAAGGGTTTAGGGTTTCAGGGTTAAGGGTATAGGTGAGAGAGATAGATGGAGTGAGTGTGTGAGAGAGTGACCTAAGAGAGTGGGAGAGGGTGGGA
>VDFB02270651.1:413056505-413197871 GCA_007258455.2 Sequoia sempervirens | reverse complement strand
TGATATCACATTTTTTTGAGTTCAAAACATGCTTGTCACATTTATGATTCACATACTATAGGATTAAAAATAAAAAATCATGAAGTTTGACCAAGTTAAAGATTCGAATTGAGACATCTGATTTTATATTTTTTAAAAGGTTGTAATTAAAATTAATAATAAATTATTTACTTGGAAAAAAAGTACAAAAAAATATGCATCACATCTGGACATGAGTCTTCTACTTATATCTAAAATCTTATAAAAAATATTATGATTTTATTATGGTTAGGGTGGTCAGACAGACACCTACTTCTTATTTTTTCCCTGAAATTTAAGTACTACTGCATTGAAATTTCAATTTTTCACCAAATAGATTTTTTCTTAGAAAAATAAACCTAGTATTTTAGAAACTACATTCAATTTTCCATAGATTCTATTCTTACATATTTTTGAAATTATATAGATAACTTATTCAAACTTTTACATCAAGTTGCATAACTCTGATTTTTCTGAATTTTAATTGCCACTTAAGGGCCTATTTTTTCCATGATGATCTTGCACATACTCTTCACTAAGTATGGACCATAACTTTGATCCCTATTTTTCTATGCCTACCTTACTTACAAGTGCTATTCCAAGTGTTAAAATAATGGTTGATCATATGCCTCAAGAAAACATAGTGAAAATGCAAGAAGATCTAGCCCATTTACAAGATAGTGTAAGTACTAAAAACATTTCCACCACTATTATACCTACCATAGATAGTATTCACCACATGATGGAAAGTGATGAAGGACAGGAAGTTGTGCATAACATAGCTCATATCTTTGGAAAACACCTTCCTTCCACCACTAATGGTGCTCAATCTTCAAACAATATGCAAAGCCAAGGAGAAAATCAAACTCCTCCCCCTTCAACCACATCCTCCATTCCCACCTTACCAATCCTCAAGTGACCACAACAATTCAGCCAAATAGCAAGATCCTTCCTACCTTGAATATTTATAGTAGTGCTCCTTATACCTACGTGGCATCTAACCTTATATCCCCTCCCGTAAGCAATCCATTCACTTTCCCTCCCAACACATACACACCACCACCATATTCATCTCCATCACAAACAATAAGAAATGATCCTATCATTAACCACCTTTTACAAATCCATTCATTCATTCAATGTCAAATTTACACCATAAACCAGAATCAAAATGGTCGAGCTTCATACTATCTCAAAAGCAACCCACTATCTTTGGAGATATTGACAACTATGGTGCTGCAAGGAATAGAGATCCCTAGATTTGAGAAATATGGAGGAAAGGGAGATCCTGCTAATCATGTTAATGCCTTTATTGCTCTATGTAGTGACTTTATCCTTGAGGACAAACTTTTGGCTAAATTTTTTCCCTGATCCTTGAAAGATTTTTCGTTGGATTGGTTCCCTGCATTACTGTAAAACTTAATTCATTCATTTAATGAACTTGTTGAAGCATTTATTAACCATTTCCAAGAGCATATGGTTCCTGAAATGGCATTAGCCAATTTGATGAGATGCAAGAAAATGAGGGTGAAAAATCACTGACTTTATTTCACGTTACCAATCACTTTATTCCCAAATCAGTGTGAAGATTCTTGATTCTCACCTTCAAAAGATGTTCATAGATAATTTACAAAGAAAGATGCGATACAAGCTTACCATGATGAAATTACCTTTCTTCATGCACTCATGCATTGTCCTTCGAGATTATCAAAATTGTGTAGGTAGTTGTGAACTGAAAACCACCTCTACCCATCTTGAAAAGTCTGAACCTTCAAACCAAAACACCTACTAGCCTTTCAGAAGACAAAATAAAATTTTCCTTCAACTAACTTCTACCTCTTAACCTACCCAACAAGTTGATACCCAAGTAGCTACTATATAGAAGAATAATCCTTATATATTTGGGGATCTGCAAAAACAATTTACCCCCTTACTCGAAAATACTTTACAATATCACAACTCAGCCAATAAACAAGAACATGCCTACCTTACCTCTTGTTCAACCTCTTAACCCTATCAAGTTGTTACCTCTGAGCTTCAAACATAATGCCTATTGTGCTTATCACCAACAAAAAAGACATGATATAGAACATTACAAATGTCTTAAACATCTTGTGCAAGACCTCATTGATTGTAATCATATCCAAATTAGAGGTTTCAATGCCAAAGGTAATAAAATTTTAGCTCCTCCTAACCAAAACTTGAAAATCTTTACCAATCCCATGCCTAACCATAATATTTCATTTGTTAAGGCTAGTGAGACTAAGCCCGATGTGATGAATGTTGACATAGATGATGATAACATGAGAAATAATGAACAAAATCCTATGGATGATGAGGAACAGATTCCTATGGATACTAGTGACCAAAATCCTATAAGGACAATGATAGGAGTGATTGAAATTGAGCCTCGTAAACAAAAAACCATAATGCCTATGGACATTACTTTCTCCTCAGAAGAAATAATCAAACATGCACCTGATGGTCCTCTTTACATAGCTAGCAGAATCAATAATAGGCGCACTCCTTGGATTTTAATTGGTCTCGTATGTGGAGAGAATGTGATTACAGAAGAAATCTTATATGTGCATGAACTTACTCAAGATAGATTTGATAAAATGAAAGCATGGATTAAAATGCATGACATGGTTTTGCTCATTCTACGATGGGCTCGATCACACTCCCTTTACAAGTAGGACCAGAGAAATTAAATGTATTATTCTCTATCATCTCTAATTAAAACCAATTTTGTGTGAAGTTAGGCTACAAATGGTGTCACTCCATGAATGCATTCCCATACATTGTCCATAATTTCTTAAAGTTTCTAGTTAGCAATGAAATATTCATTGTGAACTATAATGGCTTTAGACCTTCGTCTTCTTGTGGAAATTTTTCCTTAGACTATTTTTGGCCTAAGCCCATGGAACCCATAAGACCCTGTGAAGACTTCCTTCTCCTATCTTGCAAAAATTTCAAAGAAAAATGCATAGCCAAGTTATCCCTTGAGAATTTACCTCCACCTATGCTAAAACCTCCACCCCTTGAAGAAAACAATATTGAACCTAAAGCCATTCTAGCAAACCAAGACCCATCCATCAAAAATCCCTTGCCTATTTCTTACAAAAGGCCAAGAGAAAACCAAACAAGTCCTAGTCCACCTCCTAAGCAAATTTATAAAGCCAAAGAGAAAGTGGTTGATCAACCTTCCATGGTTTCTTCTATTCTTCCCTCACAAGAGGAAAAGGAACCTATGGTTGAAAAACCCCCTCCTACACAAGTGCAACTTGAAAACCATAGTAAAAGAAACAAAAATGCTAGAGAGCATAGGTATAGATGTTGTTGTATTGCTTGAAATATGAATGAAGAGAACAACATTGAAAATCAAAATTTTAACTTGACAGAAGCAATAAACGATGAGCCTCCTCCTTTATCAGAACTGATACATCCTATGTCTCCAACACAATAAGGACCGACACCTTCTATGGATATTATCATTCATCCTCATGTTGTGGTTAACTTGGATGACGATAAAGAAATAGCTAAAATCAATGAGAAAGTGCATAATGAGATGAATTCATTATTTTACTCTTCCATGAGCTTAAATGTTAACAACCGTGATGATCCTCCTAAATCGAGTAATTCACCACATGTTGAACTTGGTGATTCTCCTAGTACAACATTTGATGTTGTTCCTCTCACTAATGATTTGCATTCTACACATATTGAACAAGACTGGGATGTGGATGACCTATTGGATGGTTGATTTGCATGAGCTTTACTAGTCTTTTTAATTTATTTTTTTCTTCATTTTGGTTGATTGCATGTGCATAATGTGATCCCCCATGATGTTTTTTTTTATGTTTCCTCTCTATGTGCATTCCTTTATTTGTACCTTCATTCTTCTATATGTCATAAAAAAAATTCCCTTTCTTTGGTCTTCACCTTTCATTTTCATTATCTTTACTTTCTTTTAATTTTATCTTGTTTTTTCCTTTTGGGGATGATACAAGGCATCGAGACACCCTATGTCTCATCTATGTTGACCCAAAATATTTTTCATTATCTTTTCTTTTCCTTTCATTTTTGTCTTATGTTTTCCTTTTGGGGATGATGCAAGGCATTGAGACACCCTATGTCTCTTCCATGTCGAGCCGAGAGGTTTTTCTTTTTCTTTTTTCTCTCTTTGTGTCATTCTTCAAGTTCTATGTGTATTTGGGGAATGATGGTAGTTCTGAGCTCTCTAATATCATTGCAGAAAAGATAGATACTAACCTTGAATCCATAGATCATTTATGTGTTTCTGGGGGGAAACCCTCTTTTCCTTTTTCCTTTTCATGTTTTGGCTACGTTAAAGTAATTTCTCACAACATGATGTTTAGCATTTTATTTAAAGTGGGGGTATGCATTGGCATTATTTTGGCATGATTTCATTCACATTTATTTCCATGTTCCTTGTGTGATTTTCCTCCTCCTTGTGATGCATCTTTTTCTTGGTGGTGTCATTGGGTTTGATTTCCTCCGAGAGCATGATATTTCGTTCTCCTCTCTTAGAAACATTAAGTATAATGTTCCCCAATATGAGACCTTGCACTTTTCCTCTTTTGGAATCATTAAGTACAATGTTCCCCAAGATGAGACCTTGTATTTATCCTCTCTTAGAGACATTAAGCACAATGTTTCCTCAGAAAAGTCCTCACATGAATGAAGTAAAATCCCTTTGAACATCCCTCTCTCTTGTTGCATTTTTGTGCCTTATTAAAGTCATGAAGGTATGGCTTTGATATTGTCCCTTAGGGCTCACCTAGTAGAAACCTAGCTTCACTAGACCTTGTGAGAATGCACTTTGTTTGCATAGTGGAAAACACACTCCACTTGTAAAAATTTTTTTGGACAAAGAGCCTAAATCCAGTCCATAGCACATTGGATGACCAGTCGAAGCTTGATCCATTGCATATTTCCTTTTTTCATTTTTCTATCTTTGATGGTGTATGTTTGTGATCTAGTCAAGGCTTCATATATCATCCACAAGTGTGTTCCTTTGTGTTTATGTTAGTTTGTCATAGGATCTTGATCCTGTGGGCTTGGCCACCCTCTTGATTATTGTCATCCTATCTTAACATTTGTACATTTTAACCCCTCTTAATTGTGGGGTTGGCTACTTTAGTGCATGAGTTTGAAGCAAGTTCATCCCCTCACTAAAGTCGGGGCTAAATGTACTGTAGGAAAATCCATACCCTTTCATTTTCACACTTGTTTGGGCCTGACTTTCTTTATTTATCAATATTTATGTCTTAATTGGTCCTATTTTTCATCCACAATCCTAATGAATTATATCTTTTTATGGCTAATCCCAACAATCATCGATGGATAAATGATAATTTAATGATTCTGATTATGTTTCCTTGATTGTTGGGTCATGACTAAGGTGCCACCTGGGGTGTCTTAGTCCCCCTTGAGGTATTTTCAAGATTTAATTTCAAATCTTGGTAGGATTTAGCCTCCTTTAATTAATTATTTCATATGTTGGCCTATTGTGGTGTAATTTGGCTAGATACTAAGCATAAATAAGTATAAATACAAGGTTCCTCCTCTCATATTTTCACCTAGTAATCTAATGAGAAATTTAAGCATCCAAGCCTTCAAGTATTCAAGCGTTCAAGAGAAATTCATAAAGAATTTGGAGTCATCATCAAGATTAAAGCATCATATCAAGGATATTCTTGCATGATCATGTATGTTTTTTATCTAACATTTGTCATGTAGGGTTTTGATTCAGGGAATAAATTCAATTATATATCTATCAAGCATTCCTTTGATTCAAGATCTATATTCAAGCTAGCCAGTTCACACAAGTGTGCAGATTTTACATGGGTATGGTGAGTTGTAACATTGCATGTTGTTCATTCATCATTTCCCTTCATTGTTCTATTTCATTTCAAGGTTTAATTACCGACAAGGGGTTTGACCAGGGCAACCCCCATTTACTAACAATCAACGAGTTTTTCCTCTCTTGCTTGTTTGTTTTTTCAAATTTAGGTTGAAGACTTGAAGATCATTTGAAGTGCAAAGTTTCAAAGTTGCAAAGTTGCATTGCAAATTTTTCATCTTCACCGCAAGAACTCACTTATAGGCCAAATCCAGAAATTTCAAAACCTAACATCTAAGAAGAAGAAAGTGTAGATCTTGAGCTTTAGGACCACATTCAGAAATTTCAAAAATTCAAGATAGGACTAAGTCACCACCTAGGGTGTCTTAGTTATCTTGAGGGTATTTTTTAGAAATTCTTCGAGATCTGGTTCGAGCATCCAAAGATTTTGCATCTTCCCTGAAAAACAACAGTGGGACTAAGATAATAGTAAGTTCTTCTTAGTCCTCCATATCACTTTTTGACAACATTTTTGCATTTCCAAAACCCTTGTTGCATTTCCAGACTTCCCAGTTACACATACCCTAACTTGTGGTTTCTTAATTTCATCATTTGCATTCATTATTTGGCTTGCATTATTAGGATTTGTGAGTTGAATGTTAAAGTGTCCTTTCCAAGCCTTTTATTGGTGGTGAACCCTTTAAAACTAAAAGAACCCCCTCCTAGGTCTTCCTTGTTGAGAATTGACTCACCTTTAAGGTTGGTAGTCAATCCAGTTAGGGTTCCTAGGACATTATTGAGTGACCTAGGGGGAATAAGAGTGGGAATTTTCCATACCATTTCCAAGTTTATTTATGGTTCATGAGTCATAATCATGAAACATTTATTTTGTACCATGGTTGTCTGATGCAAGAGCATCCATGGTAACTTGCAATCCTATGTCAATAAAAATGTTAAATTTTTGAATTATGCAGTTTTGGATTTTTGAAGTGGATTAATTTTTGGTTTGAATTATATGGTGAAAATGACTTAATATTTATCTACAATTAAACTAAATTTTCAATTAAATTCGTGTGCAACTTTGACCTTGACTAGTGGGATTTAAAATGAAAAAGAGATCAAAATAAAGCATTTCAGTTGCAAAATAAATAAATAAACTCTTTATGGGAATTGAAAATGGGATAATGGATTATTTAAAGCACAATAATCATGTTCCTAAAAAGTAGGGATTGGAGGCGGGTGCCTAGGACTTGATTTTTCCTTTTTCTTAACTTTTTCTAGATTAGCAAGTGGAGAATAAAAACTCCACATTCTATTCTTTGTCAAAGTAATTAAATGAATTAATTAATTTATGACTTATTGGATTTATTGGAGTTTTAATTTTCTTCCACAAGTTATGGTGTACCTGGGCAAGAAAGGAAAATAATTAAATTTTCATTAATTTCGTAAGGATGTAGTGGGGTTTCTTGAAGTTGTTGAAAGCATAGAAAGAAATTTCGAAGCACAGTTTTGAAGGGTGAAGAAATGGAGGCATTGCATACCTCCAAGGAGGATTTTTAATAGTTTCTTTGTAGGTTGGAGGCTGGTTGTAGAGCCATGAACACCACCAATAGTTGCAGATTTGAATTGTTGATGGTTTTTGAAATTTTTGCTATTGCATATGCTAGAGAAAACTTTGTTGCAAAGTTTTGAATTGTTATTGAAAATCATTTTTTAGTTATTTTCAAAATTCTTTAATGGGATTGTTTCAGCCCCATTGTCCTTTTCGGACTTTTCTAATTCATTTAGCAAAGTTTGATTAAATATGAGATTGCTAGTTGCAAGTTAAAAACTTGGGTTGCAATATTTGTTGTAAGAATTTGTTTTCGTGTGAAGAATTTTTTCCAATAGTTTATGTGAGACATTTAATTTGGTTCCAATTGAATGAATTATTTTATTTAGATCCATAAATTAGTGGCTTCTTCTATCATCAATCACTTCTTCTCTGGTGGGTTTAGACACCTTCAGTGGCTTGTTAGATGACTCGTGAAACAACGATCTTCAATGCCTTGCTCCTATTGCAAGCAATTTCACTTATTTGGTGGTGAGTAGGTGAAACACTTGTTTCAATGGCAGCTCTTGTATTTTTCCTTTGTGTCTACAATCTTTGGCATTTATTTTTCCAGTGATTTGTCTTCATTCTTGGCGACTCATTTAGATCTCCTTTATTTAGCCTAACTAACGACTTCAAATCCTTAGCAAGGACTTCATTCAGGCTTTACAACATCCAACAATCTATCTTTCTCCAAACACTACAATCTACTAAACATTAAGACTTTTTCCCTTCACAACCTTGATATGATCTCGTTTGAGGGTGATGGAAACTCTATATTAATCTTGTTTGTGGCTTGCAACAAATATCTTCAATTGTTCTTAACTCTTGCAAAATGATCTATAAAAATTTAATGCTAACCTGGCTTTTCATCTCCTTGGATCTTCTCATGAACCTTAGCTCTGATACCAGTTGTAGCAATACAATATAGATAAACAAAATAAAAATAGAAATAGTCACAAACATAGAACTTTAATATTGATTACAATGAAATATTACAAAGATTGATATTTTACAGAAATTTGGCTCTGCAACCATTATAAACATCAACTTCTACCTCCTTATAGCTATGTAAAGCTAGAATCTTTAGAGAGAGTTCTTATAGAATCATATTCTACCAATATATAGACATCTAAGCATTTATAGATGGTAGAGAACTAACAGTCTTGACAGGATGGAATACTTGGAATAGATAAAATCAAATTTGTGTCTTTAATGCTAAGATATGGAAGCTAATACAGAGAAAAAATGAGAAGATTGGTGTAGCTAGAGAATTTAATAAAGTAGTTGGGTATGTGGAGGATCATCATGGAAAAAAAAAAAGGCCCTTAAGTGGCAAAAAAATCATAAAAATCAGAGTTAGGCAACTTGACGTAAAAATTTGAATAAGTTATCTATATTATTTCAAAAATATTTAAAAATAGAATCTATAGAAAATTGAATGTAGTTTCTAAAATACTAGGTTTGTTTAAAAAAAAAAGAGCTATATGGTGAAAATTTGAAATTTCAATGTAATAGTACTTAAATTTCAAGGAAAAAATAAGAAGTAGGTGTTTGTCTGACCACCCTAACAACAATAAAATGATAATATTTTTTATAATATTTTAGATATATGTAGAGGACTCATTTCCAATGTGATACATATTTTTTGTAATTTTTTTCCAAATAAATAATTAATTATGAATTTTTTATTACAACTTTTAAAAAATATAAAAAACTTGTATGTTTGACCACCTTAACTTGGTAAAAAATTCATGAAATTGAATTTTTCTTTTTAATCCTATAGAAGCATAAAGCATAGAATGTGACACATGTTTTGGATTCAAAAAATGTGATACCATTTTAAAGCTATAGATGTTTTTCAATCAATCTATCAATCAATACTTTAGTCGTAATTTGAATAGAAAATGAATAATAATTACTTATTAAATTCAAAGTAAAGCATAATTTATATTGATGGAAAGCTGAGAATCTCCTTTGGAAACCCTTTTCATTTCATCAATTTTGGGTAAAAAAAAATTCGTCAGCCACATACCCATCATATTGCCACTTTTCGGCCCACCATGATCCTGCACATACCCAGTTGAGAGTATACTTCCAACAAAATTACTATCTTATAATTTTAAGCTTAAAAATTATATTTTGGATAGTTTCCAGCATAGTCTAACAACTTTTTTTTTGTAGAGGTAAGTCAAATTGCTATTCCATTTTCTTATACAAATTTTCTAAGACATGACTGAACTTGCAACTAATGTCACTAGCATCTAGGATTTATGTTAAATTTTTATTTGTAAAACATTTTTTTGCATGAAGATTGAAGAGCCTTGTTCATGAACGAACATAGGTTTTAATTGGGAAAATTTCTCCCTTTAGTTTGTTCCATGAAAAAACATTTTATTTTGTCTTGTACTCATTTTTTCCAATGGAAAAATTTGTAATGGTAATTTACATAATTGTCTTCACATAGACCACTGATATTTGAAATATCTATGTTAAATTTTAACACACTTGGAAAAAATTACAATTTTTTAATTTAGAACTGATTAGTGCAGAATTCATACATTCCTAGAGGCTACCAATTCCATTTTAATTCATTTTGTGACTAGATTTTGTTGTGATGTGCAGATGGTCGAGCACTGAATTTAAAAGTAGGAAGGTAATGGGTGATTCAATGTTTGGAGACAGTGATAGAAAGAAGAGTCTCAGATGTACTTGAATGCTCTTTCCAATTGATAATTCTATACGTAATGGAGATAAGTTTTCCAATTTTAATCATTTTATTTGTGAACTATGCTAGTATGCATAATACCAAACTAGTAATGATTCTAGTAATCCATTTTAGTATTAAGATGTTCAAGTATTTGAGGCCATTTCTAGTGACATGGATGACCATTGGCTAGGCTTGAGCCCCTTGTCATTAATGGGAAATACTATTGGTCAAGAAAATGGTATCTCTGAAAAACCCATTGACCTTCACTTTTGTGACTTTGTATTGATGGAAAAAGTACTCCCTAACATGGCTTTGATTTAGTGTTGTAATATGTCTAACATATTCACATTAGGTCATGGGCCCTTGTGAACTAAATGAGGTTATTGGTACCTTATTTAGATTGTTGTAAAGTGTTGTAACACAATTTCACACTTTTCTAGGGTTTTATTAAATAATTAGGCTTCTTTATGCTTTAATTGGCCCTATTTTGCATCTACAAGCCTCATTTAATGCATCTTTTCGAGGATAATCCCAACATAAATCAACATTCAGTCATAATTCAGGTCTTTTTAGGTTGTGTGGCCTAGATTTGGTGGTTTGGGACTCATGCGACACTTTGGCCATATGGGTCTCACCTAGGGTTTTGGGTCTTGATCCTGAATTCACACCTTTCTAAGAATTTTTGAAATTGGTCCCATAAATTATGCCTAATGGGACTCATACGCCACCATGGGCGTATGAGTCCCATGTGGCCCAAAATAAAAATTAATTCAAATTTTTGGTGGGATTTTATCCTCCTAGATCTGATGTTAGCTTGTAGTGTTGTACTTTCGAGAATTTTTGCATAATTAAGTATAAATACAAGTTTATTTCACCCATTTTACACCTAGCAAGTTGAATGAGCATCCTTGTAGCAAAGTTGAGTTCATAAGAGCATTTAAGAGTTTACAAGAGAATTCAAGAGCATTCAAGGGTAGATTATAAAGCATTTTAGAGCATTATTCAAGTGTCAAGCATCATGTCAAAGTCTTCATGCATGTGATGTTTATTTTGGAGCTAACACTTGTGATGTAGATTTTTATGATTCAAGTTAGCATTTCACTCAAGATCTATCCTATTCAAGCAAGATTGAAGATCTACATCTATTGAATCTACTTCATACATGTTTGCAACACTTCATTACTAGGGTTTGGTGAGTTGCAATATATATTTTTTTTCATTCATTATTCTCAATTCCTATTTCATTTCATTTCAAGGTTTGAGTAACAAACAGGGTTTGACCAAGGCACACCCATTTCCACTAACAAAACAACATTTTTACCTCACTTTAGTGTGTGATTTATAGGTTTAGGTTGAAGAAACATTGAAGGGTAAGTTTGGAGAAGGTTGTCAAAGTGTTCAAAGTTATCACCTTACATTGGAGATACTTGGAAGACTTCTACAGGTTGCAAATCAGGGTTTCAGATCTGAAAACTAATTGGGAAGGATAGAGTAGAAATTAAAGAGAAGATGCAGAATTTGAAGCTTCAGAAAAACCTAATGAAACTGATACGCCAGTTTTGGCGTATGAGTTCTAGTTTAGTCATTTTTTAGGTTTTTGCATTTTTAGACACCCATTTGCTAGATTCTATTTTTTACACACAAACTCAAATCTGGGACTAAATTGCCTAGTCTAGCATATGAGTCCCATTTAACATTAAAATGAGTGTTTTCAATAATTTAGAGCTCATTCCATCCTTCTTCATGTTTCCAAGTGCACACATTTCATCTTGTAGTTCTTTGTTTTGATTTGCATGCATTTTCAAGTCATTTAGTGAAATATTGCATTGTATTAGGGTTAAGCATTACATCTTACATTTCATTTTTCTTTACAAGCCCTTGCTTGGTGGTGAACCCCTCATTAGTTTACAATCATACCCTAGGACAACCCTATTGCAAGATCTCTTTTTCCTTTGCATTGAGATCTCTATGGTTTTCCTTCAATGAGATAATTGGAAACTGGGTTTTCTCTATGTCCTACACAATACGAGAGCAATCTTCCATTTTCTGTTATTTCAATTCCACAAACAAAAAATAATAATTTGAGGGGGAAATCACTAGCAACCACACTTATGTTAGATTACAAGCTCAATGGTGCTTATATGTTTGAGTTCATAATGTTGGATTGTGTGGTTATGTTACTGATATGTGGTTGTCATTGATTTCAACACTATTAGCATTAATTCATTTGAAGTTGTCTATGTCGTAGATATTGAGAAAATTGTAATAAATGAGTTGTAGGTTGTTAGTGGTGAAGTGAAGTTTAGTATTTTGGTAAGTTTTTTACATTAATGATCAAAGGTTGTGGAATAAAGGGTTTTTTGCTGAGTGTATCTAGTTTATCCATGTTGAGTTTCAAAGATCTACATGAAGATTTGATCAAGTTATGAATATTTATATTCTGACAGTTTTTTCGTTGCTTCAGTTTGTGTTCCTGATTGAAGATGACATGATTTCAGTTAGTTCAATTGTTGTGGATGCTTCTCTAGTGATTCATGATGTTTGTGGATGCTTCTATATCATGCTCTATTTTTTTTGCATGTCCATATTGATCATTGTGCTCATGGTTGGCGATTTTCTCTTGCGTGTTCATGTTTTTCTTGTTCTTGGCCAACATGGTGATTGTAGAATTTTTTTGATCTTCGAGGAGTAATTAATTGAAGTATTTTCACATTGGAAATGTTGATTTTGGTCTTCCCTAAGCTATGGCCAATGTGGTTGATTTGAATTAATAATCTTTAGTATTTTGGGCTAACAGTTTATATTCATTTTATTATTTTGTTGAGGCCAACATGGAGGGGTGAAATTTCTTGATGTAGATATATATATCAGTGATTTTTTATTCAAATTTATGTGTGCGAGTGGATGCCATAGTTTTCTTCTATGTACATGTGCAAATATTGATCTAAATCATTTGAAGTCAGATCAGAGCGTGCAAAAGAGTGAAGAAGAGTAAAGAAGTGTTCATGCACTTAATCTAAACTATGATCAAGTATTAGTAGATGATATTCTATCAGTTCAAATCCCTACGGATGTAATTTGATTCTTTATGTAAGATAGTGTGTATTCCTTTGGGTGGTTATCCCTATTGTAATTGAGCAGTGAGCTCTAGGCAGTGTGCCTGAATGCAAGTGCATTCCCCATATTTTCATTTCTTATACTTTTAATAGGGTATAATCTTGTGGACTAATCTCCACAATGGTTTTTCCCCTAATAGGGTTTCCATGTAAAACAATCTTGTTGTTATGTACATTTCTGATGTGTTGATGATTTATGCTTCATGGTTATTAACCAGATCAGAGAATAATGTTAATGAGTTGAATAAGTTTTAAATTATGTGACAACTGATTCATGCCCCCATCTCAGTTGTCTACCATTGTGTTGCCAACAATTGGTATCAGAGCAGGTTCCTTGGAAGAAGTTTAACAACTTGAGGTGATCCAGGATGGTGACTTACAAGAAGGATAGTCCGATATTTGATATTCTCTATGGAAAATTCAAATGGAGTGCCATCTGAGATGCATTGGTGAACCCTTCTAGAACATTACATTTAATAGGTATGTTATTCCTAAGAATGGTCCTACTACTACTTCTGAGATTAGAGATGTTGAGTATAATATCCAGGCTAAGGAAGCCTTGTTGAGTTCCTTGACTGATTCTGAGATGAAAAATGTTATGGATTTGAAGACTGCTTATGAGATCTGGAAAAAGTTGGAAACCTTGTATGAAGTTTATACTAATGTGAAGATTGCTAAGTTGTAAAGTCTGAAAGGAAAAAATGAAAATTTTAGAATGGGTGATGATGAGAACATTACTATTTTCATGCAAAGAGTGAATGAACTTGTTTGTGGTATCAAATGTGTTGGTGGATAGATAGACGAATCATAGATTGTTACTAAAGTGCTTAGATCCTTGCATGATTCTTATAAAGTCAAATCTAGTGCTATTGAAGAGCTCTAGATTGTAACAAATGTAACTGGAGACATGTTGGTTGGTAAACTTACTTATTTTGAGTTGAGTCAATTTGGTGATGCCCTTCCTAAGGTTGAATCTACATTCAAGGCTACTACTTCCAGAAGAGATAGACAAAGATATGATCAAGGTGAGAGTTCATCTAGAAATACATTCAAGTATGAGGATGAAATTAGATAGATTGAAGAAGAAGAAAGAGAGCTAGAAGAGCTGGAAGAACTTATTGTCAAAAGACTACCAAGAGGAAAAGGTAAGTATGAAAGAAAATTTCCTCTTAAATTTTTTTCTTGCAATAAGATAGGTAATTTTACATCAAGGTGTCTAGAAAGAGCTCCTAAAGCAAGATATAACAAGCCTATATTTCAAAATTATTGTTACTATGTTGCTGATGAAGGTGTGACAGATGATGAATTTGATAAATGAAATAGAAGTTATGATGAATGGGTATTTATTGCTATCAAGGAAAATAATCTTGTATCTACTGAATCTACTAGTTGTACAAATGTGGAGAAAGCCATACCTGCTTGAGTTGAAGAGAAAGATAAATGGGTGATTGAGAGTGGATGTTCACATCATATGGTAGGAGATAAAAGTAAGTTTGTATTCCTGTAAAAGTATGATGGTGGTGTTGTTGGATTTGGTGATAATATATCTGGTGTGAACCATGGAAGAGGGTGCATTTCTCTTGATGGTAAGCATAATACTGATGATGTCCTGTATGTAGAAGGCTTGAAGCATAATATTCTAAGTGTTGGTTAGATGGTTGATAAGGGATACAATCTTTAGTTCAAGGATAGAAAGTGCAGAATATTGAGTTATGGAAATGTAATTGCATCGGGTACAAAAAAAAAGGTAATATCTTTCACTTGAGTTTTGTTAGTAAAAGTTGTTTTGATTTCTCAAGTTGATGAAAGTTGGTTATGGCATAGGAGAATGTGTCATGTTAACTTTGATAATATTTTCAAGATAAGTTCTACTAAGGCTGTGAGAGATCTACCTGAGTTGGTGAAACCTACTAATGCCATATGCAAGGAATGTCAGTTAGGAAAGAAAACTAGAATTTCATTTCGAAGAAAACAACATTGTTCAAATGAATTGTTGGAACTTTTGCATATTGATATGTGTGGTCCCTCTAAGGTTAGAAATTTACAATATGATAGGTATTTCATGTTACTCATTGATGATTATTCAAGAATGGTGTGGGTTACTTTCTTAAGGGATAAATTTGAAGCACTAGAAAAGTTCAAGACCTTTAAGGCTATGGTTGAGATAGGGATAGGTTTGAAGATTAAATGTCTAAAATTAGATAGAGGTGGTGAATTCACTTCCAGTGAATTTAATTCTTTTTGTGAAGAACATGGAATAAAGAGAATTATCTGCACCGTGGACCCCTCAGCAAAATGGAGTTGTGGAAAGGAAAAATAGAACAATTGAAGATGCTACTAAAACTATGATTGTGGAAGGAAATATCTGTCACATTTTTTGGAGAGAAGTTGTTAGTACTATTGTGTACACACTCAACCAGGTACAAATCAAAGGTGATACTGGTATGAACCCTTTTGAGCTATGGACTAGTTAAAAGCCTAATATTAAATGTTTCAAGATATTTGGAAGCAAATGTTATATCAAGAGAGATGAAGAAATAGGAAAGTTTGATGCTATGAGTGATGAAGGTATCTTTTTGGGTTATTCTACTAATAACAAGGCCTACCAGTGTTACAATAAAAGATTGAGGAAAATGGTTGAAAGTACAAATGTCAAGGTTGATGAAGACTTGGGTACACCATCCAAAACCTGTGGATATGATTCTGATGATCAAAATATCAATACAATAAAGGAAAGCAAGTTTAGACTACAAATCAAGTACAAATCATTTTGGTGGATTAGGAAAATCAAGAGGAAGAATAAACTAGTGAAGTTGCAGAAGAGAGAACACAAGAGCCTGAAGTTGAAGAACAACCTAAGTAGACTCTGAGGTATGTAAGATTGAATCATTTAGAAGATCAAATTGTATGTGATAAGAAAAAAGGTTTCTAGACTAGGAAAAAGATTACATAAGAATATTACTTTATTTCAAAGACCGAGTCCACTAGTGTGAAAGAAGCATGTAAAGATGAGCACTTAGTTGAAGCAATGAAAGAGGAACTAAAAAATATTGAGAAGAATGATACATGGATTCTTGTTCCCATACCTAAGGATAAGAATGTCATTGGAACTAAATGGATCTTTAGAAACAAACTAAATGAGCAAGGAGAAGTGGTTAGAAACAAAGCAAGACTGGTATGTAAAGGATACTCACAGATGGGAGGAGTTGATTTTGAAGAGAATTCTTCCCCATTTGCTAGAATTGAAGCTGTAAGAATATTTCTTGCCTATGATGCTCACAAGAAAGTTACAAAGTTTATCAAATGGATGTCAAGTAAGCTTTTCTAAATGGTGAATTGGAAGAAGAAGTGTATGTTGAGCAACCTAATGGATTTCAGTTGACTAATAAGGGAGATATGGTGTGTCAGTTGAAGAAAGTATTGTATGGACTCACGCAAGCCCCTAAAGCATGGTATGCCAGATTGGACAAGTATTTGTTGAAGCTTGGATTTAACAAAGGTATCATTGATAGTAATCTGTATTTCAAGAATGGTAATAAAGATCTGATTGTTGAAGCCTTTTTTGATGATATCATTTTTGGAGGAGATGATGATTTGTGTATGAAGTTTGCTAATGAGATGAAGAGTGAATTTGAAATGTTAATGATTGGTGAGATGAAATTCCCTTTGGGATTGCAAATTACTCAGTTAGATAAAGGGATTTTTATATCTTAGTCCAAGTATGTGAAGGAATTGTTGAAGAAGTTTGATATGGAAGATTCAAATCTAGTCGATACACCCATGGTGACCGGATGCAAGTTGACAATAGAAGATGATTTCCTGAAGGAAAATCGGACTAGATACAGATCAATGATTGGTGGATTATTGTATTTAACTCAAACTAGGCCTGATATCATGAATGATGTATGTATTATTGCAATATTTCAAGCTAATCCGAAGGAATCTCATGTGACTACTATGAAGAGAATTTTTAGATACTTGAAGGGAACTGTTGACTTTGGCCTATGGTATCCTAAAGATGATGATCTTACTTTGAGTTTCTTTAGTGATGTTGATTGGGAAGGAGATGTAAATGACAAGAAAAGTACTAGTGGTGGAGGATTTTTCTTGGGTAAGAACCTGCTTTCAAGGTTAAGTAAGAAGGAGAATGCCATTTCCTTATCTACTACAGAGGCTAAATACATTGTTGCTGCTAACAATTGTACTCAAGTCCTATGGATGAAGCAGATGTTGAAGGATATCAGAGTTGTGTATAATGAGCCTATTGCTATATTCTATGATAATTGAAGTGCTATTAAAATATCTAAGAATCTAGTGCTACATTCAAAGAAAAAGGATATATCTATTAAGTTTCACTTTTTCAAAGAAAAGGTGAGTGAAAAGGAAGTCAGACTGGAGTATGTGCCTACTAAGGAGAAGATTGCAGACATCTTTACCAAGTCGTTGCCTAAGGGTACTTTTGAGTATCTTAGAGGGAAGTTAGGGGTGATTACCCCTCCTAATCAGAACTAAGGATGCATTGCATTGCATCAGTCCATGCATTTCATAGTCATATCTTGTTTCAAATTGATGTTGTGGCGGTTGCTACTCAGGGGGAGTAGTTAGATGTTCAGATGCTAAGATCTATGGTTCAGATTTTGTGTGGAGCTTAGAGATATTTGTCATTGATGTCAAAGGGGGAGAAGAGTCATGCAAAAAATTGGTGATTATTTGGGGAGAAGAGCCTTGTGGGGAGATCATTTGAAAGAATTGAGGAGAAAATGAGTCAGAATCTAAGGGATAGTAAGTGTCAAGAGTTAGTTACATTGATGGTGTTTTTCACATCATGTGTTGCCATCAATGCCAAAGGGGGAGATTGTTGGATGTTGTGGTTGTGTTGCTCATATGTGGTTGTCATTGATGTCAACACTATTAGCATTAATTCATTTGAAGTTGTATATGTCAAGGATATCAAGAAAATTGTAGTAAATGAGTTGCAAGTTGTCAGTGGTGAAGTGAAGTTTAGTATGTTGGTAAGTTTTGTACATTGATGATAAAAGGTTGTGGACTAAATGGTTTGTTTCTGAGTGTATCTAGTTTATCCACATCGAGTTTTAGAGATCCGCGTGAAGATTTGATCGAGTTATGAAGATTTATATTCTGACAGTTTTTATGTTGCTTCAGTTTGTGTTCTTGATTGAAGATGATGTGATTTCAGTTAGTTCAGTTGTTGTGGATGCTTCTCTAGTGATTCATGATGTTTTTGGATGCTTCTAGATCATGCTCTATCTTTTTTGCATGTCTACATTGATCTCTATGCTCGTGGTTGGCGATTTTCTCTTGCATGTTCATGATTTTCTTGTTCTTGGTCGACATGGTGGTTGTAGCGTGTTGTGGATCTTTAAGGAGTAATTAAATAAAGTGTTTTCACATTGGAGATGTTGATTTGGGTCTTCACTAAGTTTTGTTCGACCTTGGTTCACTCACATTAATAATCTTTAGTATTTTTGGCCGACAGCTTATATTCATTTTATTATTTTGTTGAGGCGGACATGTAGGGGTGAAATTTCTTGTTGCAGATATATATGACTGATTGTTTATTCAAATTGATGTGTGAGAGTTGATGCTAGAGTGTGCTTCTATGTATATGTGTATATATTGATCTAAATCATTTGAAAGCAGAGTAGAGTTTGAAGAAGAGTGAAGAAGAGTAAAGAAGTGTTCACGTGCTTAACCGAAACTGTGATCAGGCATTAGCAGATGCTATTCTACCAGTTCAAATCCCCGCGGATGTAATCCGATTGTTTTTGTAAGACAGTGTTTCTTCCTTTAGGTGGTTAGACCTGTTGTAATTTAGAAGTGATCTCTAGGTAGTGTGCCTGAATACAAGTGTACTCCCCATATTTTCATTTCTTATACTTTTAACAAGGTATAATCTTGTGGATTGACCTCCACCATAGTTTTTCCCCTAACAAGGTTTCCACGTAAAAAAATCTTGGTGTTATCTGTGTTTTTGATGTGTTGATGATTCATGATTTCATGGTTATTAATCAAATCATAGAATAATGTTAATGAGTTGAATAAGTTTTAAATTCTGTGACAAGTGATTCACCCCCCCTCTTAGTTGTCTTCCCTTGTGTTGCCAACAAATAATATCAAAACCTTATGTTGTTGAACGTACTCATAATTGTTCTCTACAATTTTCTTTCTAAACTGGCATTTTTTTGTGTGTTTTGGTTAGATTAATGTACAAAATGAATGTCATTCTAAACCATAGATTTTTGGCACCTTGCATCTTTCTAGCTCTTCTAGGGTTTTTCACCTAAAGGGAGAGAGTAGGGCAAAAAATGCTAACTAGTTCATTCAAATTATGCTATGTATGATGTTTCTAAGGCATAATGTAATGAACTAAATGCAATTAAGTGATCTATATGACTGAAGTTGAATGCAAAACTAAAGATTTGAACTATGCTAGAAAACACAATGTGATATGCAAAATAATGAAATAAGAATGAATAAATGTAGAATAAAAAGAAATGAACTGAAATAGAGTACACTTGGAGGTGTAATGAAGAATCTAGAATCTTTGGAATGCTATTTGGAATAAAAAAAATCAATAATAGGACTCATTCGCTAAGGGTGGCGAATTAGTCCTACTTCTGGTGAAAACTATCGGGAACCAATTTCTAACTGTCGGGATTTGGAATCTGAAAAAACCTAGACTTTTAGTCTTAAGGTGGGACTCATTTGCCACTGGTGATGAATTAGTCCTCTCCCAAAATTTTGAGAAATCAGGAGACAACTTTGCAACACTAGATTTGGAAATGTCTACTTGTTGGGTTGCCGAAGTCAATTTTGAAGGAAATAGACATAATGCCTTCTCCAAGCTTGAAATATGGTTGATTTGACTTCAAGCACCTAGTTGACTTATTGACTACTCTTCAACACCTAAATACTTGTTTAATCTACACACAAAAGTCTGCAAACACACATACAAGAGGGGGAAAATGGTTGAGGGTTAGCAAATAGCAGTTTTCCTTGGTCAAACCCCACTTTGGTAATCAAACCCTTAAAGAAATAATGAAATGCAAGAGAATGATAAAAAATAACATGCAAACACTATCAACTTACCAAACCCTTGTTGATGAAAATCTGAAATTGTATCAATGGATGCTCCAAAATGCTTGATGAATGCTTGATTTGATGTTGTAAGATGCTTGAATGCTTGAATGTGATGTGAGATTGAATGCTTGAGTGAATGGGGGTTGAAATGGATGCAAAACACTTATTTATACATTCTTGTGCCTTATTAACCCATTAATACCTCATCATAGGCCCACATCAAGTGATTTTGAATAAAAACCCACAAGGAAATTTTAAAAAAATTGAACTTGGAGCCAAGGGGAACTCATTCACCACCCATGGCGAATGGGTTCCACCTAGGACATGAAAAAATGCACTTAATTAAGGCTTATAAGGGCATAAAGGGGTCAAATAAAGCATAAGAAAGGTGTAAATTATGCCTAGAAAAGCATGAAATCTTGTTACAAGACATTACAAAAGTTCAAAATAGGACTTGATTAGTAATGAAAAGTTTATTTTTAAGTGAATTGTAATGAATAGAGTCTAGAAGAGTGTAGAAATGTTTTACAACACTTCACAACACCTTCACAAGATGTCATTATTTGAATTTTAGTACCTAAATATGCATGTTCAAGCCATGTTATGACATAAAATCAGAGAAAAATAGACCAAGCATCATGAAACAAGGCCTAAAATACCATGAAAATGACAAGGGTCCATTTTTCTACAGTGCACATTCATGTTCTTTTTGTTTCAATGCAACATTCATGAGTAGGTAATATACTGAAATGCAATATTTCTTTCAGTAGGGACTCCAGTTGGAACATAAATCTTGTTATTTAAAGTGTTTGATATGTTTGGTGACTAACACAATGGAAAAGTGACTCTTTGTATGGTTGCATCGTAATTGATTTTCTATATATTTTGATCATTTTTTAGTTTGTGTTTTCAGTAGAAAAAAATAGTAAAATTGAAATGACTTTTTTATTTATTAATTTTATTGTTGAAACTATTCTTATTATTGTAATAAATTAAATTTAATTAGATGTAATCTGTACTATAATGTCATGTAATAATTCCACCTTGGAATGCTTTGATTGGTGGATTAGATCAAAACAGATTGGTAGAGAAGTGGATTGATTTATTGAACCTGATGCTCTATTACTTAGCTCTCTTGAAGAACAAAAAGCCTAAGAATGTCTTCACTTTATGGATGGAAATGATAGGATTTTTGGCTTGAGGATATAATAAATAAATTTTCTAAGGGTTTGATAAGGGGAAAGGATATAATTGGGCTATTTGACAAAAAAATATTCATCGGTGTATGTAAATTTTAGACCAAAAGTTATCAATAGTGAGTTTATAGGAAGAAGATGATTTACACTTTCTTGTAGTTGGAATTCAGGAAGCTCAAGCCTTTAATGTGTAGATGAAACATATAATTTGGTGTCTTCAAATTTTTAAGGAAAAATATTAGAGCAATTACAAGCAACACATTTTATGTTGACATAGTAATAAGATTAACAAATCTATATACTTGGGCACTTGCCTAGTGTTTTGGCTCCTTTTCACTTTTGGTGGCTATTTATAAATAGTATCTACTCCAAAAAAAATTAGAAAGAATAAATAAAACATGTATCCTTTAGGTGACATTGTAGAACAAACATTATTGAATTTTGATACGATTACTAACTTAGAGTATATAGATCACCAACTGTGACATTGTTCCAAGTGCAGAAACTTGTCTTCTAATAAAGAAAGAACCTAATACATCTAATAGAAACACATATTTTTGTCATCCGAATAAGTATCACCTATCTTTGTATTTACATTTTGTAGAATAACTTTTACATGTTATCATAAGATCATCCCCCTATCTCTATTTAGTTAATTTAGGTTGAATTTGTCTAATTTATTGCACTTACTTAATTAGTCTAGATTCACTTTAAAGAAATGATTAGTGTAGAATATTCCATGGTACATTCTCTTGCATAGAATTTTTTCGTTTTCTAGAGATAAGCTTACTTAGGTGTGCCTTTTAGCCATTTTCTTGCATGGAGTTTGATTGCTATCCTTTGCACTATATATGCACATCTTATCATGAGTATATTTATTCCAAATTATTGCATTCATCTCTCTATCTTCTCATTCTTTGTTTTGCATACTTTTTTTAAATAAAATGCAAGGTGTGCAATTTCCCATCTCTCGTGGGTGATTTGGTGCTGCTATTCTTCCAAAAGATCTTGATTCTAACATTAAATTATTTTACATTAGATAACTAAATACTATGATTTCAAATCTACTAGTTTCAAAGAGTTATGCAATGCATGTAATGCATGATAGATGCTATGATCTTTTTTTTTAAAGGTTGCAAGAATTATTAATCATTTGCCCCTATTCTATTTTGTAGAAGCTTTAATTAAAATGTTGTGTAATAAATATACATTCTAGAAAAAAAAATTAGAAATTTTAGTATTCGTGGAAATCAATGAATGATCTAAATGTTTTCTTTATTTAGTGGTACTGGTTAGAACACTAATTGATTTTCTTTATCATTATATTTTTGCTTTTATTTTCTCTCCAGTATCATATCCATTCAATCAATTGATTTAGGAGCGAAAAATTCTTTCAATATCTTCATTTGGTATCAAATACTTTTATAATTATTGTGATACGAATGACATCAAAAGACAACTCACTACTACTTAAAAACCTCATCAAAATGGAGTAGTTGAAAGGAAAAATCATGCAATGGTAGAATGAAAAGGAGTAATATTACAAACCAAGGGATTAAGAAATTGTTTTTGAGGTGATGTGGTTGCTATACTAGTGCACATCCTCAATCAAAGTCCCACTAGTGCACTTAAAATGATGAATCCTTATGAAGCTTGGTATGAGAAAAAGCCTATTGTTAATCATTCCAAAGTTTCTAGTTGTTTAGCTTATGTTATGTAGTTGATTAAAAGAGATAAAAGTTTGATACCAAAAGTGAGTCATGTATTTTTGTTGGATATAGTGAGAAAAGTAAGGCTTATAGGTTGTATGATGTTCTTACTAATAAGATTATTGTGTTAAGAGATGTGATTTTTGATGAAGGGAGATTTTTTTATCATCAAAAAGGCTAGTTGAAATGTTAAAATCTATTTTTAATGGTGGTATTATTGATGATATTGACAAGAACAACTGTCAAAATTAGACAAAAAATCAAGGAAAGCACTAGCACCAAGTAAATGGAAATTATTTATTTCAATGAAAAGTATTGGATGAAAATTAAAGAAATAAAATGAAAGTTCAATGTGTGAAAATGATATTCTAAAAGATAAATTGGTTAAAATTCAAAAAAAATGGAAGAACTACAAAAAAAATTGAAGTAGTTTAATGAAATTAAAAAAGAAAAATGAAGATTTAGAAGAAAAATTGAAGTATTTTTATAAGGAAAATAATTCTCAAAAGGATGAAATAGCAAAGATGAATCATGGATGAAAAAATTAGTTAGATAAATTACTTGTAGTATACTTAAAGCAAAATGAGCGTTTGAGGTCTAAGCCTTTGGTATATGATATATCTTGTGATACAAATGATTTTTCTTATTCATTTGATACAAGTGATGTAACCAAAGCTTCTTTAGGTAAAAAGGTGTAAGGTTGAAGATAAGAATGTGTGTGAATCTACATATATTGTAGGTTGTGATGTCAAAAACAAATGATGGTTTGAAAAGAATGTTGGTATGGAAATCATGAAAAGAAGGTTTATAAAGGAAAAATATTTGGAAAATACATGGGAAAGGAATTAGAGAGCCCTTTCAACTAATTGTGAAGCCAAAGAATGAAGGCCTTGGATATGTTAATGTAAAAGAGATAGAAATGATGTTACAAGTGTTATAAGTTCAAACAAACAAGCTCAAGGAATGTAGTGTATGCAATTTTCTGTTGTAACAGGGAAGGACATTCAAATGAAATATATCGAGATCTTCATTCATGTACAATTTGTTGATTGAAGATTCATTCTAAAAGTACATGTTCGAATAAAGAGTGGAAAAGAAAATCTATGAAAGATTTTATGCAAATTAATTATGGATGGATTTATGTATCCAATTGAAAAAAGATTACACATATGTTTAAAAGGTTGTACAAAATTAAATGTTCACATTTAAAAATAAATAGTGGTCAGAAAAGGTTTCAATGTTTGATTCAGGTTCTTGATGATTGCTTGTAATAATTGGCACATTGAAAAGTATCACGAGTCTTCTCTATGTTAGAGAAAAGAAGGAAAACCTTGTGATCTCTCAATGAAGGGAAAGATAAGTAAATGGGTACTTGACTTCTACATGAAATGTATTGGTACTAAATCAGTTTATAAGGCTAGAGTGATGGTAATATTGACCAGTTCGAGTTACAAAGGTTAGGTTTGTCCCACTTCAAATTCATCTTGTGTGTGCTCTGACCACTTTCTGAATTTAAAAATAGATGATAAATAGAAATTTCTTTTAACACAAGCAAATATTTCTTCTATTCATTTAATCTCTGAAAATGGATTACATCATTCCTCAATATAAAAGATTTTCTCGGGCTTACATATCTTCTTTTCAATTATACATTGTTAGATTAACAACAACAAGAATTCTTTATAGAGATCACATCCCCTAATATTAGACACTAAACTAAGACTGATTTTTCCTATATTTAACATGAAAAAAATCAAATTACTTAGAATAGAATTCTTAATATGCAACTAGTTTACATTTTATGCACAACTCTTAAACTAGCAGCTCGGCATCACTTATCCAACAATAGCATGATTTTTGCTCATGCACGATCTGGGCTAATATTTTGTGTGATCCATAATATGATGGTTGACTAATGTTTGATCTGTAAGAGGCTACCATCATAAAGGCTGATTGAAGAATAACAGGAGGAAGGGCCATCTCAAGGTGATTTAAAACTAGTATTTGAAGGCATTGAGGGTGTGGGTTTACAACATAGTTTTCAAAACCAGCATTTGAAAAGAGATTTGCAACATGAAGGCAGAGGTCGCGAACCTGCAATCAGTGTGGAAGAGGGTGCGATTTCTTGGATCTACCTTATTAGAGGTCGCCATCGAGGCATTATTGCATGTGATAGGCTAATTCACTTTGTAGGCTATGAAGGTAATAACCAAAATTGCGATCTTTGTCTTTGGGCGTTGCATGTGCAGGTCACGACGGCTTAGCATGTGTTTTTTTGCATTGGAATTTTTTTTTGCATGTGACTAGTTGAAGTTCTTTGCTTCTTTACATGCCTTTATTGGTTGTGACAGACTTGCTTTTCAATCTCTAATTTAAAGGCAATTTAAGCATTTAAATTTTTGTAGAGGGTAAAAATAGGCAAAGTAGGGAAAAATAAAATTTAAAATATCTTTTGATTGGCTATTGAGAGTTGTTTAAATTAATTATTTTGTTGAGTTCAATCTATTGAATATGTTTTCGCACTAATTTTATAAAGTGTCACTTTTCACTTCAATTGAACAAGCCTCGATGCACTAAAAATATAAATTGTCACAATCTAAGGGAAAAATAATACTAAATCAAGGGGGGGTGTATTATGTTGTGTGCACTTCCACATTCCTTCCGCACTTTATTTTTGCATTTCCTTTCTACAAACAACTCTCATTAAAGTATGGATTCACAAAAAATGGTTACTCCTTTAACACCTTTTAACTATCACCAATGAAAACTTAAAGTACAACTTGTGCTTAAGAATAAAGGTTTTTTAGGGGTAACTATGGATAATGAGATTGAACTAGAAGATTATGAGGCTAAAGTAAAATGGTTTAACAAATGTGATCAAGCTTTTGGGATTTTTGTGTCTTACAATTTCTCTTGAACTCCTCTTTTATTTTGAAGATTTAAACACACCCAATGAGGTTTGGACAACCTAAGGAAACCTCTTTGGGAAGCAAGATGTAATGAAGAGTCATGGACTCATGAGTTAGAGAATCAACTAATAACTTTGAGCCCTAGGACCTTTGACACTGTCGAAATATTTGTTCTAAGTTTAAGTAATTGATGTTGAAGTTAAAAAAAAGTGAGAGAGAAAAATTATGATCAACTAGTCCTTTCTATACTCTCCAAATTAGGTCCTGAAGATTCTATAATTGTGTCTACCTTCTACTCCAATAAAGAAGCTATTGGAACCACATGAAAAATTCCTTCTCTAAACAACTTTATTGCTAACTTGACGAGGGAGAAAAATAAGTTAATTTAGATGGGAAAATTGAATTCTTCAAAACCTCAATCCCTTATTGCTAGGAATGAGAAACTATTGCAGGGTGTGTACCCTTTGTCTCCTTATATTGTGCAACATAGCGCTCGGGTTTGTGATATGGCTTAACCACCTCTCATGGATTCATCAACTCTAGTGGTTGTATCGAACATTAAAATGTCAATCTTTTGGTGCAATGACGACCATCTATGCAACAATTGGTATCAGAGCTTGGGTCATGAGTTTGAACCCCTCTCTTGTGCTGGGGGGATTGTTGCAAGGTGTACACCCTTGGTCTCGTTATGTTGTGCAACATAGCACTCAGGTTCACGAAATGGATTAACTGCTTCATATGGATTCATTAACTTTAGCGATTGTATCGAGCATTAAAAGGTTGATCTTTTGGTCCAACGACAACTGTCTGTGCAAAAAAAAAAAATGGACTTCAAATGAAAAAAGGGAATAAAAAACACTTAGAAGGATGATGAAATCAAGAAAGAATAGAAATCAAAATTTTCTAAAACTAGCACTAATACTTCTTCTAAGCAAGGGAAACCTAAGAAATAAAATTCTAGGTGTTCTTAAATTGCAAAATAATAGGCATGATGAGCAAAAATGTATGGAAAATAAAATTGACACCTAACACATCTTCTTGAGAAGCATAACATAGGGTTCCCTAAATCTATCAAAACATCCTCCTCCTCTCAAGAATCTACTAAGACAAATGAAAAAGAGAAATATAGAGGTAGATAACTTGTTGCATCTACATTCTCTATCTAGAAGTAGATGCATTCTTGACTTTGCAGCTTCCCATCACATGGCTTCATCATCGGATCTATTCTCGTGATTACAACTTGTAGATACATATAAAATATTGATGGCTATCAATACTTATATGATTTTTTATGGGAAAGGAACTATTTACATAGGAAAAAGATGTTTGACCGATTTCCTTTTCATTCCTAAATTGTCAAAGAATATTTTTCCATATATTAGATTACAAATAGTCGAAATGGGAAGAGTGTTGATTTCACACTAGATTTGGTTATTATTCAAAAATTTTAGACTATAGAAGTTGTTGCAATTGGAAAGTTTGATAATTTCTCTCATTTTTACACCTTCTCACACTTTTCTCCTAATGATTTCTTCTCTAAAGTTCATACTCTTGAAACTAGTGTCAATAATTCATTAGAGGCTCAGGTTGGTAACTTGAATCTTCTTGTTCTTAGAACAAGCCTAACATCTCCACCATCAACTCTTTCTACTTTAGAGTTCCATGTTTCTTTCTAGATAACTTTTAGTGATTCCTTGTAGCAATATATTGATATCATTTTTCTAGATCATTGAGACTCGTTTCTACTTGAAATATCTCGATTGTTTGTAGAGTCTCACATTTTGGATCTTAATGAGAGTTTTGAGGAGATATATATTTTCTTTGATGATAGATCTTTCTCTACTATGGAGTTCAAAGAGGCTTCACTAAGGGCTTCAAAATATTTTTTGCAATAAGACTTCATGTGGGATTAGGATTATAGCCACATGGCATGTATTGAAATTCAAAATATCACTCCTTTAGATCCTACTCTTCATCAATATTCACATTCCTTTGAAAGATAACTTATTTTAGTTAGGTCTAGGACACCTAATTTGATTATGAATAATTTAAACATCAACAATGGGAAATGTATAAGAATTTTCTAAATGTATACATCTTCATCCTTCAAAAATTCTATTTGAGTGAGAATTCAACAATTTGATAGGTCAAGGTTTCTATCTTTCAAAATGAAGATACATCATTTGTTGTAGAGGAAGCTACTACAACATTTTCCATGTGACTTTCTATGTTGACTTTCATTCTCTTATTTGTGGAGGCACACATGGTCCCTATCTTGTAGAGATTTTAAGACTATCATCTTTGGGTAATTTTTAGTATAAGAGAATTTCACTTCCTTAGTACAAATAAGGATAGGAATATATAGAAGTATGTATAAATAGACACAAATAAAATTTAAAAAGATTTAAATTTAGTACAAGAGAATGTCACTTCTATAATATAATTATATAAATTCATTCTATTAAAATGATTCTAAAACTAAATATTAATTGACACTTTATGTGAATTTCATTATTGTAAAAGATGTTGAAATAATTTGTAAATTTTTTTATCAATCCATTTTAAAAATAAACTTTATTTACAATTTTTAAAGATTTTATCTATTTTCTTTATTAAAAAATTATAATGAAATGAACAACATGTAATTAAATTATAATAATAATTACATTTATTATTGTTTCAAGTAATATATAGATTTTTAATTTTTCATATTAAACACAACAAGATACTAACATTTAAAAAGAAAGGTCAAATTTCATCAAATAAGAAAATAGGAAAGAGGAAAATCACTGATTTCATTGTCCAATACAAAAATCATAACTTTTGAGAAAAAATACAAAATTTAATTTATATTGCATATAGAAACAACAGAATTGTAAATCTACACAATATCAATCTAGTATTTTAAAACTAAACTTTTAATGAACTCAAAACCATGATTATGATATAATATCATTAATTAGTTACAATCAATGTCATATGTCACCATGGGGTGGGGGCCTTGGCTCGATTGGCTAAAGCATCATATTGCTGGAAAAAGGTCATGAGTTATAATCTCCCCTCATTCACATGGTATCAAAGGGTGTGTCACACCAATATTACTAGTCATATGAAAAAACTTTACCAAACACACTGTAATATATATGAACGGATACTTGATTCCTTTAATCTAAAAGAAAAATATCATGTCACCATAAAATGAAATAAATAAATTTTTAGTTGGCCTCGTCTACTTTTGACCCTACTCTTTACTTAATCTCTGTACATTTTTAAATGTTGAATAGAATATTATAATTGTGATATAATGCCTTCAATAAGTACAATCCAAATTAATAGGGTACTAGATCACATATTTATTGTAATCATGAATTTATTCTTTATTTTAAGATTCATTTTTACATTACCAAGCTATCAATTTATAGTTCCCTAAAAACGTGTTTTGAAATAATAAGTGTTTCCATGTGACAAAGGGATATTCTTCACTATGATCCACTAGTTTTAATGGTATAGATTTGGAATAAGTTGCATCTAGAGCCAATTGAATCCTTTATTTTTTGTGACAACTATTTTTTTATATTGTTATACAATAGCCCGAGAAGGTGGTGATGACTTAATGGATGTCAGATTATAAATATTACATTATATAGGTAGATAGTTAATAAATAAATAATATCAAATTAGGAATTAGATGTAGTTTTAGTCATTTTCTATATAAAAGTTTATTAGAGTAGAAATTGGGCGGTTGGTACATGTAAATTTTGATAGTTTATATAAATTATTGTATAAACAATATAAAAATTGTAAATCATTATTTCATAGTATATTTTTTTTAAAGAAAATGGAATGATGGCGTAAATTTTTACTATGTGTATTTATTCTTGAGTTATGCAAATAATACTTCAATAAAACAAGTTGATTCCATGTATTTTTTAGATCTATGTTGAACTATTTAAATTTTCCTTCATCTACAATTTATGATATTGCTTTTGGTTAGATCAATACATCAATTAATAAAATTTAAAATATTTATAGATGTGTGTGTATTTAGCACTAGAAAATGATAATATTGATTGACAAGATATTAGAAGGGGTAAATTTAATCTTAGTTGCACCATGAAAATTATATAGGTCATAAATTTAAATCAAATTAGGTATCCTATATTTGATGTTAAATATTAGACATTTCCTTTGTTACAAGTTATAATATCCTCTTGTAAGTTGTGTTTTCACTTCAACATGGGATAATGTTATTGGTAGCAAGTTACATTTTTAATACATTCAATACACAAATTTTCATAACTAATCTTTCAAGAGTGTTTTTTCTAAGAAGAAGTCATGTTGAAAGGATAAATTGTATGCTATTTCTAATTTTTAGGAGTATGATTTGTATATATAGAAAATAAAATTTTGATTGGTATTAACTAAAAAGTATTTATGTAATATTATAGCTAGAAACACAAAAAATTACATAATACAAATGAATACATAAAATAAAAAAATATATATTAAAAAATAATAATATTTGTTGGTCTTTGATTATTTAATGAATACTTATATCACATAGATCTTACAAAATATTAAAAAATAAAATGGGATGGTCTTAGTGCATTATTCAAACTAAATCTTCTAGTTCCAAGATGTCAATCAAGTAAAATATCTTTAGCTTAAATATGAATGAAGGTTAATGTGTCATTCAATACACTAGACCATTTTGATCTCCTCTCAAACAACTTGCTACTATTAATTTTAAGAAAGGATCTATGATGATAATAAATTAATTTTATCAAGTAGTATGCATACTTGTTTTGATAATATATTTACATTAAAAACACTTCATCTAGATTTAGAAGCTATGATTTCTTTATTGATTGGTGGAGGAAAGAGACTAAAAAAAATCACTTTCTTAATAAAAAATTTATGTGTTTGGCAAGAAGTCTACCATTTCATAAAGGAAAAGTAAAGTTTTTAAATGCTTATATAGTAATAAAAATTGACATGTATATATTTTAGTACCAAAATAATGGAATACTCTCACTCCCTCCTACTCAAATATCTAAATTCAAATAAATATCTCCCACAAGTTGCCATGGGTTATAGGATTTCCTTCTCTAGATTGTATGATTTGGTTGTGGAATTGACATTGTCTATTGATTCCTTTCCTTTGCTAGTGGATTCTTGGACCTTATATTAAGGGAAACTAATAGTCCTTCTCTTGGTGGCATGTTTACCACTCAGAATGAGTATGTGCTTCATGAAATACCATATTGATTGCTATTGGTGGAGGTCATGAAGCATGCCAATGATTCTCAAAGGAATCTATACATTATTGTTGGGTTCTCAAATCTAGAAGCTAGCATGCATGATTAATTTTCTATGCATCTATCCCCTTATCATGGTTCTTACGTAGATGTGAAAAAACACATTTGGTGAATGTTTTCCCCTTTTCTTTTCTTTTTCTCTTGAAGTGGAAAAGGGAACTACTATAAGTAAGGGTTTTTTTCTTGGCACTACCTTCAATGAACAAAAGAAAAAACATTTTCCTCTTCCCTATGCTACAATTACTCTTGTGGTGATTTTGAGGAAAAGTGTAATTTTCTACAATGATTTCATTATGATAAAGGGTTTGATTTTGATATTTTGTTGATTGTGGCCTTCTCTCCCTAGTTTATATTGATGAATTTATAAGTAATAAACTCCTCTCAAGTTGAGGGTAAGTGTAATGTCCCAAATCAAAATAAATTGAAAAAACTTGATTAGCTTATGATATACCATAAATAACTTAACCCCAAATCTAGAAAAATATCCCAATTTCCAAAAAATGAACTTATCTTAATATCTAAATTTTTTATTTCTATCAATTTTGAAATAGAGAAAATTGGGTAACCTGAAAAGATCACCAAAATACAACAAATGGAAGTCAGGTTTAATATGCAAATCAAATGGAATGGTATATTTCAAAAATTATCATGGGATTACATAAATATCTCTATCATATACATCATAAATAGTAGTAAACAGTTGCAGCAAAATATATCAACAAATCTCCAAATTGGAACCCAAAACTCACATTGAAACTAGAGTAAACTCCACACAAAATCACCCCAAACTTCATACAATGTTTTGAACAAGAAAATACATGTGGATCATAACATAAATATAAACTGAAACTCAAAAATCTACACTACATACTCCAAACTAAATCAAACTCTTGCAATCAAAATGGAATAAGGAACACAATTGGATTTTTTTTAGCACAATGGCAATCTCTAGATGAAATTGCACTTGGAGACCCTTAGAACTATTATCTTTGAGCCTCAATCCTCCTATTTTACTAGCCTTGAATATTTCATCCTTCATCAGTTTACCAACCTTTGACATGAGTGAACAATTAGAATTTTTCCTTTAATGCAAACCACATGCAAAAGGTAAAGTCAGGCACCCAAAAATCCACTCCCAAATGGAGAGATTGTTGAATGCCATGATTTTAAATTCCTTTTTTCCAATTCTCCTCCATTAATCAACTGTTTCCCAAATGATTTTCTTTTTTGAAAAATATTATCATAAGCAATTAAATCTACTTTTTTAGCCAAATATGTTTTTCCAAAAACCCACACCACTTTGGGTAAATTAATGACCTTGCAACAATATTTAATATTTATCATTAAATCGGGTTTGTCCCAATCAATTTGAAATATAACCTTTTTGGTTTATTCATAAGTTTTGACTTACTATTTTTGGATATTTGTCTTAGTAAAAATTATAATTTTCTATTTTTAGAAAATTCAAAAAAAGGGACACAACAAGTCATCCCTTCCAAAAAACTCGTGTCCTTAATAAATTGCAATAATGATGCTCCAAAATCATGATACCCAAAATAACCAAACATTACATAATGCAAAACATATTGTTATCCTATACTTGTGAATCATCGTACTTTCCTCTCAAACATCTTGATAATTTCTTGAAGAATGTGCATGTGCGTTGTAATTTCATGTATATGAATTTTAGTGTGCAACGTCTTACTCCATATAACCTGATGTTTTATAGTGCTCCTTAAAATTTTTGCAATCAATAGCCTCCTCCTTTCAAAGCCTTCCCAAAGTTGCGTGTGTGCACCGTCACTAAGAAAACTATACAAAAATATCTTGCAACCATTATGAAAGATATAATTATGGTTTATTCAGCCTAAAGGTTGATCACAAAAATAAACAAATCCTCCATAATAGTGGATACAATCTTAGAAAAAATTCCCTTCATTACCTTGGAATTATGGAGACACTTCCTCTAGGATATATCACAAATTGTTACCAATCTTTCCTTTGTTTGAAATATCCTTTATACACAACTTTAGGATATGATTTGGAACAGTAATGACACATATGAGGAACATAAAATGTCATCACATAATACCATTCCAAACCCCACCAAACTTATAATATTGATATTGCAACACTTTAATTATGTAAATAGGGTGCCTCATCTTTTAGGAGATGGAGCACAAGGGGATATGGGATCCTCCTATTTCACACTTATTACATTTGAGGAAACGCTAGAGATCTCAATCTAGTGATGTAAAGGGAAAGAGATATTGCAATAGGGTGTCCTATGGTGTGATTAGAGACCAAAGAAGGGTTCACCACCAAGCTAGGTCTTTGAAAGATATGAAATTTACCAAATATTTTAAGATGGATGGAAATCTAAGTCTCTTTTTCTCGATTAGGGTCTTTCACCTAATGAAAAGAGATAGATCCCACACCCAAAATCTAGGTGGTTCACTCAATATAAGATATGTATGATGAAATTATTCCTAAATGAAATGATATAGATGTAATAAACTGATAAAATGGATTGATTATTGAATGGAAACTAAAGAAAAACAACATGTTTGAAAACACATTGTGTAATGCAAAAACACCTAGAAATGACTGCAAAACTGAAACATAAATGGATGAAACTGAAAGTGTGAACTTGAGATATGGAAGTATAGGCTAGAAATGACATTTGAAATGTTTTTGGTGTTGGAAATTCGGCCTACTAGGACTCATTTTCCATTCTGGGCGAATTAGTCCTAGTTTTGTAAAACTGACTCGAAACCTATTTTGGACAAAAGGGCATCTAGAAATGTAGAAAAACCCATTCAAGTCTAGAAATGGGACTCATTCTGAAGATTCAAAACATGAAATAGGAGTGCTCAGTCTGTACTTTGGCTTTCTACAAGTGTCTACCTCCAAAACTCTGATTTCTAAACCTGCAAGTGAGTTTTTGTTGATATTTTGGCTTGTTCAATGAAGAGAAGACTTAAACAACTTGGCAATGCAATCTTCAACAATTTCTAAGCCTCCAAGTTGTCTAAATCTATAAACACACAATACAAGAGAGAGAAATGGTGAATGTCAAGGCATGGGGGTTTTCCTTGGTCAAACCCCTTTTAGGTAATTAAACCAAAATAGAGAAAGAATGTAATGAAGCATACACTAATGGATTCAATACCTTGCCATGATGTTTGATCTTGAATTTTTACAAAAAAACATGAAAAATCTGCCCTTGAATATCTGAAAATTGCTATCTTAATGACTTGAAATGATGAAATACTAACTTGCTTGACTTGAGATGGAAGAATGATGGATGAATAATGAAAAATGGTTATAATTTAGGGTTTAGAGACTTGATTTTATAGGAAATCCACCTTATTTTCCCATTAACTAGATCCCTAAGGCCGACATGAAAGAATAATAAACTTAAATTCCAAAATTTCACGCTCAAAATTCAAAAATGGGCCAAATGGGACTCATTCACCACCTTGGGTGAATCAATCCCACCTAGAAAGGACTCATTCACCATAGGTGGAGAATTAGTCCTAGTGGGGTCTATTTTCTAGCTGGATTATTGGGGAATGAGGAATTTTGGTTCTTATGTTGACTTTGTTGGGTATTTCATCAAATATTGCCTCAGGATGCACAATATGGGGTAATTGGGGCCTATTATTGATGATGTAAAGGTCAATTAGGGCTTGGGACACAGAATTCAATGTGAAAGTGTGATTAAATACACTTTGCAACACTAAAAGGAGGTCCACATAGCCTAGAAAGGCACAAGAACCAATGTGAATGTGTAAAAAAATTACAACACTAAATTAACATTAAGTTTAACAGGATGGCAAGACATAATGCCATCATTATCAACACTATGACTGAAAAATTGGGTAAAGCTCAACATGGGTCCTTGGTTGTTGATTTGGAAGAGGTGAAAGATAAAAAATAGGAACAGGACATTAGGATTTCGAAGAGAACTAGGGATAATCTGAAAAGGAAGGAACCCCCCACGTCACATATGATTCAAAATTTCAAGAAGGGTGTCCAGGATATGCAAGAACTGGAGCCCGAGACTGAGTCTGTTTTGAAGACTCTGCATTAGTTACTGCTAGTTTTTTGGCCTGCATTTCGGCTAGCTCTTTGATTGTTCTTCCTCGCCTTTTTTGGCTGGCTGCTATTTATTCTAGTTTTTTCTTTGATTGCAACCTGTTTATTCTGCTAGACTTTTTTTCCCTTCTCTTTCTTTTGTTGTAAACTTGGTGGTTTCGAGTCCTTGTAAAACCCATTTGTTCCTTTATCAAAAACATTAAGTTTAATTTACAAGCCTTCTAGATAGATGTGATAATGTCATTAAACACATTTTATAATGTTGAATTAAGGGAAGATGGGTTCATTAATTCTAGAAAAGTGTGAAAGTCTTTATAACACTTTACAACACCTTTACAAGACATCATTAAATGCATTTGAAAGGGCCCAAGGCCTAGTGTGGATGTGAAAAATGTTAGAATTCAACATGCTCTGATATCATGTTGAAATGATGGATGTTGAATCACCCAATGAAGTTGCACACACTTCAAAGGATCTTGCCAAGAGAAATTACACAACACAAAAAGTGTTGCAACTAAGGGCTGCAAAGAGAGATTACTATTGATCTACAACATTAGATCATAGATTGATATTTGATTGATATGATATTGGATATGTTACAAATGAACAAGTTGCCTAATTATATAGGCAAGAGAGAAAACCTAAGATGCATGAGATGTTGCCATGTGTCATGATCTAACAATATGTGACAACATGTGAATCCTATCTAGGAAATTATTAAATGTTGAGATAAGTTCTAGAAGGACAACTCATTTTCTAGAAGGAATCATATCCCTACAAACAAGGAAGGGGACATTACCTCATTATTAAATGATTTATTAAAATGCAACCTATCACTAAATGATATATGACCTAAGTTAACTTATGATAGTGTAATAATTAATTAATTAATTACACTAATACCCCCCCATAAGTGCAACTTAGGGAGGAAATGCAATGGTTATGCATAGATGGTCGATGATGGGTTTTGGCTACAAGGCCATGTTAGGTACCCATTTACATGAAGATGCAAAAAATTTCCCACAACCAGAGAAAAGGGGAAAACCCAGTGGGAACAAACCCCTCTCCAAAAAGGATATGAAAATGCAAAAATGTGAGATAGGATGCGAAGGATGGAGGACTCCTAAATACCCCCCAAGGACACCATCAGTCACATGGATACAATACAATAGCCCCCACATAGGAGGGAAAGAGAGAGACTATATAACCCCCTAGAAGATGTGATCACCTACAAAACTGGAATGTTTCTAGAGACAGAACATAATCCAATGTCGACAAACAACCTGTCTCCCTTTTGGAAGAAAAAAAACCAACTGCAAGTGTAGGGATGCTTCCCATTCCGGATAGGAATTGAAGGAAGGAATGATGAAAATGGATGATGATGGTGTCTCTAAACTCTGCTCATGTGTCTCCTTGCCTGAAGATGAAGATGCCACAATCAATGAAGAGGGTGACAAATGAGGACGATGTCGAAAGTGATGTTGAACAATATCCAAAGCCTAAGATGTGATTAATATGATGGAGACTTGATTTCCACCCCTGAATGAAGTGTCCTCAAAACCCCTAAAAGAATTCTGAAGCAACAAAGGTTTCCAAACCACATGTTTTTCGTTAGGAAGAAGCAAATCCAATGGTAGATGCTAAAGAAACTCCAACTCCTTAATGGAATGATAGCAAAGAAGTTTCATAAATGAAATATCTGAAGAGAAACCAAGTGCCTCCAAGATAGTCTCTAGATCCCCAAAGAAGGTTGAGACAAAAAGATGAGGATACTCAAGAAAACTCTCCAAAGTGTGATTTGAATAGAGGAGTGATATCCCCTCAAGAATTTCGTCCAAACCTGCAGAAGTAGCCAAGTCAGTGATACCTGAAACGAAGCCATCCCTTGATGTCAAGTCTAGAAAACTGAAGGTGTCCTGATGAATGATGATAGTGGAAGCCTCAACTAATGAATTTGGACAAGGAATCACTAAATGTGAATGGATACCAATTGTCTTTGATGGAGAAGAAGCACCTGAAGGAACCTTGTCAACCTCTTCAAAAGATTCAAGGAAATCAACTTCTTGCACAAAAATAGCATCATGGGGTACCTGATCTGAGGAATGACATTCTGAATCATGATCATTTGGGAATGGTGGAGTATCTGAATCTCCATGTTGATGGTGTTTTCTACACAACAACAACTCAGACAAGATACAAGTATCCTATCTCTCTTGAAAGGTAAATCTCTATCAACAAGCCTCAATCAATAACTCCAAGGTCTCTAATGTTAGGTCTTGACAATGCATAAAAAACTCAGATAATATGTGAAAATGTTGGTAATCACAAGGGGGCTTACAAATGAACAATGAAGGAAATGTACTTTCATCAGATGCAACAATATGGTGGTTATTTTAATCCTAAAACTAACCCAGATTCAAAATAAACAACAAAAGAGATAAGGGTTAAGAGAGATTCAACTCTAAACTAGCTCCTAAGATCAATCACAATAATGATGAATGTTGTGCAAATAGACAGATCTCCAATAAAACCAATCTCTACTTGATCAAGGACAAGCCCACAACTCTGCAGAAATGGTGCAATCTTCTAAGGAAACTGGAAATTTTTAGACTATGAATATTCATCCACATACCCAATAACCAGTGCAATGTAAACAAGCATCCACAATTGAACTTAGCACAAAATAAGCCCCAGACTAACTTTATATAGTAAATTACAACCAACAAATTGCTAAAAGTATGGATCAAAAATAGATCAACATCATTAGCATTTCACCATCATTGTGAAAGAACTAAAATATAACATCTAACATCTAACAACTGAGAATCAAGAACAAGAAACCATAAACTATCAAAGTGTAACAGAAAGCTTGCCAAATCAACAATCCAATTGCATTAACTTCTCCAACATTACATAACAATTTTCAGTCTCTTTCCTCTCCTACAGCTATTATCTTACAAAATCTAACTCCTAACTTAGCTAATTCTGGCTTCTAATTAGCTCTTCTAACCTAGTCTCACCCCTTACAAATGAGAAGGCACTAGCCTTTTATAGAAAATTACATTTTGAATCAAAGGCTAGGATTAAATCAATCCAATGGAATAAATTACACCTCTAGAAGCATCCAACAGTTACATTTAATTTGGGAGCTCATGGTACATCATCATCCAATTGTATAAAAGTAGTTACATCGAGTAACAATGAGAAAACAATATTATGCCAACCTATCATTAATGAAAATTCTGATTGGATGATGAAATTAGCTTCACATGTCTTCCAGAAACTCCTTCCAGTTGTAGGAAATTTGGGCATGGATTCATATGCAGGCCCCACTTTTAAAATTTGAATTGAACTCTTTCATACTTCCCTTTTGGCATGAATCCATATGCAAGTTCCCCTTTTAATATTTATTTAATCCTGAAAAACAAATATCATCATTAGTAGCTCACATGTTAAAAATCCAATCTAAATTAAACTTTCCATTTTCCAAAAAATTTCCATTTTGAGAAATTTTTATTTTCAAAAATTTTTCCTCCATCTCAAGAATTTCATTTGGAACATTTTAAAATTTCAAGAAAAATTTCTATTTTGGAAAAATTGCATTTGGAAAAAATTCCATTTTGGGAAAAAATCATTTTTCAAATTTTTTCCTTTTGAAAAAAAAATTAGAGATTACATTTTTGGAAAATTTCGGGTTTTTGAGGGGGTCTTGGAATTTTCCAGAAATAGTAATTTTAGGATTTTGAGGGGTTCATGGAAATTTCAAGATTTTCCATGAGGGATGGAAATTCTCGAATTCCTTACAGGGTCAAAATCCCCTAAACTCCATAACTTTTTTTCTAGAAGGAAATTTCAAAAAGTTCAAAAACAACCTAGCCTAATTTTTCATCCTCTATCCATGAGTGCAAAAGATATTTACATATAACATTGAAAATTCACTTCAAAATCCCCATTTTCAAATTCCAAGACAGGCGAATTTCTCCTAGAGCCTCAAAATATTGTCCTCATCAAACCCAGTCTAGAATTAATCCCAAAATAACCTCCCAAGAAAAAAACCAAAATTTGACCAAGCCAAGATGCAAAGATGCAAAAGAAAAAAGAGGGTCCCCGCCTCTAGTGGGGCGTGTGTACGAAAAGTGCACAACACTCCATAGATCTCCCAAAGCTTAGTCCAAAGGATATGAGGAAAATCACAATGATCAATAGTACTTAGAACATCACAATCAACTTGAATAGAAATGATCTCCAAGACTGTGTATCTGTTGCAACTCCAAGCAAGTTCATGAATACCTTCACTCGAATGGGGAACTATACCAAATAGATGTGGCAACAAATCAAGTGATTGGAGATGGTGGAGGATCCCATCCCACCATTGTTGATAGTTACCCTTGTGCAACATAACCAAAGAAAGAGTATATGCAAGCCCCATAATGAACTTTCTCTAAAAAATACAAAGACACTGACCTTCAACAGCAAATAAAGACTTCCAAGGATGATGTGCAACTGAAGTTATGTTACCCAGATCAAGAAATCTTTTCCCAGGCTTTAGGATATCCAAGTTATTAAACAAATGCACCAAATTTTAAAAAATCAATGCAAGAGTACCTAGAGCTAAAATTGATCAAGGGGTCTAGACTGATGAAAAAAGCTCTAAAAAATACTTCCTGATGCTGCTAGAATCACCAAAATCTGATCAACAGTTGCGAAGATATGAGCCCTTGAGTCTAGATTAGGGTTTGGACTTCAGTTGACTATAGAAATTTTTGTGAGAAAAATTTTGTATAATGAATGTCACCATTGGAAATTGCTCAAAATTCTCTTTCTGATGGTATCTCATTTGCTGAATTTTGATACCGTGGGTGAAAGTTATGATAAAATGAAAAAGAGGCCTTGATTAGGCACTTTATAGGCTAATTAGGTGCAAAATTTTAGCACCCTTGGTGCTAGCACCTGGTTCTTGATGTGACCACGATGGAAAAAATGGAAAAAAAAATGGGCTCCCTGATGGAGCGACGGTGAGGCTAAATTCATGGGCGGAGCAACTAGGCAATTGTGGCACCACTTCTTATAGCGAGGCCCTCAATTGTAGATAGAACCGAGCCCATGGCCTGGAGCTTATTGCAAATCTAGCAGGGTGTTCAGTGGTCGTCAATGGGAAGAGGGAGCACGGACTGGTGAAGACTCTGGCATGAATGGGCCAGCATAGTTGAACAAACTCTGGCGATGAATAGGGGGCACAGTCAGATGTGACAAGGCCGACAAAGTATAGTACTCCTTGCAAAAACAAATTGAATGTGACTGACAAAGGAATATTTGTAGACTGTAAACTAACCACATAATTTTTGATTTGATTTTTTATTATTTCCAAAGGCAACTAAAAAATCAAGAAATCATGTTGATAGAAAAAATAAAACCCCCTATTTGTATGTCGACGGATAATAAATATAAATCCAATGATTTTACAAAAAATCAAACCCTATACATGTCGACTGTTGAATATAATAGCATGTCACCCAATTTATTTTTTCTGAAACTATAGAAAAAATACACAAAATATATTATTTGCCAAAATGAATATAGAAAAATGCCCAATTTTTTTTATTAAAAAAAGTGCCTGTGACTAAAATTTTTTTGCCTCAGTGGACAACTGATGGGATGGATTTTTTTACTACAAATTTGTACAGATCATACCAGTTGATTTTACAAACCCAAATACCTCTGATGGCTCCTGGGTTGATGTATTTGATTTTGATGATTGGACAGGTGATCCTTGGGTTTCAAGGCCTGCTGAAGACAATGGCGAGCTCAGATTTAACTCTATCTACTTCAGATTTCAACTTGATCCTTGGGTGGAATCAAGTAGCCTTCAATGGAAACCTTCAAGCTTGCAAAGAATCTCATACACCAACTTTCTTGATCAAGGGTTGGCGTTTCATTGGACAAGCTCTAATACAATGTTAGAACTCAACATGCTCTAATATCATGTTCAAATGATGGATGTTGAATCACCCAATGAAGCTACACACACTTCAAAGGATCTTGCCAAGAGAAATTACACCACATAGAAAGTGTTGCAACTAAGGGCTACAAAGAGAGATTACTATTGATCTACAACATTAGATCATAGATTGATATTTGATTGATATGATATTGGATATGTTAGAAATGAACTAGTTGCCTGATTATATAGGCAAGAGAGAAAACCTAAAATGCATGAGATGTTACCATGTGTCATGATCTAACAACATGTGACAACATGTGAACCCTATCTAGGAAATTATTAAATGTTGAGATAAGTTCTAGAAGGAAAACTCATCTTCTAGAAGGAATCTTATCCCTACAAACAAGGAAGGGGACATTACCCCATTATTAAATGATTTATTAAAATGCAACCTAGGACTAAATGATATATGACCTAAGTTAACTTATGCTAGTGTAATAATTAATTAATTAATTACACTAACAAAAACACCTCACAACACCAAATCAAGGCATTGTTAAGTCCAATTTATCATGAATTATTCCCATGTCAAGCAAGTTTCCTATTTTCTATGATACAAAAATATGCAAAACCTAATGATGTAACCTAATGATGTCCAAAGCTTGACTAAATGACCTAGAAATGAATATAAATCAAAATAGTGAATTGGGAAATTAGAGAAGTACACTTGGAAATTTGAATGTACTCAAAATGAGCTCCGGAATTCTAAAAATCTTGACTTTGTAGCACACTTGGACTCATACACCAAGCTAGGCATATCAGTCCTAGACTAGGGTTTTTGGGTTGAAATAGGAATATGGTAGTGTTGACTTAGGATCTATAGAAATCTAGAAAATTTCTTGTACTGGGACTCATACGCCATTTGTGGCATATTAGTCCCATCTTACTTTTTTGGAAAGTCAAAGTCCAAATTCTCTCTAATCTTTGCTCTTTCATTTCAATCTAATTTTTGGATTTGAACCTGTAAAAAATCCTGCAAAACAAAATATATTGTTGATTTGTATATGGGGGTTTTGCCTCGGTCAAACATTTAGTTCAGTAATTAAACCTTGATAGAAACAATGGATCTTGAAAGTAGATGTGAATACAAACCTTAACCTTAAGTGCATATAAGATTAGGAAATCTAAAAATCAATGCAACCCTATTCTAATGTGCTAGAATGAGATGCATGAATGAAACATGAAGATGGATGACTCACTTTCAGAGATGTATAATATATAGCTTTCTTCAATCTACACACCATATCTGGTTGCTCTGTCAACTAAAATTCTTCTGATTGTCCCATGTAGACTTTTTCTTCTAGCTCACCATTCAAAAATGTTGACTTGGAATCCATCTGATAGACCATAAAGTATTTATGAGCAGAAAATTCTAAGGACATCCTTATATCTTCCATTCTTGCTACCAGAGAAAAGGTTTCCTAAAATCTACTCCTTCTACTTATGAGTAACCTTTACACACAAGCCTTTCTTTGTTTCTAACAACTTCTCCATTTTCATTCAACTTATTTTTGAATACCCACTATGATCCAATAATGTTTGTATCTATCGATCTTGGGACAAATTCCCAAGTTTGATTCTTCTCAATATCCATAAGTTCTTCTTTCATAGCTTCCATCCAATGTTCATATATATAAGCTTCACTTATAGTATTTGGTTCAATCTCATAAAGTATACATAGATTCACTTTAGCAGTACCTCTGCTTCTAATCAATACACCCTTAGTATTATCTCCAATAATCTGACTTTCTGAATGATTTTTCTATACATATCTAGGTGTCTTAGTTGACACCTAGTAGACTTCTCACTCTAGTAGGACCACAAAGATCTATATGAATTAAATCCAGTACTCCACTAGTAGACTGTTCCTTTTTTTGGATAGGACAACTAAGAGAGGGGGTGAATCAGTTGTTACAAATTATAATCTTAAATTTAATTATTGGAACTAACACATAAATTGATTAAGTGATTAACCATGAAATGCAAGTGCACAAACACAATAACACCAGATTTACATGGAAAACTCAATGAGGGAAAAACCATGGTGAGGATTTTTATTGTAGAAAAAAAGAAAACTTGCTTGATTTGGGGAATAGTTCATGATAAATTAGACTTAACAAGGCCTTGACTTGGTGTTGTGAGGTATTTTACACATCTGCACTAGATCTTGGACTGTTACAAACTAAATAACACACGTTTAATGATGTCTTGTAAAGGTGTTGTAAAGTGTTGTAAAGGAATTTCACACTTTTTTGGACTTAATGAACCCATTTTCCCTTAATTCAACATTATTAAATGTATTTAAATGCATCTTCACATCAATCTAGAAGTGCTAGAAAGGATCAGGGTGCCAAAATCTTTGCTAGATTTTGGTGAACATACTTTTCAAATACTTTTTTGATTTGGAGTCCTTCATCATTGATCTAGCCTCGAATTAATTTGACATTAGGGTTTGCATAGATTCATTTCCATGCTAGGTTTAAAATTTTGAATTCATAAAAGTGCATTTAAGTGGCATTTTTGGCATCTAAATTCATTTAAATTTTCTAAAATTTTGCACTTTTAAGTTAGGTCTACATCATAGAATTCATAAAACATAAAAAATCCGTTAGGAAAATTTGAAAAATCTGAAAAAAATTCCCTTGGGACTCATTCGCCACCCTGGGCGAATCAGACCCTTTTGACCACTAAAACTACCTTGTACATAGCTAAAAACCCTATTTTTATACTTTTGTTTGCTGCCATTGGTTATCTGTATCAGTTGGATGAGTTTCTATATCATGCATTTCATTAGATTTAGCTTACATTAGCTGATTTCATGCATTGTTAAAATTCACATTTGCATTTCAAATCCTTCATCTTTCATATTATTGCATAGTGTCATCAATAAATTACTTTGTTTGAAATCTAAAAAGTTGTATTTCATCCTATGTCTTTACATTGGTTTTAAGTTCACATAGCTTCTCTTACATTTAAATAATTAGAAATAAGCATTATTTGCATTCATGGCACTTATACTTTTGCAATTTTCATTTTTCAGCATTAGTTCCTAGTTCATTTAGATCAGATTCCTTAGCAAATGAAAAAAAAACCAAAAAACATCAAATGATCCAATTCAAAAATTGATTCAATTTCGAAAAACCATAAAATCCAAGCCCCTTAGTAGTGATGATTTAGAAATGTTAGATGAAGCTCTCAAGGAATTCCTCTCACTAAAATTATCCACTAAAGGTTTTACACAAAAGGATGCATGCATCGACAATCATGATAAAAATAATTGTTCTTCTCTCGATATCTCTCCCATTGGTGATGAAGGTATCTTGATGAAAGAAGAAACGATCATTGAAGATCATGAAATTCTTGCTTCCCCTCCCCCTTGCAAAGAAATTATGACACACAAAGCTGAAATCATTGCCACTACCTTACTGAATCCCCATTCTTCTCCCAACACCTCCCCTACTTGTGAATATCCTTTAGTGAATATGGATACAATCTTGAATGATCATGACAAAGAAATTTGTATGGAGGATATGATTGAGAGCTATGACAATCCTACCTTTCCTACTCAAGAAGACATTCTAGGACATGAGGATGTAAGTGTAGATAATCATGACAATCAACCCTTTTCTTCTCCTAATATCTTCTCTACACATGAAGAAGATAATTTAGTGTTAGAAGATATTGTTAGTGAAACTCATGAAAAAATTCTTCCTCCATTGATGTCTCTCCCATTTGGGAAGATCTTTTTGAAAACACAAGTCCAATCATTAGTAACCATGAAACTCCTAGTTATCCTTCTCTTGATGCATCTCTTATGAACAATGAAGCTATCTTCCCAAATCCAATTATGACATGTGATGAACATATTATCTCTCCTCCTAGGGTCGATATTATGGAACATAAGAGTGATACCTTAGAGAAAACAAACAACCAAATAGAGCCTTCTTCTCATATCACTACTATTGATACTCAAACAAATCCAACCATTAATCATCCCCCTATGTGTGTTGAAGTTATTTTGGACACACCTAAGGATCCTATCATTCTTTACCCACCATTACACAAGAAACAAGTTCAAAATACACCCAACCTAATTCTTCCAAATCATGGTCTTCATGATTGTCCTTTAATAAACATCAACCCATCCAACCAACCTTCACTCAACATCCATACTATCACACAAGATTCTTCCAAGCAAACTCTAACCTTGGTACATCCTAAATTGATAAATATCTCATTAAGCATGTATCAAGCAGAAACTTTGTTTCCTTATCCACATAAATAACATTAGTTGTTGCTCCTTGCCATGCAATAGTTGTAGGATCATATCATACTCACTATTGCATGTTTGGCATCCGTCGCAAGGAGCAGCATATCACCATCCATTCCATGATCACCTTTGTCCTGCACAAAGTGGGGGAAAAGGGTTAGAAATCCTTATCCCCATATGTCACTTGTCATTGTCTCTTTTGGATAATCATTAACCTTTTATGAATGTATAAGAGCAAGCTTGGGATGTGGATGACATGTCTTAAGATTGACTTGCACGTGAAATACTACCTTTCTTCATGACATAGCTTATTGAAAAGATATGACTTGGCATAGTGTTTTTGAATAAGCCCTCATACCTTCTTCTACTTTAAAGCAATTGCTCATAGTAATGGTGTTAGCAACCGCTTTAAAGTGGGGGCATACATAGACAACATCTTTTTTCAAATTTCACGGCATGATTTACTTTTTCTTGTGATGTGTCCTCTCCTTGGTGGTGTCATTGGGTTTGATGCCTTCCAAGAGTGTATGATCAACTGAAGTGGCCTAATGCAAATGAGGCATCCCATGGATAATGATCTGACATCCTGATTTGTCATCTATTGTAGACATTAGGCACAATTATCCCTAAGAAGAATACCTTACATGAACAAAGAAAAATCCCCTTTAACAAATTTTTTACATTACATTCAAAAAGATTTACAAAAGCATTACATTGTGGTGCCTTATCAATGTTGGTAGAAGGATAACCTTGCTATGGTTAGTATAATGGGAAGCTGGCACACTAGAATGACTTTCTCATTATACGGTGAGAAGCCGACACACTGGCATGAATTTCTCACTAAACCACTTCTTTGGGACAACTTACCCAGTGGACGACCTTATGCTCTATGGCCCCAGAGTGAGCGTATTGTGGATTACTCACCCTATGAATGAACTTATGTTCTATGGCCCAGAGTGAGCATATTGTGGATTACTCACCCCATAGACAACCTTATGTTCTATGGCCCCAAAGTGAGCACATCTTTTCCACCCCATTTTCCTTTCTTGCCATTGCATGATTATGTATCTTGATGGTTTGACTTAGGATCTTTGATCCTGGGGGCTTCACTGCCTTCTTGATCTTTTTCATTCTTTGTCATCTGCATCTGTACACTTTAATCTCTCTTGAATGTATACTTTAGTGTGAGTTTGAAGCAAGTTCATCCTCTCACTAAAGTGGGGGCTAAATGTACCATAGAAAAAAGGCAACTTGCCTGATTTGGGGAATAATTCATGATAAATTGAAATTAATGAGGCCTTGAATTGGTGTTGTGAGAAGTTTTACACATCCACACTAGGTATTGGACTATTGCAAATTGAATAACATGTGTTTAACGATGTCTTGTAAAGGTGTTGTAAAGTGTTGTAAGGGAATTTCACACTTTTCTAGACTTAATGAACCTATTTTCCCTTAATTCAACATTATAAAATGTATTTAAATGCATCTTCACATTGATCTAGAAGCACTAGAAAGGATTAGGGTGCCAAAATATTTGTTACAATATTAACTCACACTATAGAGAATATCAAAACCGATTACAAAAAGGCTCACTGCCTAAAATAAGTAATCACTTTTCAGACTCACTGTCCATAGGGCTACAACCCAAAGGGCTCACTTCCACAGGGATACAAAGAATACTTGCTATAGAGAGACAATAATCCCAATGCAACGAAGATTCCACCACAATCATTGATCAAATTGCTTGAATGATAGAGTTATCCTTCTGCTCACCACATCCAGAAAGTTGGTGTTAAGCTTCACACTAAACAACCACAAACTTTAAGAATATCATGAAATTCACATCTACTCTTTTACTTATCTTCCTTCTTTTCTTATGTACTTCCTTCATCGCTTAGCACATCCTGTATTTATTCTTTCTCCAACCTTGAAAAGATACAAAGTCGGCCATCCAACTTCAAATTCAAATTAGGTCGGTGCCAAACATCCTAGGGTGGAATTAGAACGAGGGTAACCCAAACACACACTTCATCGGGACCCATAATAGATCCAACAAGCTTCATCGACATCGAAAGTAGTGATTGACACAAGTTAGCCATGCTAGTGTAAAACACATAGATCAATTAAGCTCAATACTTCCAAATGCCAAAACCAACTTCAACAAAACCAGGGCAGCACAACTCTTGAACCATAATACTTTAACAAAGAGAAATCCAAACCAACAACAATTCTCCCTAACCTCTAACAACATACAACAAAACATAGTTCACAAGCATTAGAACTAGCAACCTTCTTTTAATACAATTTTCTCAATATCCTCAGCATGTACAATCAACAAAAACTAGTAGATAACCAACTGACCAGTTGACATCAATGAAAAAAAATCATTCTTCTTCCATTCTTGCAACAATATCCCCCTTTTTCATTGATGGAAACACATGATGTGAAAACCATCAAAGACCATACCTATTCTAAAAATACTTCTCAAGATTTTTCTTTCTACTTCTCCCCTTTTAGAAGATCATCATCCTCATATAAACTTTCTTTTTCACATGCTCTCTTTTTCTTTTTTTTCTTCACATGCTTTCTCCCTTTTTTTTTTCTTTTTTTTCAAATGCTTTCCCTCTCCCCCTTTGGCATCAATGGAAAAGGAAAAATATATTTCCATTGAAACTTTCTTTGACATGAAAACAAAATACTCATAATGACAACACTTAGAAAATCTACTTGCTCCCCCTGAGGGTAGCCACCAACAAACATCAGTCCAAAAGAGATAGAACTATGAATCCACCAAACTTATGCATCTCCAAATGCATCTCAGTTTGTAAAAGGATGGGAAATAACCCCCAGCTTATCCTGGAGATACTCAAAAGTATCTGTAGGAAGAGCCTTTGTAAATATATCTGCAATCTGATCTTTTTTCAAAACATATTCAAGCTTGACTTCATTCTCTATGACCTTATCTCTTAAGAAATGATACCTAATAGATATATGATTCATTCTTGAATGAATCACAAGATTCTTTGAAATGTGAATTGTGCTTGTGTTATCATGGGAGATAGAAATAGGATCATCATGTAGCACTGTGATAGCTTTCAATGTCTATTTCATCCATAAAACTTATGTACAACATGATGTAGTAGCAATATACTCAACTTTAGTGGTAGAAAAATAGATTGAATCTTGCCTTTTACTCAACCATGCCACCAGTCTACATCCAAGAAAGAATGCACCACCACTTGTACTTTTTTTGTCATCTATACTTCTTGCCCAAACTGCATTTGTATAAGCATTGAGTGTAAAATCAGTATCTTTAGGATACCATAATGCATAATCCAGAGTGCCTTTCAAATATCTAAATATTATTTTAACTATAATAACATGTGTTTCCTTTGGATCTTCTTGAAATCTACCTACAAGACAAACCCATGCATAATACTAATCTAGTAGCAGTCAAATACAATAGTCCACCAATCATAGATCTATATTTTCTCTAATCATTCTTAGGTGAATCATCATCTTTTCCCAAATCGCATCCAGTTTCCATAGGAGTACTTACTAGTTTGGAACCGTCCATCCCAAATTTTCTCAACATCTCTCTCACATACTTAGATTGTGAAATGAAAATTCATTTCTTTGTTTGATTAATCTATAGCCCAAGAAATAAATTCATCTCGCTAAACATAGACATTTCAAATTATTTCTACATTTCTTCTGCAAACATCTTGTTTTCATTTCCTCCAAAGATAATTTCATCAACATATACAACTACAATCAAGATTTTGTCATTTTCAGTCTTGAAATATAAATTACTATCTGTCGTACCTTTTTTAAATCCTTGTTGATTCAAATACTTATCTAACCTTACATACTAGGCTCTATGAGCTTGCTTCAAGCCATATAAATATTTCTTCAATCTATACACCATATCTTATTGATCTATTATTTGAAATCCTTCTGGTTGTTCCATGTAAACTTCTTCATCTAGTTTACCATTTAGAAATGTTGACTTGAAATCAGTCTAATAGACTTTGAAATTTTTATAAGTAGCCAATTCCAAGAACATCCTTATAGCTTCCATTCTTGCTACTGGGGAAAAAGTCTCCTAAAAATATATACCTTCCACTTGTGAGTAACCTTTACACACAAGCCTTGCCTTGTTTCTGACTACTTTCCCATTCTCATTCAACTTGTTTCTAAATACTCATTTTGATCCAATGATGTTTTTTTTTGCCAGTCTTGGGACCAATTCCCAAGTTTGATTCTTTTCAATCTACAAAAGTTCTTGTTTCATTTCTTTCTTCCAGTGTTCATCCTCATAGGCTTCACTTACTGATTTCAGCTTAATTTTAGATAATAAGCACATATTTACTTCAGTAGCAGCTTTTCTTCTAGTTAACACATCTTTTGTCTTATCTCTAATAATCTGACTTTCTGAATGATTTCTCTATACATATTTCAGTGTTCTAGGGGAACTTATCAGACCATCTTCTTCTCTTTCATTTTGCTCATTCTGCTCATCTCTATCTTGTTCTTCCAAAATTTCTTCAATTCTTGCATAGTCCTATTCATTGGACACATATCCATCAATATCAATAGAATTCTTCACTGTTTCATCAACCTTCACATTTGAGCTTTCCACAATATTCCTCAATATTTTGTTGAAACATTTGTATGCCTTACTTTTATTAGAGTAGCCAAGAAATATTCCTTGATCACTTCTTGCATCAAACTTTCCCAATGTTTCCTCATCTCTTCTGATATAGCATTTTCTTCTGAATACCTTGAAATATTTAACTTTTGGAATTATTTCATGCCATAGCTCATAGGAAGCCTTTTTACTATTTTCTCTTGATTGAACTTGATTGAATACATACACAACAATGTGAATAGCCTCTTTCTAGTAAACTTCTGGTAATCTAGCTTCAATGATCATTGAACTAACAAATTCTTGAACTGTTCTATTTTTCCTTTCAACAACTCCATTATGTCAAGGAGTTCTCAGAGTAGATAATTTTCTCTTTATTCCATGCACTTCACAAAGCATATTGAACTCATGGGAGGTTATTTCACCACCTCTATCTGATCTCAAGCATTTTATCTTCAAATTCACTTCATTTTCAACCATATCCTTGAATGCTTTGAATCTATCTAAAGATTCTAATTTTTCTCTTAAAAATGTAACCCAAGTATATCTAGAATAATAATCAATTAAGAGCATAAAGTTCCTTTCACCAAGTAGACTTCACACTCTCATGGGTCCACAAATATCTATATGAACCAAATCAAGCAATCTAGTAGTAGATTGTTCTCTTAATCTTTAATGATTTCTTGTCTACTTCTTGAACTTCCAATTCTACAGATAGAATTCAAAGGCTTTGTAATTCTTGGTAGATCTCACATTGCTTGAATAGTACTAATCCTTTCCAAGTTATCAAAACTCATGTGACATGTTCTCTTGTGCCTTAACTAGCTGTCATTTATCTTGGTCATAAAACAACGCCCATCAACACCTTTAAGTTGATAAATATTCCCTTCATATTTCTTTCTTGTAACAAAATCAATGTTCTGGATCCTTTTCAGATCTCACAATTCTCATCCTTAAACACAAGATCATATACATTTTTGCACATTTGTCCAATGCTTAATAGATTATTCCTTAAACCCTTAACATAGTAGACATCATTTGTATGATGCTTTCCATCAAAACTTACTAATTGAATACATACCCAACAATGTGAATAGCCTCTTTCTAGTAAACTTTTGGTAATCTGGCTTCAGTGATCATTGACCTAACAACTTCTTGAACTCTTCTATTTTTCCTTTCAACAACTCTATTTTTTCGAGTAGTTCTTAGAGTAGATAATTGTCTCTTTATTCCATGCACTTCGCAATGTGAATAGCCTATTGTTTTCTCTTTCCTAAAATTGATTGAATACATACACAACAATGTGAATAGCCTCTTTCTAGTAAAATTCTTGTAATCTGGCTTCAGTGATCATTGACCTAACAACTTCTTGAACTATTCTATTTTTCCTTTCAATAACTCCATTCTATCGAGGAGTTCTCAGAGTAGATAATTGTCTCTTGATTCCATGCAGTTCACAAAACATATTGAACTCATGGGAGGTGAGTTCACCACCTCTATCTGATCTCAAACATTTTATCTTCAAACCATGTCCTTGAATGCCTTGAATCTATCTAAAGATTCTGATTTTTCTCTTAAAAATGTAACCTAAGTATATCTAGAATAATAAACAATTAAGAGCATAAAGTACCTTTCACCAACTAGACTTCGCACTCTCATGAGTCCATGAATATCTATATGAACCAAATCAAGCAATGTAGTAGTAGATTGTTCTCTTAATCTTTAATGATTTCGTGTCTGCTTCTTGAACTGAAAATTCTACAAATAGAATTCATAGGCTTTGTAATTATTGGTAGATCTCTCATGGCTTGAATAGTACTAATCCTTTCCAAGTTATCAAAACTCATGTGACACATTCTGTTATGCCATAACTAACTATCATTTATCTGAGTCATAAAACAACGTCCATCAACACCTTTAAGTTGATAAATATTCCCTTCATATTTCTTTCTTGTAGCAAGATCAATGTTGTAGATCCTTTTAAGATCTCACACTTCTCATCCTTAAACACAAGATCATATACCTTTTTGCACATTTTTCCAATGCTTAACAGATTATTCCTTAAACCCTTAACATATTAGACATCGTTAGTATGATGCTTGCCATCAAAACTTAATGATTGAATACATACACAACAATGTGAATAGCCTCTTTCTAGTAAACTTCTGGTAATCTAGCTTCACTGATCATTGACCTAACAACTTCTTGAACTATTCTATTTTTCCTCTCAATAACTCCATTATGTCGAGGAGTTCTCAGAGTACATAATTGTCTCTTTATTCCATCCAGTTCACAAAACATATTGAGCTCATGGGAGGTGAGTTCACCACCTTTGTCTGATCTCAAGCATTTTATCTTCAAATTCACTTCATTTTCAACCATATCCTTGAATGCTTTGAATCTATCTAAAGATTCTAATTTTTCTTTTAAAAATGTAAACCAAGTATATCTGGAATAATAATCAATTAAGAGCATAAAGTTCCTTTCACCAAGTAGACTTCACACTCTCATGGGTCCACAAATATCTATATGAACCAAATCGAGCAATCTAGTAGTAGATTTTTCTCTTAATCTTTAATGATTTCTTGTCTGCTTCTCAAGCAGACAATTCTGTAGATAGAATTCAAAGGCTTTGTAATTCTTGGTAGATCTCTCATGGCTTGAATAGTGCTAATCCTTTCCAAGTTATCAAAACTCATGTGACATGTTCTCTTGTGCCTTAACTAGCTGTCATTTATCTTGGTCATAAAACAATGCCCATCAACACCTTTAAGTTGATAAATATTCCCTTCATATTTCTTTCTTGTAACAAGATCAATGTTCTGGATCCTTTTCAGATCTCACAATTCTCATCCTTAAACACAAGATCATATACATTTTTGCACATTTTTCCAATGCTTAATAGATTATTCCTTAAACCCTTAACATAGTAGACATCGTCTGTATGATGCTTTCCATCAAAACTTACTGATTGAATACATACCCAACAATGTGAATAGCCTCTTTCTAGTAAACTTTTGGTAATCTGGCTTCAGTGATCATTGACCTAACAACTTCTTGAACTCTTCTATTTTTCCTTTCAACAACTCTATTTTTTCGAGTAGTTCTTAGAGTAGATAATTGTCTCTTTATTCCATGCACTTCGCAATGTGAATAGCCTATTGTTTTCTCTTTCCTAAAATTGATTGAATACATACACAACAATGTGAATAGCCTCTTTCTAGTAAAATTCTTGTAATCTGGCTTCAGTGATCATTGACCTAACAACTTCTTGAACTATTCTATTTTTCCTTTCAATAACTCCATTCTATCGAGGAGTTCTCAGAGTAGATAATTGTCTCTTGATTCCATGCAGTTCACAAAACATATTGAACTCATGGGAGGTGAGTTCACCACCTCTATCTGATCTCAAACATTTTATCTTCAAACCATGTCCTTGAATGCCTTGAATCTATCTAAAGATTCTGATTTTTCTCTTAAAAATGTAACCTAAGTATATCTAGAATAATAAACAATTAAGAGCATAAAGTACCTTTCACCAACTAGACTTCGCACTCTCATGAGTCCATGAATATCTATATGAACCAAATCAAGCAATGTAGTAGTAGATTGTTCTCTTAATCTTTAATGATTTCGTGTCTGCTTCTTGAACTGACAATTCTACAAATAGAATTCATAGGCTTTGTAATTATTGGTAGATCTCTCATGGCTTGAATAGTACTAATCCTTTCCAAGTTATCAAAACTCATGTGACACGTTCTGTTATGCCATAACTAACTGTCATTTATCTGAGTCATAAAACAACGTCCATCAACACCTTTAAGTTGATAAATATTCCCTTCATATTTCTTTCTTGTAGCAAGATCAATGTTGTAGATCCTCTTAAGATCTCACACTTCTCATCCTTAAACACAAGATCATATACCTTTTTGCACATTTGTCCAATGCTTAACAGATTATTCCTTAAACCCTTAACATATTAGACATCATTAGTATGATGCTTGCCATCAAAACTTAATGATTGAATACATACACAACAATGTGAATAGCCTCTTTCTAGTAAACTTCTGGTAATCTAGCTTCACTGATCATTGACCTAACAACTTCTTGAACTATTCTATTTTTCCTCTCAATAACTCCATTATTTCGAGGAGTTCTCAGAGTACATAATTGTCTCTTTATTCCATGCAGTTCACAAAACATATTGAACTCATGGGAGGTGAGTTCACCACCTTTGTCTGATCTCAAGCATTTTATCTTCAAATTCACTTCATTTTCAACCATATCCTTGAATGCTTTGAATCTATCTAAAGATTCTGGTTTTTCTTTTAAAAATGTAAACCAAGTATATCTGGAATAATAATCAATTAAGAGCATAAAGTACCTTTCACCAAGTAGACTTCACACTCTCATGGGTCCACAAATATCTATATGAACCAAATCGAGCAATCTAGTAGTAGATTGTTCTCTTAATGTTTAATGATTTCTTGTCTGCTTCTCAAGCTGACAATTCTGCAGATAGAATTCAAAGGCTTTGTAATTCTTGGTAGATCTCTCATGGCTTGAATAGTACTAATCCTTTCCAAGTTATCAAAACTCATGTGACACGTTCTCTTGTTCCATAACAAGTTGTCATTTATCTAAGTCATAAAACAATGTGCATCAACACCTTTAAGTTGATAAATATTCCCTTCATATTTCTTTCTTGTAGCAAGATCAATGTTTTGGATCTTTTTCAGATCTCACACTTCTCATCCTTAAACACAAGATCATATACCTTTTTGCACATTTGTCCAATGCTTAACAGATTATTCCTTAAACCCTTAACATAGTAGACATCATTAGTATGATGCTTACCATCAAAACTTCTTGAACATATCCCACAAATTTTAGCACCAGTATCATCTCCAAACATAACCAGACCTCCATCATATTTTTCAAGTTTCACAAACTTACTCTTGTCACCAGTCATGTGATGTGAACAACCACTATCAACTACCCACAAATTCTTTTCCTATTTAGCCTATAGGGAAGAGATAATTGTACCTTCATTTTTCTCCTTCTCCTTCTCTAGAAAAATTTCCTTTCACTTTCTCTCTAAATTAATAGAAGTAGGTTCATCTTTAATCACCAAGAAAAAGAATTCATTGTCATCTAGATATTCATATTCTGAATCTTCATCTAAAATACTGGCATTCTAGGGTTGGGGCCCTAGCTCGGTTGGCTAAATATTTCATGTTGCAGGAGATTGGTCATGAGGTCTAGTCTCCCCCACCCCCGTGGTACTGGAGGGCGTTTCGCGCCAGTGCCGCCGGTCACATTAAAAATTTTACTAGGCGCACTGCAGTTTATATGGGGTTGTGCTACCCGATTCCTATAGTCTAAAAAAAATAAAAAAAAATACTGGCATTCTCATTAACATAGTAAGATCTATTAATCTTCTTTCCTTTCCTTTCTTTCTCATATGTTTGTTTATTCTTTTTAGCTCTTTCTAGACACTCTGCAACATATTAACCAATTTCTCCACAACTAAAACATTTAAAGGGAAATTTTCCTTCATACTTACCAGAGCCTATTCTTAATCTTCTTACAAAGTTAGCCTCTATTTCTTCAAAGTTCTCTTCATCCAAATCTTCATTTTTTGTAGCTTTAAAAGAAGTTTCTATTTTTCCTCCACTTCTTAGATTTGTCTTGCTCATTTCATAAGATTTCAAAAATCCTAACAACAGATCCTTAGTACAAGTCTTGTAATCTATAGTCTGCTCAATAGCACTCACCTTTTCACTATAAGCGTCAAGAAGAGTTTTGGGAATTTTCTTTACAATTCTAGTTTCATCTAAAGTGGTGCCAAGGGATCACATTCTAGCCACTACCTCATCCAATCTATGTACATAGGCTTTAACATAATTCTTATCTTCGTACATATGTATAAGATCAAACTGTGTTTGCAAATTCTATAATTTCACCTCTTTTACACTTTCATCACCGTCATATGCTCTTTCTAAAGAATCCTAGAATTCCTTAGTTGTCTTTAAATTCTGACCCATAATCAACTTAGAATGTACCAAACTATTCTTCAAGATGAAATTTTCCTTGTTATTCACCTCATGTGATTTAATTTGTTCACGTGTACTTGGACCATTTGTAGGAGGAGTGTAGGGATTCTTGTAAGCTTTCTCTACATCAAATCCACAATACTCAAGATATTCTTCCATCAATACTTTCTAGATACCATAATTTGTTCCATCAAACCTCGAATAATCAAAGACCATTTTGTTAGGCATCCCGAACTTTCCTCAAGCAGTTAAGTTCTTCACTAAGGAACCAAGCTTTGATACCAATTTTCGGATAGGACAACTGAGAGGGGGGTGAATCAATTGTCACAAATTATAACCTTAAATTCAGTTACCAAAACTAACACATAAATTGATTAAGTGACTAACCATCAAATGAAAGTGCAAAAACACAATAACACTAGATTTATGTGGAAAACCCAAGGAGGGAAAAACCACAGTGAGGATTAACTAACACTATAGAGAATATCAAAATTGATTACAAAAATGCTCACTGCCTGAGATAAGGCTCACTTCTTGAAATAAGGACTCACTATCTAGACTCACTATCCACAGAGCTACAACTTGGAGGGCTCACTGCCATAGAGATACAAAGAAGACAAAGAAGACTTGTTACAAAGAGACAGCAATCCCAATGAAACAAAGATTCCACCACAATCAGTGATCAACTTGCTTGAATGATAGAGTTAGCCTTCTACTCATTGCATTTGGAAACTCAACATTAAGCTTCACACTAAACAAGCACACACTTGACTCACACACTTTAAGAATAGCATTAAAGTCGCATCTACTCTTTCACTTATCTTCCTTCTTTTCTTATGCACTACCTTCATTGCTTAGCACATCCTGTATTTATACTTTCTCCAACCTTGAAAATATAAAAAGTTAGCCATCCAAGTTCAAAGTCAAATTAGGTCGGTGCCAAATATCCTTGGGTGGAATTAGAATGAGTATGACCCAAACACACGCTTCATCGAGACCCATAATAGATCCAACACACTTCATCAATATTGAAAGTAGTGCACGACACACGATCAATCATACCAATATAAAACACATAGATCAATTAAGATCGATACTTCCAAATGCCAAAACCAACTTAAAAAACTCTAGGGAAACACAAATCTTGAACCATAAGACTTCAACAAATAGAAATCCAGACAAACAACAATTCTCCCAAACCTCAAACAACATACAAGAAAACATAGTTCACAAGCACTAGAACCAGCAACCTTCTTTTAATAAAATTTTCTCAATATCCTTGATATGTACAAATAAAAAAAACTAGTAGATAACTAGCTAACTGGTTGACATCAATGACAACACTTCATTCTTCTTCCATTCTTGGAACACCTTTGATATGTAATGATTTCTTTCTTTCTTTCCAAACTGACAATTCCTACAAATAGCACTAACAAGCTTTGTAATTCTTGGTAAATCTCTCACAACCTAAACATAACTAATCCTTCCCAATTTATCAAGGTTCATGTGACACATTCTTCTATTCCATAACCAATTGTCATTAATCTAAGTCATAAAGCATCATCCATTAGCACCTTTAAGTTGATAGATATTTCCTTCAAATTTCTTTCATGCAACAATCAATGTTCTAGATCCTTTCCAAATCTCACATATATCATCCTTAAACATAAGATCATATCCCTTATTGGAAATCTAAAAAGACTTAGAAGATTATGCCTTAAACTCTTAACATAGTGGACATCATCAGTATGATTCTTTCCATCAAAACTTACTAAACCTATCCCATAGATTTTAGTATAGTATCATCTCCAAACATAACCAAGCCTCCATCATATTTTTCAAGCTTAACAAACTTATTTTTGTCACCATTCATGTGATGTGAAAAACAACTATCAACTAACCAATAATTTTTCTCTTGTTTAGCATGTATGGAAGAGATAACTGTACCTTCATTTTTCTCCTCCTCTGGAGGGATTTCTTTTACCTGTTTTTCAGAATTAGTAGATGTAGGTTCATCCTTAATCTCCATGAACAATCATTCATTGTCATCAAGATCTTCATACTTAGAATCTTCAATAGATATACTAGCATTCTCATTCACATAATATGCTTTGTTAATCTTCTTTCCTTTCTTTTCTTTCTCATATCTTTTTATATTCCTTCTAGCTCTTTCTGGACACTTTGTAGCATAATGAACTATTTCTCCACAACTAAAGAATTTAAAGGGTAACTTACCTTCATAATTTTTGGAGCCTTTCCTCATCCTTCTCACAAAGTTAGCTTCTATTTCATCAATGTTTTTTTCATCTGGATCTTCAGCTTTTGTCACCTTGGAAGAAATTTTTGATTTTCATCCATTCCTTAGACTCGACTTCCTCATCTCATAATATTTTAAAAATTTCAACAAAATTTTTTTAGTGTAGGTCTTATAATCTATACTCTATTCAATAGCACACTCCTTCTCACTATAAGCATCAAGGAGTGTTTTGAGAATCTTCTTTATAATTTTGGTTTCGTCTACAATAACACCAAGTCCTCACATTCCATCCACTATCTCATCCAATATTTGTACATAAGCTTTAACATTCTCATCTTCAGACATATGTAGAAGCTCAAACTATGTCTCCAAATTTTGTAGTTTTTCCTCTTCGACTTTTTCATCACCTTCATGCACTCTTTCCAAAGCATCCTAGACTTCCTTAGTAGTCTTCAGATTTTGAACCTTAATCAACTTGGAATGTACCATACTATTCTTCAAAATTTACTTTTCCTTATTGTTCACTTCATGTTCTTTAATTTCTTCAGGTGTAATCAAACCATTTCCAGGAGGATTTTAGGGATTCTTGCAAGCTTTCTCCACATCATATCCACAATAATCCAAATATTATTCCATCAATATTTTTCAGCTAGCATAGTTAGTTCCATGAAACCTTGGATAATCACAAATCATTTTTCTAACCATCCCAAACCTTCCTCAAGTGGCTAAGCTCTTCACCAACAAACCAAGCTATGATACCAATTGTTGAACAAGACAACTGAGAGGGAGGTAAATCATTTGTCAAATATTTAACCTTTTAATGCATTCACTGCAACTCATTCTTAAAATAGCTTAAATGATTAATCATCAAATGATAATGTAGAAACTTAAATCCAACAAAATAACACCAAATTTATGTGGAAAACCCAATAAAGGAAAAAACATGGTGAGGATTAACTCACACTATAGATAATATCAAAAATTGATTACAAGAGGCTCACTGCCTATGAAACAAGGCTCACCGCCAAAATAAGGCCTCACTATCCAAAACAAGACTCACTGTTCAACAAGGCTAACAACTTGGAGGGCTCACTTCCATAGAGATACAAAGAAGACAAAGAAGACTTGTTATAGATAGAATACTATCTCAATGCAACAAAGAAATATACCACAATCACTCATAGACATGCATGAATGATAGAGTTAACCTTTTTCTCTCTACTTCCAAAAAAACAACATTAAGGCTTCACACTGATCTTCCACACTTGCATTACACACACTCACTAGATAGCATCAAATTTTCCTCTATCTTCTCTTTTCCGTTTCACTTATCTCTCTTCTTCACTCTTGTATATGTTTCATCACTAACTAATCTTATATTTATACCATCTTCAACTTTGAAATACATCAAAGTTGGCTATCCAAACTCAAATTCAAATTAGGTTGGATCCAAAACATCCTAGGGTGGAATTAGAATGAGGGTGACCCAAACATACACTTCATCAACTTTGAAAGTACTGTTAACAAAAGGTCGGCCAAACTAGTGTAAAATACATAGAACTATTAAGCATGAATCTTTTGGATCCCAAAATTATCTTCAACATGATCAAGGCAACTCAAATATAGAACCAAAAGTCATAAAACTTCATCAAAGAGAAATTTGGACCAATAACATTTCTCCTAGACCTCAACTAGAAACAAAAAAAACCATAGTTCACAACTGGTGATCATAACTTGCATTGTACAATGAATCAACAACTAAAAATCTAGAAATAAAAGCTTCCAACAACCAATATCAACATATCTGAATCATACACATATAGGAAAAATTTAGAGAGAAACTTGGAGCAATCACTGAACACATGCAACATATCTTCATTACAATTTTCTCAATATCCTCGATATGTATAGCCAACAACAACCACTTGATAACTATTTGATGAGTTGACATCAATGAAAATACCTTCAATCTTTCCATTCTTGCAACAATATTCTCGTTGTTAACTATTTTTTGTAGGTCTTTGATGTTCAATCAATCTAAGAATACACTCCAAGAAGTATTGGGAGCTGGGAATCAAAAAACACCCTATTATTTTGCACTTTTATGACAGTTTTTACTATGAAACAACAAGAAACTTGCTTGCTATAGATTTGTATGTCATGTTACATGGTCTAAAGGTGGATGGAATTGTAAAGCTCTATTTTTAGATTCTAATGCATTTTATTTGGTTTAAATTCATGTTAAAATATAAGAAAGTTCTGATGAAAATAGTGCTCACAGGTTAATGACAGACCAAGGGTTTCTAGGGATCAAGAAAAAACCATATCTTTTCTTCTAGCAATTATAAAACAATGATATTTTGTGTGAATTTTTGTAGTCCCTCAATCATGTGTTCTGAAAAGGAAAATTTTCAATTCATTGTTTTGATTGACTTATTACAGCAATGTGTTTCTATTGTCATTTGGTTGTTCAAAACCCTACTTCAGTTGAGGGTTTATTAGAAATACTTGGTTTTGGTATTAAACACTATTAATAATTGTTAGAAAGGATTCTTTAGGGTGTGTTTAAGACCTTTAGAACCTAAGATTGGAAAAGAAAGGTTAATTTGGATTCCTTTTGATGTTTTGTGTCTAGGGAAATAAGCCTTTGGAGAAGCAAACAAGGTATTGTTAGAAGTCACCATTGAAAGATTAGAAAACCTTGTGTAGATAGTTGAGGAAATCACATTTCTTTGTCATTGAAGGGTCCATAGTCTCTGCAATAGCTTTCCCTCTACATCAGCATTGGAGAATAAATTAGGAGAGAAGGTTGTGCAATGAGGAAAATATAAAAATTAAAAATTTTCTCATGAAGAAATACTCATAAAATGTCACATCCTATCATAGAATCACAACAAAATAAATTGTGTCATATGGAAGAGGAAACCATTTGTTTCTTTTATTCATGCAAGGTAGTACCAAGAAAAAAATCCTTACCTATATTAGATCCCTTCTCTACTTCAACAAAAAGAGGTGAATAATATTCACAAAGGTTTTTTGTTAACCACATCTACATAAGATCCATGATAAGGAGACGAAAGCATAGATAGCTGAAAATGCATCCTTACTTCTAGAGCTAGGAATCCAACAATATCATATAGATTCCTCTTAGAATCATCAACATGATATATGACCTCCACCACTCGAAGTAGAGATAGTATTTCATTAAGCAAATACTAATTTTGAGTAGTAGACACACCACTAAGAGAAGACGTATCAAAATCCCACAATATAAAGATCCAAGCATCCACTAGAAAAGGTAAATGATCTAGGAGCATCTAATGGTGGGTATGTGCAGGATCATGGAAAAAACAGGCCCTTAAGAGGCAAAAAATTCAGAAAAATCAGAGTTAGGAAACTTGACATAAAAAATTGAATAAGTTATCTATATTATTTCAAAAATATGTAAGAATGGAATCTATAGCAAATTGAATGTAGTTTCTAAACTACTAGGTTTATTTAAAAATAAATAAATCTATTTGGTGAAAATTGTTGGAAATAGGATGCCATTTAATTGCAAATCCTAAACATTAATTATTTCATGTATCTCCTAGATTCTTGGAATGTGTTCAACAACACTAAGATTAGGATGAGATTATTATTTGGATGAAATAAATCATGAAATTGACATTTTTAGTTATTCCTAAATAATAGGAGCATGTGGGTGCACACATGGTAAGGTGAAACTCACCTTGTGTTCAGTTAACTATTTAGAGTAAGAGATAACACTTCTAAATGCATGTAAAGATCCTAGGAGTTAGGATTTTATGTTTGCATGCATGAGTTCAGTTCAGTTCAGTTCAGTTCAAAATCAGTTTAGTTTAGTTCGGTTCAGTTCAATTCAGTTCAGTTTAGATCAGTTCAGTTCAGTTTAGTTATGGTTTAGTTATCTTCAATTGCATGCAAGTGCATGTTGTATGCATGGTGGTTATTTTGAGTTGCATGTAGTTAGCTTTAATTAACTTGGAATGCATGGCTAATAACTTGAGTTGTATGACAGATAACATGGACTACCTCTAGTTAACAGGGGATGACCATTCTTTGAGAATGGTGTTGAGTAAATGTTTTAGTTAACTATAAATCACTTGAAGCCAACTTGGGTGCCCAAGATGCTTTATTGGATTTACTTCTCATGCATGATAAGATATTTCTAAAGGTTCAGTTAAGTAGCTTTACTTAAGGGTGCCAACTTTGAGGAAGAACTTTGGAATTATCACCAAAGTGAAGGAGAAGTTGTAGCTTCAGTTTGGGACACCCAAATGCATGAAGCACATGTTGTAAGATTTAGTCTTCATTGAATAACTCAACTTGAAGGAATATGACGTACCTTTTCAAGGGCTTGAGCTTGTGCATTGTAATTATCACCATTTGATTATTACAAGGTTGCATATTGTCTCTATATCTCATTCAAGTTGAATAGAGTTGTGAGAGTTTTTATTGCAGGTTGTGAAGAAGATTGGTAAAGGCATAAGAAGCATTCTCAAGCAAGAATTGGAGCTATTGTAATTCAAATATTGAATAATAGAATAATTCTTGGTGGAGTTTTTTCTCAAAAGGGTTTCTCAACGATACATCTTGTGTAATATTTCTAATATCCTATCTAGTTCTTCTATCAACTTCTCTCTTCATTCTACAATAGTAAAATGGATTAATCAAGATAATCACCCACAAAGAATATATGTAACAAAGAAAATACTTACTTAGATCATCAATATTAAAGTTTTATAGAGTATTAAGCTAAGAAAACACCTCATTTTTCAACAAAAATTTGAAATTTCAATGCGGTAGTACTTAAATTTCAGGGAAAAAATAAGAAGTAGGTGTTTGTCTGACCACCCTAACCACAATAAAATGATAATATTTTTTTATAAGATTTCAAATATAAGTAGAGGACTCATGTCCCGATGTGATGCTTATTTTTTGTAATTTCTTTCCTAGTAAATAATTAATTATGATTTTTTTATTACAAATTTTTTAAAATATAAACTTCGTATGTGTGACCACCTTAACTTGGTCAAAACTTCATAAAATTCAATTTTATTTTTTCTAATCCTATAGTATGCAAAGCATAGAATGTGACACATGTTTTAGATTCAAAAATGTGATATTGTTTGAAAGCTATAGATTTTTTTCAATTAGCCTATCAATCAAGACTTTAGTAAGTAATTCAAATAGAAAATGAATAATAATTATTTAGTAAATTCAAAGTAAAGCATAATTAATATTTGTTGAAAGCTGAGAATCTCCTTTAAAAACCCTTTTCATTTCAATTTTGGGTAAAAAAAAAATTGTCAGCCACATGGGCCATCATATCAGTTACATATTGGCACTTTTTGGCCCATCATGATCCTGCACATACCCTAGTGTAGGGGCAAATCTTGTATCACCAAAAAAAAAAAATCTTATTTCTTTAGTTGTTTTGAGTCCCATATGACACTTAAGGGGTGTAATACAGTCAGAAGTCAAAAAGGGGAAAAAGTAGTCACCTACTATTTTTAGTAAGTCAACCTAAATAGACTCATATGGACCTAAAAGTTTACCCCAAGGAGTGGAACTAAAAAAATTTTTGGTCGTGAAAGAATCATCTCAATACCCTTTACAATTTGGTAGATATTAAAGTTTTTCATCCTGAGAAATTTCTCCAATGCAGCTTCAAATTCAAAGTTGAAAAAAATAGGGGCCCTGAAATAGCTCAAAAAGTGCATTAAATAATCTTTAATGGTCTTAGAATTGTTGATCTCTTTGAGAGCTCTCCAATGATATATTATAATAGGAAATCAAACACCTAGATCAAAAGTTATGGCCCCATGAAACTGCCCCACTAAAAAGTGAATTTCATTAAAATATCTTCCTAGGAAAGAAATCAATCAGCGGGACTTTTGGTGCCAAAACAATAAGGAAAGTTACAATTTCTACAACATTCTATCGTGGTTACTGGGTAAAATAAAAGGGTTAAGTGGAGGTTGTAGAAGGTGGGCCCATTAGTGTAAATTGTGGCTCTGAATAATAGGTTTTCTTTTAGAGTTGATTTTGTTGTAATGAATCAAGCCCATGAAGTAGTAGCATTGTAATTTCTAATTATATAATTTCACTTTTTAAATAATTGAAAGTGGGTTATTTTTTGTCTCACATCTTCTTTGTTGGTATCTATTGTTGTTATTTGTGTGGGTTAGGGGTGGTGTATCCCTCATCAAGTGGTATCAGAGTAGGTTTTCCTGAGTGTGTAAACAGATCACCAAGCATGAGGCAGTTTACACAAGGACTTGTGGTTGTGGGTCTATGAGAAAAGATGCCTCTATGAAGAAACTATGGTGGAAGAAATGTTGGGGTAATAGAAGAGGGTTTTAGAGCCCTCCAATGACAAGTTTAAGCACTGGAAGAGGAGCTTCATAGAGGATTTGATGTAAGAGGAAGAGATGAAAGTGAAGATGAGGCTAAAAATGAAGAGACATTCGAAGAAGAAGCACATGATGTAATAGATCCTAGAGAAGTTAGACTGATTAGATCCATTTCGAAGATTGGAAAGAGGTCAAAGATAGAACTTGTTTCTAGTATTTTTGGAAACCTAAATCTAGAGGAGTTGATCAATTAGTTCAATGACATGGAAGAGTACTTTTAGTATGAGGAAATAGAAGATCCGGATAGGGTAAAATTTGCAAAGGCCAAGATAAAAGGGCATGCTAGCATATGGTGGAAGGAAGTTTATTTGGAGAGAAAAAGAAGTGGAAAAGAGAAAATAATGAAATTGGATCAGATGGTGGAGAAATTGAAGACATAGTTTATTCTTGTGGTCTATGAGCTAGATTTCTTAAAGAAGATGCAAGGGTTGAAACAAGGGGGAAAATCTATTAAGTAGTATACATAAGAATTCTACCGATTCCTAATTAGAATAGGCCATTATGAGGCCAACAAGGAGAAAGTTTCACATTACATAAATGGGTTGAAGCCGAGCATTCAAGAAGAGTTGAGTCTAGTAAGAATGTCTCCCATTGAAGATGCATATCAGTTTTCTTTGAAGGTAGAAGAAAATTTGAACAAAAGGTTTGAAAGAAAGAAACTAGGTGGAGGTCATGATGGAAAGACTAGTGGATTCTCATATGGAGGCAGAAGTGAAGATAAAAAGAAGGGAAAATGATCTAGTACCAGCTAGAACCAGAAAGGAGATAACTCATATCTTCCTTGTGATCAGAATAATGAAGACCAAAGAGGAAGAGGAAGATATGGACAAGGACCGAGAAGAGGAGGCTTCCATAGAACCTGTTTCTAGTGTGGAGAAGAAGGAAATAGAGCCTATGAGTGTCCTCAACATCAAGGAAGGAAAAATAGAAGACCTAAGGGTAATGCATGAGTTGCACATTTTTATCCTCCAATCCAGCTACACTCGATTCACAGGATAACCCCAATGAAACTTGTCTATTTTGTAGTTTCATGTACTTCAAGCACACCAAACGACGCACATTTTGATTGGCCTTGATGCATGGTCCTAAACCTCAAATTGTTCGTTTGAGCATTTTTCCTTGTTTTTCTTTCGAAAATCTTTGAAATGAATATTTTGGTTAGCTCTCATTTTTTGGGATTTGAATATTTTCCACTCATGTAAGAAGGCTGATTTTCAGCACTCCTACACAAGCCATGTGTTTGAAATATCCTCCAGGTATTGGAGCAATGATTTTCACTACTCCTACACTTTGCTTTCACCTTGTCATGTCCGAGTGTTGTTTTTCAGCACTCTGAGATATTTCCTCTTATCAAGTTTTATAGATGTAAGTGCACGGTATTTTTTAGTGCTCTTACATCCTCCAATGTTTTAAAAATTTTGGAGTGGTGATTTTCACCACTCCTACATTTTCCCTCCGTTTTTGTACACCTGTCATAAATGAAATTCAATTTTATTAATGATCATTCAAATATCTTAATAAAGTCATTTTAGGGCATGTGCAGGATCATCATGGAAAAAAAGGCCCTTTAGTGTTGAAAAATTCAGAAAAATTAGGTAACTTGAAATAAAAATTTGAATAAGTTAGCTATATTATTTCAAAAATATGTAAGAATAGAATATGTAGAAAATTGAATGTAGTTTCTAAAATACTAGGTTTATTTTAAAAAAAACAAAAATCTATTTGGTGAAAATTTGAAATTTTAATGGAGTAGTACTTAAATTTCAGGGAAAAAATAAGTAGGTGTTTGTCTAACCACCCTAACCACAATAAAATGATAATATTTTTTAATAAGGTTTTAGATATAAATAGAGGACTCATGTCTTGATGTGATGCATATTTTTTTGTAATTTTTTTCCAAGTAAATAATTAATTATGATTTTTTTATTGCAACTTTTAAAAAATATAAAAATTCATATGTCTGACCAACTTAACTTAGTCAAAAATTCATGAGATTCAATTTTTTTTTTAATACTATATTATGCAAAGCATAGAATGTGACACATTTTTTGGATTAAAAAAATGTGATACCATTTGAAAGCTATAGATGTTTTTCAATCAGCCTATCAATCAAGACTTTAGTCGTAATTCAAATAAAAAATGGATAATAATTATTTATTAAATTCAAAGTAAAGCATAATTTATATTGGTGGAAAGATGAGAATCTCCTTTAAAAACCCTTTTCATTTCATCAATTTTGGGTAAAAAGAAAGTCATCAGCCACATACCCTACAAATAACCATCATATCGCCAATTTTTGGCCCATCATGTTCTTGCACATACCCTTTAAGTTAATTTATCCTCATTTCAGTTTACTCTCTTCCTTCTCCTTCATGCCAGTCATCGTGCCAACCTCAAGAAAAATTTGTGGATGGATTTCGTGGGTGACTGTGTGTTAGGGATTTCACGTTTTTTCCTCTTTCTTCCTCCATCGATTTACCTAGTACATTTTTTCTTCTCTTTTATTGTTATTTCATTTTGGTCTTGTAAATACTCTTTATTTTCTTCTACATTTTTGGTGAGAACATTGGCATCCCTATTACTCATCTTTCTCTACTATGTAGGGTTGATTGTTTTCTTTTCTTTTTCTTCCAATGTTTATGTTTTAGGGTTTTTTTGTGCCCTAATTATTTTCGCATTTCTCTATGTAAGTATTCGTTTGTTAAGCATCAATCTTTGATGTTGTATGTCTGATTTTCCCCACTCGTTATCTACCTTTGGTATGGTAATTGTATTTCATTCATCCATGTTTGATCGGGAGATTTTACCACTTCCTCATTTGCAATCCCAACTCTATATGCAAGAGCAATGAAAAAGTATGCTCTTGCATCACCAAAACTCCCACATCATTCAAGATGTTGGAGTGGTGAAAATCACCACTCCTACATGAAGTGACCTTCCCCTAAAATGAAAAGATGGTGAAAAAATATGCCCATACACTTGACTCAACATCAAAGAAAGACATGCTTGAGCACTAATTTTTAGCACTTGAGCATAAAATAGAGTTCCCACTAAATGTCATAGCTCTAATTTTTAGCGCTCCAACACAATTTCCATCCAAATTTTCAAGGCATGTAGGAGCATTTTTTTTCAATGTTGTTACATGCAAATGAGTTTCTATCAGATGTAAAAGTGTTGATTTTTAGCGCTCCTATAAAAAGAGCATTTTTCCACTTAACACCTAAAAAATCATTTTGTTTGATCTCTGAACTTTGTTTCATCACAGATACTCTATTTTCCATGCTTCATAGCTCATTTTCCCTTGCTTCAAATTAACTGCTTGCTTCACACATTCCAACTCGCTCTCATAACACATTTTCTCTTAACATCTCCTAATCCATTGTTCTTGCAGTTCCTTTCAAGTTCTTATCAGGTGATCTCTGAAGGTGACCTTCCTTGATCTTTTCCACTCTTAGATTACATCAAAAGAGCCTCCATCATCTTCTAAGAAAGAAGATAAAATAAAGTACAAATATCAAGGTGTCTTTCTGCCTACTGTTGTGCTCTCAAAGGTGGATGAAATCAAAGACACATAGATTTGTCATCAAGATATGGAAGATTTTGTAAAAGGAACTAAGAAGAAACCATTAGAAGAAAATTTGTGATCTATCATTCATAGCAACTTGCACTTAGTATCTACGTTTCCAACTGCTACTCATTGCATAGAGTTTGTTCTCAAAGTTGCATCTAATTACATCGGAGAAGACAAAAGTGTGAGACATTCTTATGGACAAATCATGATGAGATTAGATCAAGAGTTCTTTGAAATAGTTTTTTGAGTTCCACATATGGAAAATAATACCAAAATCTCTATTCAATAGGCACAAGAGGTCAATGAAAAAGATCCAAATATGGCTAAGCAATTGATTAATACTCAATGGTTAAAAACTCCAAGGCCCACAATCTATAGATGGCCCAAAAGACTTCCTCAAAGTGATTTCAAGGAGGATGTTGGAGATATGATTACTCTTCTGAGTAGAGTGAAAGGCTTTCGTGTTTCATTCCATTTTCAATATTAGATGAACGATTATATCTGCATCATTAGGAGGAAAGTACACATAGTTTGGGGGACTCAAATAAGTGATGAGATTCATGAACAGTTGATCAATGTGCCAACTACCTTGAAATTCTATATGACTTCCTACTTGCAGTATATGTTGTTGTAGTCATGAGGCAATTTCTAGGGTTGTCAATAGAAGGTAATAGAAATGTTGTGCCTATGTATAATTTTTATTCTTAGATAACTTTGAGGAAAAGTCTTAAACATTTCTGGAGAGTCAGATGGTTTCTTTGCACCTCTACTTTTCACTTTTGAACTGACTCTTGAGAAGAAGAGATTATCAAATTAAGCCTACAGGGTTGTAAGTAAGTTTGGATGTGTCTTCCTACAATTTTCTACTTTCACATATTTAAGAGTAGGTTGCTATACTGGTTGTGTATACATGTCCAAATACCCTTTAGACAAGTGGGTACTAATGGAGTTGTGCAGAAAACTGATATTAGTTCACAAAGAATGTATGAAAAATCATAAGCCAAATTTCAAATTTCCACTTACTATTGGGAGATATACTATTCACAGTGATAAAAAAGAAAATTCAGTAGCAACTGAAATGCAAATTATGACTATAAGAACAAATAGATACATATTTAATTTGACTATAGGAATGTGAATAGGAAACTTAAAAAAGATCATCGCCATGTCTACCATTTTGAGGATATATGGGAATACTATAGAAATGAAGAAGATATTAGGAGAATGGATTTTTGTAGGTTGATAGTTGAATAGATCAAAGATCTTGGTGTAGCTAATAATCCAAAGAATTTTGAAGATCATGGAGATATCATGGATTCTTCTTATGAAGAGAAAGAAATTACTCAAAAACCTTTACCTCTTATACAATGGACTCAAAAAGAAAGTTTTTATATCAGAGAAAGGCTTGCTCAGGACTATTCTACATAACATAGGCGAATGGTTACAGAGACACGACTTTCAGTTAAAATCTTTCAGAATAGAATCTAAAGGAGAAACTCCAGAAGGAGAAACCAACCAATGACAATATCTTTGCACTAAACACAAGCATGCGGCTAATCCCTCTTCTTCTCAAAGAGATCCTAAGATCATGTTCACTTTTGGTAAAAGTGTTGCACATATAGCTGAAGAAGAGGGGGCTACTAAATCAGAATAGCCATCTATAGAGAGACAAGAGATTGCATCTGAAGAGAAATCATCTAAAGAAGAGGAAGATAATGAAAGTGAGGAATCAAATGAATTTGTAGAGGATGAAGAGTCCATAGAAGAAGGAGAGGAAGAATGCAATGAGGAAGAAGGAAGGAATGATGATGAACTACCACTATCTCCCTGTGAGAATATTGTTGAAAATATTTTCCAACATCATCACCTGTTACTACCAATTTCCCTCATACTCCTTTAAATTCTACTACTCCTCCACCTCCTCTTCCTACCTCACCTCCTCCTATAAAAAATTTACATGCAATGAATGTTTTCATTCACACTTTAGTATCAACAGTTCTTACCACTCCTCTTGTAGTTTCCAACGTACGAACTATTGATGTTTCCTCAAGTTCTCCCTCATCCATTCTAATTTTATCATCTCCATCATTTGATATCTCTGCTCTAGAAGAGTTTGACAGGTTCATGAACGAATCATTGCAGGATCCACTTGGTTTGCAGTCTACTAGATCTATCATGAGTATTACTACACCAATTGTTACAATATCATCCATTCCTATAGAAGTACCTATTGCAAAATATTTGATAGTAAGTTAAGAAGGAAATACTTCATTTCTACCCCCTTAGCTAATCTCACAAGTGTCAAAGTGCAAGAAACAAATGATTTCCCCATATGAGCTTGATCTTGAGGAGATAGTTCCTCCAAAATCCAAGGGGAAGAAGAAGGATAAAATTCATTCAAGACTTCATATAGACAAATCAGGTCATAAATATGTAGATATTGGTTTACCCCCACATGAACAAGGTGATGTGAACATGGAAGATTACACTCTAACATGAGTTAAGCTTGGTAAGGTAACAAATGCAAGTGCAAAAGAAGATGAACAAGTAATCTTGAATGCATTATCAGGTAGACTTGATAAAAAGGACTAGGCTAGAGATATGTACAAGGATAAATTTGAGTGATATGCATTAGTTTTTAGGAAGATTGTAGGATCCTCAAAGAATGTGAAAGCTATGGCCATGGTGAATTTTGAGGAACTGGCAATGCAAAAAATGGAGAAGTTTGTCTCCAAGGGTAAGGTGTTTTATGATTTCATTCATAAGATAATAGAATGGGGATCATGTTGGAAGTGGATTCACTCTGAGAGGGGGGAGGTGAATCAGAGTGATACACATTTTAACTCTTAAAGCACAAGATAAACTTTTCACCTTGAAACAATGTGGCAGATTTAACCAAACAAATGAACACTTAATCTTTGCTGAGAGATATGAAAGAAAATAAACTTATATTAAAAGAATCATGTAGCATTCTTGCATCAAATTGTGAACAATATTATTTATGCTTTTTGAAACATGACTTCAACTTTACACAATACAAGTTTAACTTGCTTTATGGAAGATTTTTGAACAAACTAAAAATTTTCTTTTAAACAAACTAAAAGTATTAGAGCATTGACTAACTAAACACAAACTTGAAATAGAATGACAAACAAAAATAACATCACATAACACAAAGATTTCCTCAATGGAAAAACACTCTTGGGGTATAAAAAACCACTCGCCAACTAATCATTTTATTAATTCAAAAGAGTACCAACTCTGTTACAATGTGGAGCACCAACTCCAATAATGATTTATGAAGCACCAACTTCATAGGAGCATCAACTCCTCTATTTTAGAGTTTTAGATAATAATATATGATTTTTAACAATGCCCACTAAATGTGTACTAAATGAAATAGTACAAAATAATTTCATGAAATATCTATGATCAAATCAGAGATACAGATCAATATAAACCCCTCTTCTCTTCTTTACAGAATGATATCACAATGTCAATGAATATACTGTTCAGACTATATCTTCTCATCGCCGTGTCATATGATTTTTCCAACAATTTATACAATCATTTACAAACAGTTATTCGTTTCAAAATTTGTATCCAATAACTAGGGTTTTTATGAACAATGTTGTTTTTTTTTAATCATGATACCCATCAAGGCTTTTTAAGTATAATCACAAAAATACAACAATATGTCAATAAATATCATTGGAGTAATGAAACCCCTGAATGCAGAACTTAGATTAAGCAACTACTTACCATAAACCTTAACCAACTTTAGTTATTCCTATAAGATTTTTCTAGATTGAAGAAAAAATACTTGTTATAGTGAGAGACAATAGAAAAAACACAAGAAAAATCTGTTGAAGACCTTTGAAAACTATCAAGCTCATGGAGAGTCCACCAAAGAAACCACCATCCTCCATTTTCTATCATACAAGAAAAAAAAATTGAAATTCTTCCTTTAACAAACTTGAAATGTAATTGAAAATGCATCATGGCGGCTAGGGTTCTACTCACAAAAAATGATAACCACAAACTTGTTTTACCCTAAATTCTTTCATCCAAGCCCCAAGACATAATGAATTCCATAAATCACAATACAATCATTTTAAAATCTGCTTACAATGGACAAAAATATATTATCCTTGAGTGTCAAATCAATGTCTACTCACATCCACGTGTGTTATAATGTTGTCCATGTCATGAATATTGTCACTGTCAACATAACAACAATATACTCATCGATGCCAATGATATCACTTCGCTGTCAAAGCTAAGCAACATGTGCTCAAAATAAACCCAAAACCTCATATTAAAGCATTGTCAAATGTAATGGTGATCGACTATCTAAGTCGATGTTAATACATTGTATAGAGCCTGATAATTATATATCAAAGTCACCTTACATATAAGCCCAAGTTTTAATATCAATAGAGTGCATAATATAGTTGTCATGAAAGCTGACAACTAGTTGTATGTCATTTTGACTATTCAAGTCAAGTGATAAATAACCTTAGCAAAGAAATGATTCTCCAAATGCTCACAACTTTAGTTACCAAGATATTATTAACATACTATGTGCCAAGTGAGAAATACAATATGCTAAGTGTCAATTATAACCACAATGCTCATGTGGACCAATGAATATAGTAAACAATGCACTTCTCCTTAGAATGTATTATGCCCTTTATACAAAAATTAAATGATATGAAAGTGAAGGTTGAGCATAAGATAATGTGTGCTAGTGAAATAATAACTCTCACCTTATCATGTAAACACCAAGAAATGCATGAATGTTGTGTGCATACAAATGTAGTTCGATAAACTAATGAGCATAAAGATGTAGTCATGAAATCTGAAACACAAACATACCTTCACTAATATATCATCACATGTATGTGCAAGAAAATCTTCACATTGTGTTAATAATTTCAGTACCACAACAATATAGAACTAAAAGTAAATCTCAATCATAATGCTATTCATGAACAAGATACTGAATTCGAAAGACTGAAACAATGTGCCAAAATTGTATATACCATAATCCAAGATCAATGTGCCAACCAAACAACAGTATACCAAAATCAACTGAACTATGTGTCAAGATATTCCAAATTACTATGATATTTCTCAACTACCATGTGTGAATAGAACTTAAAGTATGTCAACCAACCAATCAATTTTGTCATGAATGACAAAAAAAGACAACTAAGAAGTCAACAAACTCTCCCTTTGTCCTTGATGGAAAAAAGCAAGTTACTCTTTTTTTCCTCAATGACAAAGAACAAGGAGAATACAGTGAAGTGCCATGAAAACAACTTAGAATTAAATCAACCATTCAACACAATAACGATCTGCAAATAGAGCAATAGAGCAGCAAAATATAATAGAGCTTTATTTGCATTGAAATGCCATAAGATTGACTTACTGAAGCAAATAATTGAACCAAGACTCTCTACAGCTTTCTCATATATGAAAATCATTTCCATACCAAATTCAAACTCCACCATGCAACAGTACCTTGTAAAATCCCACTATCACCTTCTTCTTCATATATTTACTAGGACACAGGAAACTGCACCAATATTAAAATACAAAAACACAACATGAGTATTATCCATTATACTACCCAAAATATATCATTTGCATGGACATCATAAGCATAAACAATATCACATCACTATTGTAGCAACATATTAGCACCAAATGAAGCAGCAAACTAAGATAAAATAAACAAGATTCCCAAGAATCTCACTGCAAAACTCTTCCAAACATAATATTACCCAATAGTTGTCATAACATCACAAGGATCTATACTTAAAGAACACTATGTGAAAAAAAAATCTCCAGATATTCTTACCAAACAACCTTGCTCCCCCTAGCTAAATACATAGGATGAATCAAAGACTTCAAATTTGTTCAAGCACTCGTTAAGAAGTTGCAAATCCATGTATTATGAATTCTGCCCAAAAATATTAACAAAGATATCTGTCAAAGATCACAAGTAGATTCCAATGTTATATCAAATCATCCTGCTAATGTCAAAGTACCATATCAAGTGCCCCTATAATAGTGAAACCAAATTTTCCTTGTAAGAGTTGTCAACCTGACAAGCTGAAAGTTTTTGCTACTATTAGAAACAACTTCACTTATCACTCAAGAAATATATATCAGATGCATGACAAAAAAAAAATTCCTTTAATATTCAGTCATTTTCATGCAATACTTTCGACTATTAAGAGCCATTTTTTTTTTATAAAGAATGCAACCAAGACCTCCAACAATCTCTATTCATTTTCAAACAAGATCCAAATGGCACTATGAAACAATTATTGAAGCAATGCCAACAATACCAATCTACAGTATGGATATAAGCATGAAAATTTCTTTCACAACTGACATTAAAGCCTTATGATGGATCATATACCGAGTACCAATGCCAAGACCAAACCATTTTTCTATGTACCTGTTACTTGTTCATAAGCTGCCTCGAGATGCAAGTACCCAAAGTAATGCATACTTGTGCCAAGTACTTTATAGACTCCCCTAGGACTTTGCTTCTTTTCAGGACCACATGTGTAGGGAGTGCACAACAAGTAACTATTAAGCATGATATCACAGTGTCAAGCAATGAAAAAAAATTGATTAATCAAGATAACAAGCTTTAATAACAAGAAAAGATAAATATTGCTTCACTATCCAAGCCACCATTATCTCATGGAAATATTCTAACATCATCTAACTCATACACCTTCTGAGAAATATATACACCACTATTTCTATCAAGCACAGGCAAAGAGTACTATACCCATTGTCACTTTCATTATGTTGCAGCAAAGAAAAGCAAATAACAAACTATCTACAAATGAAGTGTTATTTAGTTTCAACCATCTGTCACAAATATATATGAACTATAGCATGGAGACTATTACCATCAAATCATTGTCAACCTTGACATAATAAATAAGTCTTGAATCAAAATGCAACTACTTCATGTTTTATAACAATGAGGTTTGTTTTATAATACACTAAACATCTCCCCTTATCTTCGTGTTGTCTTCTAAATACTTAGAAATGGTTCTTGTGCAGCCTGCACAAGATTTACTTCTTTCTCTTCCTTTCCTTTCTTTCTTCTCTAGACTCCCAATGATTCTTTCTCTTCCTTTCCTTTCTTTCTTCTCCAAACCAGTATAGTCCCTTTCTTTTTCTTGATCAATGCGTCTACATTGTTATTTTTAAATGATGCCTTCAACTTACTCCTACACTATTGTGCCTTATGCCTAGTTTTATGACACTTAAAGCATGTGATGTTATAACCAATTTGAGGAATAAAGAAAAAATTCTTTCTTGACATTCCAAAACTTCTATAATCATTTCTTTCATATCTCCTACAATTTCTTTCTCTATGACCATAAGCATAACAATGATAGAAATATCCATGAAATTGAGAGTAGTTATATCTAATAAATGAACATCTTGATGATCTATTTGTCCTTTCATCAATCTATTTATCTTTTGTTTGAGCAGCAGCAATATGGTGACCAAGATCAACCTTCATTCTTGGTGTTTTCTTGGCTGTAAGCTTCTTTCCATTTGTAGTAGCAAACACTGTCTCATGTTTAGATTTTTTTGCAGAGCTTTGTCCAACCTCATATCCCACACTTGAAGGATCCTTAGAATGCTTTTTCTTCCAATCATTTCATTCAGTAGATGAGTACTATGATCAAATTTCTAATTTTTACCTACTTGAACCTTGACACTTTCAAGCTCTTTCCTTAATGCAACTACTTCTCCTTCTAGTTTTAGACATTCAACCTTTTTAACCTCCAAATCAGATCTTACAACATCTTCTATCCTCTTACATTCTTCAATTTCAATTTTATGACTAATAATCATATCATCTTTAAGAGTTAGTTCTTTTAACAAGGAATCATTATCTGAACATTTTCTTAAAGAAGCAAATGTCATTTTCTAGTTTAATACACAACTCATCCTTATCTTTTAACTTGGCTTCCAATCCTTCTCTAGTATTTTTCTTATCAACCATTTGGGCTTTCATAAATTCAACAATATTTTTGGATTTAACATAGTTTTGATTTAATGCTTTATTAATATCATTACTCTTTTGAAGTTGTATCTTAAGTTCCTAATTTTCTAGTTTAAGCATATTAAGCTCATCTAAGGAAGCAACCAGTTCTCCTTCCAAATCAACTTCAAACTCATCATCTTCACATTCTTTTTCACCAAATTCTTGTTCAAAGTCATTTACCAAATGATCTTCTTCTTCTCCAACTATAGGATCACTTTTATTATCAACTAGCAGGGATAATTCTTGAGATAAAACTTTACTTCACTTGCCACTAGTGTTTTTCTTCTAACTTATGTTTCTTTTGCACTTACCCATAGTACTCCTCTTATCAAGAGCTTGGTTGAAATTAGTTTGACTAGGCTTATGCAAAGATATTAATCAAAAATAGATATTTTTTCATAAAAAATATAGACTATACAAACATACAGAAATACCTTCTCAAACTTGTGACATAATGACTTCGAAGACCAGAATCAATCCTAGTTATGAAACCTAATGCAGGACCCTACGATCTGATTCCACTTGTTGGAAGTGGATTCACTCTAAGAGGCGGGGGTGAATCAGAGTGATACACATTTTAACTCTTAAAGCACAAGATAAACTTTTGACCTTGAAACAATGAGGTAGATTTAACCAAACAAATGAACACTTAACCTTTGCAGAAAGATATGCAAGAAAATAAACTTATATTAAAAGCATCATATAGCATTGTTCCATCAAATTGTGAACAATATTATTTTATGCTTTTTGCAATAGGACTTCAAATTTACACAATACAAGTTTAACTTTCTTTATGGAAGATTTTTGAACAAACTAAACTTTGTCTTTTAAGCAAACTAAAAGTATTAGAGCATTGACTAATTGAACACATCAACTTGAAAAAGAATGAGAGACAAAAATAACATCACATAACACAAAGATTTCTTGAGTGGAAAAACACTCTTGGGGTATAAAAAACCACTTGCCAACTGATCCTTTTATTCATTCAAAAGAGAACCAACTCTATTACAATGTGAAGCATCAACTCATCTATTTTAGAGTTTTAGATAATAATATATGATTTTCAACAATGCCCACTAAATGTGTACTGAATGAAACAGTAAAAAATAATTTCATGAAATCTCTATGATCAAATCAAAGATAGAAATCACTATAAACCCCTCTTCTCTTCTTTACAAAATGATATCACAATGTTAATCAATATACTATTCAGACTATATCCTCTCATCACCATGTCATATGATTTTCCCAACAATTTATACAATGATTTACAAACAGTTATTCATTTCAAAACCCATATCCAATAACTAGGGTTTTTATGAACAATTTTTTTTTTTAATCATGGTACCCATCAAGAGTTTTTAAGTATAATCACAAAAATACAATAATATGTCAATGAATATCACTGCAGTAATGAAACCCTTGAATGAAGAACTTTGGTTAAGCAACTACTTACCATAAACCTTAACCAACTTCAGTTATACTTATAAGATTTTTCCAAATTCGAGAACAAATACCAAAAAAAGCTATTGAAGACCGTCGAAAACTATCAAGCTCATGGAGATTCCACCAAAGAAACCACCATCCTCCATATTCTATCATACCATAAAACCAGCTTGAAATGCTTCCTTTAACAAACTTGAACTATAATTGAAAATGCATCATGGCAACTAGGGTTCTACTCTCACAAAAAATGATAACACAAATTTTTTTTACCCTAAATTATTTCATCCAAGCCCCAAGACATAATGAATTCCATAAATCACAATACAATCATTTTGAAATTCGTTTACAATGGAAAAAATGATATTATCCTTGAGTGTCAAATCAATGTCTACTCACACCCACATGTGTTATAATGTTGTCCATGTCATCAAGACTGTCGCTGTCAACATAACCAAAATATACTCATCGATGGCAATGATAATACTTCATTGTCAAAGCTAAGCAACATGTGCTCAAAATAAACCTGAAACCTCATATTAAAGCACTGTCAAATGTAATGGGGATCAAGTATCTAAGTCAATGTTAATACATAGTATAGAGCGAGATAATTATATATCAAAGACACCTTGCATATAAGCGTGAGTTTTAATATCAATAGAGTGCATAGTATAGTGGTCATGAAAGCTTACAACTGAATGAATAACTCAGATTAAGCAACTACTTACCATAAACCTTAACCAACTTCAATTATTCCTATAATATTTTTCTAGATTTGAGAAAAAATACTTGTTATAGTGAGAGACAATAGAAAAAACACTAGAAAAATCTATTGAAGACCTTCAAAAACTACCAAGCTCATGGAGAGTCCACCAAAGAAACCACCATCCTCCATATTCTATCATACAAGAAAAAAAAATTGAAATGCTTCCTTTAACAAACTTGAAATGTAATTGAAAATGCATCATGGTGGCTAGGGTTCTACTCACAAAAAATGATAACCACAAACTTGTTTTACCCTAAATTCTTTCATCCAAGCCCCAAGATATAATGAATTCCATAAATCACAATACAATCATTTTGAAATCTGCTTACAATGGACAAAAATAATTATCCTTGAGTGTCAAATCAATGTCTACTCACATCCATGTGTGTTATAATGTTGTCCATGTCATGAATATTGTCACTGTCAACATAACAACAATATACTCAAGATTTTGAGATTTCTGGATTTTGATTGTGTTTAAGTTTGTTAACAATCAAAATCCAGAAATCTCAAAATCTTCAGCATGACAGATTGTGGAAATCTCATAGCATTAAACAATATACTCATTGATTCCAATGATATCACTTCGCTGTCAAAGCTAAGCAACATGTGCTCAAAATAAACCCAAAACCTCATATTAAAGCACTGTCAAATGTAATGGTGATTGACTATCTAAGTCAATGTTAATACATTGTATAGAGCCTGATAATTATATATCAAAGTCACCTTGCATATAAGCCCAAGTTTTAATATCAATAGAGTGCATAGTATAGTGGTCATGAAAGCTGACAACTAGTTGTATGTCATTTTGACTATTCAAGTCAAGTGATAAATAACCTTAGCAAAGAAATGATTCTCCAAATGCTCCCAACTTTAGTTACCAAGATATTATTAACATACTATGTGCCGAGTGAGAAATACAATATGCTAAGTGTCAATGATAACCACAATGCTAATGTGGACCAATGAATATAGTAAACAATGCACTTCTCCTTAGAATGTATTATGCCCTTTATACAAAAAAATATATGATATGAAAGTGAAGGTTGAGCACAAGATAATGTGTGCTAGTGAAATAATAACTCTCACCTTATCATGTAAACACCAAGAAATGCATGAATGTGTACTGAATGAAACCGTACAAAATAATTTCATGAAATCTCTATGATCAAATCAGAGATAGAAATAACTATAAACCCCTCTTCTCTTCTTTACAAAATGATATCACAATGTTAATCAATATACTATTCATACTATATCCTCTCATCACCATGTCATATGATTTTCCCAATAATTTATACAATGATTTACAAATAGTTATTTGTTTCAAAACCCATATCCAATAACTAGGGTTTTTATGAACAATGTTTTTTTTTAATCATGATACCCATCAAGGGTTTTTAAGTATAATCACAAAAATACAATAATATGTCAATGAATATCACTACAGTAATGAAACCCTTGAATGAAGAACTCTGGTTAAGCAACTACTTACCTTAAACCTTAACCAACTTCAATTATGCGTATACGATTTTTCCAAATTCGAGAACAAATACCAAAAAAAGCTATTGAAGATCGTTGAAAGCTATCAAGCTCATGGAGATTCCACCAAAGAAACCGCCATCCTCCATATTCTATCATACCATAAAACTAGGTTGAAATGCTTCCTTTAACAAACTTGAACTGTAATTGAAAATGCATCATGGAAACTAGGGTTCTACTCTCACAAAAAATGATAACACAAACTTGTTTTACCCTAAATTCTTTCATCCAAGCCCCAAGACATAATGAATTCCATAAATCACAATACAATCATTTTGAAATCCATTTACAATGGAAAAAATGATATTATCCTTGAGTGTCAAATCAATGTCTACTCACACTCACGTGTGTTATAATGTTGTCCATGTCATCAAGACTGTCACTATCAACATAACAAAAATATAGTCATCGATGCCAATGATAACACTTCACTGTCAAAGCTAAGCAACATGTGCTCAAAATAAACCTAAAACCTCATAGTAAAGCACTGTCAAATGTAATGGGGATCAACTAGCTAAGTCAATGTTAATACATAGTATAGAGCTAGATAATTATATATCAAAGTCACCTTGCATATAAGCCTGAGTTTTAATATCAATAGAGTTCATAGTATAGTGGTCATGAAAGCTGACAAATAGTTGTATGTCATTTTGACTATTCAAGTCAAGTGATAAATAGCCTTAGGAAAGCAATGATTCTCCAAATACTCCCAACTTTAGTGACCAAGATATTATTAACATACTATGTGCCAAGTGAGAAATACAATATGCTAAGTGTCAATGATAACCACAATGCTCATGTGGACCAATGAATATAGTAAACAATGCACTTCTCCTTAGAATGTATTATGCCCTTTATACAAAAAGTAAATGATATGAAAGTTAAGGTTGAGCACAAGATAATGTGTGCTAGTGAAATAATAACTTTCACCTTATCATGTAAACACCAAGAAATGCATGAATGTTGTGTGCATATAAATGCAGTTTGATAAACTAATGAGCATAAAGATGTAGTCATGAAATATGAAACACAAATATACCTTCACTAAGATATCATCACCTGTATGTGCAAGACAATTTTCACATGGTGTTAACAAGTTCAGTACCACAACAATATAGAACTGAAAGTAAATCTGCGTCATAATTCTATTCATGTTCACAAGATATTGAATGCCAAAGATTGAAACAATGTGCCAAAGCTGTATATGCCATAATCCATGATCAATGTGCCAACCAAACAACAATTTTCCAAAATGAACTGAACTATGTGTCAAGATATGCCAAAGTATTATGATATTTTTCAACTACCATGTGTGAATAGAACTGAAAGTATGTCAACCAACCAATCAATTTTGTCATCAAGGACAACCAAAGACAACTGAGAATTCAACAACCCATAGCTCATTGTTGTCTTAGATTAAAAGACTGCTCAAATAGCCAAGATGAAATTGGAGCTTGAAAAAGAAGAAATCATACTTTTGAAAGAGTAGAAAGAAGCAAAATGATGTCTCTCATTTTGGTAACAAATGAAAGAGATAAAAATGAGAAAAATGGTGGAAGTCCAGGGGTAATTCCTAACAAAGAGAAGTATGTGGAAATAAGATAATCTCTTAAGAACTGCATGCAAGTAATCAAATCTATCATCGAGGACATACAACAAGTAGAAGAAGATGTCGAAGGAAATTGTATTGTCATGGTGAATGGAATTGAGGAGTTACCGAGTAAACTCCTTGATGATGATCATACTTTCCTCCGAGTTAGTGACATTGCTCAAATCTTCAAAGAACCTATCATGGAGTAGGTGGAAGATGAAGTCTTTTAAAATACTTCAATGCACACCATATGTGATGTATGGCTTTCTTTTGACAATCTCAAGATGTATTTAGAAAGATTCAAGAAAATTTTCTCATCTACAAGAAGGTCAATCACAAGGATTCGTACCATTATTGACTATACAATTGGTCCAGATGAGGTATTCATGCAAGAGATAAATGAAGAAATATAAAGGCTTCTAAGCCAAGAGCAAGGAACCATACAAACTTCTTGTATCTCCAAAGTTAGTTTATATTCTTTCTTCTATGCATTTTGTAAATAGGCTTCAAAATTTTACATGTCATTTCGAAAAATGTAATTACATGTAAAAAAATATGATCTCCAATAATTGTGGACAACATTTTTAAATAAGTCAACTAGTTAGTCTAGATTTTCCTAGATTTTCTCTCCCGATTTTCATAGATTTTCTCTCCTCTCCCATCTATAAATAAGACAGGATTCTATTGTAATAGGTACCTTTTATCTTTGGCAACAAAGTACTATCCACTTGTGAAATGAATATTAACACTTTGAGTTCAATTTTTTGAATCTAATTTTGATCAATAAAGAAGTGAAGTTTCATACCAAACTTCATGTTGGGAACAATTATCTTATGGTTTGATTGAATTGACACTATTAAGTAATTGAGATTGAAAGGGATTTTGAGTAAATTTGTGTAAAATTTGAGTTACACGAATTACTTGAAATTGTGATATTGATGATACTATTGGTGAATTCTCTATAAGACTTTGTGCTTATATTTATTCATGTTATTCGTGGGATTTATCGTTGAGTATATAGAAGACATTGTGCTTCTTTTAGAATGTTGGTTACTATGTTGAAGGATTCTTTATCGGAAGCTACGAAACAACTTTGTGCCTTTGTGAGCTTTTCTTATTGGTTACTTATCATCATCATGTTGGTATTCCTAAGCTTTGCTTTGTCAAGATAGGAATATTGGAATTACTACTTAATTTTAATTTCAAGTTGTATTGCATCAAGAACCTAAAATTGTGAAACATTGTAAAAAATATTCTCTTAAAAAGAGAGAATCATGGATGTGACACGCCCGCATATCATTATTGTATATATTTAATAATTTTTCCTTAGTTTCAATAAGAAGTAAGAAGGGTGCCTCCCCTTTCTGAGAAGAGAGATTCTATCTCACATAACTATGGTTTAAATCAAGGTTTTGTAATATATTACAAGGGATTATAGAATTTTCACCCAATAGTTTTTTGGTGACTCCACTAGGGAACAAAGCACACAATCAAAGCATCATTCTTTTGATTGAAGTGAATAAAATCTCTAGTACATTATTGTGATCTTGTGTATTGTTATTATTAATATCTCTCTTGTTTCAAGTCTACATTCTGGTTGGTAGAAGCTATACACAAGGTTTGAGGGCTCAAGGAGTGGTGGATCCAATTTTTGAATTGTTGCAACAACATAACATCCTTCCTACTCCTTTGCGAGCAAGGTCACCATTGTAGCGCATCGCTAGTTATCCTCCATGAAGACTAATATCTCCTCTTCCAAGTGAATCTTCTATTTTCCATAGAGTTCTAGTTCAAGTAGCTGTTGTGCAACATATTATGGCTACACCACCTGTAGAACCTTGGGGAAATGCATTAAGTCCCCTCAGTTTGGCCCCACCTTTGCATGAACTTCCACATGTCTCAATAAAGCATATTCTAAAGTTTCAAGGTGATGGAAAATAACATCATGATGAGCACATTGCTACCTTTTACATTGTTTCTGGTGTTCTTGGTGTGGAACATCAAGATGTTGTTGTGAGATTGTTCATTCAATCTCTACTTGAAGAGTTGTTGATGAATAGTTTTATACTCTTCCAATTGATTCAGTCACTAATTGGAACACTCTTCACACAAAGTTTGAAGAAAGGTTGAAACCTACTGAAGATGTGCATGCCTTGTTGGCACAACTTACAAGCATGCGAAAAGAGGCCCATGAACCCATGCGTAAGTTTGTGGCTAGGTTTAAAAAGCTAGTGACAAGGATCCTAATGGTGGAAAAACCAATAGATCATAATTTAAAGTGTTTTTCATCAATACACAACTTCCCAAAGTAAGTTTATTTCTTGCATAGGGCAGCTATCACCAGTGTTGAAGGAACTCAACAATTAGATACAAGTCTTGAAGATGACATGATCCTTTCTAGAGAACTAAGAATGAATACCAACAAGAAAGTGCAAGTGTCAAGATCTTTAGATTCTAAGGATAATTCTAATTTTATTGATCCTATGGTTTAAAGGTTGGAAAATGAAATCTTTGCTTTGAAAAAAAAGGTTTCAAACAATAATACTTAGAAGGATGTTCCAAGAAGGACCTTTCCTAACTATTCTGGGAATAGAAATCAGAATCGTCTTCCAACACCACAAGGAATACTCGTACTTGAAGCTCCACCTACTAATGTTGTAGTGGGATACTACGAGGCTGAACAAGATGAATATGCACAACCAGATTATCTTGCAAAAGAAAATGCTGATCTTTTTCAAGATGAAGAAATAGACTAAGCTGGTGACTCCAATATTGGCTATTTATAAATGGAAAATGAATATGATGATGAGGACTTAGTGAGGAATACATATGATGTCTATATGTGGTCACAACAAAATTAACTCGATCAAGCTTAAGCTACTGCTCCACCAATGAAGGATAAGCCGCCAGTTACCATTCCAAAAAGAGGGTCTCCTTTTCCTTAGCAACTAAAAAATACAGCAAATAAACAAGTATGTGCTCCTTGTCCTCCTCCTGCAGTTCCTCATGTTCCAAAATCCAATGTCCAGGTTCCTAAGACTAGAGTACATTTTTTTAAGCCTATTAGTGAAGTTACCACATCCACTTTGCAAAGTTCCTTCCAAGATTTTGGCATCATTGATCATGCCAAGAAAACAAAAATCCAAATGTCTAAAGTTGAATACCTTAAAGAAAATCCTGACCAATTTGACAAGCTTGTCGAGTTCGTAAAGGATAAAGGAATTACTCCAAGTAAGGATTCATCTCATGATATTCCTACTTCCCTCAAGCCTAAGATGTGGAATAACCTTGTTTCTACTCCTCCAGCTACCTTTGGATGTATTGATCCATTCTTTATTTCTTTACTTGTTAATGGCTTTAAGTTAAACAATTGTGTCATAGATTTTGGTGCATCAGACAATGTGATGCTAGCCAAGGTAGCTACTGCCTTGGGTCTAAATCTAACAAAAACTTTTAGCAGGTGTTTTTCCATGGAGAACAAGCAAGTACCTCTAATTGGTCAGATCAAAGATGCATAATTTACATTTGTTGCATATCCTGAAAAGAAGATCAAGATGACGGTTCTAGTAGTTGATGTGCCAACATCTTATGTAATTCTCCTTGGACATAATTTCTATAAAGACGTTTGAGGTGAGATGAACATGGACATGTTTGAAGCCAAAATAGTTGTGAAAGGCATAATGTAGAAATTGGTTCCTGAAAGGGAGTCAAAATTCTTAGTAACACAATTTGATGATCCAAGAGCTCAAATTATGTTTGAGTCTTCAGGTGTTGGAACATAATATTTGCAAACAAAAGAAGTTGTTGAATCTTTGAAAAGACATGTGTTGGAGAGTGTTGATTCTTTTTCATCAGCAAATGAGTCATCATTAGATAATTTGTCTATTTCATATTATGAAGCTTCATTAGATGATGAAGCTACATATTTTGATACTATTAGTCTTGGTGATCCAAATGGTGTTTGGCTATTTAAGTTTGAAGGAAGTTGTTCTTCCACCAGTTCTAGAGCTGGAATTGTTTTTATTTCTCCCAAAGGAAAAGTTTTTCCTTTCTCAAATAAAAATTTGATAATACTAATAACATTGTTGAATATGAAGCTTTGTTATTAGGAATGCAAGGTACATGTAAGAAAGGTATGAAGAATCTTCATGCACAAGGTGATGCCAAGTTGATAGTTTTTTAGGTATGGAATTTGTATCAAACAAAGAATGACAGACTAAGGCATTATGACAATCTTGTTTGGGATTGCATTGAAGAATTTGATGCTTTTGATATTTATGTAGTTCCAAGGGAATATAATGATAGAGATAATTCCCTAGTAGTTTCAACCACACTCTTCATACCACACAAATATTTTCAAGCTTCTACCTATACCATTGAGTTGGTCTTCCACCCAAGTGTTCTTGAGAACTCAGATAAATGGTAGATTTTTAATCATGATAATAAAATTGTTGCTTTCTTGGAAAAAAAAAAAAATTTGATGAGTTATACTTTGAAGGAAGTGATTCTCCACATCAAGAATATATTTCTGATATTGATCTAGTTATAGGAGAATAGTTCCTAAAACTCAAAGGGAACAAAATTCCTAAGGGGTTGGTATCCCTTGAGAAAAATTTTAATAAGCGTGATCACTATGTTAAGAAACAACTCTTAGATTATAATTCGTCTAAAGAGGTTGAGAAAATTAACTTAGGAATTGAAGCAGATCATAAGATGGTAAACATTGGTAAGTGTTGCACAATTGAAGAAAGAAAACAATTTGCTAAGTTCTTACAAGAATATATGGATGTCTTGGCATATTCATATGAAGATTTAAAATCTTTTTGACCAAAGGAGGTGCAACATGAAATTCCACTTAAGATTGGAGCATTTCCTTATAAACAAAAGAAAAGGCAATATAATCCAAAGATTTTTGGAATGATCCTTGCAATGATTTGAAAGATGTTGAACACCTGAATTATATCCCCTATCCATAATTCAACATGGATAGCAAATATTGTTCTCGTTCATAAAAAGAATGGTAAGATTCGTATTTGTGTGGATTTCTGAAATCTAAATAAGCTATCACTCAAGGATAATTATCCTCTTCTAGTAATGGATCAAGTTCTTCAAACCATGACTAGATCTGAAATGCTTTCCATGTTGGATGGTTTTTCTTGTTATAACCAGATTGAAGTCAATCCAAGTGATCAACACAATATGGCCTTTACGACACCATGGGGTACCTTTGGGTATCACATAATTCCTTTTGGTCTTATCAATGCTAGCACCACGTTTCAATGAGCTATGGACTTGGATTTTTGTGATGTGCTAGGTAAGTTCATTGTGGTATATCTTGATGATCTTACGGTTTTTTCCAAGAAACATCATGAACATTTTTATCATCTAAGGAAAATCTTTGAGAGATGCTGACAACATGGTATTTCCTTGAATCCCAAGAAGTCAATTTTTGGTGTTATAGAAGGTAAGCTTCTTGGTCACATGGTGTCCATAAAAGATATCAAGATTGACTCAGAAAGAGTCAAAAGTATCAAATCACTTACTTTTCCATCAAGTAAGAAAGTTGTTCATTCTTTCTTTCGAAAGGTGAATTTTCTATGAAGATTCATTCTAGATTTTGTAGAAAAGACTCATCATATTGTTAATGTGATGAAAGGTACTACCACTTTTCATTGGAAAAAAAGGAAAAGTTGTGTTCAATGATATCAAAGAGGTTATTGCTCATGTGCCAGTATTAGTCTTCCCAGACTACACAAAGGAGTTCATCATGTATAGTTATCCTTTCAAGCATACACTTTCCGCAATTCTAGTACAAGAGAATAGTGAGGGTTTTGAATCCTCGATTACATTCATGAGCTATCCTCTAAAAAATTATGAACTAAAATATTCACAAATGGAAAAACATGATTTTTTTTTGGTTAAGGGAGCAAAACATTTCCAGTTTTACCTCCTTAATAGCCATGTTAAAGTCTTGGCTCCAGATTCAACCATTAAGTCTATCTTGACACAACAAAAGTTTGGGACAAAAAGAGGCAATTTGATTTCCAAGTTTCAAGAATACGACATGGAAATCAAGCCTACCAAGCTGATTCATGGGTGGCATTTGTGTCAGCTCATTGCTGAAAATAATCCTTATGGAGAAATTTTAGAGACTGAGGAGGTAGATCCAAATCAATTTGCAATTGTGTTATTTGTTAGTACTACTCATGAATGGTATTCCAAAATTGCTCATTTTCTCACTTATGGGGAATATCCTGATCACTTGACTTCAAAGGATAAAAGAACCATCAAATTAAATTCAAAAATTTTTTTCTTATGGGACAATGGTTTGTACAAGCATGCATTAGATGGAACTTTCTTGCGTTGTGTTGATGAAGAACATCAAAAAAAAAAATTGAAGTCATATCATGACTTAGCATGTGGAGGAAACTTTTCAACACTAGTTACCCCTCATAATATTTTGAGAGAAAATTATTATTGGCCTACACTCTTCCAAGATGCATACTCTTGGGTTTGTAAATGCGAGCTATGTCAGCAATTCACAGGCAAACCAAAGTTGGAAGCTTTTCCTTTGAAACTAGTTGTCATTAAAGAGCCCTTTAAATAGTGGGGAATTGATTTCATTGGTGTGGTAAATCCACCTTCAAGTGTGGGACACACCTATATCCTAATTACAATTGACTACTTCACCAAGTGGGTGGAGGCAATTATGGTTAATCATGCTACTTCTGAAGTTGTGTGTAGTTTATTGAAGGAAAATATCATTTCTAGGTTTGGTGTGCCAAACAAAATTGTTGCTGACAATGCTTCTACCTTCTCATCAAGCAAGATAATTGAGTTATATTTTGAGAATGGCATAACATTGTCCCATTCATCTAACTATTACCCACAAGGTAATGGGCAAGTTGAATCCAACAATAAAAACTTGGTGATTATAATTCACAAGCTTGTGAATGAGAATCAATGTTTGTGGCACAAAGCTTTGTATTATGCTTTATGGGTAGATAGGATAACTCCAAAGCATGTGATTTTCATGTCTCCTTTTCACCTCTTGTATGGGTTGAATGTTAAAATTCCAATTACGTTAGAACTCACTGCTCTCAAGTTGAATAAGGCCATTGAGGATGCGACTTTTGATAATTCAGTTGATAAGTAGATAATGTATCTCTCCAAATTAAAGGAAAAATGAGTTCAAGTGGCTAATCGTATCACATAGCAATTTAAAAATATTTTTGATGAGAAGGAAAAGTCTCTTGACTTTCAAGTTGGTGATCTCATTCTCTTATGGGACAAGCGAAGAGAGTCAAAGGGTATGCATGGAAATTTTGATTCATTATGGATAGGACCATTAAAAATCCATCAATTACATGGTGAAAATAGCTTTCTCTTGGCATACAAAGATGGAACACCATTTTCTCTTCCTCACAGTGGATAACATCTAAAGTACTTTACATAGTGAGGTGACAGGTGTTCAATGTAAATATTTGTATAGTCCTTGTGTCCCTTTATTTTTAAGTCTTTTTGAGTCTTTTTTATTTTTTTCACCTGAATCTATGCCCAATGGATGGATAAAGGCACTTGGAATCTAGAGTTATTCTCCCTTCAATCATTTCTAAGAATGACTGAAGGAAGCTCTCCAACTAGAGCCAATAGTTATCCTCCAATCTAGAAGCACTCAATTCACGAAATAACCCCTATGAAACTTGTTTGTTTCATAGTTCAGTATACTTCAAGTACTCCAAATGAGGCACATTTTGATTGGCCTTGACGCATGGTCCTAAACCTCAAATCATCTATTTGATCATTTCTCCTTGTTCATCTTTCAAAAATATTCGAAATGAATATTCTGGTTCTCTCATTTTTTGGGAGTTAGAATATTTTTCACTCGTGTAAGAGCACTGATTTTCAATGATTCTACATGAGCTGTGTTTGAAATCTCCTCTAGGTGTTGGAGTGGTCATTTTCACCGCTCCTACACCTTGGTTTTACCTTGTCATTTTTTAGCATTGTTTTTTAGTGCTCTGACATATTTCCTCGTATCAATTTTTCTAGACATAAGATCAGTCTTTTTTAGCGCTCTTACATCCTCCAATGTTTCAAAAATATCGAAGTGGTAATTTTCACCGCTCCTACATTTTCCCTCCCTTTTTGTACGCATCATAAATGAACTTCAAGTTTATTAATGATCATTCAAATTGCTTATTGAATTCATTTTAAGTTAATTTCTCCTCATTTGAATCTGCTCTCTTCCTTCTCCTACACATCAATCATCATGCAAACCTCAAGCAAAATTTGTGGATGGATTTCATGGGTGACTATGTGTTATTTCATTTTGGTCTTGTAAATACTATTTTTTTTCTTCTACATTTTGGGTGAGAACATTGGCATCCCTATTACTCATCTTTCTCTACTATGTAGGGTTGATTGTTTTTTTTCTTTTTCTTCCAATGTTTCAGTTTTAGGGTTTTTTGTGCCCTAATTTCTTTCTGAATTTCTCCATGTAAATGTTTGTTTGTTTAGAATCAATCTTTGATGTTGTATGTCTAATTTTCCCTGCTCATTATCTACCTTCAGTATGGTAACCGAGTTTCATTCATCCATGTCCCAACTCTATATGCAAGAGTGATGAAAAAGTCCACTCTTACATCACCAAAACTCCCACATCATCAAAGATGTGGGAGCGGTGAAAATCACTACTCCTACATGATGTGACCTTCCCCTCAAATGAAAATGGTGAAAAATCTCGCCCATACACTTGACTCAACATCAAAGAAAGATGTGCTTGAGTGATGATTTTTAGCGCTCAAGCATAAAATGGACTTCGCACTAAATGTCATAGCGCTAATTTTTAGTGCTCCAACACAATTTCCATCTAGATGTTCAAGGCATGTAGGAGCACTTTTTTCCAACGTTGTTACATGCAAATGAGTTTCTATCAAATGTAGAAGTACTAATTTTCAACACTCCTACATAGAAAGCATTTTTCCACTTAACGCCCAAAAAATCATTCGGTTTCCTCTCCAAACTATGTTTCATGACTAATACTCTATTTTCCATGCTTCATAGCTCAATTTCACTCACTCCAAAATTTTGGCTTGCTTCATGCATTCCAACTCACTCTCATAATGCATTTTCTCTTAACATCTCCTAATCCATTGTTCTTGCAGTTCCGTTCAAGCTCTTATCAGGTGATCTCTGAAGGTGACCTTCCTTGATCTTTGACACTCTTAGATGACATAAAAAGAGCCTCCATCATCTTATAAGAAAGAAGATAAAATGAAGTACAAATATCAAGGTTTCTTTCTGCCTACTATTGTGCTCTCCACGGTGGATGAAATCAAAGACACAGAGATTGCTCATTAGGATATGGAAGATTTTGTAAAAAGAACTGAGAAGAAACCATTAGAAGAAAATTTATGATCTATCATTCATAGCAACTTGCACTTAGTATTTGCATTTCTAACTGCTACTCATTGCACAAAGTTTTTTCTCCAAGTTGCATCTCATTACATCCAAGAAGACAAAAGTGTGATTGATTCTTCTGGACAAATCATGATGAGATTAGATCTAGAGTTCTTTGATATAGTTTTTTGGGTTCCACATATGGAAAAATATACCAAAATCTCTATTCAACTTACAAGAGGTCTATGAAAATGATCCAAATATGGCTAAGCAATTGATTAATACTCAATGGTTAAAAACTACAAGGCCCACAATCTCTAGATGGCCCAAAGGACTTCCTCATAATGATTTCAAGGAGTATGTTCGAGATATGATTACTCTTCTAAGTAGAGTAAAAGGCTTGCCCGTTTCATTCCATTTTCAAGATTGGATGTATGAGTATATCCACATCATTAGGAGTAAAGTACACATAGATTGGGGGAATAAGATAAGTGATGAGATTCATGAACAATTGATCAATTTTCCAACTACCTTGAAATTATATATGACTTCCTACTTGGTATATGTTGTTGCAGTCATGAGGCAATTTCTAGGGTTTTCAATAGAAGGTAATAGAAATTTTGTGCCTATGAATAAGTTTTATTCTCATATAACTTTGAAGAAAAGTCTTAAACATTTATGGAGAGTCACAGATGCTTTCTTTCCACCTGTACTTTTCACTTTTGATCTGACTATTAAGAAGAAGATAGTATCAGATGAAGCCTACAGAGTTGGAAGTAAGTTTGGATGTGTCTCCCTATTGTTTCCTTCTTTCACATATATAAGAGTAGGTTTCTATACTAGGTGTCCATACATGTTGCCCAGATATCCTTCAGACAAGTGGGTACTAATGGATTTTTGCAAACAATTGATATCAGTTCACAAAGAATGTATGAAAAATTATAAGCTAGGTTTCAAGTTTCCACTTAGTATTGGGAGATATACTATTCACAGTGTTGAAAAAGAAAATTCAGTAGCAACTAAAATGTAAATTATGACTATAAGGACATATAGATACAGATTTGAATTTGACTATAAGAATGTGAACAGGAAACTTAAAAAAGATCATCACCATGTCTACCATTTTGGGGATATATGGGCAGAATGTAGAGATGAAGAAGATATTCAGAGAATGGTTTTTTGCAAGTTGACAGTTGAATAGATCAGGGATCTTGGCGTAGCTTATATTCCAGAGGATTTTGAAGATCCTTGTGCTATCATGGATTCTGCTTATGAAGAGAAATAAATTTTCTGAAAGCCTTTACCTCTTGTACAATGGTCTAAAAGGTAAAGTGTTTCTATCAGAGAAAGGCTTTCTCCTATTCTGCGTAATACAGGTGAATGGTTACAGAGACGTAGATTTTAGTTAAAATCTTTCAAAACATAATCTAAAGGAGAAACTCTAAAAGGAGAAACCAACCAATGGCAAGAGCTCTGCACTAAACACAAGCATGCATGTACTCCCTCTTCTTCTCAAAGAGGTCCTAAGATCAAGTTCACTTTTGATAAAAGTGTTGCACAAATAGTTGAAGAAGAGGAGGCTACTGAATTAGAACAACCATCTACAGAGAGAAAAGAGCTTGCATTTGAAGAGCAATAATTTGAAGAAGAGGAAGAGAATGAAAGCAAAGAATCAAAAGAATTCATAGAGGATGAAGAGTCTGCAAAAGGAGAAGGAGAGGAAGAAGGTAACGAGGAAGAAAGAAGGCATGATTTTGAACAACCACTATCCCCCCATGAGAATATTGTTTTAAATATTCCCCAAACTTTATCACCTATTACTACCAATATCCCTCATACTCCTTCAAATCCTACTATTCCTCCACCTTCTCTTCCTACCTCACCTCCTCCTACAACAACTCTACATGTAGTGAATGTTTCCAATCCACCTTTAGTATTGATGATTCTTACCACTCCTCCTATAGTTTCCAACTTACAAATTGTTGATGTTTCATCAAGCTCTCCCTCATCCATTCTAAGTTTATCATCTTCATCATTTGATATATATTCTCAAGAAAATTTTGATAGGTTCATGAATGAATCATTGCAAGATTCACTTGGTTTGCATTCTATTGGACCTATCATGATTGATACTACTCTAATTGTTACAATATCATCCATTCCTACAGAAGTACCTGCTACACAAGAGTTGATAGTAAGTCAAGAAGGAAATAATTCATTTCTTCCCCATTGGCTAATCTCACAAGTGTCAAAGTGCATGAAACAAATGATTTCCCCAGATGAGCTCGATCTTGAGGAGATAGTTCCTCCAAAATCCAAGGGGAAGAAGAAGGCTAAAATTCATTCAATACTTCATATAGACAAATTAGGTCACAAATGTGTAGATATTAGTTTACCCCCACATGAACAAGGTGATGTGAACATGGAATATTACACTCTAACAAGAGTTAAGCTTGGTAAGGTAACAAATGCAAGTGCAAAAGAAGATGTGCAAGTAATCTTGGATGCATTATCAAGTAGACTTGATAAAATGGAGTAGGCAAGAGATATGTACAAGAATAAAGCTAAGCGATATGCATCAATTTTGAGGAAGATTGTAGGCTCCTTGGAGAATGTGCAACCTATGGCCACGGTGAATTTTGAGGAGCCAGCAGTGCAAGAAGTGGAGAAGTTTTTCTCCAAGGGTTAGGTGTTTTATGATTTCATTGATGAGATAATAGAGAATGGCTCATAGCTCATAGCTACCGCAGATGAAAATACTGCTCAAATAGCCAAGATGAAATTGGAGCTTGAAAAAGAAGAAAATGTACTTTCCAAAGAGTAGAAAGAAATGGAACGATGTCTCTCATTTTGGTCACAAATGAAAGAGATAAAATTGAGAAAATTAGTGGAAGTTGGGGTAATTTCTAACACAGAGAAGTATGTGGAAATTAGAGAATCTCTTAAGAACCACATACAAGTAATCAAATCTCTCATCAAGGACATACAACAAGTATAAGAAAATGTTGAAGTACATCATGTTATGGTGAATGGAATTGAGGAGTTACCAAGTAAACTCCTTGATGATTATCATACTTTCCTCCCGACCAACAAGATTGCTCAAATCTTCAAAGAAGCTATCATGAAGTGGGTGGAAGATGAAGGCTTTTCAAAGACTTCAATGCAAACCAGATGTGATGTACAAATTTCTCTCGACAATCTCAAGACACATCTAGAAAGATGCAAGAAAATTTGCTCATCTGCAAGAAGGTCAATAATGAGGATTCATACCATTATTGATTTTGCAGTTGGTCTAGATGAGGTATTAATGCAAGAGATAAAGAAGAAATATGAAGACTTCCGAGCCAAGAGCAAGGAACCATAAAGACTTCTTGTATCTCTAGAGTTAGATAGTTTATATGATTTCTTCTATGCATTTTGTAAATAGTCTTCAAAATTTTACATGTCATTTCCAAAAATGTAATTACATGTAAACAAATCTGTTATTCTATAATTGTGGACAATTTTTTTGAATAAGTCAACTAGTTAGTCAAGATTTTCATATATTTTCTCTCCTAACTTTCCTAGATTTTCTCTCCCAATTTTCCTAGATTTTCTCTCCTCTCCAATATATAAATAAGAGAGGATTCTATTGTAATAGGTACCTTTTATCGTTGGAAATGAAGTGTTGCCTACTTGTGAAACGAATATTGAAACTTTGAGTTGAATTCTGTGAATCTAATTTTGATCAATAAAGAAGTGAAGTTGCATACCAAACTTTGTGTTGGGAAAAAATATCTTATGGCTCGATTGAATTGACAGTATTAAGTAATTGAGATTGAAAGGGATTTTGAGCAAATTTGTGTAAACTTTGAGTTACACCTATTACTTGAAATTGTGATCTATCAATGATACTATTGGTGAATTCTCTATGAATTTGTGCTTATATTTATTCATGTTGGTCATGGGATTTATCGTGGAATATATAGAAGACTTTGTGCTTCTTTTACAATGTTGGTTACTATCTTGAAGGATTGTTTATTGAAAGCTACGAAATGACTCTGTGAGCTTTTCTTATTGGTTACTTGTCATCATCATGTTGGTATTCCTAAGCTTTCCTTTGTCAAGACAGGAATTGTGTCGCCAAAAAGTGTATACTTTGCTTCATATGGGAATAATTAACTATGAATTGAGCTTATTGAGGCCTTGATTTTGTGTTGTGTTTTTTTTACACATCCACACTAGGTCTTGGACCCTTGCAAACTAAATAAATTGCATTTATTGATGTCTTGTAAAGGTTTTGTAAAGTGTTGTAAAATACTTTCACGCCTCTCTAGACTTAATGGACCTATTTTCTCCTAATTCAACATTAAAAAATGTATTTAATGGAAATCTCACATTAATCTAGAAGGCTTCTGAATTAAACTTAACTCTAATCTAGTGTTGTAATGTGTCTTACACATTCACATTAGAAGTTGTGCCTTTCTAGGCTATATGGATCCTATTTTAGTGTTTTAAAGTGTATTTAATCACACTTTCACATTGAATTTTGTGTCCCTAGCCCTAATTATACTTTACATCATTATTAATAGGCTCCTATGGCCCCATATTATGCATCTGAAGGCATAATTTGATCAAATACGTGATGAAATCAACATAAGAACTGAAAATATTCATTCCCCAACAATCCAACTAGCAAAAGGGCCCCTCTAGGACTAAGTCACCCATTTGGATAAATAAGTCCCTGCCAGGTGGGACTAAGTCACCTAGCATGACGACTTAGTCCAATTTGGCCTATTTTAGAGGTTTGACTAGGAAATTTTGGATTTTAAGTTTATTCTTCCTTCATGTTGGCCTTGGGGATCAAATTAATGGGAAAATTAGGAGGATTTCCTATAAATACAAGCCTCTAAACCCTAATTCATAACACATCATCATTTCATCCATCATTCATCATCTTCTCAAGTCAAGAAAGTTAGTTTTTGGGCATTCTAAGTCATCAAGATAGCTTTCAAGGACATTCAAGGACAAATTCTTCATCTTTTGCTGCAGAAAATTAATATATATCATCATGGAAAGGTATTAACTCCATTTTTTCATGCTTCATTACATTATTTATTCATTTTGATTTAATTACCTAAAAAGGGGTTTAACCAAGGAAAACCCCCATGCCCTAATATTCAATATTTATCCTTCTCTTCTTGTGTGTGTGTGCAGATTTAGGCACTTAGAGAGTTTGAAGATCATTTAAGATTAGGTTGAAGACTTTTTGAAGACATCTCCTTGTTGACCAAGCCAAAATATGAATAAAAAGTCACTTTCAAGCCCAAAAATTAGAGTTTCAGAAGCAAACACCTATAGAGAATCAAAGTGCAAACCGAGGGCTTTCATTTCTCCTTTCGAATTTTTAGAAATACAGAAGTGAAAAAAGTTGCCACTAATGGAAAATTAGTCTGACTGTACATGCCTTCAGTGATTCTTTAGATTTAGAGACCCATTTGGCTAAAATGGGCTCTTGAGTTATTTTTCCATATCTGGGACTAAGTCACCCAGATTGGCACAAGTGTCCCATTTAGATTCTACATCAGTTTTATAAGGATTCTAGATATTCATTCCATCCTTTCTTAGCCTCCAAGTGGAAACACTCTATTTCACAGCCTTATGTTCAATTTTTTTATATTTCTAGGTCATTTATCACATGTTTGCATACAACACTGTGTTTTCCAACACTTTATATTTTTTAGGTTTTACATTAATAATTATCTTTATTTTTTAGTTTATTTTATTAGGACATTTCATTTAGGCATATTACATCCATTTTAAATTAATATTGAGTGCAGACATTAGTATTTTGGGTCAATTTCTCTCCTTTTAGGTGAAAAACCCTAGAAGAGTTAGAGAACCTTTGGACACCCAAAATTAGTGTCCACATTTTGGTGAACCTGACTTTTGAATATTTTTATTTCTGATTTTGGAGTCCTTCATCATCCTAGAATTAGCTTTTATTGCATATTGCATTAGTTAAGTTGCATTCTAGGGTTTCAAAATTTGCATTAGTGAAAGTGCATATAGGTTGCATTTTTGCATCTTAAATTCTTGAAAATTTCTAAAATTTTGAATTTGCATCTTAGGTATGCCTGATACAAACCAGAATACATCAAAATCAATGAAAAAAATTCAAAAATTCTCAAAAAAATCCCAACTAGGGCTAATTCTGCACCTTGGGCAACTTAGTCCATGTTCAGCCCTAAAACCGCCTTTTACAAAGCTGCAAACCCTATTTTTAAGATTTTGTTTGTTGGCCTTACCCATCTATATTAGTTGGCTGAGTTTTTGTAACATATATTTCATTGGATTAGCTTAAATTAGTTCATTTCATGCATGGTTTAAATTTCAAGTTTGCATTCTCATATTGTTACATAGCATAATCAGTCAATTGTCATCCTTAAAATCTAAAAAATTGCATTCCTATTTTGCATGCTTTCTTTAGCATGGTTACATTTTGAAGTTTTTAGAATAATCATTACATCACATTTTCATTACAAAACTCTATAGTTAACATAGTTCATTCTAATTTTAGATCTTATTGCATGTTGTAAGCGATATTTATTAGGTGCATATGAATATGATGTCATTTTCCCTCTCTTTTTGTTCATCATCAATCTCTCTCCTAGTTTTCCTTCTATGGGTGAGGTTAGTCTAGTGAAAGAAACCTTGGATAATCATAACAATCATGTTTATTCTTCTCCTATTATCTCTCCCCCTTATGAAGAAGAGATTATAGTGCTAGAAGAACCAATTGATGAGAGTTTTGACAACCTGACTTGTTTCTCTCCTCTTACCTCTCCTGTTAGACAAAAAATTACTAAACAAGAGGACATAATGATAAGTAATCATGACGATCACACACCACAACAAGAAATCATTGAAACCTACCTATTTTCATCTCCTAACATCTTCTCCTCTTGTGACAGTGATAAGGATATATTGGTGTTAGATAAGAAAAATTTCATGATCCATGATAACCATCTTTATGATCCTTGCCCTACCTCTCCTATTTTGGATGAAATTAGGGAAAAAAGGAATGGAGTTGTAAATGACCATGATATTCATACTTTTTATTTTCATTGTATCTCCCCTAATTGTACGAAAGATACTTTGATGTTAGAAAACACAACCAATGAGAGTTATGAGAATCTTAGTTTTCCCCTTTCACCTAAACAAAAACCTTATTCAGCACAATACTTCAACCATTGATCATTCCCCTACTCGTGAAGAAGTTATTTTAGAAGAACCAATCCATGAATGTCAAGAACATTTGATTTGTAGGTCTCCTAAAAAATATCCTCCTAGGGAGAATATCATGGTGCTAGAAAATGGAAACAATAGTAATGTGTCTTCCTTTGAAAAAAAGGAAATTATAGATTGCCCTTTATTAGAGATACATCAAACCAAGACCGCTAAGATTATGAATGTGCAAGTGTCCATTAGATCCCCCTCGATCAATGGACCTCATTTATACCCCATGGAACATCCTAAGAATTCTCTCATCCTCTACCCACTTTCACACAAATAAAAAAATCAATACAAACCTGAACTTATCCTTTACCCACCGTCACATAAACCTCCACCTCCATCTAAACCCGAGTTTACCTTTTACCCACCTAAGCATGATGCTTTTACTCACACACACTACACTAGAAACAATCCGCGACCACAACAATCCACTTCAACACCATTACATTTTCCTAATCCAATCTTTCCTAGTGCTCCTCGCTTGACTTCTAGGGAGTATGATCTTGTTAAACAACTTAAGAATACTCCTTCCAAGATATCCTTTTGGGACCTTATTTAGAATTCACCTACCTATCACACTATGTTCCAAACAGCCTTACAAAAAATTCACAGCCCTTCTAATGTGCAACTTGATGACATAGCAAACCTCATTCAAGGATTGAATGCTAACATTGTTTTCCACCAAAGTGAACTCGCCTCTTTGGAAGTGCAAAAACAAAATGATGCATTCATGATCATAGCTCAATACAAAATGACAAAGATAAATTTAAATATTGTTGACAATGGGTCCACTCTTAATGTGTGTAGCGTAAACCTCTTGGATAGGCTTCATGTGGATAGATCAAAAATTCAACCTGATTCTTTATATTTTAAGGCTTTTGATAATGAAGGAAAGAAACCACAAGGTGTGATCACTTTACCTATTATAGTTGGAGTGGCCACATTGAACACCTTGATCCATGTCATGTCTCATAATATTTCATATAGTTTTCTTTTAGGAAGACCATGAATTCATGAGATGAATACAATGCCTTCAACTCTTCATCATAAAATGAAATATGTTTACAATAACATAGTATACATAGTTGATGTTGATCATGAGCCTTATCATCTCTTGTAACTTGAGAAAAACCAAAAAAACCCCTTGAACACATTAATCCCAACCACACAAGTGGAACTTGTGCAACAAAAATCTAAAACACAACATATTGAACAAGTCACACGCTATTAGATGATGATTGGGGATCCTTAGATTTCACACCAAAACTCATGGAAGAATGCAATCTTACAACAAAAGAATCTGACACAGTCATGCCAATGCAAAACTCAGAAAACCCTTCAAAATAATCCACCTCAACCACTTTAGACCGAAACATAATGAATTATACAACAAAATTTAATGAACACAACAATGAACAACCACCTAATTCAAAAGAAATGAAAAAGATTTATGGAAAAGGTTATTTACTTATGAAACAACTTGGATATAGTGGAAAAGGATGTGGTGCTAGAGAGCAAGGTATCCATGTCCCCATCAATCCTAATACACAAGAAACAACTCATGGTCTTGGTTATTGTCTTTTGATTAAAATCACCAAGCCTTCACCCAACATTAACACTATTACAAAACATCCTTCTACGACAATAGAAACTATTGGTATTGATGGTTATCCTTTGCAAACAAATAAATCCTTTCTTAATGTCATTGTCATCTCACAAAACACTAATGATATGAATTCATTAGATTTTACACCCTCCCATAAACGAGAGACCAAAATCTCACAATCTAAGGAGTCTTGTGTAAGTATGAAATCTCAAGTACTAAGCAAGAGGCATCTTTGTTGAAAACTACATGAACCTATTCTCCCATTGATCAAGAGGGTGTCTTGTCAAGACTTCTCCAAGAGCACTTGATCATCCTTCCTCCAAGAACTCGAAATAGATTTTATAATTACAATAATTCATTTTTCACATATCATAGAGTTCATGGTCATTCCACTAATGAATGTAAGAATTTGAGTAGTAAAATCCAAAATTTTCAAGAGTTTGGTATTCTTCCTTCTTTGGGGGCACCTAATTCCTCTAATTAGTACCAATTTTCACTCTAGCATGCATTTCATTAATCATTTCGGCTCACCTTTGTCCTGCACTCAGTGGGGGGAAGGGGTTATGTATCCTTTTCGTTGTATGTCGCATGTTTTTTTCCCTTTTGGCTAGTCGTTAACCTTTCATAAACATATAAGAGCAAGCTTGGGATGTGGAAGACATGCTTTAAGTTGACTCGCATGTGACATACTCCTTTTTTCATGACATAGTTTATAGGAAACATATGAATTGGCATAGGGCTTTCTGAGTAAGCTATCATGTTTTCCTTCTTCTACTTTAAAGCGATTTCTCATAGTGATGGTTTTTGCAACCGCTTTAAATTAGGGGCATACATTGACACTCACTTTTCATTGTGCAATTTCTTTTTTCTTGCGATGTGTCCTCTCTTGGTGATGTCATGGGGCTTTATTTCCTCCAAGAGTGTGATACTTCTTTGACACATCCTCTCTTGGATATGTTAAGCACAATGTCCCCTAAGATGATACCTTGCACAAACTAAGAAAAATCCATTTGAACATTCCTTACACTATCTTGCATTTACAATGTCTATGAGTGTCAAGCATACAAATTTTTGCTTACCTCATAGAGCTTGAAGATAATTTTCCTTGTGGCACCTTATTAAAGTTATCAGGAGGTATAACTTTAGTATGGTTAAGTGGGAAGCCCATTCTGAGGCATGACTTTTCCCCATAGCCACCTGCATGTGTCTGAGCACATATTTGGTCGTATGTGTCTCATCTTTTTAGGATTTCTTACCCAACTAACAACCATGAGTTCCGTCGCTCTAGAGTGAGTATTCATTTTCTTTCTGAAACAAACAGCCTAGATCTACTCCACAACATGTTGGAAAAATGGTCAAAGCTTGATTGACCTTTTTACTTTTGCTATTCTCTTCCTTCTAGTTCTTGCCATTGTATGATCATGTATCTTTTATTGCTACAAATCATTCACCTTGTGCATGTATTGTTATGTTTATGTTAGTTTGACTTAGGATCTTGGATCCTAGGGGCTTGCGCAACCTCCTTTGTTCTTTTTTATCCTACGTCATCTACATTGGTAAAATTGGACCCCTCTTGAATGTCTACTTTAGTGTGAGTTTGAAGCAAGTTCATCCTCTCACTAAAGTGGGGGCTTAATGTGTTGCCAAAAAGTGTATACTTCGCTTGATATGGGAATAATTAATGATAAATTGGGCTTATTGAGGCCTTGATTTGGTGTTGTGAGCTGTTTTACACATCCACACTAGGTCTTGGACCCTTGCAAACTGAATAAATTGCATTTACTGATGTCATGTAAAGGTGTTGTAAAGTGTTGTAAAATACTTTCACACCTTTCTAGACTTAATGAACCTATTTTCCCCTAATTCAATGTTATAAAATGTATTTAATGGCATTCTCACATTAATCTAGAAGGCTTGTGAATTAAGCTTAACTCTAATCTAGTGTTGTAACGTGTCTTACACATTCACATTAGAAGTTGTGCCTTTCTAGGCTATGTGGACCCTATTGTAGTGTTGTAAAGTGTATTTAATCACACTTTCACATTGAATTTTGTGTCCCTAGCCCTAATTATCCTTTACATCATCATTAATAGGCCCCTATGGCCCCATATTGTGCATCCAAAGGCATAATTTGATCAAATACTCAATGAAATCAACATAAGAAATAAAAATATTCATTCCCCAACAATCTAGTTGGAAAAAGGACCTTTCTGGGACTAAGTCACCCATCTAGATAAATGAGTCCCTACTAGGTGGTACTAAGTCGCCCAACATGGTGAGTTAGTCCAATTTGGCCTATTTTTGAGGTTTGAGCGGGAAATTTTTGATTTTATGTTTATTCTTCCTTCATGTCAACATTGGGGATCAAATTAATGGGAAAATTAGGAGGATTTCCTATAAATACAAGCCTCTAAACCCTAATTCATAACTCGTCATCATTTCATCCATCATTCATCATCTTCTCAAGTCAAGCAAGTTAGGGTTTTGGCATTCTAAGTCATCAATATATCTTTCAAGGACATTCAAGGGTGGATTCTTCATCTTTTGCTGCAAAAAATCAAGATTTATCATCATGGAAAGGTATTAACTCCATTGTTTCATGCTTCATTACATTCTTTCTTCATTTTGGTTTAATTACCTAAAAGGGGGTTTGACCAAGGTAAACCCCCATGTCCTAACATTCAATATTTATCCTTCTCTTCTTGTGTGTTTATATATTTAGGCACTTTGAGAGTTTGAAGATAAATGAATATTAGGTTGAAGACTTGTTGAAGACATATCCTTGTTGAAAAAGCCAAAATATCAACAAAAAGTCACTTTCAGGCCCAAAATTTAGAGTTTGAGAAGTGAACACCTATAGAGAATCAAAGTACAGACCAAGGATTTCCATTTCCCCTTTAATTTTTTTAGAAATAAAAAAGTGGAATAAGTTTCCACTAATAGTGAATTAGTCCTACTCTACATTCCTTTTAGTTATTTTTGTAGATTTAGACACCCATTTGGCTGAAATGGGCTCCATAGCTATTTTTCTAGATTTGGGACTAAGTCACCCAGATTGGCACAAGTATCCCATTTGGATTTTGCATCAATTTTATTAGGATTCCAAACCTTCATTCCACCATTTTTCAGCCTCTAGGTGCACACATTTTGTTTCACAACATTCTGTTCAGTTTTGTTTACATTTCTAGGTCATTTATCACATGTTTTCATACAACACTGTGTTTTCCAACACTTTGTATTTCTTAGGTTTTGCGTTAATAATCATCTTTATTTTTCAGTTATTGTATTAGGACATTACATTTAGGCATATTAAATTCATTTTACATTAATCTTGAGTGTATACATTAGCATTTTGGGTCTATTTCTCTCCTTTTAGGTGAAAACTGTAGAAGAGCTAGAGAACCTTTGGACACCCAAAATCAGTGTCCATGGAAATATTGGAATTCATTCTTAATTTTAGTTTGAAGTTTTATTGCATCAAGAACCTAAAATTGTGAAACATTTTAAAACATATTCTCTTAAAAAAGAGAGAATCATGAATGTGACACACCCCCATATCGTTACTATAAATATTTAATTGGTTTTCCTTATTTTCAATAAGCAATAAGAAGGGCACTTCCCCTTTCCAAGAGGGGAGATTCCATCTCACATAACTATGGTTGAAATCAAGGTTTTGTAATATGTTACAAGGGATTACAAAATTTTCACCCAACACACATGTAGATGAAGATGTTGAGTCTTCACATTCTAAGGATGTAGAAAGAGGAGAATTTCTTGTTACTAGAAGAGCCTTACTGAATGAGGAGAAAGAAACAACTCAACAGAAGAATTTGTTTAGCACCAGATGTAAGTGTGAAGGTAAAGTTTGTAATGTTATTATTGATGGAGGTAGTATTGATAACCTTGTTTCAAAAGAGATGGTTAGTAAGTTGAAGTTGTAGAGAAGAAGGCATATGAATCCATACTAGATTGCTTGGTTGTAGAAGGACCATAAAGCTTTGGTAAATGAACAATATCTAGTAAATTTCAAGATTGGAAATTACCATGATGAGGTATTGTGTGATATTATTCCTATGGATGTTTTCCATTTGTTGTTAGGTAGAATTTGGAAGTTTGATCATCGAGTGGTGCATGATGGACATGCTAACACCTATTTCTTGACAAAGGAGGGAATTAGTCAGAAGTTGAAACCCCTGAGGAAGGTAGCAGAAAAGGTATGTAGTAATGCAAGAATTTGTTGAGTTGATGGAAGAAAGTTCCTAGAAGGTATGGGTCATGAGCATATGTGTTTTGTATTGATCCCTAGAGTTGATGAAGAAGATACTAATGAGGTATCTATAGAGGTTTCACATTTTTTCAATGAGTTTCAAGCTATTAATTTTTATAACATACCTAAAGGTTTGCCTCCAATAAGAAAGATTAGTCATCAGATGGATCCAATTCCTAGAGCCAGTTTGTTGAATACTGTAGCTCATCATATGACTCTAGTAGAGAGTGAAGAGTTGAATAGAAAAGTGCAAGAGTTGTTGTAGAAGGGATTGATTAGAGAGAGTTTGAGTCCATGTGCAATACCTATAGTACTAGCACTAAAGAAGGATGGGGAATGGCGAATGTCCATATATTCTAGATCCATGAACAAGATCACCATCAAGTATAGATTTCCCTTGCCTAGAATGGATGGCATTATGGATTGTTTGACTAGATTTGATTACTTCACGAAGATAGATTTGAAGAGCGGATATCACTAGATCCAGATTAGAGAAGGAGATGAATGGAAGATAGCCTTTAAAACCAAGGATGGATTGTACTAGTGGTTAGTCATTCCTTTTGGGGTAACAAATGCACCAAGCACATTAATGCAACTTATGAATGAGCTATTTAAATAATTTTTAATATTTTTTTTTATTGTTTATTTGGATGATATTTTATTTTTCAGTAAGACATTGGAGGAGCACCTGATGCATATCCAAAGATTTTTTGAGAAGCTAAGGGAGTAGAAGTTGTTGATTAATTTAAAGAACTCTAGTTTTGTGAAGAGAGAGTTGGTGTATTTGGGATTTTTTGTCTCAGTAGAGGGTCTTAAAATGGATCCAAAGAAGGTGAGAGTTATCATTGAATGGCCTACCCAAATGATTATTATAGAGGTAAGGTCATTTGATGGTCTAGCAAGTTTTTGCAAAAAAATTATTAAGAATTTTATTAGTATTTGTGCACCTCTAACTAATGCAATGAGAGGGGATATAGAGGATTTTAAATGGACAGTAGGAGCAATAAAGAGTTTTGATATGTTGAAGATGAAATTCATAGAGCAACTCTTTTGGGACTTCTAGATTTCAATAAGGTCTTTCAGGTAGATTGTGATCTAGTGGCACTGCCATAGGAGTTGCTTTGAGTCAAGAAGGTAAGTCTATTGCCTATTTTAGTGAGAATTTTCAAATGATGCTAACAAGACATTTTTTTCCTATGATTAGGATTTTTATGTTATAGTTCAGGCTTTGAAGAAATTGAGACACTATTTGTTTCCTAAAGATTTTTTTATATATACTAATCACCAGGCTTTGTAGCATCTCAATAGTTAAGTAAATTTAAACCAAAGGAACTTAAAATGGGTTGATTTTTTGTAGAGTTATACTTTTTTTTTAAGCATAGGAGTGGAAGGTCAAATAGAGTTATAGATGCCTTGAGTAGAAGGAAAAATTTGTTGATAGAGATGAATATAGAGGTTGTTAGGTTCAATGAACTCAAGAGTTTGTATCCTAAAGATCCATACTTTGCAGAAGCCTGGAAGGCTTGTTTGGAACCTATTACATTAGATAGGACAAGATGGTTGGATTTCCTAATCCAAGATGTGATGTTGTTTAGAGGAATCCAATTGTGCATTCCAAGGAGTTATATGAGAGAGAATCTAATCAAGGAGAAGCATAGTGGAGGATTAGTTGGACATTTCATTTGAGATATGACCATTGCTCTTGTTAGTGAGAATTATTATTGGCCATAGTTACAACAAGATGTGAAGAAGTTTGTACAAAGTTGTAGATTATGTTAGATGGTGAAAGGAACAAGTAAAAATACTAGATTGTATCAGCCATTATCTATACTTGAGAGGTTGTAGGAGGATATTAGCATGGATTTTGTTCTTAGATTTCCAAGGAAATAGAGAGGGAATGATTCCATATTTATGGTGGTGGATAGATTTTCAAAGATGGAACATTTTATTCTGTCATAAGACTATTGATGTTGTTCATATTATGGATTTTTTTCAGAGAGACCATGGTGAGACTACATAGTCTACCGAAGAGTATAGTTTCAAATAGAGATACCAAATTTTTTGGTTATTTCTAGAGAACATTATGGAAAAATTTGAAGACATATTTCAAGTTTAGTTTTGTACACCATCAACAGACTAATGGATAGATGAAGGTGGTCAATAAGAGTTTGGGTAACCCACTAAGATGCTTAGTAGGAGCTAGATAATCACAAGGGATGGGATTTCATTATACCACAGGAAATTTTTTCTTACAATAATTCTATCAATAGGAACACAAGTAAATCACCATTCTAGATTGCATATGGGAGTAGTCCAATAATTTCTTTTAAACTAAAAAAATGGATAAGGGGGAGAAGAGTTGTGTTGAGGCCAAAGATTTTGCTGAGCTAGTGTAGGGGCACCATAGGTCTTCATGCATCCAAGGGGTCAAAGTTAGCATTTTTGTTTTGTTTTTTGATGTTTCCATGTAATAAGGTCTAATAAGACCATTTCATGTTTTTTTGAGTCTATTGTTAGTTAGATTAGGGGTCAATTCGTGTGCAAATATAAAGTTGTCAAATGTTGCACAATAATGTCAAACAATTTTACACTTTTTGTCATAAAAGGGCATAATGAGGTTTTGTTAAGTATATAATTTTAAAAGTGGTTGGTAACCATTGAGAATGTTTTTAAATTCTTTAATAAATCCTTTTATGGTCGAAGAGGAGGTTTGATGTTGAAATTTGGAAGATTGGAGCAATAAAATTATGTTTTCCTACATTTCTAAATGTTGTTTTGCTACTAAACTATGTTGTACGAATTTATTTGATCCATTAATGAACTAAAATTACTTAGGATTGATAAAGCACTGAATCTACTTTCAGTTGGTGGTGGTTGCATGTGATTTCATTGTGTTTTGAGTGAGTTGTGTTATTTTTACTCCAAAATGGTCTAAACCCTAGGTAGGTTAACCAAGAAGAAAGTAAAATGTAAATCTTTCAATTCCACAAATAGAAACTCCTAAAACTCAGTGGAATGGATTGTGTAGGGTTTCTCTTTAGTTTTCCAAACTTTTAGGGGTATAAAATGGTATTTGGCACATGTGGAGTTGCTGCATTGGCCTAATATCGTTATGTATTAGGCCTGGGAACCCTAGAGACTTAGGGTATTTGTTGAAAAGCTTTCGGAGATTGATCTATTTCATGGGAGTTGATGGTTTGGGCCATGTGTGATCTGTGGAGAGTATTTGAATAGGTGTTGAAGAATTTTGAATCCCTGAACCCATTTGGATCATGTCTAGTTGTCAATTAGGCCCAGTCAAGGCATAGGATAGTCAAAATTTGAAGCTTTTTGTACAAAGTACCCTACCCAAGTTTTGAGATAAGTTAAATAATGGCCAAATGCATATCTAGATCAAGTTTTCTTTCTTGGATATCAGTATTGGTTGGGAAGTTACATAAAAAAATGCATCTTTGAAAGGCTACAAGGAAGAATAAGGGTTAATGAAGGAAAACCCATAGTTAATGAACAAAAAGCACCTAAAAAGTAGTTGTCTAAGGTTGTTTTGAGGTTCTTAACCCCTGATTTGCATCAAATAGGTATCAAAGTGTCGGTTTGATCTGAAGAGGGCAAAATTGATGTGGAGAAGAAACAAAGATGCCTCCAAAAGGGAATCTAGTTGCTAGAGAGGTGAATGAACTAAAGGAGAAACATGCAAGCGAGTTGAGACAAGTGAAGGAGTTGATAGAAGCCCTTGCAACCAAGCTTGCTATTGTTGAAACAATTTAGAAAAGAGGAATGGTCACAGGAGACTTGAGTGACTGAGAAGAAGAAGAAGAAGAAAGGGAAGAGGAAAGTTCCAAAGGGTCTGAGGAAGAGATGGATCCTGATGACTTGAGGATGGCAAAGTTGTTGAAGGAATTCAAGGGAGAAGATCCTAAGATCAAGATGGATTTACCCATTTATGGAGGAAAATTGGATAGTGAAGAACTCCTAGATTGGATAGGAGCATTGGATAACTATTTTGAATATGAAGATGTGCCAGAAGAGTAAAGGGTGAAGTTGGACAAGAAAATTTTTAAGGGCCATGCCTTACTTTAGTGGGATTTTGTACAAGATGAAAGGAGAAAGAGGGGAAAGTCTAAAATCACCTCTTGGGATAGGATGGTTGCTAAACTCAAGGGAAAATTCCTACTAAGTGACTATAACATTTAGTTATTCAAAAGGCTTCAAAACCTTAAGCAAAAAGGATATGGATGATTAAACCTATACAAAATAGTTCTGCAAATTGAGCATAATGGTAGGCCATGTAGAAGATGATGTGGAAAATGTGATAGATATCTCAATGGGTTGAGATACAACTTTCCAGATGAGTCGAGCCTCACCAATCCAAGAACAACATAGAAGAGTGTTATCAATTGTCTATCAAGGTTGAAGATAAGTTGAGGAGAAGGTAAGAAAAGAAAATCAGGGGTAGAGGAAGGAGTTCTACAGGAAGTGATATGTTTTCTAATTCAGGACAATCATATGAGAGTCAAGGAGAGACAAGAAATACCCAATAGCAAGTTTCAGATTCAAGAGGTGGTTTTACAGGAAGAAGATCAGATTCTAGGGGAAAATTTTGAGGGCAAAGAGGAGGTTCAAGTGGCTTTACTGGGAAGTGTTATAAATGCAATAAATTTATAGGCCACTAAGCATGGAAATGTACTAAGGAGAAGCCATCTACTTCTATTGGGAGAGAAAGAAGAAATCAAATTGCACAAGGTGGAGATGATGTTGAGAGTGTACATTCCTTGCCACATGTTGAAGAACCAAAGATTGGAGATTTTTTACTAATGAGAAGGACTCTACTAAAAGGGACAATGGAGAATGAACTACCACAGAGAAATTCACTCTTCAGGACTGCATGTAAAAGCCAAGGTAAGTGTTGCAACGTTGTTATTGATTCTGGTAGTACAGAAAAATTGGTTTCTCTTGAAATGGTAGAGAAGTTGAGATTACAAAGGATTCCTCATGCTACTCCCTACAAGGTGTCTTGGTTAAACAAGGGACAGCAAGTAGTGGTGAATGAAAAAATTTGGGTATATTTTCACATAGGGGTTATAAGGATAGGGTCTTATGTGATATAATTCCAATTGATGTTTTCCATTTTCTTTTGCGAAGGCCTTGGAAATATGATAGGAATTCCAAGCATGATCATAGGAAAAATATATATGCTATAAAAAAGGATGGAGTTTCCTACACCCTTACACCATTAAAAGAGGAAGGGCATGAATCACAAATGGGTTCTAGTGCTATGTTGGGGAGTGAAAAGGAGTTTGTAAAAATCATAGAGAAGGAAGAAATAGATCTAAAAGTGGGGGTCCAAGGTGATGTTGATGAGTTAAAAAGAGTTCCCATAGTCCATGAAGAAAGAAAAGGGGGATTTTGAAATCATGAATAGACCCTAGACTATCATGACAATAGTTGACATTAATGGTTTTCCATGGGAGATCCAAAGCATGTTGAAGGATAATGCAAAAATAGTTGTGGATGCATTTTCACATATCCTATTTCCAATGCAAAGGATCAATAATTTACAATTGTCTGAATAGAGTGAATTTGGGTCTAATGTTCAAGTGGAGCAAGGTGAGTTGCTGGTAAACACAATGCAAGTTTTATATTTTTAGTTATTAGGCTGCAAGGATAGAGCTTTCCATTTAGTTCACCATATTAGACATATGCCATTTGAGTTTGAGGATGCAAATAGTTTTGTCTACTACTAGGATAGAAGAGAGGGCCATCAATGGGGAAGATAAATTTTCCATTATGGATTTGCCGACCAAGATACTTCATTCAGATGTTGCCATGTTGAAAGGGTCACTAAGAGAGTGTGAGAAGTAGAGCAAAGAAGACATAGCTGGTGATGGTGCTAAATAAGTAGTTACAAAGGAAAATGTTAACATTGTTATCATCCAAGTGTAGGAGGAAGAGTATGAACAATATGTTGGGAATAATAATCAATTTCCACAATCATTGCATTAGGTATCTCTGGAAGGTGAATTGCAGTTCATAGTCTCTATAACTATTATATGTTTTTTCAAGGTTTATCGATAGTTGCAAGTAGATTTTAGTCCCTTCAAGTCAAGGAAAACAAGCAACTTGAGTTCATTGCTTCACATACACACTGTAGAGCTACTATTTTAGTTGTTAAGGCATTGTTGAAGGAAGGATTTAGAGGTGCAGATGGGGGATAGGCTTCTTTTGACAAGTTCAAATACCTCTTCCAAGTGTTCAAGAGACCTATAATCAAGATGAAAAAACGTATGGGATTGTTTCAAAGAAGACAATGTGCAAGGACTTAAAGACACTATACAAGATATTTCAAGCATGGTTCTCATGTTTCTACCATTCATTCAAGTGGAACTTTAACCTTTCTTCCTTGGGAGTATGGTGTAGGGGCACCATAGGTCTTTATGCCTACAAGAAGTAAAATTTAGTATTTTGTTCTGTTTTGTGATGTTTTCATGTAATAAGTTCTAAGAAGACCATTTCATTTTTTTTTTATTCTAGTTTGAGTTCTTAGGGGTCAATTGGTGTGCACATACAAAGTAGTCAAATGTTGCACAATATTGTCAAGCAATTTTGTACTTTTTGTCATAAAAGGGAATAATGAGGGTTGGTTAAGTATATAATTTGAAATGTGGTTGGTAACCATTGAGAATGTTTGTAAATGCTTTAAGAAATCCTTGTATGGTTGAAGAGGAGGTAGGATGTTGAAATTGGAAGATAGGAGCAATAAAATTCTATTTTCTCGCATTTTTGAACGTTGTTTTGCTGCTAAACTATGTTGTATGAATTTGTATGATCCATTGATGAACTAAAATCACTTGGGATTGATAAAGAACTTAACCTACTTTCATTTGGTGGTCATTGCATGTGATTTCATTATTTTTTGAGTGAGTTGTGTTGTTTCTACTCCAATCTGGTGTAAACCCTAGGTAGGGTAACCAAGAAGAAAGAAAAATATAAATCTTTACATTCCACCAATAAAAACTCCTAAAACTCAGTGGAATGGATTGTGTAGGGTTTCTCTTTGGTTTCCCAAACTTGTAGGGGAAGAAAATGGGATTTGGCACATGTGGAGTTGCTGCATTGGTCTAATATCTTCATGTAATAGGCTTGGGAACCCTAGAGACTTAGGGTATTTTTTAAAAAAAATTTGGAGATTGATCTATCTGATAGGAGTTGATGTTTTGGGCCACGTGTTATCTATGGAGTGTTGGAATGGGTGTTGAAGAATTTTGAATCCCTTAACCCATTTGGATCATGCCTAGTTGTCAATTAGGCCTAGTCAAGACATAGGATAATCAAAATTTAAATTTTTATGTACAAAGTACCCTACCCTGGTTTTTACATATGTTAAATAATGGGAAAATGGGTATCTATATCAAGTTTTCTTTTTTGGAGATCAATCCTGGTTGGGAATTTACGTCAAAAAATGTCTCTTTGAAAGGATACAATGAAGAACAAGGGTTAATGAAGGAAAACCAATAGTTGATGAACAAAAATCACCTGAAAAGTGTTGATGTTCTTGCAGCGTCAGGTTGTATCTTCCAGACCAGCATATGGTGATAATTCAAATGGAGCCTCAATGACTATTTGAATTATATACACTCCTTCTTTTGAGCTGACATGAAGCAATGAAGAAACATGTCTTTTATTAGTTACTTGTGATGAGGCCGACTTCTTATCTCTTGGTGCGATTATCTATGAGGATGACTTACCTTTTATTAGATGCGTCTCTTTAAATGATAATATATTCTTGTTGCTAGCCAACTTGTATTAAAAAGGGTGGCATCCCTTCATAATGTATATATGGATCCGTCTTCTCATTTTCATTATCAAGAAAGTTCGATATTCATTCTATATTCAAGTGCGAGTTATATCTTGAGCAGTTTGCAATTTTCTCTAAGGGAAATTTCCTTCAGGAGCAAGTCGAAGTTCTTTCAAGAGTAGATTTTGATATACATGTAGAGTAGATTATAATTTGTATCTTGCATCTAGAGTTGGTGTTCTTACTTGGCCTCAACTTCAGCCTTATTGTACAAGAAGTGTTGATTCTTGAATAATATATAAGTGATATATTATTGTTGGGTTTTTCTCCCTCAAGAGGAGGGTTTTCCCAAGGTGTCTGCTATGTTATTGTGTCTGATTTTTGAATTAAATTCTATGCATTAAATTTTATCATAAAACTAACATGGTATTAGAGTGGGTTTGAGAGGATCATTTTTGGTTCTAAACAGCGATACTCTATTCTCTTCTTTGTTTATTTTCTCATTAATCAAGATGGTGAATGGTTTGAAGATTGAGGATAGACTCGAGGGAGCATCAAACTTCACATCATGGAGATTTAGGATCATGCTTACCTTGTGTGAAAATGACTTTGGTGAGTTTGTGGAGTCTAGTGTTCCTGAACCTAAGGAGGAAGAAGAGAAGTTGTAGTGGGTGAAGAAAGATATTAAGGCAATGAAGGTATTGGTTGATTCTGTTAAGGATCACATTGTTCCTATCATCTCTAATTTGAAGACAACAAGAGATATGTTCAAAACATTGGAAGAAATGTATGAAATCAACAATACCAGCCAGGCACTTGCACTGAAGCAACAACTACACCATGTGAAGATGGCGAAGGGAGAATCTGTGATTGCATAATTCATGAGGATTTTAGATTTGAGATATTAGCTCTCAACAATTGGGAATATGGTTGATGACAAAGACCTAACTATGCTTTCTCTCAATGGTCTTCCCTTATCTTGGGAATCCTACATTTAGGGAATCAGTGCAAGATCAAAATTTCCTAAGTTTGATCACCTAAGATCAAATTGCATTCAAGAAGAATCAAGGTTGTTGGAAAGAGGCATTTGTCAAAGTTCAAAGAATGAAGACATTCATGTTCTCGCCTCCCATGCTTCAAATAAGAAAGGAAAAGATGGAAGGAAAGGATTTTTCAAGAGGAATCGAGATAAGGGAAATGATGATGCACCTCCCTCCAAGAAGAAGAGAGACATTTCCAAGATTCAATGCTTTAGGTGTGATAAGTTTGGGCCTTTGCTAAGCATTGTCCAACTAGACCTAAGCAACAAGCCACAGTTGCGGATGTTGATGATGCCTCTCCATAGAAGGATTCATGTGAATACTTGATCTATTTAGCTCTATCAAGCAATGTACCTATAGATACTCGTACTTGGTTGATCGACAGTGGTGCTTCTCGACACATCACTGGATTCAAGGTGCACTTATCAAGTTTGGTGGAGAAAGAGTTTTCTGAGCAAGTTATTATTGGAGATGATGTTGGCTATTCCGTGAAAGGAATTGGAACCTCTACTCTTCATTTGGATTCTGGTATTAAATTTTAGTTGAGAGATGTTCTGTATGTCCCAGGAATCTAGCACAATCTTATTTCTATTTCAGCCCTAGAAGATGAAGGATATCATGTTGCCTTCTCCAAAGGAAAAGTTCTTGTGTGGATGGAGAATTCCTGTTTCAAGGAAGCTCAAGTGATTGGTGTTAGACATGAAAGCCTCTATAGGCTATGTACACATCCTCTACAAGCTCTTGTTCATGATTCCTCAAGCCTATGTGACCTTTGGCATCGAAGATTAGCACACCTCCACTTCCGTGCCTTACCTATCATGGAGAAGATGGTCACGAGACTTCCCAAGTTCAATCAGGAGCATGAAGGAACCTACAAGGGATGCGCTATGGGTAAAAATTCAAAATCCCCTTTCCATTGTAGAGAATATAGATCTAAGTGTATTTTAGACCTTATTGATTCTAATTTATGTGGACCTATGTCTATTCCATCTTTGAGTGGATTCTTGTATTATGTTTTGTTTATTGATGACCACTCTAGGAAGACTTGGATTTATTTTTTGAAATCTACAGAATCTTAGGAAGTGTTAGGAAGGTTTAAAGAGTTCAAAGCTTTGGTAGAGAATCTTTTTGGTAAAATAATTAAGGTCCTCAGATCTGACAATGGAGGAGAATACACCTCTAGTTGCTTTAAATATTTTTGTATTGATGCATGGATTAAGAGGGATTTGTGTGTTCCCTATAATCCTCAATAGAATGGTGTTACAAAAAGGAAGAATAGGACAATCGTGGAAGCAACAAAGGCCATGATCCATCATCAAGAATTGCAAACTTTCTTATGGGAAGAAGCTTCTAAGACGACTGTGTATGTTCATAATAGAAGTCCTCACAAGGTCTTGGAGAATATGACTTCGGAAGAAGCCTGAAGTCAGTCATTTGAGGATCTTTGGATGTCATTTCTATATTCATGTTCCAAAGGAAAAGAGAACTAAGTTGGAGCCTTCTAGCAAGAGGGGAATATTTGTGGGCTACATTGAGACATCAAAAGCCTACATGATATACATTCCAGGACAGAAGTTGATCGAGATTAGTAGGGATGTCACATTCGAGGAAGATGTTGCATTCAGCAGATCCAAGGGCATTCATATGGAGATCGATAATGAAGAGTCTCCCCAAAATATGGAAGTTGACCATACTCCTGAGATTCAAAGGGAGAATTTTGAACCAAAGGAATATGTTGATCAAGTTGAGCCCTTGGAACCTACTGATGGGCCTACCGATATTGTGCTTAGAAGAAAGAGACCTCTTTGGGCTAGAAAAACTATGCAAGAGGGTGAGAGATTTGTAGCTCCTAGAGGAACATTCAGAAAAATTAAAAGGCCACATAAGTTCTCTAGTTATGTTGCCTTGATGAGTCTGATTATTGAGTCTGATCCTTCTAGTGTGGAGGAAGCTTCCAATCAACAAGTTTGGAAAGATACTATGACAGAGGAGTACCAATCAATTCTCAAGAATGATGTTTGGGACATTGTTCCTAGACCCGAAGGAAAATTTGTGGTATCTTTGAAATGGCTCTTTAAGATTAAGCATGCAGCTAATGGGAGCATAGAGAAGTACAAGGCAATATTTTTGGCTCATGGTTTTTCATAGAAAGAGGGAATTGATTATTAAAAAACTTTTTCTCTTGTTGCTTGCTACACTTCTATCAGAACCATCATTGCCATTGTTGCATCTAGAGGATGGAAGATTCATCAAATGGATGTGAAGAAAACTTTTCTAAATGGTGTGATAGAGGAAGAAGTTTACATAGAGCAACCTGATTGGTTTGAGGTACATGGAAAGGAGTCTCATGTTTGCAAGTTGAAGAAGGCCTTGTATGGTCTTAAGTAGGCTCCTCGTGCATGGTACAAAAGGATTGATCATTACCAATCAAGTTTGGGTTTCTTGTAGAATGATGCTGACTCTAATCTATACTTTAAGGTAATTGATGGTGATGCATTGATTTTGGTTTTATATGTTGATGATTTGATCCTTACTAGAGAATATCACTTGATTCTTAAGTGTAAGAAGGAGTTGGCTTCTGAATTTGATATGAAGGACCTTGGGCTCATGCATTACTTCCTTGGCTTAGAAGTCTGGTAGAAACTAGATGAAATGATTCTGAGTCAAGGGAAGTACACCATTGATGTACTTAAGAGGTTTGGTATGATGGATTGCAAATCCATGTCTACACCCATGGAGACCACAATACATAAATTGAAGGAGGATGCAGCTAGTTCAGACCTACTAGATCCTACATTGTATAGAAAACTAATTGGGCCCTTGATGTATCTAGTTAACACTAGACTTGATATTGTTTATGCGGTGAGTGCACTTAGATAGTTCATGTGTGAACCGAGAAAGATACATCTTGTTGCAGCTAAACATATCCTTAGATACTTGCGTGGCACAATTGGATATGGGTTGAGATATACTTCATATGCTGACTTGGAGTTACATGGTTATACTGATTCTGATTGGGCAAGATGTGTTTCAAATCAGAAGAGTACTTCTGGTTGTTGCTTCAGTTTGGGTTCTGCTATGATATCCTGGTGCAGCAGGAAGTAGTCATTTGTGGCATTGAGTACAGTAGAGGCAAAGTATATTACAGCTTGTATGGAAGCTCGAGAAGTAGTGTGGCTTCCTAAGCTTCTTATAGGATTGTTTGGACAATCAATGGAGCCTACTATCATTCATTCTGATAATTAGAGTTGCATGAAGCTTTTTGTCAATCTTTTGTTTCATGACAAAACCAAGCATGTTGAGATCAAGTACCACTATATTAGAGATATGGTACTACAGAAGGCTATACAATTGAGGTATATCAACACTGATGAGTAGACGACAGACATTCTCACCAAGCCTCTCTCTAGGATAAAGTTTGTGTACTTTCAAGATAAGCTTGGTATGGTTGAGAATCTAGCCTTGACTGAGAAAGAGTCTCAGTATCAGTGAAACTTATTTAATGAGTTCTTCTTTGTGAGAGAAGTTTGAGGTGAAATCTCTTGTTAATGCATTTTCCTCTTAGATGGAGGAATTTGAGGTGCAAGCCTTTGTTAATGCATTTCTCTTTGAGATTTGAGGTGAAAGCCCTTGTTTCCACCCTCTGAGTTGAGTCATGGTGGATGTCATGTGTGTGACTCCATGACACATCTTGTACTTTTGAATGTAATTTTGAGGTGATAACATCACGTAAGTGATGAACACTTGTAGACACCATAGTATGGTTGTGGCCATTATGGTTGATATCATGTTGAGGTGATATCTAATATCACGATGAGATGATATTCTTCTTTTCACATTTGGTTGTAGCCATTGTGGTGGACATCACGTTGAGGTGATATGTCTTGTGCAGCTGGAAGTAACATCCCTAGCTGAGAGGGAGTATTGATGTTCTTGCAACGTCAGGTTGTATCTTCTAGACCAGCGTATGGCGATAATTCAAATGGAGCCTCAATGGCTATTTGAATTATGTACACTCCTTCTTTTGAGCTGACATGAAGCAATGAAGAAATACATCTTTTATTAGTTACTTGTGATGAGGCCGACCTCTTATCTCTTGGCGTGATTATCTATGAGGACAACTTACCTTTTATTGGATGTGTCTCTTTGAATGATAATATATTCTTGTTGCTAGCTGACTTGTATTAAAAAGGGTGGCGTCCCTTCATAATGTATATATGGATCCATCTTCTCATTTTCATTATCAAGAAAGTTTGGTATTCATTCTATATTCAAGTGCAAGTTATATCTAGAGCAGTTTGTGATTTTCTCTAAGGGAAATTTCCTTCAAGAGTAGGTCAAAGTTCTTTCAAGAGCAAATTTTGATATACATGTAGAGCACATTGTAATTTGTATCTTGCATCTAGATTTGGTGTTCTTACTTGGCCTTGAGTTCATCCTTATTAGACAAGAAGTGTTGATTCTTGAATAATATATAAGTGATATATTATTGTTGGGTTTTTCTCCCTCAAGAGGATGGTTTTCCCACGGTATATGCCATGTTATTGTGTTTGATTTTTGAATTAAATTATGTGCATTAAATCTGATCATAAAACTAACAAAAAGTGGTTGTCTAAGGTTGTTTTTAGGTTGAACTCCTACTCTGCATCATGTGAACTTGAAGAATTCTCATGAAGAGGTGAAGAAACATATCAATAAGATAAACTCACAATATAAGGCTAAGGAAGATTAGAAAAGGAGGTATAAAAAGTTCTAGGTAGGAGATGAGGTCATGGTTCATTTGTGAAAGGAGACATTTCTAGTTGGTACATATAACAAGTTAAAGATAAAGAAGTTTGGACCATGCAAGATCCTGAAGAAGCATGATTCAAGAAATTCATATGAGATAGAGTTGCTTGATGAAATTCACATTTCACTTGTGTTTAACATTTTTGATTTAATAGAATATCATGAAGGGGGAATTGATGAAGTAATAGAAGCACAATGGAATATTTCAGCACCTACTTCAAAAAAGGAGGAGATAGAAGAAATTTTGGATAGTCATGTGGGTAGAAGTATAAAAATTAGACAATATGCGAAGAACTTGGTGAAATGGAGAGAAAGGCCTACTGAAGATTCATCATGGTTGTTGGAGGCTTAGGTAACTGCCTTGGTTTCCCTCTAACTCAGAAGTGACAGGGTCACTTTTTAAATTACCCTAGGTGTCTAATGCAAGAGCATCTAGTGGTGTAGGGGAAATCTTGCATCTCCCAAAAGATATGTTTTTTTCTTATTTTATTTAGTTGTTTTGAGTCTCATGATGACACTTAAGGGGTGTAAGACAACTAAAAGTCAAAAAAAGGAAAAAAATGGTCACTTACTATTTTAGTATGTCAATCTAAACGAACTTGTATGGACTTAAAAATTAACCCCAAGGAGTGGAACTGAAAAATATTTTTGGTCACAAAAGAATCATCTCAATACCTTGTATGGTTTGGGAGATATTAAAGTTCTCGTCCTGAGAAATTTCTCCAATGTAGCTTCAAATTCAAATTTGAAAACCTTAGAGGCCCCAAAAAAACTCAAAAAAGTGGACGAAATGATCTATGATGGTTTCTACATTGTAGATTTCTTCAAGAGATTTCCAACGATATATTATAATAGAAAATTGAACACTTGGATCAAAATTTATGGCTCAGAAAAGTTGCCCCACTAAAAAGTGAATTTCATTAAAATATCTTCCTAGGCAAGAAATCAATCAACATGACTTTTGGTGCCGAAAAAAAGAGAAAGTTACACTTTCTAGAACATTCTATGGTAGTTACTAGGTAAAATAAAAGGGTTAAGTGGAGGTTGTAGAAGGTGGATTCATTAATGCAGATTATGGCTCTGAATAATATTTTATTTTAGAGTTGATTTTGTTGTAATGAATCATGCCCATGAGGTTGTAGCATTGTAATTTTTGAATTTATAATTTCACTTTCTAAAATTAATTGAAAGTGGGTTACTTTTTGTCTCACATTTTCTATGGTGGTATCTATTGTTGTGCTTTGTGTGGGTTTCAAGTGGTGTAGCTCTTATCAGCAAAGAAATAATAAACAATGTCAATTCCACTACCAAACTATAGACTCTAGAGAAGGAAACCTCCTAACCAATGGAAACTTGTGGGAAATACTTATTTGAAATTAGAGAATTGAGTAGGAGCGAGTGAGATTATACCATTTTTTTGAACCAAAATAGTTAAATTTCCTTTTTTATTACTTTATAAGAATTGAATAACTTTACTTTTCCTTTATGAAATAGTACACTTCTTAAAAAACACATAAATTTTTTTATTAAATAAGTGATTTTATCAATTATATTTCCCTCATCAATCAAAAAATATATTAAATATTCTAAATTTGGATGGAGTTTGTTAATGTAAATACATTATGAAAACTATAGACATACTACTCAATAAAATTACTTTTTCATCACCATCTTCATGTTTTTAAAATTAATAGTAGTAAGTTTATTGAGAAGAGATCAAAATGTTCTAGTGTATTAAAGGAAACATTCACCTTCATTCATATTTAGGCTAAATAGATTCTAATTTATTGACATCTTGCCACTTGAAGATTTAGTTTGAATACTATACTACAACCATCTCATATTTTCTTTAATTCTTTCTAAGATCTATATGATATAAGTATGTATCAGATAATCAAATATACTAACCTTGATACTATTAATTTTTAATATTCAATTTTTTATTTTATCTATTCATTTGTATTATGTATATTTTTTTTTTCTATCCATAATATCACACAAATAATTTTTTAGTTAAAATCAATTGAAAATTTATTTTCCATATAGAAAAATCATACTCCTAAAAATTGGAAATAACATATAATTTATCATTTCAACACAACTTCCTTTTACAAAACACTTTTTAAATATTAGATATGAACAATTGTGTATTGAATGTAGTATCAATTAACTTGCTACCAATAACATTATCCCTATTGAAGTAGAAAAAACAACTTACAAAAAGATATTATAAATTGTAACAAAGGAAATGTCTAATATTTAACATTAAATTTAGGCTGCCTACTTTAATTTAAGTTTACAGTTTAAATGACTTCCATGCTGCAAATAATATAAAATTTACCCCTTCTAATCTCTTATCTATCAATATACTATCTCTTTTAGTGCTAAATACATGCATCCATAAATATTTACAATTTCACTAATTGATGTATTGATTTAACCAAAAGCAATATTATAAATTGTAGATAGAAGAAATGCATAGAATATATTCATGAAGGAAAATTTTAATAGTTCAACATAGATCTAAAAAATTCATGAACATTGAAATGGAATCAATTAATTTTATTGAAGTATTTGTTACATAATGCAAATATAATTGTACACAATAAAAATTTACATCATTCGATTTTATTTACACAAAATATACTATGAAATCATGATTTACCTCACTTACACTATTTGTATATTAAATTATAAAACATATCAATATTTATGATGTGCCAACCACCAAACTTCTACTCTAAAAAAACTTTTATATAAAAAATTACTATAACTACATCTAATTCCTAACTTAATATTATTTATTTATTAATTGTTTAGTAATATTTCTAATTCATCACCACCTTCTCGAGCTATGTTTTAATTATAACTAGTGGATCATAGTGAGGAATCTTAATATGTCACATGCAAACACTAATTTTCTTCAAACACATTTGTACAAAACTATAAATTGATAACTTGGTAAAGTGAAAATGAATCTTTAAATAATCTTAAGGATTTAATTGAAAAAAAAATTATTGCAATAAATATATGATCTATAAACCTATTCATGTGGATTGCACTTATTCAAGGAATTATATCACAATTATGAGATTGTATTCAAAATTTAAAAATTGGCAAAGATTATGTAAATTGTGGCACCTAAAGTAAATGAGAGATGTGTTAGGTATAACTTGCCAAATAAGAAAATATTTATTCCTTTTCATGGTGACAATATGATATTGGTTATAACTAATTAATTATAGTTTTGAGTTCATTAAAATTTAGAATTATGTTGTTTCTATATGTGATATAAAATACTTGTATTCTTTCTCAAAAGTTATGATTTTTGCATTGGAAATTGAAATCAATGATTTTACTCTTTTCTAATTGAAAAAGAACCTCCTAAATTCTTATTTTAGTGAAATTTGACCTTTCATAATTATATAATAGTTTGTACCTTTTTTGTTTAAGATGAAACAATAATAAATCTAATTATTATTTTAAATTAATTACAAGTTGTTTATTCCATTGTAATTTTTTATTAAAGAAAATAGATAATAACTTAAAAAAATTTAATTAATATTTATTTTTCAAATGGATTGATTAAAGTAAAAATTACATATTATTTCAATATATTTTACAATGGTGAAATTCACATAATGTGTGAATTACTATTTAGTTTTGGAATCATTTTGATAGAATGAATTTCTATGATTATATAATAAAAGTGACTTTCTCTTTACTGCTTTTTTTTTTTTTAATTTTTTTTTTCTATTTATACACTTACATTTAATCTTATCCTATCCTTATTTTCACATATTTATTTGTATTTGTCTCTATTTATACATACTTCTATATAATTAACCTTCCCATATTCTTATTTGCTCTTATTTATTTTTCATTATCACACACACACATTACACTAAAAAGTATATGAGTAACATTATATAAATTAGTAAAATAATATTATAAAAAAGATGTTTTTGTTAGAATGAAGATCTTCTAGAAAAATAGCAATAGTAGCTAGGGGACAAGAGATATGTAATCACATACCCTATGATTTAAAAAGTGAAATTGTGCCAAAAAAAAAGAAAAGGAAGATAAAAAAACTAACACAATGTTGGAAGGCACAAGACAATTGAGAGGGGGGTGGTGAATTAGTTGTTAGCAATCCAATCTCAAATCTCAAACAATTATTAACTTCACATCCACTTTATTCTATTATTAAGTATGAACATGAAATGCAAATAATAGAAAGCAATACCAACACAAGAGACACTAGATTTACGTGGAAAACCCAATGAGGGAAAAACCACAGTGAGGGTTAACTCACAATATAAAGTAATTCCAAAACCAATTACAAAGAGGCTCACTACCAAAGGGCTCACTACCCAAGAAGGACTCACTATTCGGATATAAGGATCACTACCTATAGATAGGACTCATTATCTAAATATAAGGCTCACTGCCTATAGATAAGACTCACTATCCAAAAGGGAGGCTCACTACCTAAAAATACAAAAGATAACATAAAAATCCACCACAGCAAATTACACACATCTACAGCCTTGATCAAAGAATTGCAAACACCATCAACTCATTGCTTTCAGGAATCTAACACATTAAAGTACTGTTGCCTTAAATCACTTTCACACTCTCTTGATTCTCACACTTGTGGAATTCTTGACCAAATCATAAATCAAATTGTCATATATTTATACCATCTTCAACCTTAGAAACTTTCTTCAAGTTTGGCTACGCACGCTTCATATTACAAATTCAAATTAGGTTGGTAACTCAACATTCCTGCAGTGGAAGAGAATGAGAGTGGACCAAACCAACACTTATCCAAGACCCAAAACAACATCTCAGATCAATCACACACTTCCTTAATTGATTCTTATCCTTCCCATGACATGTAGACACCAAGTCGGCCAAACCTAATGAAAATACCAATGAACTTTGAAGTACACGCTTCCACAACAAGAGGATCACATGTGGACCCCATAACATGCTTCACCATACACTATAACACATCTCAGATGCCTTCAGATACATGGTCAACAAATTCAACAACCCTCATACATATAATGCTTTCCATCAGTCCATCTAAACTGCACAGACACACACAGTGACTATGAAACTCGTCCTTCATAGCACCAAACCACAAAAAAAAAAAATTAAAAACATAGATAAAATCATTATAAGCCATCTATTAGATCAGCAAGACCTAGAACTAAACAATGGAGGACTGCGAAGTAGAAACATTTCTACCTGTCCATAGAAAAACAACTTTGTCAAACCAGTTCACCAACTGGTGAACACAACATTCACTCTCCATCAAACCAGAAGCTAAAAACTAGGATTTATCACCAACAGATGCCCATAAACAACACTTCAGATTGAAAAAAGCATATGATCAACATAGAATAAATGCAGAGCACAAACTGGATCACATTCTGAACACACACACAACTTTGTCTTCACTATTTCTCAAAAGCACTTGGTAACTCATCATATCAGCACACTTGCAACACCATAAAGATAGCTCCACATGAACTCGAAAACATCTCAATAGTATCTCAACTATACATGTACAACCTAGAATCACTTGATTCCTTTCTCTGCAACATCTTGTACTATTTTTACATCAATGACAACACCACCAAACTCACTCATACTTGCAATAATCTCCCCCTTTATCATTAATGGAAACACATGATGTGAAAAAACACCAAAGAAACAATACACACACTCCTTTATTTTCTAGATTAGACAACCTACACAACATTCCTGCACTCTCTCTCCCTTTCATCTTTTTCTTTTCACATGACTTTCTCTCCCCTTTTTTCTTTTACTATTTTTCACATGACTCTCTCTCTCCCCCTTTGACATCAATGGAAAAGAACAAAAGGTTTGCATAATTATTCAACCATATGTAGCTTTGATCACTCCCCCTTAGGAGTTCACCCACACATCTCATACTGCAACAATGAAACTTCCTACTTCCTCTGAGGAGTAGACCCATTCATCAATCCAAACAAATGAAGAATTTGTAGATACACTAGACTGATGCACCTCCATGTGCACCTAGTTCAAAGAAGGAGGGGCAATAACCCCCAACTTCTCCCTGAGATACTTAAAATTATCCTTTGAAAGAGCCTTAGTAAATATATCTCCAATTTGATCCTTTGTAGACACATACTCTAGTCTAACTTCATTCTCCAATACCTTCTCTCTTAAGAAATGATATCTGATAGATATATGGTTTGTCCTTGAATGCATTATTATATTCTTTGAAATGTTTATAGAACTTGTATTATCATAGAAGATAGGAATAGGCTCATCACACATCACTCCTATGTCTTTCAATGTTTGCTTCATCCACAAATTCTATGTGCAACAAGATGCTACTACAATGTACTCATCTTCTGCAGTGGATAAAGAAACTAAATCATATTTCTTGCTTAGCCATGAAACTAATCTTCCTCCAAGAAAGAATGCACCACCACTTGTAATCTTCCGGTCATCCACACAACCATCCCAATCTGCATCAGTGTAAGCACTCAAGGTGAAATCAGTATCCTTAGGATACCACAAGTCATAATCTGGAGTTCCTTTAAGATATCTAAATATTCTCTTTACAGCTATAACATGTGCTTCTTTAGTTTTTTCTTGAAATATGGCAACCAAACATACTGCATGCATGCTATCTGATCTAGTAGCAGTAAGATATAGCAGTCCACCAATCATAGATCTATACATGCTTCGATCAACTTTAGGAAGTTCATCATCTTTACTCATCTTGCATCTAGTTACCATAGGGGGATAGAATAGTTTGGATTCATCCATTCCAAACGTCTTCAACAACTCTTTAACATACTTTGATTGTGAAATAAATATTCCCTTATCAGTTTGATTCTCTTGAAGTCCAAGGAAGAAATTCAACTCACCAATCATAGACATTTCAAACTCTTTTTGCATCTGCTCTATAAATCTCTTGCACATACCTTCATTTCCTTCAAAGATGATATCATCAACATATACTAACACTATCAACATTTTTTTTCCTTCAACCTTGAAATATAGATTACTATTTACAGAGCCTTTTCTAAATCTTTTTTTTGTCAAATATATTTCCAACCTTGCATACCATACTTTGGGATCCTATTTGATTCCATACAATGCCTTTTTCGACTTGCAGACCATGTCTATTTTATCTGATCACTTAAATCCCTTTGGTTGTTCCATGTACACCACTTCTTTCAATTCTCCACTTAGGAATGTAGACTTAACATCCATCTAATATACCTTGAGATCTTTGTGAGTAGAAAATTCCAAAAACATCTAAATAGCTTCCATTCTTGCCACCAGTGCAAATGTCTCCTCAAAGTCTATTCCTTCAACTTGTGAATATCATTTGCACACAAGCCTTACTTTGTTTCTAACAACTTCACCATTCTCATTCAACTTATTCCTAAACACCCACTTAGTACCAATTATGTTCTTATTTATAGGTCTAGGAACTAGTTCCCATGTCTATTTTTTCTCTATTTTTTGCAACTCCTCTTTCATTTCTCTAACCCAATTCTCATATTTGCATGCTTGACACATAGACTTAGGTTATATCTTTGAAATTAAACATAAGTTTACCTTAGATGCTACCACTTTGCTTCTTTTCTTTACACCTTCACTCTTGTCTCCAATTATCTGTTCTTATGGATGATTCTTCTATACATACTTTGGGGTCTTAGGAGTAGATTTTGAAGCTTCTTCTTCATCGATTTGTTGTTGTTCTTCTTCCTTATTATCTTTTGGTACTTGTCCACAAATAGGTTCTGTGAATACAAAATTCACCATGCTCCCTTTGGGTTTTGTTTTTGGCTAAGTACCAGCTCATGCCTTCAAATGAATATCATCGGCCCCTTTTTGATAATCACCATGGCCTCTGCCACTTGTCCGCTCATCACTCTCCAAATTAATTTTCTCCTTGCTCTTCTATCGGCCCTTGATATGCTCCCACGTGTCTTCATTGCAAGTTATTTTGATTGCTTCCCTTCACTTCCTCATTGGTCCATGCTCGCATGCTACGTAGCTCCCATTCACAGAAAGATTTGGTAGACCCCACAAGCAACATCTATAGTGAACATATTTGCTATGTGTCATCTCAGCACAAAATTTCAACAAAGGAAGGAAAAATCGACCCCAAGTAGTGAAATGTTGCCACACATCTCTTTAGTGCACGCTTCTTCAATGCAAGGGATGAAGCCAACTATGGGCTGCGATATGCTGCCACATGTTCTAACTGCCTATACCAGGAGGTGACACTTATTTATGCAGGACCACTGCCATTATTCACAGGGGATGCACTTGGATGGGGAGTGACCAAATTTTATGGTACAAAACTTTTATGTTGCAATGGTCGAGGGTAATCATTGCCGCTACATCATTACTCAGGATTCTGAATCTTTTCAATTGTTGCTCACAGCAGTGGGAGGCTTGCTATATACATTGCTCTCTACTTTTAAAGAGGGGTTATGAGTTTGAAGATCACATGCTACATGTTTTTCAAGTTCCACTAGTTTAAGAATTACAAGATTTTTTGGAGAGATACCAGGCCTTTTTATTGTTTAGATTATTGCAAGAACTCACAGACTATGCCATTGTTTGGCCTCTCTATTTTCTTATGCTATTGATAAACTTTACACAGTGTCGTTATTGTTTGAATGGTTTATTTTCTATACTTCTATAATTTGAATGCAAGTTGACTGGTTTAGATCATGTCTTTTGACTCTTCTTTTCAGTAAATGGGTGTGATAATTATTTTATGTCATTGAATGAGTTGTTCATGCTACAATCCTTAATTTTTGTTATTCTAAGACATGGTAAATTGCTAAGCATGCCCTTAGATCATATCCAAAAGATAGGTTTATCATTCCTTTTATCTAAATTATGGCGCATCACCTTAGTTAGATTCTTTATTTTTATATCTACTTCCTTTTCCCATTCCAAAACCCCAATTATAGAAGAAGTCAGCTTCTTTAAAAATCTGGAGCTCACTCAGTTTAACACAATAAGTCCCCCATAAAATAAGTTTTCCTAGCATGCTCGGTGGAACTAAGCTTAAATGAAACTAATTTTTAGAAGGGTGTATGAGCCATCAGCCTATTACTAGGTCCCAAACAACAAATAATCTTGGTTTATTAGTACCACCATTAGGGACAATACAGCCTGCAACCCAATTAGTGAACTTTTCGCTTCCTCCTCCCTTTCCGCTAGCCATGTTTCTTGCCGCTAATAGAAATTATGTGGCATGGGACGCTAGAAGCCCTCTTGTTGCACTAGTAGTGCCTACCTTTTAGGCCGCTATCCCGATTTCCTCCCTAAAGGCTATACCTAAATTCACTAGAGATAGCTCAAGAACACCATTCGAACATCTACAAGATGTTGCAGATGTATGTCTGGTACATGGCATTACATACCAAAATATAGTGCTAAGGTTGCTCATAGCCTCTTTGAGAGGTAGGGCACTAGATTGGTACCAGAAGTTGCAAGCAAACACTATCAATACCTGGGATGAGATTGGAAATCTTTTTTACTAGAGATTCTCAAATGAAGGAGACCAATCCTCGCTATATTATCAACTCTTGGTCATAAAGTGGGCTCCGCACGAAGCCATGGATGACTTCAATGCCTAGTTTTATACAAGCTAGCAAAGGATTCAAGTTGATATCCGCTTGCCACCTGATCTAGAATTTATGTTCTATTTGAAATCTATCAACCCTGACATTTCCATGATGATCCAATCTCTCTACGGAACCACACTACCAAGCACATATAGCATTGCTATCAAATTAGAGAACAATTTGATAGATTTCAAGAAATTGCCACCTTCGCCTATCTTTTCTATATTTCTAGAAATATCACTTCCTGCTCAGGAGATTCCTTCTACGAGTGCACTGGATCCTCCTCAATCCATGTACACGTATCCAAGTGTGTTGTAGAATGTTTCCTCTACACCCGGCTCTTCAAAGGAGGAGATGAGCAAGTTCAAGGAAATGTTGTGGACTATTTTTAATGAGATAACCATTATACAACACAACTAGGTTGTACCTCTGAAGCCTACCTACTAGAATTATCAAGGTGGAAGCTCCTCTTACCAACAAAACTAGTTCCAACAAGGCACCTGCCCAAATCTGTAGGTGCAAACAACAAATCAAATAGTGTTGCTACCCACTCTGTTGTAAGGTACCAACCTAAGCTCGAGCAGAGAGTTGACTGAGGGGCATAACAATTTAGTGGATGACACCAATCCCTAGTGCTTCCCTTGTGACAATTCACACATTCCCTAAAACTGTCCATGCGGAAACCTACAACAAAAGGTATCAGAGCAATGCAGCCAATCTGCAATGTCAAACCCAAAAAGCTACGTGTATACCTCTTCGTAAATGGACAATGTGGTGCTCATCGCACAAATGCAAGGGATGTCACTAAAGCAATAAGTATACATTGATCCCAATCAAACACTCTTCTCATGGATTGAAGAAGAATAAGTGGTGTTTTCCAATGATGTATCCACATATAAAATACCATAAGTATAGTCTAATTACAACACCTGCTCGAAGAGGAGATTTACGGGTGAAGTAGTTGTCTCACAACTAGTCAATATGCAACCTAAAAGTGCTTCCAACCAAATTCCTATTACCTCTTCCATGGTGCCACAATTTCAGCCATGAAGGGAGATTGTTATAATAGGAGCAAAGGAGTAGAGATCTCTGAATCTTCCACCATTCAATGTGGTGGAACAATTAAAGAAATCATCCGCTAATGTATCTCTTTGGGATATATTAGCTATCCCAAAATAGAAGAAATTACTACAAAAGGCACTCTGAGAGGATCTAATCATGGAACCAAAGGAGAAATTTCTCAAATGAAATTCTATTAAGCAATCACCTCCAGCCAAAGTTCTCAAAATAGCACAGTGGAAGCTCCCACTGAGGTAAGAGATAACCTAAAACCTAAACCCTTCTTTCTAACACTTATTGTGGGGAGAAGTTATTGCGCAATGCCATGATTGACTCTGGTGCTAGCACCACAGTTATGCCTAAATAGATAACTAAAGCTTTAGGGCTCAGTTATGAACCTTTAAAAAAGGGAGTGATGTAGCTTGATGAAAACAAAGTTGAAACTCTTGGTCTCATCAAGGGTCTTCCCTTGACTCTATTTCCCTACCCTAGCATCATGTTGTTGCAAGATACTCTGATCATTGATGTTGCCCCCATGTTTGGCCTCTATCCATCCCAAGAATTTACTTCAAAGGTGGGCGAATACCTATCCCTAGATTGGTTGCACATGATTCTCAGGACCAAGTGTGGTGAAAAAATGAAGATTGAATATGAAGCTCTACATTCAGAACACGTGGCCAATGAGACCATGATCAACTTTGAGGCTGCTCATACTTCTATCACCAAGCAAGAAATGTATTGCGTTAAGCTAGTGGAAGATGAAAAGGTGACCGGAGATCAGACCGATCAAGAAGATGTTTTCTTGAGTGAACATATGGATACTGATCCTTTTGGCAACTACCATGCTACTAGGTTGGGCACCTATGTCATCTACAATGAAGATCTAGTGCTCTCAAAGGCCATCGAAAAACTAGAGGATGGTCAAGCCTCAGAGTTATGGACGCTACATTTCGACAGAGCAAGATTCAAAAATGGTGTAGGAGCCGGGATATGTTTATTGTCCCCATAGAATGAAAAGACACTGAGTTCTTTCCACTTCCAATTCGCTTGCAATGAAGTTTAATATGACTGACTAGTGCAGGGTATCATCCTTGTGGAACAAATGGGCATAAAGCAATTAATTGTGTTAAGAGATTCTGAACTAGTAGTGAATCAAGTTCAAAGAATTTTTGTGGCCAAGAATGTCCGCATGCAATCCTATAGACACTATGTTTGGGACCTGATTGAGGATTTTGAATCTTTCAACATTAAAATGGTGCCCCATGAAAAGAATACAGATGTAGATTACATGGCATCAATTAGATCCCAGTTTGATCTTGCCTCCGATCTCATTCACAAGAAACACTTTCTATGAGTAATAGCCTGACTGATGATTCCAAAAAATAACCAAACCTGGAAAGTGTTTGACAGTGATGAACACATTGCCTCGTTCATCCAGCAGTTAGGAGAATTTGCTAACCAACTCCAACCAAAGATTGATGAAGCTTATGAAGGATAAATTATTTACCTGAAATTCAACAAGCTTCCAAAGGGATTGGTCACCCTTGAGCATATTTTTTATTGTGACGATGCAAGAAATGACAAACAAAATTTTATAGCAAAAAAATGTGACTATGTGGACCTTCAGGTCAGAGATGGAAGAAAGCTCAAATTCGGGAAGGATGTCTCGCATCACAATAAAGAAAGGCTTATCGACTTTTGTGAAAAATATGGAGTGGTGGCCTAGTCATATGATGACCTCAGAGGATATGATCTCAATATCATTTAGCACACAATAGAGTTGGAATAAGGCACAAAACCTGTCTTCCAAAAATAGAGGCCAATGAATCCCAAGATTGAAACACTAATGGTGCAAGAATTAACAAAGCTAATCAAGTCACGAATTGTCTTCTCAATCAAGCATAGCACATGGGTATCCAATTTGGTCTTGGTCTAAAAAAAGAATGGATATATCCACCTATGTGTGGACTTTTGGGACCTAAACAGAGCATCCTTGAAGGATCATTACTTGCTACCTTCAATGGAGTCAATCCTACAAATGGAGGAAAGATCGAAGATGTTCTCCTTGTTAGATGGCTTCTCTAGTTACAATCAGATCTGGGTTAAAGAAGAGGATCAACATAATACGATGTTCACTACCAAGTGGGGAACATTTGCATATTTTAAGATGCCATTCAACCTCTCAAATGAAGAAGCCACCTTCCAGCAGGCAATGGATATTGTTTTTAGTGAACTAATTAACAAGATTATCCTAATCTATTTGGATGATTTGACGGTGTTCTCTAAATCCAAAGATGATCATTTTGATCACCTTGAGATGGTTTTCAAGAAATTTTGAGTTTAGGATATCCCTAAACCCAAAACAATGTGTCTTCAGAGTTCTACAAGGCAAGCTATTGGGGAACATGGTGTCCAAAGAAGGAATTTCAATTGATCTTGAGTGGGTGAAAGCAATCAAAGAGCTTCCCTTTCTAGTCAACAAGAAAGGTGTCTTGTCCTTCTTGGGAAAGGTGAATTTTTTTAGTAAATTTATTTTTGATTTTGTAGGAATAATTAGGCCAATTACCCTAATGCTGAAAAAGGATCAAACATTTAAATAGACAAAGGAAGTTAGAGAAGCCTTTGAGAGATTTAAGGATGCTATTTCCTCTACTCCTATTTTGGTCAATCCAGACTTATCAAAGGACTTCATAATGTATGTATTTAGTAGCAATTCAAGCATTGCTACTATCTTAACTCATAAAGATGATGAACGCAAGGGAGAACATCCAATAGCATTTCACTCCCAGACCCTGAAGGAATATGAGACAAATTATAACTTTGTAGAGAGGCAAGTGTTTGCAATAGTTAAAGGGCTCAAGAAGTTCTGACACTTAATATCTTGCAATAAGGTGATTATCTATGTTGCACATTCTCGCGTGCACGAATACATCATGGAAGGAGAGATCACTAAGAAAAGAGCCAATTGGATCACTAAGATCCTTGAATATGACATTGAGGTTAAGCCTACCAAGACCATTTGGGGAAGAGGGTTGTGTGAATACCTTGTGCACGATGAAGAAATGACCACCAAAGAAGAGCATCCAGAGCTAGTCCTAATGACAAATCAGAGTCCAAAGGTTGTTGGTTGGTAGATAGAATAAGATTTATACATATAGGAAAGTATTCATTGGACCTTCCTTCTTAGAAGAGGAGATTCTACCAACTACAATCCAGTGGATACACGCTCATTGAAGGGATCTTGTTGAAAAAAAAATTTAATGGCATTCTATTGCAGTGTGTTACCATAGAGCAAGGAAAAAGGATCCCCAACACTTACCACAGTATTTCTGCAGGTGGGAATTTCTCCACAAAGACAACTACCATCAAAATCATGTGTGCGGGGTACTTTTGGCCGATGCTATTCAATGATTCATAATCTTTGGTGAAAAATTGCAAGGAATGTCAATTCTTCACATGAAGAAGAAAGAATTCCATAATGCCTCTCAATCCGATAGTGGTTGATGAGCCAGTCGCTCAATGGCATTTGGACTTCATCAAAATGATCAACCCAACCTCCAGTGCAGGACATAAATGGATCTTGATGACCACTGACTACTTCACAAGATGGACCAAAGTCGTGCCACTAAAGAATGCAACAAAGGTAGAGATAGTAAATTTCCTAGAAGAACTGGTGATGAGATTTGTCCTGCCCAAAACTATCATCTCCGACAATGCTAAAGCTTTCTTGGGCTATAAGGTAAGTCAATTCACACTTACGCATGACATATTCCATGAAACATCATCAAACTACTACCCACAAGGGAATGGTTTAGCCAAGTCGACAAACAAGAATTTTGTTTGACTCCTCAAAAGAATTAGGTCAGAATACCAAACGAAATGGCATAAAAACCTCTAAACAACACTCTGGGAGGACTACATCGCTCCTAAGAAAGTCCTCAAGACTTCACCATATGAGCTAGTATACGGAAAAGAGGTGTTATTTCCTATCTCTATGGAGATTTTGGGGCTACAATTGCTAAAATATCTCAAACTAGAATATAACGATGTAATGGAGGTGTGGTTAGCTGAGTTGCTAGAAGTACAAGAGAAAAGGGAAAATTCCCTACTAGCCATGACTAACCACCAACAAGTGGTTAAAAGGTGGTTTGACAAGAAAGATACTGATCAAGGTCTAAAGTGCAGAGACTTAGTGCTAAAATTTGATGAGAGGGCTATGAAACTGGGTCAGCATGGGAAGTTTGATAGCCTTTGGGAAGGCATGTTCAGAATAATTCAATGCAAAGAGCATAATGCATACAAGTTAGAAACTATGGAAAAAGAAATAATGTGAATTCCATCCAAAGAAATTCACCTAAAACTATTTAATTAAACCTGCTACCCTACCGATGTAAATCTATTTATAATGTTTTTTCCTTATTTCCCTTTTTGTTTTATTGGTCGGTCTTTTTATTTATTCTGTGGTTTGAGGTGGAAAGGAATAGGTAACCCATTGATTGTAGAGAGTAAGGAAATAAACTCATAGCTAAAAGGACCAAAAAATTAAACACCCACATGAAAAATTGAATTCATACATACATGCTAAAAGGAAAAGATGACCTAGTTGCAGAAGCCAAAGTAGAAAACAAGATGGTTATATAAAGATATATTTTCATTATATATGAGCTTTGGTATTTACATTGTCAAAATGGCTCAAAGGACAGGCTTCTAAAAGCATATAGTTCTATTCTACTTCTTTCATATATATATTATGAAAATACCTTTTTTCAGGCATGTATATAGAAAATAGACTAATTGCTACGAGTTTTTTAAGGGAAAAAAGAAAAGCACGTTAGTCTCAGTCTACAGTAGCACCCACAATATCTTCATCCACAGGGGAATCATCAGCAACAACAACATCATTAGCAGGAGCAATGACCAAAGGCAAAGGGAACCCAAGGTTCCTGAAGTCCATGTACCAGCCGATGTCATAAAATGGCACCATGTTGTAGATGCCACATAGGAAATGGTAGGCTCAAGTGACCTTTTGGTAGTGCTCATCTTGCGACTGGAGATGAAAGCCACTCAGAAATGGCAGCCACGACACAACTGCGTCCTCTTCTATGAACCTTCATAGGTCGCTCGCGGTCAGTATGCCTCCGCCATATGCAACATTCACCACTACCTCTCTAAGGCCATTTAGGTACTTCTAAGGAAATATTTCTTTGATAAGACAAAGAATCAGAGGCTTGGGAATTCCTATATCCAGCATGGAGGTGACAAAGTGCGAGCACACATCAGTGTTAACTCAATACTTGTCCTTGTATTCGAGGAAATCTCATCCCAAAACCCATTTCATGGCTATAATATCTAGTGAGTGCTTATTTTTTGTCATCCTCTTCAAAAGCTTAGTAGAAATCTCACCTAGGAAGATAGTCTGAGACTTGTGACACACTAGACTAATTGGGGTATTCATGTTGGCAATTGATCTACAACTAGCCTGGAACTATCTTTGCAAAGTTCCTAATTCTAGCCTATGGAAACACTATGCACTGCAAATGCAAAACTGCTAAACCAATGACCTACTACCAAATTTTCTCTAATCACTAAGTGTGATTTTTCTACTACTTAGATGCCTATTTTTAGAAAAAGTGAGCAAACACATGGTAATTTTCTTACCATAAATATGGTGCTAATCAAATACCAACTTGAAAGTTGTGCTTGAGCTTGCTCAAATTTCCCACCTAGTTGCATCTGTTGAGTATGGTTTGTTGCATGGAAAACTAATAAGGGCTAATTAATTAGCCTAAGCTAGTGGCAGCAATTGAGAGTGTTATACATGGCCAAGGGTTGAGGTGTCATTCTCCAGGTGTTTTTCTTATTCTGAGGCAAAGCTCATATCTTTTCAAATGCTAATTGCATCTTTGGATTAATCATTCCTTTTGGGACATTAATTGCCAATGCATACGAATTCTTAATCTACTAGCAAAGCATCATCTCAAGTTCCAAGAAAATCACACTATACAATATGGTTGCTAATTGCAATTATGAATTCTTGTCACATCAAAATGGAAAGTGATTCATCTCACACAAGCCAAGGGTTGGCAGCACATGCCAAATTAAATGCAAAAAGATAACTCCCATCTACCACCTTGAGAGAAAATAGCTAAGTGTTGCATGTGAAATCTTTGAGCACTTAAAAGGTCTTTCCAAATATGATACCACAAAAAAAGCAATTTCTAGTGCACAGCCAGAGCTAAGGTAAAGTTGCAGAAAAATTCAAGCTATCAAAAGCTTCCCACAAAGAAAAATGGCAGAAAGTTCAAGCTAGGAATTATAGGGAGGGGCAACAAAAATCTTTTTTAGAGCCATGCGAAGGGCACCAGTTGATATTTTTGAAAACATTTCTTACACCACACTAGGTATTCCTCACAAGCCAAGGTGGGAAAACACAAAAGAGCTGGACAAGCCCAAAAGCTACAAAGACGAGCTCAATTCAAGAAGACTGGGATAATATTCATGTTCCCTTTCTTCCAAAGAACCCTAAAGGATTGAGGGAAGCATCCTACGAAATAATGAAGGTGTCCAAAAAGGAAATGTTGATGGCAGCTAAAGTATGGTCCAATGGGCTCCATCAATATATGGTCCCATTTGTGCACTACTGCCCAGAATTGGTTGATGCGGTCGTTAAGAATTTTAATCCAAGCACTAACACCATCGATGGTCAGACCTTGTCGGTTAACATCACTCTGGTAGCCATCCAAAATATGTTGTGTATTCCTATTCATAAGAGTAGAGGGATACCAATGGAGAAATTCACTCCTAGACAAGGGAATCATATATGGAGCACCAAGAATAAGGATGTGGAGTTTTATAACAAAGAAACCCAAAGGATTGAAGTAGAGTAGGGGAAACCACCAAGAATTTCAGGACAACACAATGCTTTACCATAAGACCTACAAGATGCCTTTTCAATGATGGCATTTGTTCTCAGTCTAAACACCAACAAGGAGGTGCACACATTTCAATTAGGCCCAGGTTTCCAGTTTTGTAGGAAATAATCTTATTTTTGGTATGATTTTGTAGAGTACCTTGCAAATAAAATGATAGAGCAAATCAACAATTACCAGGCTGAATGGAAGTTTAGATTTCTTTCCTATCTTTCCCATATGTTTTTGAATCAGAACCCAAATTCCTTTCATAAGCAGGTGAAATTGTCTATTTTTGACAAAAAGAATAGAAGAGATCCAATTCCTTTCTGGACTCCTCTCCTCTCTTCCACTTTTTATTATTATGCATTTTTAGATTATTTCTTGACTCTGATTTTTCAATATTTGCAAGGAGAGGATAATATTAATTGACTCACTCTAATGTAGACATAGTATATGCAGAACTTCACTCCCATATGTGATTGGTTCTTTGGAGCAGATTTCACATTCATCTGAATTTGAGGCTTCAATGATGAACCATTTCACCTTCCAACATGTGTGACTAATCGAGTGTTGGCCCTTGAATTGTTCTGGCTGGCATGCATTATTGATATTACCTTCTGCAATGGGAAAAAGGTCAAGAGGAAGGGATTCTTCAACTATTCGCAAAGTTTCAAAAAAGTGGCCATGAAAAAGAAGCAAGCACACCCACTGTTGTAGGATAAGCTAGCTCATTTAGGGTTGGTAATGATCTATGACAAGTGGGATTACAACTCTTTCAATGAGGGTGGCTTTAGAATAGTGGTTTACACTTTATTAGAGGAAGGAAATTTCGCATTTTTTTTCACCATATTGCATGGGTTCAGTCGAACCCATGCTTCGACTGAACCAAAGAAACCCTAAAAAAAAACATATTTAAATAGGTTTGGTTGAACATCGACCGATGACCTTTCAACCAAGAAAAGTCGTTCGGTACCAACTGTCACTTTGCCGTTTTGCACAATCCATGTCCTGAGTCGATGGCGACCAGGTGTAGCGAAGACCTGATGTGTTTCTTTCTAGCCAAAGCAAATTTGAGTTCGTCTGTTCAAAATTCATCATTCCAGTTTGCATATCGAGCACTATTGACAGGTTAAAATGAATTCAAATTCCATTTGTTTGAAAGTTTTTAAAGCATTTTCAATATAGTATTTTGCTTCCTCGTTTTGCATATATTTGTCTTGTTAAACACCTTTCAAGAGAAAAATGAATATCAAAACTATCAACTATCTATTAGGGGATGAGAGGTCTATAATTCAAAACTACACCCATTGAACTTGCATTTATATTTGGCATGTATTTTTAACTTCAATTTTTTTAAATCAATCCAAGGGTTTGAGTAAGGAAAAATGAGTTTCGTCCCAAAGTTAGCGCAATTTTTTTTTTTAATGGCTCTCAACATAGTCTAAAAAATGGAGATAAATAAATTCCTAAAGACTAGAAGTGTAGGGGTCAAGGTCACAAAATAATTTTAAAACTACAAATTTAGGGTCAAACTTGTAGATGAAAATGTAAATTTCATACATGTAGGAGTGAACCATGAAAGTCATAGCTTGGTTTGTTAAGGTGTCATAATATTAAATCTTATAAAAAATCAAGAATCATATCATTGATTATGTACATTACAATAAAATATCTCCATATAACAAATGAAGCTAAAAACCCTAACCCTATTTGTCAATTCTATAGTGTGCTTGCTACATGAGTAATTTTTTTTATGAAAACCATGTTTAGGAATGAAAATATCCAATCCCTTATGCTTCTAAACTAAATTTTGCAATGCTTATGGTTCTTTTGGCCTTATATATTCTTGAATCATTTTATAATATAAAATTTACATATAACCTACTTTGCCTCTAATAATTGTAAACCCTTTAGGAATTCTAAATTGTTGCATCTTGTCTTGATTTTCCCACCATTGTTATTCCTTTTGAAAATTTTACAAATTAGGCAAATAATCCTTGCACTTATATAGAGGATCCTTAGGTATGTTCTTAAAATTATTTAAGGTTAAATGACTTAATCTAAAATAAAGGCATATACGGATCTCTTGCAATTGTAACCTCTTTACTAGTGTTCAAACATATTTGATACCTTGATGGCATGACATAGATGATGTTGCTTGATATTGTTTTATCCATGGATACCCAAGTAAAATATGAGATACATCTAAAGAACAAATAATATGACATAGAATAAGAACTTCCCTCATCTTTTAGACCAAAAAATTAAGGTAAAATAATGTATCCTATAGTTTCAATCAACATATCATTAGTCAATTTTAAATAAACCCTCAAATATGCATATGCTTGTTTATAAAATGATGATAAAACAAAAATTATTCAATGCATACATTTTATTGGTGAGTAAGATCAATAAACACACCCTTACATGGTTCATGATCCACACAAAACCAAAGGACCATTATAATTATTTGGTAATATCTCACAATGTGAAAAAGGTGTCAAAAAAATTAGCATACCTAAACCGTAAATTGACTTGTCATAAAGTGGGTGGGTAGCTTAGTGGTGGAGATTTGCATCCTAACTAGTTCATGGAAATTTCAACATGGTATTAGAGCCAAGCTAGGTGCATTTGACACCTATGTTGTGGCTCAAGGGAGTGTGTTGGAGAAATGATACACACCTAAGCCATAAAAGGACTCATCACAATGTGAGCCATTAGCTCAATAGTAGAGCATCCTAACACCAAATGGGAGGTCCTAAGTTTGAATACTGGTTAGTCCACAGAAATTTCTATAAAAGTCAATCACTAGTACATAAGAAGAAGAATAAGTACCCTTATAATTTTTATTAATACCAACAAATCATTCCTCACATACATAGGTGAATCAATGATTTCAAGTTCGTCAACATGTATATGTACCTCAATCTCATGACCCTCATATAAAACCATTTTATTAGATTTATTTAGTGTAAAATATTTAAATTTTCATTAGGAGGAACAATTGGAGGATTGACCCAAATATTAACCCCCTCAACCTTATTTTTTTTTATCAATCAAATCCTTAATCAATTATTCCTTAATCCCATAAAATGTTGAGTATAATTACAATTAACTCTACAATTTAATAACAAAATTCTTTATCATTATATCTTTTGGGAATAACTTTAGATTTATCTAATGGCCTAATAGGAGGAAGTGTAATCATGCAAGCACTAAGTAAATTTTGAAGCACATTTTACAAAGGAAAAATTTGGAGGCTTTAGAATCATAATTATATTAGAAACATTTATAATGTATAGTTTTTACAATGGTCATTTCAATTATTTTTTACTATCCTTTTCAAATTAATTTTTCTTTTCAAATTTACAAGGGTAGGATGATGTAGATGAAGCATTAGAAGATCCATAATTAAGTGTGGTAGCCTCTAACAACTTTAGTTCTTAACATTCATCTCACTTGCACATGCAAATGTTAAGAATGTATATACTTTGTAGATCCTTGTTTATAGTCAAAAAATCTAAAATAATAAACTTCAATCCAACATTCCCAATATTTGCATTGACCAATTTCAATATTAAAAAATAGACCCAAATGGAAGATAATACTATTAAATTTCATGGGAAGAACTTAGCCAATAACTTATCATCATACACAAAATCCAAATATGTAGCACTAAAGAACCTTGAATGTGTCATGGGATCTCCTTTATCATTGTGCATCTCAAATCTAGGATCCAAAAATCCAACAAAAAATGGATATGTAAAATTTTCAATAGAAATTGAATTGTGTTTGATTTTTATATGTATGTCTTTTTTTGTTTCCATTAGGTAAGGAATCAACATTACTTTTCATCTCAACAGCCTTTAAACATTAATGTCAAGGGGTAGATAGAGGAGCACTAGGATTAAGGACATGAGATAAGAAAGTATAGAGATGAGAAATTGAAAGTGGTGTATAAATTTGTCGTGACATAATAAATGAGTGTGGAGTGACAAAGACTTATGTAGGAATATCACAGTGAGGGGAACATGGGAAGTGTAAACAAAACTAATGAGAACTAATGTGGAGACAAGAGAACTATGTGCATCATAATAAGTAAGCATGAGATGAGATATAGGAAAAAGGAGAGGATAAATTTGGGGAGATTTGGTGGAAGGAGAAATAAATTGCATAAGATAGATAGGAGTAAAACAATAAGGAGGAATACATGAAGAAGAAGCTTGGGATGGAGGGAAAATGGCACATAACTCAAAGGGATTGTTGAGCTTATCCTTTTACCTATTTAACTTTAAGTACTTTCTTTCCACATGGCTTATTAATCAGCATAGTATATGAAGGAGATCAATCATTGTACTAGGATTAATATTACTAGCCAAATTTGCAAGATCCAAAGAAAGGTTGTGTGCATCAAAGCTATATCTTGATTACCATTTTCTCAACAAGGGCCTCATGGTCAAATGATTCTTCTCCATTATGATAAATTTAGTATCATGCATATTCCCAATCATACCAATTTTAGCTTGATTCACAACCATGGTCGGATTGAACTATGACTTCTTATAGTTAGGAAAAGAGGATGATTTTGGTATTAGAAGGAAATAAGGATCGAACAATGTTTAGATTTGATTAAGAAATTAGAAAATGAGAAAGAACTTAAATCTAAAAACTAAATAAGATTCAAAAAAACCTTTAAACTACTTGGGTATCAAAGAATGATTTACAAAATAAAAAGTTGAAAATTTACAAGTAGAAATACCAAGTTACAAAAACAAGAATAATCGTTATGGTAATAGAAAGAGAAAATGCTTCCTCTTTAAAAACATGTTTATTAAGAGTTCTAATTTACATAGTGTTGAGGAGCACATAATATAATAAACATGATTCAAGTACCAAAACATTAAGTATGATGATTGGGATGAGAGGATCAACTTGGGGAGGATTATTATAACGTCATTAGTTGGAACTTTTTAATTTTATCTCTTTGTGTTCCATGTTGTTTTTAATGTTCTTAATTAGAGTGAGGATGATGTTAATATACATTTAATGATGCATTTTGAAATTTATTTAGTAAAGGTCTCATTTTGTACATCTTTAGTAATTGTATAAAAAATTGGAATATTTTGGTTAATACATCTTATTGGAAAACCATTCATTGAAAATTTTTGAAGCCCACAATCGAATGGTTTGTGATGACCTGTTGCCTTCAAGAATTTATATTATGCTCATCAATTTCAAACCAT